>JAMLFY010000006.1:4181000-4832192 GCA_030441495.1 Dalbergia oliveri
ACTTCAGTTGGTGGTAGCGATTTATTTACAAACGATTGCATGTGTACTAATTTAAGAACTTTTTCATGTGGGGACAATAATTCAAAATTAATGACATATTAAAGATTAAAATAACTTTTTAACCTGGAGAAATTAAGTAGGTTTTTTTTCGGTGCATGAAATATATGTTTACACATCTAAAATTTGCTATTCTATTGTTTATATGTAGTCTGCAATTCAGATTCTTCAATAGTAAAATTTAAATAAGTTAATTTATAAGTAATCATATATATCATAGAGTTTTTGAATTGTATTCGATAAAGTTAATTCAATAGTTAAACCTCCTCTATAGAAAGTGTGCCTCCAATCTCTTCGTTGATAATTTCTGCGGTAATAGCTGATTCTGCTGGACCATAGATATATGGGTCGAGTTTGCTCTTCAATGGCCATTCCTGCGATAAGGTCATCTTAATTACTTTAACAATTATGTGATATAACTTTGTTTTACATAATTATTACTGTACACTACCCAAATTATCAGGCTCATATCAGGTGGCATGAATCAGAGCATTTACTTTTTATAAATAAGTACATTTCTAGCTAATAGAACAATATTGCATATATAGTTAGACTTTTTGTTTTTCTTTTTTATGAATACATTGTTAGAATGATGATATAATAAAATTTTCTTACAAAATACATGGTGATGATGGTTGAATTAAATGTAGTAATAGAACTCAAATATTTGTTCAAAGGTTATCAATTTTATCAATGTCATATCATTGTTTACAAAGGAGTGGGAAGAGAAAGTGAGAGCAAAACAACAGCAACGGTGAGTTTAAAGGAGAAAACATGGCCAGTTCTTATATGTTGTTTGCCCGTTAATGACCATCATAGTCTTTGACAATAAAAAGGTGTAATATCGGTTATTGAATTTAAATTTGAAAATTGAGATTCAAGGAAGTGTTTGGGATTATTCATGTTGAGTAGTGCTATTTGAATATCCAAAGGTAGATGTTTTGGATGTCCCATAAGACATCCACTTCATTATCCTTGGATGTGTTAGAAAGTGGGATAAGTGAGGACCACTATTATCATCCAAGATCATTGCCTCTCTGAACTCTCGTATATAGACTTTGTGTGAAGTGGTGTTTAATTCAAAGAAGAAAAAAAAATTTGTCAAATTAATGTGTGCAGTAATTCATGTACCGTGACCAATTTAATGCTACATGGGTTGATACCAGCAACAGTTTGTCTGGCAAATTCCTCATCCTAAACCAGAAAAACCTATCCCCTGTCAAACGAACAAATGAATTAATCTTATCTTATATCAACAAGGGTCCTATATTAATGTAATCGATCACAAACAATTAACATAGTAACAATAGTATACTTTAGTGAAATTAGGTGAACTAAGAATAGAACTCTCACTGTTCATTGTCTCTGGGGTCTCAAAGCGAAGCACATGCCTCCCACTGGTTGAAATGGATTTTACAAGCCTGGGTATGACAGCTCCAAGGAATCCATTATCTAGTTCATCTTCATCAGGCAACTCAAGTCCAATGCTGAAAAGTGAGTCTATATCGTGGAAGTATGAGAATGCAAGTTCCTTCTCTTGGATAATTCTCCCTAGCGATGGAACTAATATTAACAGCACTGAATATAAAGCCTTGGTTGAAAATGTCATCCGCTTCACCTGTGAGAAGCATTCATCCCTAGGAACGTAAAATCCCCTTACTCTTTTCTCAGCTAATGGATCTGCATGCATCACAAGTGATGTACAGATATTTAACACAAATAAATACCACAAACATTGCCAACAATCTGTCTATTTTAGTGTATTATTACATCAAGGGAGACTTCTTTATTTTTTTTAATTTTTATTTCTGGTTTACAGATTTCTTGACCCTTAATCGGCATCACTCTGTGTTCTTTTTTTCTTTTCCTTTTTTAAATGTGACACTGATTGTTATTCTAAATTATATTTTAGAAATGTATCTAAATTTAATCTATAAAACCATTATGAAATGGCCTACTTAGATTACATTGTTATATCTTTGATTTTGTATATGTTTTGGTTCATCTCGCTTATGAATTTTATTAATATTTATGCATAGTAAGTGTACAAGATAATTAAATTCTACATATAGAATTATGATGTGCTAATAAAATTACTGAAATGCTATGTATGATTTGATGATATCATCTTCGATCCATTAACTAGCCATGTAATATTTAACGGGTAAACTAACTAACAAACAGAAAATGAAATCAAACAATTTTAGAAAGGTTTAGATTGACACTATTTCTTCTTTCAAGGATTAAAACCAAAATTTATATAACTTTTTTTTTTTGGATGAAAAACATATTTAAGTAAATAAATTAAAAGTTCTAAGCTAGTTTCATAATTATTAGAGTTTAATTTTGATACACTCACAGTAATAAGAGTTTATTACTGTCATCCAATCAAATCTCTCCTTTTATATAACTTTCAAATAGTGAATGTTAAAAGTAAATATATTTACTAATGTCATTATCTAGTTGAATGAATGTGTAAAACTTTTTTTACATTGTCAATGCATTCCAATTAAATTCTAACATTATTACTAGTAAATAAGTTTTTATCAAAAAGAAATATGGATAAAAAAAAACTTGAACACAGATTTCACATTTTTAACTCATATTCTATCACTACAATAAAAATGGACATTTTCAACGGTTTTCGACAATTAAAGTGTCAATAAAAGTATTATTAAAAAATAATTTTGAAATAAAGTGGGTTAAAATACTTATAAACTTTTATCGATAATTAGGACATGTTGAAAATATATCTTTTGGATATTTTCGACATATGCTAATTGTCAATAAAATTTTATATGTATTTTCAACGTTACTTTATGTCGAAATTACTTTCTTGACAATACTTTTATTAACAAAAATTGTTAAAATCGTTGAAAATGCTCATTTTTCTTATAGTGTATAATTGTATGAAAACTAATTTTAAATGGATCATTGTGAAATAAGTATAATTTACTTAATTTATACAAATAAATAAGTTGACTCACCATGTTTTTGAACCATTTTAAAGATAATATAAAATAAATTTTTATTTTTTTTATTTTTGATGTAATAAAGTACCTGCTTCGCTATGTGGACGACCGGTTCGACAACGTCGGGATAGGGTCGCTCTTTACCCCCTAAAGGTGGCCTTTGAAGATCAAGACTTTTATCAGGATCTCCAATGTCGTTGTAGACATCGTAGTCATATATTCTTTCGAAACTCTTGCGTTCTCCTTCTCCATTGCCTCGAAGATTATTCAATTCTTCTGCTCTTAATTTTCTCAACCCTCTTGGTGTTTCTGAGGGCAAATAGCACTGCGCCAACCAAATTCTAATAATTTGATACACCACATATCTAGCTATCTAGTCATATATGCTTGTTATATCTTGAATCTAACTGAAAGAAAATAACTATATATAACGTACATGTATAATTAGATTGGTTGTTAGGAGGATGTTGTAAAATGAAAGGCGCACAAATAGTATAAAATTAAATATGTGAAAATGTAAAATAAATGATATTAAAAACTTACGTAGTTTGACTTTTAGCCTACATCCATAAACAATTGCGATAACCAAATATTTTACCTTGAAAATATAATGGAGATATAAAATATGAACACATTTTACTCAACCCAAATCATGAATACATCTAGAATACCTTACAGGATTTTCTCATTGATATATATTCTCAACTCACAAAAAAAAAATTTATAAATAACAAATAACTTTTCTCTATCACACAGAATTGAGGAGATGTTTGAGTTGTTGGTTTCTCCGTTTGTTTATCATGAAGTGCTGCAAATAAAGCTGTGTTTATAGAGATTGATGGTTCATAAAATCCAAACCTTCAGTTAATGCTTTGATAGTATATTTCAAACCAAATTAATATGACTTTTAACTAATGGCAACATTTAAGTAAAATGGTGGACACGGAAGAAGTTGTAGCCATCTTATTGGACATTTTGTCCAAAAGCTTATCATCAAAAGGCTTGAAAAATCAATCCGGCATATCAACAGAGGATATATCATCAATCTCTTGAAAAATCAATCCAGCATATCAACAGAGGATATATCATCAGTCTTTAATAAAGATACTAAAGTACGGATCAAGTTAAAAAAAATAATAAATACATTTTTTTTTAGTTTTATTTTTATTTTTGAATGAAAAATGGAACAAAATTTATCATCTGAAATGACAAATATTTCAAAATGAATAGACTGGAGTATAAATCAATCAATTTAAGAAGGGGAAGGGCGGTATGGTACGTGGCATGGTTCTAATACGATGCTATACCTTGTTGGTGAAGAAGACCCTTTTGGTGGAATTGTCGAACTTAGAATGAACCCAAGAGGCGCAATCGAGTTGAAGAGGACCCTCCGGGAAGCCGTGGAGGAGTATAGTCTCAAGGAACATCTCCGTGTGATGCTCATTCTCAACCAGAACTGCACCAATGCCCCCAAAATTATTTGGAATTTCAAAATCAGTTTCATACTTGACCGATTCATCTTCTTGTCCTGCTTTGTGTGCATATCCTTTAATCGTTTCCTTCTCTACTCCCGTTTCTAAAAGTGACAAAATGATAGGAACCACATGATGCGATAATAATATGAGAAACCCATGAGAAACTTGATAGAATATATAGTGTAGTTTTTTTTCCTCGTAACCAATTTATCTTAGTATACTTTAATTGTTCAATCATATACACTACAAAAATTTTGTTTACTAAATTTTGGAGAGTGGGCCGGGAAGCTAGTTTGTTGTTTTCATGATGATAGATGGGTTCAAGTTCGGGTACGTATATGTTAGCTGTCATTCATGGGGACCATTTCACTTGTTAATATATTTTTTCTACAGTAACCTTTCATGTGGGTCCTGACTTTGTCATCTCTCTATCCCAATTGGGCTCATGCAAGTACACTGATTCATGAATTATGGACAACAGAAATAGCAAACTAGCACAACTAAGGCTCTCGGAAAGCGAGATTACCAAATGCAAGTGGACAATATTTTTCTGGGAGTGAACAATTTATATTTGTTGCTCTAAGAAATTCTCCGGTGACTAAAGCAATGGTGGTTGTTTTTACCTTCCAGGCGATCTAATATTTATTCAAAAAAGGAGACATAGCATATTCAACCAATCCCTTATCGTTGTGTTCTAAACTGCAGCTAGTTTGTTTCCTTTTGAAACGATAAGTAGGGCAATAATTTGGACATCTAAAGGTTGATATTTCTTGAATCGTTTTTCTCTGGATATTTTAACATGAGAAAATTGAGAAGGTTGAAAAGTTTTACAACCAAAAAAATACATATGCAGAAGATCTGATGTGATTGAGTACTATATAAAGTGGATAGTTAAAAAAATTAAGTATACTTGTATGTGTTTTAATTTTTTTTGGTCCAAGACATTTCACTGAGGAATCAATATGTAAGAAAGTCAAAGAATTCAATTAAACAGTGGGATTGAAAAAGTTGTCTCTCACCACTTTTTATTTGGTTCAAAGAGTATTGCCATGAACCAGTACAAAATTGTTTTTCACCAATAAAATTCCATGTTTGATGAGATATACATGAACGGTGGGATAGGTTTAAAAACAAAAACTCCCGTCATTATACACCTTTCATAAAATAAAGTACGGAACATTTTCAAGCTAAATGATATTTTCCAAGCAAGAAATTATATCTAATTAAGACACACGGCTATTCCGATTTGCTCTATAAGTTTTTCTAGTGTTAGTTATCAACCCAAAGAAAAGATAAGAAAATTTAGGGTTTAGGGTTTAGTTAGTCGCTGGCCAAAACATTAATATAACTATTTTGAAGAAATTAAGACTGAAGAAAGACTATATTTCGAGAAAAAGGAAAGACGTACTTTGGAAATTTTCGTTCTTGTTTAAGACTAAGTTTTATTTAAAGAGGAGAAAGACTACTAAGAATTTTGATTAACATCCACAACCACAACTCCCTTTTACCTATATTTTATAGCACATAGATTTTCATTAACCTAGTGACACCGAGCAAGCGAAATTCTCTAATCTCCCTCTTTCCTTTTGATCTTTCCTTTGGCCATATAACCTTCTTTTATTTTACTTGATAACTCCCAAACAAACCCAGAGGAAAACCAAACAAAAATCTCGTAATAGTTACTTAACTAGTTATACAAATTGGAAAAAAAAAATTAGCTATATACAAAGCGGGGAGGGATTTCTCTTATACTACCCTATAAAATTTATGGGTATTCAATACCTTTTAGATAATTTGATTAAAAATTTAACATGCGTTCCATTAACTAAATTTATTAATATTTTAAATATTAATCATTTAATTACAACTCTTGAATTCAAAAAAATACCATATCTTTGAGATACCATAACAAAAACTAGAAAAAAAATGCATGTACGTAATACTTACTGCGATCAAGGTCGGAGCTAACGAGCTCCAGCAAGAGAGATTTTCCCAGCAAATCAGTTATATCATCAATACCTCGGTCTAACCTGAGACTGGAGAAAAAGCCAGCTACTATTTTAACCTTAACTATGACTTTAATTATCCTTACGCTGCTCTTATCTGTATCTGTTGTGGAAGAAGTACGGTTAATAGCTTGAACGTTTCGATGATGAGTGACGTGGAACCGCTTAACCTTTTGCCTATGAACTTGCTGCTTTTGTAGTGATGATAATAATATTGAGCTCTCTGACCATAATGGAAGAGGAGATGCAGTGCCATTAACACCACTACCGTGAACTGATGGCCTCTGCGGGAAGAAGAGGGTTTGGTTGGTGTGTTGTGATGTGTACACTTGAGGCTTTATCATCTTTGCCTCTTGTTTTTGTGGTCTGTGGTCTAAAATTAATATGCCAAAGAACCAAACTCATCTTTTATATTCGCTAAGTATTATATGCTTGATATATAGTACTATGTATATAGTTCACGTTCCAAGACTTTGGACGTAGTGATTCTTATCTTGTCCTTTCTTACACAAACATGACATGTATATGCTACACGTTTTTCTTTTTCTTTTTTTATACATGCTGCACGTTTTTGTGTGTTAATAATGGAGTTTCAAAACTTTTCATGAGTTGAGAGGGTAAACAATTATTATAGCTTAATAATTTTGGCTGTTGACTAATCTTTAAATGAATATATGTATCACAAGTCTTTTTTTTTTTCCTAAAAGTTCAATAATTTTTTACTCTGTAAATACCTATTCACTGAAAATAATCAGTAGACGTTCGCAGGAATTTCAAGATCTACACAACAACCGTCAAATTAGTACACGAGGACCCGGCTCACGAGCTTTGATATTCGATATTTGTTTCCCCAAATTTAAAGATACACGTGTTTTACACTTTGATAAACCATTATAAACAAAATATATTTCTGTAACGTTGTGGATAATATATATATATTATCAATAGCAATGAATCATGTAGCTCTTATTTTTTTCATTTCAAGTATATATATTACATTGATTTTGATGTATATAAAAATATGCCAAATAATTTTAGATTAATTTAAAATTTTACAGATTTGATCTATACAATGTGAGTTTCTAATATAACAGTAAGTTTCGTAAAAATTACCCCAATAAAAAGTTATTTAATGGTGTAAAATGATATAATTTTGTTTAAAGTTATTGATATAACTTGATCCTAACCCTATATATATACACACTTGGCGTAAAGCGAGATTTTTCATTTCATTTCAAATTTAGCAAACCATCAACTTTACTGGTAATTTATAATCAATATATTTTCAGAAAATTCTTAAATTCAAATTAAGTCATAGTCATATTATCTGTTAAAAAAATAGGGTGCCAAAATAGTTAAAATCTAATCAAAATTGGGTTGGTCTTCTGTTAACTACCAACCTACCATTTTTTTATGGGATAGGTTGAAAGTATCAACTCATCATATTTTTAACCCAAATAAATAAAATGGGTTAACCCATCCTGTCTCGTTTTATTGTTAATCCGTGACATGTCAGGGCTAGTTGACCGCCCACCTCGTTTACCACCCCTGAAAAAAAAAAAGTAGATTGAGACATTGAGTAAACCTTGTTGAGGCAGTTCCCATGTTGTGTAGAAGTTAGAGAAATATAGCAGGTGATGTTAGTTGCACACAAATAGCTATTTCACATAAATAAAAATCATTGTTAATTTTGATAAATAGATTATTTATTTTTTCATAGAAGATGTGAATTGAATTCAATAAATTTAGTTAATTTAAAGTTAATACACATGATCGAATGAGTTAATTAAATGCAGTTTTTGTATGACTGAATTGGATAAATAATAAGCACATAGATATTTTGCCACCCAATGTAAGATGATGTTTTACAAATATCATTCACAAGAACAATTTTCCAAAAGTATTTGGGCTAATGTCCACATTTTTTGTCATAGTTATAGTATCAATAATGTTGATATTTATGTGTCACGATCCAACTTAGGTCGTGACCAGTACGTAGCTAGGGAACATGTTCCCCTATAAGCCTTAACATACAAAGTTTTACAAAAAATAGATAGAGTTTTCCCTATTTTTCACACATCTCCAAATTAAAAGAAAATACAACTTGTATGAATACAAAGATAAAATACAGAATTGGGCTTTAACCATTCTCAAAATGCGCCTCCCAAAGAACAACCAACCCAGCCTATAAATTTCAATTCAAGTGCTAATATGTAATTTAAATCAAACTCAATCCTAATCCTAAAATCAAAATGAAGTCAAGTTAGTTTTCAAACTAATCTCATATGTAAATTCATGATCACAAGTTATATGTCTAATCATACCTAAGAACATAGTTCAAAATATAACACTAAATTTAGTTTACAAATCCTTTCCATAATATAATCTATATATATCTAAGTCTTAATTACACATACATAAGCATAAAACTAATATGAGGACCCTGTTTGTAACATATGGAGTATTAAGGTTCTAACAGGCTAAAACTCAAAACATAGGTTCCAAGTATACAAAAAGGCATTCTCAAGAAGGCTCACCAACTCAAACAATCGGTTAATAAGGAGCCACGGGATTAGGACCTGAAGCTACACCTATATCTGGAAAAGAAGAAAACAACAACGAGATAACTTAACTAAGTGGTAGACGGGATATTTGTAGCCGACATAAGACAATATGTAATCTATAAGTAAAACAATATAACTTCATAGTTCATAAAAATTCAACAAATTCTTTTATTTATGGAAAATAATTTTAAAAACAACCAGCTTTATATAAACTAATAGGAAATCATCAAATTTAAAACAAACGAAGGATTCACACTAGGCGGTCATTCCTTCGTATGATCCTAAAACGGTCCTACCCATGCGAGTAGCTGAGACAGGAGAATCCACTGTGTGGTCCTAATCATATATAGTCAAGGTACACCAAGGCTAGCGCCTACTACTATTAGCTACAGATCTTGTTAGAGATTATCCCCAAAACATGTAATAAAGATTTTACATATCATATCAAATCAATTCTTGGTAACTCCACAAATGGCTATAACCACAATTTCTCAAATCCTTTCCTCAAGTCTATAACAGAGATAAAATAATTTTCCAAAATCAATATCATATCATCTCATGTGTCAATTTTGTATAAAACATAAGCCAATATAAAGGATGTAATTTCATTAAAATTATGTAACACAACCAAATAATTATTTTTCAGTTTCTAAATCTCTAAAATATAATTAGAGCTAATTTAACATAAATAAAAATAATTATAGACATAATGTCTACTCACAAACTAGTTCAAAAGAATCGAAGATCAACTCCCAAGTGCCACCAATCCAACAGTTGATGCTCAAATGCTCTATAACTCTAGGAACAAGATAAATATAATATTAGTGAGCTAACAATACTATTAATTTACACTACTTAGTCCTACATACTAGAAAACCCTAAATCTATACACTTAGGGTCCTAAAAACCCAATTTACTATGAATAACTACATAAAAAGCTCAATAAAATAACTAGAGCAAGATTGTCACTTACCCACTACTTTAGGGGGAAGATTAGAGGTAGAGAATGATTTAAAACTCACAAGAGAGAAACCACGAGTTAGAGAGAGAAATTTGCAGTTTTGATGGTGATGATGATGAGGATGAGAAGGAGGAGAAGATGGTGATGGTAGTTGAGGTGGTGTGGAGGTGGTGGTGGTGTGTGAGAAAGAGAGATAGGGAGGATGTAAGAAGAGTAGGATGATAAACTGATAGTTGAAGTCAGTTAGAGTTGTTAAAGTTTGTTAGGAAGTTAGTTATACCCTCATCCATTCACCAACTTGTATATAAGCTTAGTGACAACTATAACATTCATTCATTCAATCACAATTATAGAATTCAGAAACTCTCTCACTGATATCTTCTTCTTTCTCTCTGCATTCTCTCTTCTCAACCTAGCCCTGATACCTTCACGGTATCAGAGCTAGGTTCTAATCACCATGACTTCTCTAGACTCCACGCAAACCTCACAAAGCTCATTCTTCGCAGCCCACAAAATTCTCAAATCCAGTTTCATAAAAGTTGGATGAAGAAAATTTCTTGCCATGGAAGGAGCAAATCGAAGCTACAATTGAAGGTTACGATATGTTAGATCATGTTCTTGGAAAGGAAATACCAAAGAAGTTCTTGTCAGAGCAAGATCAAGATCTCGATGCTATGGCTCCAGAGTATCAAAAATGGAAGAAGCATGACACGTTACTAAAGTCCTGGTTGTTATCCTCCATGACTAAGCAATTCACAACTTAAATGGTTGGATGCGAGCTCTCTCATCACATATGGAAAAGGTTAGAAACCTATTTTGCTTCTCAAATCACAGCTAAAGTTTGTCAATTAAAGAACAGGAAATCTTAAGAAAGAAGGACCTGTTAGCGATTATCACGACCCGACTTGGCATGTGACTGACACGTGAGAAATCTCATTCTCACGTCAGCCTAAGGACCTATTGATTGTCTCTATATACATGCTCTGTTCTTAAAATTCACGAAAAATAGAAAATTTGTCTTTTCTATATACAAATCACCACTTCTCTAATCAAAATAATCATATCTGAAAACTCACAATGTCTTTTTAGTCCCCAATCACAAAATCATTCATATAATTGAAATACACTTTAAAGTTCAATCATAATATGCTGAATGCAAACATCTCATACCCTAGGTCCGGACCCTGCCTACACTTGTACTTGGAGCACTTTAACCAACCCAGAAAGCATGCCTCACCCCGAGTGAAGCTTACCGTGAACTTTTACTTGGCTGTGTTGGATTGCCTGCCATTGTTTTATCTAAAAATGAGAGAAATGAGAGGGTGAGTTTTGATCCCAAAACTCAGTGAGTGAGCCCTAAACCCCCTTTTATGGGACATCGAAGAAATAATGCATGAAATTATAATAACATTACTTATATTCGAGAATATTATGCAATTACGTTACATACACGTATATGCCAAAATCATATCTAAAATCCCATAAACTTTTTTATACGTATATTCATATATATTCAAATTATCCTTTCGACAAAATAGTTTCTTTAATTCACTTTCCGTCTGGAATCACTTTTCCCCTTTTATATATGTATTTATATACTCAAATAAATACTTTACCGTTTCAAAAGTAATTTCCTCTATTCTCTATCATTTCTGAAATCACACAAGCTAAAAATCATAAATTCTCTCATACTTTTCAAATGATTACTTTACCAATCCAAAAGTCATTGCACTAATTAACTTTTGTGCCTGATATTAAACATACTCATCATAACATAGCTCCTAGAGAAACAGGAATCTCTGGATACATCTGGGCGTTATGTATCGCCGTCCCAAGTGTGTCAATCAATTCTCTAAAATCGCTAGTTACATCTGGGCGTTACGTATCGTCGTCCCAGGATGACACTCAATTATCTAAATCTCTAATCACATATGGGCGTTACGTATCGTCGTCCCCAGTGTGATAATAATAGGCACCTAACTAGGTCCCTTCTCTGAATACTCTGGCCGGCATACTTGGTACCAAGGTTAACGAATTTAATTAACACACAGCCTGTTTCTCTATAGCTACGGTAAATTAATCTGAAACTTCTTAAAACCATTTTATTCTCTGAGAGCTCTAAATCTCTATAACTCTACAGTTTGACCTTAGCATAACCTTACTATGAAACCATGCTTGGTGATTTTAAGTCCAGAACATGTATCCGCCAACCCTTGAGCCACACAAAGGTTCATGCTCTAAAATCCCTTTATGTCTGAACCTCTATATTATTTTTTCTCAACCATAAACTCGTTATATTTGAAACTTGAATCCATTCGATTCTAACAGGCTGACCTTAGCATATCTGGGCTATGGATCGATGTCTAAGGGATCACCCTTTGTAGACATTGAGATTCCAAACCTCCATAGAGTATGTAGCCGCGTTTGAATCTCGTGGAAACTTATGCTCTAAAACTCTTTTATCAAACATCATTCAATCATCAAACTCTTTAAAACTCAAACTATTAACTTGTCAAACATAGGTCAAACCATAAACTAGGAAAACTCAATATCATATTCCGAAATTATAGAGTCTAAACCATCATTTTAGTCCTTTTTCTCTAAACCTCGTATTTAGGTATAAAACCATAGCATAACCATAAACCAGTTCCAGAATCCAGTAAAACAATCATAAAATCCTCTAATAGTTACACATATAATCAATTCTACATAGAATCAGTTCAACAACCATGGTCTCATGAGTTTTATCAAAATACAAATTCATGCTCTAAAACTAGTAGTGCAGAACATACCAACCAACAGGAATCCCAAATCCTTGTACAATAATTCTCTAAATCAAGCAGTAATTAATAGTTTTTATGAAAATACTCTAATGCACAACATAGAAGTCACAGATGTGAATCCATTCACTTGGAGGGGTAGAATATGAGAACTCACACTGAATAGACCTTTGGGGAGCAAAAACGACTCCACTATCTGACATAGAGGCAACAGAATGCTAAATCAACCTCTAAAACCTCAAAAATCCAACTCTAACAGGGTAAAAATCTTCTTCCCTTAAGAAGCTTAGAGAACCACCCATAACCCAAGGAAACTTGAAGGAAATGAAGCAAAACCAAGAAATAACGTACCTTTAAGCCTTAGAAATGACAGATTCGTGGTTAAACTTGAAGAAATGGAAGAAATTGGAGTTTAGAGGGTGAAAAATGGTGGGGGAGGCGAAGTTTCCACGAGAGGAGAGAAGAGAACTGTGTTAACTCTGGACCCGGAGATGGGGTATTTATAGTTCGGCGAGCGCTGCGCTCCGAGAGCGCAAAAGATCTCCCTTACACCGCCTTACTGTTCCTCTCGAGCGCGGCTCACCAGAATGGTGACTGCAATTTCTTATTGTTTTTGTTGACCGTCCAGTGCTCATGAGCGCTACAGTGCTCATGAGCGCTGCAATGTCACCCTAATCATTTATTTTTTTTCCATTAACTTTAAAACATAAATGTAAATAAGGGAATATCCCCTATTTGGATTCAAATAAAATATTAGAAAAATCAACAAATCAAAATCTAATTTTTGGGTTTTAGTTCAAATTCAGAAAATTTCAAGATTTCGTAAACTTACAAGCTAAAAACGAAGTACTTGAGGATTTCATAAAATTCGTTAAAAATTTCTCTTCAACTCATTTTTCTCTAGGAAGCAATTACCGGGACTTTTAGTCCAAGAATATAACTCTATCACATAGCCCTCCAAGGGTATATAGGTCAGACTTAGCGAAATTTAGGACCTGAACGCAGTTAACAACTCCGACACCTTTATTGGTTGAAAAAAATTTTCTAACCATTTTATTTATTTTGAAAAAAAAACTGGGTATTAATGATCACTTGAAGTAAAGAAGTTGATGCTTTAATCTTTGTTGGTGCAACTATCAGTGACGTGGATCATGTGGAGAAAATTCTAAATGGATTGCCTGAGGAGTATTTAGCCTTCATTACAACAATGATTTCAAGGCCAGGAGTAGTCTCAATTGGAGAATTAGAAGCACTCTTAGTGGCATAAGAAGAATTGATAGAGAAATATCGCAAAAATGAATCATAATACATGCTAATGTTGCTCAATACACTTCTCAATTGCGATTTCTCACTAAAGAAGGAGGAGGAAGTAGATCTAGCCAATTTCATAGGTCCTTTCATGGTAGAGGAGGTAGATCTGGTGCTTGAGGAGGCGATTCTACTCTTCCAATCGCCCTAAGTGTCAAGTGTACAACAAGCTAGGTCACACGACATTAGAGTCCTGGTATCCGTTTGACTTAAGCTATGGAGCTCAAGCTTAAGGTTCGGGTTTCACCAATAGAGGTGAAGGCACAAATCAAAACTCACATTATAAAGGTCATAATTTCTCAAAACCATGAGCTAACCTCACCATTGCTACACTTAGCACATTGCAAGACCAGAATTGGTTCCCTGATTTGGGTGTTACTCATCACATGACACTTGATTCGCTTAATCTCATGGAAAAGAATGACTATGCAGGTCCTGATCAAGTACTTGTTGGTAATGGTTCTACTCTACCTATTTAGTCATGTTGGAAATACTAGATTTAACTCAGATCTAAGTAATTTCACATTTAGGTTGAAATTTTGCACTCTAGCACTCCAAACTTGTTCATCCTCCTCCAACTATAGTGCCTAGAGTTTTAAAGTCTTGTAACATTCCCTTCCTGCTAGAACATTCCTTTGTGGTTCTTGTTGCCTAGAAAAGTTTCATCAACTTCCTTTTTATGTTTCTCAAACGTTTACAATAAACCATTGGATCTTGTATATCCTGATATTTGGGGTCCATCCTAGTTTCTTTAATAAAAGGAGTTTACTATTATGTTCATTTCATTGATGCATACTCTAAATACACTTGGTTAAATTTAATTCAATCTAAATCTGAAATTAGATCTATTTTTAGTACTTCCCAACATATGGTAGAATTGCAACTATGAACCAAGATTAAATCTGTCCAAAGTGATAATGCACTGGAATTTGTGAGTTTGTCCAAGCATTTACAGGCTCAAGGCATTGTGTAGAGGTTTTCTTGCCTTCACATTCATCAGCAAAATGGAGTCACTGAGAGCAAACACAGGCACATCTTTTATATGGGATTGTCCATGTTTGCTGAAACCTCAATGCCTCTCAAATATTGGGGTGATTCCTTCTCAAAACAACACAACTCATTAACTCCTTTCCTACTCCAGTTCTTAATAACATTTCACCCACACCAAAGCTTTTTGGCACTGCCCCATCTGCCTTTCAAAAGGTTTGGTTGTCTATGTTTCCCTTACACTGGGCCCTATAACAAACATAAACTGGAGTTTAGGTCCACAACCTATGTTTTCCTTAGTTATGGCATGCAACACAAAGCCTACAAGTGCCTTACTAGCACTAGTAAGATCATCATTAGCAGACATGTAGTCTTTGATATAAGTTCCCTTTCAAAACTAGTTTTTGTTCCAATTTCCATTCTGACAATGAACCACCATAGTCCATTCCTATCATACCAGTTCTAAATCAGTAAGCCTTACTCCCTCTTTCACTTAAATTTCACCTCTTATTGTTGTCTCTTTTGACCTTACTCAGGCTCCCCCCCTCCAATGGTTTTCCAACAGCTAACCACAACAAACTCAATGTTGGAGCCTCAGATTTCAGAAGCCTGCACATACTTCACTTGTTAATACTCATCCCATGATCACAAGAGCAAAGCGGGAATTTATAAACCCAAAGCTCTTACTACCAGTCTAACCCACTTCAGCTAAACAAGCTCTCACCATTCCTCATTGGCAGCAAGCCATGGACACGGAATATAGTGCTCTCATGAGAAACAACAAATGGTAGCTTGTACCCTTACCAAGCAGGCCTATAGGTAGTAAGTAGGTGTTTAGGGTAAGCAGAATCCTAATGTATCCTTAGAGAAGTATAAGGCCAAGCTTGTTGCATAGGGATTTAGCCAAAGGCCTGGTTTTCATTACACTAAAACCTTCAATCCAATAATCAAACCAACATCTATCAGGTTAATTTTGTCTCTAGCTATAACCAATTCTTGGTGCATTAGACAATTAGATGTGAATAATACGTTTTTAAATGGGGAATTAGTTGAAGATGTCTACATGAAAGAGCCTCAATGTAACGCCAGGATTTTCCCGTGTACAAATGACCGAAATGCCCTGAGGTCATTTTACCCAAAATGAGGATCGTCCATCCTCGAGGGATGTTTTTGTGATGATAGGGGATTGTGTACCTTATGTGTGGTAATAGAGCAGAAGAATCTCATTTTTAGTTTCGACGCGCGAAATTACCAAAATGCCCATATAGCGTTTAACCTCGTTTACGTGCCGTTGAACCCGGACTTCACCAAAAGGTTTTAAATGATGTTTTCAAGTAATGTTTTACGTCGGATAAGCCCGGTGGCCCGGGCAATTTTAGTGAAAAATTACCGTTTTACCCTAACTAAGTGCATTCTGGCCCGAATGACACGATTAGCGAAACCTAAGCAATATTAGGCTCTAATTAAAGATTAGTAAATTCTAATTATTAATCTAGAGTCAAAATAATTAATCAAGGTTGATTAGAACCTAAGATTGCTTAGAGAAGCTCAAAATCCTATTCTTGAATCTAAGACATTATGTCACATTTTCATGAATAGTGTTTTCTCTCTCCAATTCCTTAAATCATGGAATTGTGTCTATGATTTGATTTGACTAAAGTATGGTTTTAATTCTCTAATTTAGTATGACCACTCCTTAATCAAGTCTTGAACCACCTTAATTAGCCATTTTGTCACCTAAACACTTGCTCACAAATGCCTAATCAAAAGTCTAATCAAAGACACACCTAAACAAATCATTAAACCACAATTAAATGAGAGATTTTCCCTCCCCCTTGGCTGCATAATTTGACCGAAATTCCCTCCCCATTTCTCACATGTTGATTTATTTTTACACACAAAAATGCACATGTTTTGCCCATGACTTGCCCATGCTTTGCCCATACCTTGCCCATACTCTCCACCATACCTCACCATGCCTCCATGAAGCAATTCTCTCAACTCATGGAACATGAGGCCAAGCCTTCCTCCCAAATCAGCCACAAGGTCTCATTCCCTCTATAAATACCATGTTTGGATGAGCTTGGTTGCATTTTGTTCATTTGCCAAGATTAGCTTCAAAGAATAATCTTGAGTTCTTTCTTTTTCTCTCAAGACTCAAGAGTTCCTTTCCTTTTCTTCACCTTTTCAAGCTCACAAAGAAAACACCTCATCTTCTTTGCCTCCTTGCCTTGGCCGAAAATCATCAAGCATCAAGGAAGAAGTTGTTCTTCTCAACTTGCTTCAAGAACCAAGCTTTCCTCTTCACCACTAGGTAGGGAGTTTTCTTTCAAGTTCTTTCTTTCCTTACATGTTCGGCCTTCAAGGCCATTGATGATGTTTCATGATAGCTTGATGATGAGAGTTCTAGATGATGACTTTGAGTTCATCACAATGAAACCTCTAAAGCTTGAAAACTTGGTCTTGGACCATAAATGATTTCAGTTTCCTTTCCTTTCCTTGTTCAAAGTTTTCAGTTCTTGTTTCCTTTTTCCCTTAATGGTTTCGGTTTCCATTCCTTTTGTTATAAAAAGTTTGATATAAATGTTAAGTAGATCACTAAAAGTTGTTTGAAGAACTTAATCACATGTTTTCAAAAAGCTCTAAGCTTACCCTTGCCAACCTTAAAGTTGGTCGGCCGTTCTAGAATCCACGCTAGATTGAAGCCTATGAGCAATAAAATAAAGAATATGAAGTAGTTTTCTTTATGTTTGTTTTTATGAGTGTTGGGATTTATTTCTTAGTTATGTTACAATGTTGGTTTTAAATTGTGGAAATATGATAATGATTTCAAAGAGTTTTTAGAAAGGTGTGATAAAGTGTTTTTGGAAAGGAAGGATACTTGATAATGTGTTAGAAAGTTTAGTTTTCGAAAAAGGGATTTGGTAATCGATTCCTGGGCTATGTAATCGATTACCAGAAGCAATTTATGAGATTATGAGATTATGGGTTATAGTAATCGATTACCAAGAGGTGTAATCGATTACCAAGGTGTTCTCCGTACCCAGAACCAGTTCGAGACTCATGTAATCGATTACCATTCATGTAATCGATTACCATGAAGTTCTTCTTTCCAGAAATAGGTTTGTCTCTGGAATCGATTACCAGCACCTGTAATCAATTACCATGACCTAAATGTGCCAAAAATGAGTGTTTTGATTTTTAATGGGATAAACCTATGATATGGATACTTATGTGATGTTGCCTTTTTACATGATTACTTAATGGGAATGTACATGTTATGATGAAATGAAATTATGATGAGAATGCCTATGTGTATTGAAGTCTTACTTGATTATTTACTTGAAATGTATATGACATGATGAATGTTACTTGAAATGTTATAACGTTGCATATGAGAAAAGTATATGGTATGTTTTAAGATGATTCCATGCTCATGTTGCATAAATGATATGTTATATGATGTATTATGATTGTTCGCTCATATTGCATCCATACAAAATATGTTAATGAGAAAATGATCCCATTATGACTTCCCGAGTTAAGGGTTGTACGGGTGATCCAAGAAAAGAGATATGTTAATGAAAAGGTTATATGCCGAGACTCATTTCTCCTGCTACCTGAGGAGAAAGTAAACCTGGGGGTATGGACGTCGAGCCATCCAAAGCGGACAAAGTCAATGGTCTTAACCAGTTGATGCGTTTCCAAGAAAGAAAAGAGATATGTTAATGAGGAAATGATCCCATTATGACTTCCCGAGTTACCTGAGTTAAGGGTTGTCGGGGTGATCCAAGAAAGAGATATGATTCCCCTCTATTTTCCCCGTATAAATCTAGCGACGGCTAGTTAGGATGAGCTCATTCCTAGGTGATAGGTGATTAGGAGATTGGTGGCTATGATAAAATCGCGGGCGGCATGTTGGATGAATTTTGGTGGCTATGACGAGGGTGGAAAATGGAAAATGGAAAATGAGAAAAATGATAAAGTGAAAAGTTATGAAAGGAACTCACAAGTTCAATTATGATAAAGTAAAAGATGCACATGCATATGTTTCATTGAAGTTTCATTGATGTTTTGATTAAGTAATATGTGTTATCTATGTGTATTGTCATGCTCAAGTATTGTCATGCATACATAGAATATATGTTGCATTCATGTCATTAAGACCCATGTTAAAAGACACCCACTTCGGATAAAAAGAACTTGAGAAATGTAAAATTGAATCTTATGCATGCACACCCTTTCATAATAAGACCGAAGTGGTTGGGGCGACGACGATGACACTTGTGTTAGAGTCGGGAAGCCTCCTGAGAATCTTATATAGATTTCTTATCCCTTTTCCTTTCTTCCGTATCGTCTCCGAGGCGAGTGATGCGGATGTTCGTGATCCTTTGTGAGGCGCAAGTTTAGGAACCACGCTACCAGGATAAAGGTCGAGCGGGAGCGAAGATTAGTCTAGAAAAGTTATAGTAATGACTAGCATTGGGTTCGTGTACGTTCATCTTTTGTTATGTTTAGTATCTTGAGATGTCCTCATGTTCGAAGGGCATCGTTGTTATGATGTGACTATGATGTGTTAATATAAATTATGTTGTGACTATTCCATGACTTGTTTCTCTATGCTATGATAATGTGTATATGTTGGCTATATCATGTGTGTATTAATCGTTATATATGCGCACGAGGCTCGCATTTTAAATCTTAAATTCAAAAAGAAAAATTTAGTCATATTTTATTACCGTATTTTAAATAAAGATAAGTCAAGTTCTGAAACAAAAGGCATAACGTCTAATAATTAGCCAAATGCGACTCGAGCGTGTGAGGTGAAAGTTAGGGTGTTACAAGGCTATGAAATAGGGACAACTCTATTGTTTGCAAGCTTATCAAGGCCTTATATGGCCTTAAGGCTGCAAGGTTCTGGTTCCATAAACTCACTTTAGCATTCCAGTAGGGAGCTTTCAAGCACCAAGTCTGATGCTTCTCTCTTTACCAAAGTAACTCCTAAGTCCTCTACTTACGTGCTCATTTATGTGGATGACATCATAATTACAAGCGCTCCCTTACTTATATTTCTGGTTTGATTGAGCATTTAAATACTTCATTTGCCTTGAAAGACATGGGGAACCTACACTACTTTCTTGGTGTTGAAGTTACACACACTGCAGATGGTGGATTACTTCTCTTCCAGTCCAAATACATTCCTGACTTGTTGAAGAAAGCTAACATGGATGGCTGCAAGCCTTATGCCACTCCTATACCTTCATCTCTGAAACTATCTCCAGTGAGGTTCAACATTTTTTATCCTACATTATATAGGACGGTGGTTGGCGGCCTACAATATCTCACCATTACCAGGCCTGACTCTCATTAGGAAGTGGTCAAGAGGATTCTAAGGTATATCCAAGGGACTGCTCATCATGGATTGCACAGTAAAAATGCTTCCGATTCAACAATCACAGCCTACAATTCTGATTAGGGTTTGGATCTTGATGACAAGAAATCCACAAGTGGATTTTGTGTGTTTCATGAACCAAATCTCATTTCTTGGCCTTCCAAAAAGCAACATGCGGTCTCAAGAAGTAGTAGAGGCAGAGTTTCGAGGTTTAGCAGCATTAGTAGCTGAACTCTTTGGATTTGAAATCTTCTTCAAGAATTGCATATTCCTTTTATTGGCACTTCTAAGGTGTATTGTGACAATTTGAGTGCAAGTGCTTATGACTGCTAACCCCATTTACATGCCAAATCTAAGCATTTCAAATTGGATTTGTACTTTATAAGAGATCATGCAACAAAAGGCCGTGTTCAAGTCTGTCATATACCTCCTGAGCATAAGGTGCAGGCATTTTTACAAAGCCAATATCCTTTACTTTGTTTAGCAAGTTTAGAGACAAACTCAAAGTTGATAAGCACACCTTGAGTTTAAGGGGGGATATGAGGAGAGTAGGGTGATAAACTAATAGTTGAAGGGGGATGTAAAGAGAGTAGAATGATAAACTGATAGTTGAAGTCAGTTAGAGTTGTTAAAGTTTGTCAGGAAGTTAGTTACACTCCCATCCACTCACTAACTTGTATAGAAGCTAGTGGCAACTATAATATTCATTCATTCATTCAATCACAATTCCAGAATTTAGAAACTCTTTCATGACATCTTCTTCTTCCTTTCTCATTCTCGCTCTTTCTCAACCTAGCCCTGATACCTTTAAAGGAGAAAGAGAGGAAGAAGAAAAGACAAAAAGGAAAAAGGGAATAAAAGAATAAGCACACCAGAGTTTGAAGGGGGATGTAAGGAGAGTAGGATGATAAACTAATAGTTGAAGTATGTTAGAGTTGTTAAAGTTTGTTAGGAAGTTAGTTACACTCTCATCCACTCACCAACTTATATATAAGCTCAATGGCAACTGTAACATTCATTCATTCAATCACAATTACATAATTCAAAAACTCTCTCACTAATATCTTCTTCTTCCTCCTCTCTTTTTCTCAACCTAGCCTCAATACCTTAGAGGAGATGAAGAGGAAGAAGAAAAGAAAAGAAGGAAAGAGAGAAGAAAAGAAAAAGCACACCATGAATTTGAGGGGGATGTAAGAAGAGTAGGATGATAACTGATAGTTGAAGTCAATTAGAGTTGTTAAAGTTTGTTAGAAAGCTAGTTACACTCTCATCCACTCACCAACTTGTATATAAGCTTAGATAGCAACTATAACATTTATTCATTCAATCACAATTATAGAATTTAGAAACTCTCTTACTTAGGGTTTGTTTGGTTTTAATTTCTAATTTTAGATTTCATTTTCAATTTTTTAATTTCTAAGATTTTGTAAAAGAAATACTAAAAATTAGAAATGAAAACTAAATTTTATAATTTTAGATTTTTAACACAAAATTTGAAAAACTGAAAATAAAAACTGAAAAGTGAAAATTCAAATCAAACAAACCCTTATATCTTCTTCTCCCTCTCTTTGCATTCTTCCTCTTTTCTTAACTTAGCCTTGATACCTTCAAAGGAGATGAAGAGGAAGAAGAAAAGAAAGAAAGAAAAAAAGAAGAAAAGAAGTTGATGGGAGGGAGAAGGGAAGAGAGAAGAAAGGAAGAAAGAAAAAAAAAGAAAGAGAAGAGAAAAAGAAAAAGAAAGTGGATCTACCCACTAAATATTATGCCAAATAAAATTTATCTGAGTTAGTCTATGGTAAATATTGATTCTATTCATTTTGTTTTCCACGTTAATAATAAGCGCTGAAATTTGTATACTACCCCGAACGATCGTTCATAATGGCGGGAAATAGCGCTGAAAGTTATATACTACACTGCAAATGCTTAGCTAAGGCTGATAATAGCATAACTTACATGTACAAATCATCGGAAATCGTGGTCGTTCAATATCACCACTTCAGCAATTGATGGGATATTAACCACTAGGGAAGAAAAAAACATCATCCGTTGATCTCGTGATCGCACGGCACATGATCGTTTTGCACGTTGCAACAGCGTGATTCGCGATGCGGATGACAACACTGTCGCGAGCACGCAAAAAAAAAAAAATCGTCACAAGCCCTAGCAGTAGCAGTAGTAGCACCTTGATGTCGGGTGCAGCTGGGAGAGTGAGCTAGCTGAACCGAAGTTGATTCCTCTCACGCTCTGCTTCAATTCAGCGGTTTATTCGAAGTCGAAATCCACAGTCATTGAAGATTTTAGGGTGAAGTTTTTCCATGGATGGAGGAGATAGCAGCGAAAGCCCAACCGAAGCAAAGAAAGCCAAGTCCAAGACACCTCGAAAACCCAAAGAAACCGTTCTGAAACAGAGTCTCTCTCTCTCGCTCTAGATCTGAATCTCGATTTATTGGTGTTGCAATCTCAACGTTTATATTTCAACTGATTTTTTTTTTTTTTGGAAATTTGTAGAATCTCCAGCTGAGTTCTTCGCCGAGAACAAGAATATCGCAGGATTTGATAATGTAAGCTTAATTCCACAATGAATTAAAATACACTGGCGTGTTTGATTCGATGTATCTGCATTTTTTTTGTTCTGAAGTTGTGTGGATTTTTCAATTCAGCCTGGAAAATCTCTTTATACTACTGTTAGAGAGCTTGTGGAGAACTCGCTTGACTCGGCGGAATCCATATCGGAGCTTCCGGTGGTAGAAATCACTATGTAAGTGTGCGATTAGAATTATGATGAACTGGTGGATGATCATTTGTTTCACGCGGACTTGGTTGTTGCAGTGAGGAGATAAATAAAAGCAAATTTAATTCTATGATTGGTCTTGTTGACCGCGAACGTGTTGATGCGGAATTGTATGATGATTATGAGACTGCTAAGGCTCGTGAGGTGTGTTTAATTTCATTCTTTTACATTGGTTGTGTCATAATAACATATGGTACTCTGGATCAAACTGTATGGTTGGGTGGTATAAATTTTTAACTTGTTATGGCAACAAATTTGAAGTTATGATCTTGGTTAATGTAAACAATTTGTAGCAACTGCAATTGAGTAGAGAAAAACATGGAAGTTCCTGGTACAGGGTTCTGTCTCCCTCAAGCATTATATGTTCCTATGCAGAAACGATTAGCGAAAGAAGCTCGTGCACAAGAAGTACAAGCAAAGAATGCTGCCCTTGGAAAGAAAGTGAAAGAGACCCCTGCTCCAAAGGGTATCAAGGGTCGAGGTGAGGCTTCATTTTACAGAGTTACATGCAAGGTGCGCGTTGTTTCTGGATTTCTTTTTTGGTATTGTATTGACATGTGCACTGTCTTTGATGTGTTAGTTTTATTCCAGTCAAGAAAACTGTTTCATTTTATTTTGAGATTCAATTTGAAAGTATTCTCATTTTTTGCGGTTATTAATCTCATTCCTGCAAGTGAAGTGTAGACAGTCTCACGCATGTGACTGAATAATTGCAGGACAATGGAAAAGGAATGCCACATGATGACATCCCAGATATGTTTGGCCGAGGTCAGTCAAGTTACGGGCTACCTTAAGTATCCATGAATCAGCATTTTTGAGGCATATCAGTAGTTCTTTTTTATTGGTATGAACTAGAAACCTCACTTGTTAAGCTTATCTGTTCATTCAGTTCTCTCTGGGACAAAATATGGCTTGAAGCAGACACGGGGAAAGTTTGGTCTAGGAGCGAAGATGGTATTGCAACATGCAGTAGTTTCAATATTACTTTCATTCTTTGCCTCTAAAAATTGAAACAACTGCCAACTTTTGGCTCAAAATTGAATTACATAATAGTTTCAGTTGGCCTTAATGAACTGTATTATTCATATTTGCAGGCCCTAATATGGTCTAAAATGAGTACCGGTCTTCCCATTGAGATCTCTTCATCAATGAGAAACCAAAACTATATTTCATTTTGCAGGCTGGATATTGACATTCATAAGTATGATTTCAACTGTTATAAATGAGTTGATATTTCACCTCCTTCCCCAAATAAACAAATGCTTCAATTTTCAGGAATATTCCTCATGTACATTTACATGAAAAACAAGAGAACAAGGACCGCTGGTGTGGAGCAGAAATTCAAGTTGTCATTGAGGGGAACTGGACAACATACCGTGTATGTAATACTTATTTGGTGCTATTTTAAAATATCACTGCATACTCCAGATATAGTGGAGTGTTTCCATCTTCCAAATTACACTTTTTTCATGCTTATAGATGGCTTCTAAAAACTGAAGGTTGTGTTTCATTAATGCAAGCTCCCTTGTTTACATCTGCAGTCAAAAATATTGCATTACATGCGGCAAATGGCTGTTATCACCCCTTATGCACAGTTTCTATTTAAATTTGTGTCAGATGCTCCTGAGTATGTATATATATCTATATTCATATTCTCCCTCAAGAACAGCAATGCACAATCATCTTATACTGGCTATTCTTTTTGGCAGCAAGAATGTCACTGTAAGATTTGCTCGCAGAACAGATGTGATGCCACCTGTTCCCCTGGAGACAAAGCATCATCCATCCTCTGTTGATTTGCTGCTAATTAAACGACTTATTGCTGAAACTTCAAAGCAGAACCTTTTGCAGTTTCTTCAGCATGAATTTGTAAATATCAGCAAATCCTATGCGGAAAGATTGATAGGTAAGTAAAAATGGTTCACATGGTTCAATGTGCAACTATAAACGTTCAATCTGTTATCCACTGCACGTTTTACCTCTTTTCAGGGGAAATGGGCCCAGACTTCAGTGCAAAAGTGGCTGTTAAGTCTCTAACTTCACAGCAAATAGTACGCATTCATCAGTTGCTTCGTCAAGCCAAGTTTGATGATCCTAATGGTCATGTAAGTTCCATAGTCTTTATTATAAGCCACTTTTCTATACATTTCATTAATTATTATTATATCTTTGTATATTTCTTACTTGGTCATTTGGTATGCCCTTAATGCCTATTTTCAGTGTCTTAGCCCTGCTGGTGAGTACAATCTCCGGCTAGGAATCATAAAGGAGTTGCACCCAGACATGGTTGCAACTTATTCAGGCAGGTTGTGGTTCCATATCAAAGTTTTGCTAGATCTGTCTCTTCAATTTATTGCTTCTGGAGACTTCTATATCTTTCAATCAACTGTTTTTTTTTTAATCTGTGGTTGTGGTTGAGTGGATCATGGGTACTTGGCTTACTTTCTATCATACTCTGTTTGTTTGGAGTTCTAAAGGCAGGGTAAATAGATGCCACTTTGTTGTAGGTCCATGAGAGATTTCTGTGTGTTGTTTATGTGCTTGGTTTTTCTGGTAATAATTAATCTTAATGCCTAAAAGTTAATTTCTTCTGTCATTACTGCACAGCGCTCAAGTTTTTGAAGGCCACCCATTCATTGTGGAAGCTGGAGTCAGTGTTGGTGGAAGAGATGTTAAACAGGTTAAGTTTTGCTTCCGTCAATATTTTATTTATGTTAGATAATATTTTGAAATCCATCTGTGTTAAAAATTCTCTTTTTTTTTCTGAAAGAAATCACTAAGCAAAAAGAAAAATATTCAACCAAAAACAAATAAATCCTCTGTTAGGTGTGCAAAATGTTTGGACTTCTCTTGAGCTGTCTTATGCTCTTTTTACTTGTCTTTTGCACTGTTAGCAGGATTCCTAATTTAATAAATTCTATAAAAAACGTAATTTAACTCCTCATGGTGCTCTGTGGTGAGTTGTGATAATTACTCGTGCCTCCTGCGCCCCGCCCCCTCTCACTGCCTTCCCCATGGTTGTAAATTAGGTGATGTGGGGTGATTCCTAAACAAGCAGTTGATCAACTGGGAATATTAAAAGCTAGTTATAAAGTGATTTCATTCTGCTCTCAAACAAATGGTAATGGTTTGTCAATGACAAAGCATATAATACTTGTTTCCAGGGTCTGAACATATTTCGATTTGCAAATAGAATTCCACTACTTTTTGAGCAAGGTGCTGACGTTGTCACCAGGACTGCACTTAAGAGAATCAAGTAAGTTTGCACAGAAGCAAATGTTTTCCTCTTAACTTTCCAATTTTGAGATGACATGACAGGATAAGGGTCAATAATTGCTTTGCAAAATTTCTGGCAATTGCAATAATAATAATAATAATATATGAAATCTTACTAAATGCCTTTTCAGCTGGAGTAGCTACAAAATCAACCAGATACAAGATAAGATTGGTGTCTTTGTAAGCATTGTGAGCACAAAAATTCCATTCAAAGGGACTGGAAAAGAATACATTGGCGATGACATTACTGATATTGCTTCTGCTGTCAAGGTTCGAAGCTTTTAAATTTATTAATTTTCAAATTATAGCAATGGTAAATCACCTAACTGTGTATTTTCTCCAGTATTCCATTCAGCAGTGTTGCATCCAATTGAAATCCAAGATCGTGAAAAAGATGCAGGCCCGCGAGCAGCAGGAGAGGAAACGAAATTTAAGCAAGTATGCCTAAGTCTTATTTTTCCCTCAAATCCATGAATAAACGGAATGGTGTTGTGCTTTTTGTTTTTTTGGTATGAAGTAAAATGTGATTCGTACCAATCGGCAGGTACATTCCTGATGCTACTGGGGCAGTATACAATGTTTTGAAAGAAATGGCACACCTACATGCACCAAAGAAGAATCGCTGTGGGGATGATGATGCAGAACTACTGAAAAAAGTCTCTGAGAATTTGATTACTAAAGAAACATTGAGTGAAAAACTTGCTAAACATGTTGAACAGGTATGCTCTCTGGCTGTTAATTTTTGGTTGAAAATTCGTAGTTTTATGACAATTCACAAACTGAAGGATACCTCAACCTGAATAGATGGAATTGTCTGAGTGGCAGTTGAATTGATCCAGAGGAATAACTCTTGCTTGTTTGTCATGTGAACGTGACCTTCTTAAGTTAGAATCTAGATATAGTTATTGATGCAACTAAGAAAAAGGGCCTCTTAAAACTTTCTATATGAAGGCTTTTTTATGACCAACATTAGCGTATCTATCATTCAGAAAATTTTTCTTTAAAATCAAGATTCTGTGCTCAACTGCTCATAACTTTTCTTGAGTTCACCTTTCAGACTCGGAGCAACTGGCTAGTTGCCAAAGCTTTAGCCAAAATCCCAAATGGAGCTTTAGGCAATACTCTCTCTAGGAATGTCTCCTGTCCTTTCTGTGAACAGAAGAAAAAGGGACGGGGTTCCGGGTGGTTGAATTTTAAATTTATTTGTTGAGCTTTGGTTTATAATGTGTATGCAGGTGGACTATGAAATGGCATTGGAGTATGCTACACAGAGTGGAGTAAGCGAGGAACCCAGAGAAACAGTATATATACAACCATTGGAAGCTGATAATAAAATTATTGATTTACGTGCTCCATTTTTCGTATTCAGAATGTTTCAGTAGATCTAGAAAAATTGTTAGACTTATGTTGCATGAAGGCAAAATTGTTGTATCTATTCTTTTCATTTGTAAGAAATACCAATAAGATTGATCAGATAACGCAGTTAATTCTAAAATCATGAATGTCTTGCACGAAGTTTTGAAAACGAAAAAAGGAAAAAATCAAGAGGAAGGCAGTTTAGAAGTTAGGATATATTTCTGAACTCAAGTGTTTATAGAATAATTTAAGGGAATCGTAAAATTAATTTACTTAAAATCAAATGTATTATTTTTTGTTAGATTAACTTAATATTTAGTCATGAAATATCTTTTTTTTTAAATTTAGTTATGAAATATAAAAAAAAAAACCACAGGCATAATGGTAAGCCAAACGAGTTAACTTTTTAATTTTTTTCAGTTCATCTTAATCTGATGCTAGTATTTTTCATCCAACAGCCTCACATGGACTTAATTTTTATGTCGAGCAGTAATTATCTCACAAGTCACTCCTTTAAAAATATTACTTTTTTCAAAATAAAATATATATCCTAAATAACTGGTGCAATTAAATGGCTAAAATGAATTCAATTATCACGTACTGTAGATGCCTAGTGAATGGATAAGGTCGCATCGCAGCAGAAAAATCACAATACGCAAATTGTAAAATAAATAAGTGATCTATCTTTTACATAAATACGATAATTATTTATTAATGACTCTTTCAAGCATTCAAAACATTAATACAAAAAAAAAAGAGGGCAAAGCAGCCTTTCACTGTATACTAAGAAACAACGATCTGACAGGTATTTGTTATCATGGAATAAACGTGCCCCAGAGCTCACTCTGAGCTCCCCAGAGCTCACTGAGAGACGTTGCCCTCTCCATTGTGCATTGAGACAATAGCAGCAACAAATAAATTGCTTCCAGTATTTCAGAACAGAAAATAAATAAACACGCGAGGGAGAAAGAAACACAGAGAGAAAGAAAATAGCCACGAAAAAAAACAAAGAGCTCTCTCTACATTCCATTTGAAATTGCAGAAATCGCCTCAACTACTACTGTAATTCAATGGCGACGAAGCCTCCGCAGATCGCCATTCTGGGAGCCGGTATCTTCGTGAAGACTCAGTACCTTCCCAGACTCTCCGAGATCTCCGATCTCTTCATTCTCAAAGCCATTTGGAGCCGCACTCAGGTACTCCTTCCTTCAGTTCCTTGCAATCTCCACTTCTTCAATCCTTTCGTTATAGCAATCAATCCTTATTTTTATTATTGCGCTTCATTCTTCTTCATCTTTTTTTTTTTTTTTCTTGTTTAGGAATCGGCAAGAGGTGCTGTAGAAGTAGCTGATAAGAACTTTCCTGGAGTTGAATGTAAGTGGGGAGATGAAGGTCTTGACGAGATCGTCCGAGATGCATCAATCACCGCCGTTGCTGTCGTTTTGGCTGGCCAAAATCAGGTCTCTTCTTTTTCTCTTTCATTTTTTTCCCCTCAGTTCATAGGTACTTTCTAAAGCAGCTAGACTGGTCATTTTATTTCCATATGCTTTTCTAAGAGTCGTGAATGACATGTAACAGTAATTGGAATTTTTAAGCGTACTACAATTAGGAACTGGTCAAGTGTAGTATGACTTGAATCTGAAGGACTTTTCTTATTGAATTATTCAGAATTTACGATTTTAATTCATTATTTTTTAAAAAACAAACAATTAATTTTTTGCAGGTTGACATTTCATTGAGGATGCTAAAGGCTGGTAAACATGTTCTTCAAGGTAGTGGATTTTCTAAAAGTAGTGAGACACTTGCCTGCCCACTTCACATTATGCTAATAAACTGATATTTGACTATCATATATTTTATTATTAATTTTTTTGTGCAATTTACTAAAGTTTCCTTTTGCGTGCTTGGTGGCTAATTTGGTGGATATGAAGAGAAACCGGCAGCAGCTTGTAAGTAGTTTATAGCTTTTATTTATTTCTCTTCAGATAAACATTTTAGCTGGAAATTTGATGATTTTTTTTCCCCTTCATTCACATGTGATCACTTGTTAGTCTTATAAAATTTGTTGATCAGATTATTATCGTGTCTTGTATTAACAACAATTTAGCACGCTTCATGGAAGTGTTAAACTCTTTGCATAATTATATATCAATCTGATACTACAGGTGCTAAAGATTTGGAAACTGCATTATATAACTACAAATCTATTTCAGCTGATGCTCCTGGCCCATTAATTTGGTCTGTGGCCGAAAATTATCGGTTTGAACCTGGTTTGGTGGAGGTATTTGCTTCTTGAGTGTGACATTTTAAAACGCTGAATCTGGCTTTCCAGTCACATTAATTTTTTTGGCAGTGCAAGAAGCTAGTTGCTGACATTGGGACGATGATGAGCGTTCAAGTTATTATAGAAGGATCAATGAACAGTTCAAACCCCTACTTTTCAAGCTCTTGGAGGCGCAATTTCACTGTATGTGCTCTGTAATTAAGCTTCACATTCTGTGTCTGTTTAACTTGAGAACGTTTGTCGTATAACTTATGCTTAGGATCACTTCAACAAATTCTACTACTCTGTCCAAAAAAAATATAAAGTACTCTACTATTTAATGTTACAGTTGAAGAATATATGACATCTTAAAATCCCAAACTGTATGATAGTAATAAGGCTGAGATTCTAATCTCAAGTATGAATTCTCAATTCTCTATATGGCATGACCCATGGAGCTTGGATAAATTCTAGCCTCTTTTCATTGAGGATCATTTCAGTTTTCCATATTTTTCTTGCCTGAGTCTGATGGCTACACTAGTTAGACTAATCCTAAATTCTGGGGATTTGTATTGACTTCTCATGTTATAGCATGACAGTTTGTTCCTGTTTTATCATACTAAACTTATTCATTTGTTCCTCATATGAAGTCATGCTTTTTTCTTTCTGACAGGGAGGTTTCATTGTTGATATGGGCGTGCATTATATTGCTGGGTTAAGAATGGTAATCCCAAAGATTTTATTTTATGTTTCACGGATTTCATGTCCTTCTGGTTTTTCCAATGCAATTTGTGATTGTGCAGATATAGTCCTCTGATTATTAGACTCGTCAACTGGGACTCTTTGGCATCTGAATCTCTCATTGACATTCAATGCTTTTGGAACAAAAACACAGTATTAAAAAGAAATTGCTTTTCTGATTGAATTTTTTTGTGAAAGACTGTAGTTTGAAATGCTCATAGTTACACGCTTCAACTATTAATTGCTTAAACTGTGGAAGAGAGCTGTTCTCATATTAGCAGCAGCATTAACCTCCACCTTAAATGATAAAGTTGCTTGTGATTCTAAAAGTTGATGAAATTTCTTTTTCTAAGAAAAATTATAGAAGAACTACTAGACAGCCCTTATATATATATTTGCTTCTCTATTAGAAATCCTCAAAATGGTCATTAGTATTGATTTCTACCTAATAACATTTTTTGGGAAGGTGGAATAAAACTTCTTATATATTTTTGTTTCTTGGCAGCTTGTTGGGTGTGAGGTGGTTTCAGTTTCAGCTATGACATCTCATGTGGATTTGACCTTACCTCCACCAGATAATATATCAGCTGTCTTGTAAGCCTTTATTTCATGGAATTAACTTTGCAACATTTGACTGGAAATCTAATATTAGCTTTGGAATGTTTTGCTTCAGCCATCTGGAGAATGGATGTTCAGGAATATTTGCAATGGTTGTCTCCTCGAGAACACCCAAGGCATGTGGTAAATGATAATTCATTTTACAAATATGCACTTATGCAACGCATGCCAGACAGCAGATTTGCTCATTCTTCATGCATGTATCCTTGAGCCTTTACTCATGGTGTTTAACACATTATAGACCTTGTGGCGAGTTGTTGGCATGAATGGAACACTGCAAATTGAACGTGGATTCCAAGGACAACATGGCTACCTGGTACATACTGTAATCTTAGACACAGGTCTTCACATATAATCAATGGCTTACTTATGATATGAGCTTTTCCTTTAACATCACTCAAATGGAAATTTATTTTAAATAAAAACACTGTCCGTCATCTTCATTATTTTCTTACCTAAAATGCCAGCAGATTTTGATGGCTTATGATGCCATGATAGGTTTCATTATATGGTGCTGATGGACAATGCAAAAGCTCCTTTTTCCCATTCAGTGGAGTAACTGAGGAATTAAAAGCTTTTATTAGTGATGTATCTGAAAGCACCCTTAAGGTAATTAAGATTCTAAGAAATGCTTCTACCTTCTCATTTATGAGTTCCATTGCAAATTCCTCTCGTTTATCTTTGTTCATCATGTTTCCTTCGTTTCCTCAATTGTGTCCAAACTCACCTGGAGTAGTATATCCAGACAACTTCGTACCCATATTTAATCAAGAATAAGATTCAATTCATGCAGGGAGCTCTATCCACTAATCTAATTGCCTTCCTTTTTGCAGAAGGGGAGTCAGTTTGTGGGTGAGCCACGCCTCTCTTTTGTTGAAGGGGCGAGAGATGTTGCTATTTTAGAGGCAATGCTTGAATCCGGAGCAAGAAAGGGTGAACTAGTTCATGTGAAGAGGTTTTAAGGCAGCCATGGAACTAGTGTCGTTGCCCACATAATTCAATATCTGCGGATGTTTATTTCATAGTGCTCTTGAACATAAAAAGGTGAGAAAGGCAGTTCAGTGTAGATGAATAAGCCGGTGTTTAAAGAATTACTCCGATCAGTGTGATTGGATGAAGTTTAGGCTTCGTATCTCATTTATTGCAATGATTGCTGGTATGCCCAAGCATCTGGAACTTTTAATATCTTGAGGCTAAGTATTTGAAATACTGCTATCTAAGTTTAGTTATTTTATGTTAATATCGCGCCACAAGTCTGCGAATAAGAAGGATGACCTGGATGTGCTATATAAAAGCCGTAGACTTTCGACAAAAGATTGAATCTGATTTCTTCAGTCTCTTCAAACCTGTCTTGTGGGGACTCATCTTCGTTGCTTCTTGCTATGTATTACTTATCCAGAAGTAGAAGCCCAACTTAAGAAAAGAGTAAGAACAAAGAAGAGATATGAAAAAGCTCTAGAAATACCACCGTAAACTTTATTAGAACTTGTGACATGTTTTAATAAATAAGATAATTTCTTTTTGATAAAAAAAAAGTATAAAAATAGAAGTGTACTATTGGGAACGTATGTATCGAGAGCTGGTAAACCAAGTTGAATCTTTGTTGAACAAAAAGTCCGAAGCCTCCAAGTGCAGCTGCAAATCCTAGGCTGGTTCACCGAACGAGAAAAGAAACGAAAGAAATCATAGATTGAACGATAAAGGAAAAAAAAACAAAAACAAAAACTCCAAATTAGCCCGGGGAGAGTTTAGTCCATTATATTTAAAAAATTTTATATTAGTCCCTCAAATTTTATAAAAGAAGACAAGTTAGTCCCTCCTGTAAAATTATCATATAAACTATGTCATGTTAATTTATTTATACATATTATTAACTTGTTTACATATCCTATTAATTTTCATGATAGATTTTAACTTGTTTTACTTTTCTAAATAAAGTTATTTAAACTTTTTTTTTCATTTGCTATCTCTATGAGAAGAGATATTTGATTTTAGTTGATTTGTCTTACTAGAAGAGAAATGAGGTAAGTTATGACTCTATGAAAATTAACAGTACACGTAAATAAGTTAATAAAATACATGGACATTTTTGTTAATAGTTTAGACAATAATTTGAAAAAAAGGATTAACTTGTCTCATTTTATAAAATTTGAGGGATTAATATGAGATTTTTAAATAATGAACTAAGTTGAGGTTTTAGTGAAAAAAAAGAAAGAAGAAGAAGAAATATGACAAAAATCAAACCCACTAGTCACTACTAGATAGCAATCAAGCAACGGACATTACATGACATATGGATCATGACGCACTTATCCTGCGCGTGTTTGATGATAAAATATATACTATCATGAACAGCATACTACAATTACTGCGTATTAGTTGCAGGCAGGGGAACGTGTAGAATTAGAAGGAAGAAGAAGAAGAACCCTTCAACTTTTTTTTCCCCATTCCCTTCCAACAAGACACAGTCGGTGACAATTAGTGTAATCCAATTCGGAATATGCGAAGTTTGCAAAGAAACATAGCAAGAGCTGGAGCAGCAAACGGTGTATGTTAACAATTACTTTTGTAAATGAGCATTGCTATTTAACACTCAAAAGTGGATATTCAATTAAGGCATTCACCTATTGAATGTGATAGATTAATAAAAAAAGTTGATGGCACCATCACATTCAATAGTAATAAAGTGAGTGTTCCAATTGTACACTTATTTTTTGGTATTAAAATAACATTCACTAGTATAATTACTCTAGTAGTAACAGTGCATTTTCCCATCTTTAGCACTTATCTTGTCATATATATCATCTTTTTTATTTTTTTATCCCCATGCTTTCAACATTCGGGTAAAAAAGAATGAGTAGGCTGAGTAGCTACTAGCTAATAATAAATTTTTGTTTGGTTCCTTTTTATATACTAGTTCAACTTAAACCGGTAATATACCAGAGTCCAAAGACCCACGACAGATACAAATCCTCGAATGTGTGCCTCGGGTTTGTTCTAAAAGATGGGTTAAGAAACGAACAATGATACTTAGTTACCAACACGTATTTATGCATGGGCAATACATGCTCTCATGTGTATATTACGCATGAGGAGGGTCATGTGTTATTTTACTCCAGTTTTTCAAGTGTACTTTTTTTATCCATTATAAAATAAAGATACGAAGATTGTGCATTAACACATGACCCTTCATGGATAATTTATTGATGATGAGTTTCAAACCCATTTATGCATATATTCTAGGAGGCATGCATTATTTGACAGTTTACATTTGTATCATTTTTTCTTATTCCAGTTACAAAAGGAAATTATATATATACATTATACATTGTACTGAACAGTGGAAAATTATAAGACATACTAGAAGGTATAGAGAGAGCCGCAGAAGGTGGTTGCTGATATGGTGACATTCATGTGTGAATACGACCATCACAGAATCAGTTTTCCACAGATCACATTTTTTTTTTCATGCTGGTTTCAAAGGGGCACTACGTAGTTCCTTGCATTTTTTGGTCCATAATGTCCTAAATTATACAACTTCAAAGAACACCAAGGTTTACTGATGCATTGTGAAATATTTGGTGTGAGTGGTTGCGGTAGTTGACGAGTCACACTGATGCACAATGGAGCAAAAGCTAACCAAAAAACGTTCAAATTTTGTTCTGTCCTTCTGCCATTTACTTATTTATATGTAATGTTTCTCTTGAGCAACTGAGAATCAGTATGATTCAATAGTAACCTACGGCTTTTGAATTGGATGGTTGTTCAACACAGCAAGTTACCGTGCATTTCCTTCAAAGGTTCACTCTTTCTTCCTATTTCTTTCTTTTTGGGTGCTGCTACTTCTTTTTTGTAATCTTTAGCTTTATAGTTGCATATTCTTCTTCAAGAAATATCATAGAAGAAAAAATGAGAGTTTATATTAGTTTATTCAACAATTCATTGCTCTCTTCATTTACAGTGTTTTTGTTCCAAAATCCAAATTGCTGCAGGTTAATTGGTGTCTCTAGTGTTTAGTGTGCTAAGAGAGGAGAATGCAGAAGCCACCACCGCCCCTAGAATTTGCTGTCAAGGAGACCAGGCCCAACATTGGAGCAGGGGTAGTGACATGGGACAAGCTCTCCTGCACCTATGACCTGGTTGAACAGATGCAATACCTCTATGTTCGTGTCGTGAAAGCCAAGGATTTGCCTGGGAAGGATGTCACTGGTAGTGTTGATCCTTACGTTGAAGTGAAGCTTGGAAACTACAAGGGCCTTAACCAAGCATTTTGAGAAGAAGTCCAATCCTGAGTGGAATCAGGTTTATGCCTTCTCCAAAGACAGGATTCAAGCTTCTGTTTTGGAGGTGGTTGTCAAAGATAAGGATGTTGTTGTGGATGACTTGGTAGGGAGAGTGCTGTTTGATCTGAATGATATCCCAAAACGAGTTCCCCAAGATAGCCCATTGGCTCCACAGTGGCACAGGCTGGAAGATAGGAGAGGTGACAAAGCCAAGGGAGAGCTAATGCTGGCAGTTTGGATTGGAACTCAAGCTGATGAGGCATTTCCTGATGCATGGCATTCTGATGCAGCAACTGTTGGTCCTGAAGCAGTTGCAAGCATAAGATCAAAGGTTTACCTTTGACCTAAGCTTTGGTATGTCAGGGTCAATGTTATTGAAGCTCAGGACTTGATCCCAAATGATAAGAGCCGGTATCCTGAAGTTTTTGTCAAGGTTAATCTGGGTAGTCAGTCTTTAAGAACTGGAATATCTCAAACGAAAACCATAAATCCTATGTGGAATGAGGATTTGATGTTTGTTGTTGCTGAGCCTGTGAGCCATTCGAGGAACCCTTAGTTCTGAATGTGAAAGACAGGGTTGGACCAAACAAAGATGAAGTCCTGGGAAGGTGTGTGATTCCTTTACATATTGTGCAAAGGAGGTTGGATCACAAGCCTGTGAATATGAGGTGGTTTAATCTTGAGAAGCATGTGCTTATTGAAGGGGAACAGAAGAAAGAGACCAAATTTGCAAGTAGGATACATTTGAGGGTCTGCTTGGATGGCGGGTACCATGTGTTGGATGAATCAACACATGTGATCTAAGGCCAACTGCAAAGCAACTGGTTCTGGAAGTGGGGATTATCAGTGCACAAGGGCTTATGCCAATGAAGACAAGAGATGGTCGAGGAACCACAGATGCTTACTGTGTAGCTAAATATGGACAGAAGTGGATCCGAACTAGGACAGTTGTAGATAGTTTTGCCCCAAAGTGGAATGAGCAGTACACTTGGGAAGTTTTTGATCCATGTACTGTTATTACAGTAGGGGTCTTTGACAATGGTCATGTGCAAGGGGAGACAAATCCGGTGGATCAAAGGATTCAAGAATAGGGAAGGTGAGAATTAGGCTATTCTTATCCTCTTTTAGTATTCCATGGTTCGAGTGTGAAGAAAATGGGAGAAGTGCAGTTGGCTGTAAGGTTCACAAGCTCATCTTTGGTAAATATGTTGTGCATGTATTCACAGCCATTGTTGCCAAAGATGCACTACATCCATCCTCTATCTGTGGTTCAGCAGGACAGTCTTAGGCATCAGGCCATGCAGATAGTGTCAATGAGGTTAAGCCGGGCTGAACCACCGCTGAGGAAAGAAGCTGTGGAATACATGCTAGATGTTGATTCACATATGTGGAGTATGAGAAGGGGCAAAGCTAATTTCTTCAGAACAATGAAAGTTCTAGGTGGGCTGATAGACACTGGGAGGTGGTTTGATCAGATATGCAATTGGAAAAAACCCCTCACATCCATACTCATTCACATCATTTTCATAATGTTGGTTCTTTACCCTGAGCTAATACTGCCCACAATTTTCTTTTATCTGTTCTTGATTGGAATTTGGAACTTCAGACGGAGGCCAAGACACCCTCCTCATATGGACACTCAAATATCTCATGCTGATGCTGTTCATCCTGATGAATTAGATGAAGAGTTTGATACATTCCCAACTTCCAAATCATCAGATATTGTTAGGATGAGGTACGATCGTTTGAGGAGCATTGCAGGGAAGGTCCAAACTGTTGTAGGTGACTTGGCAACTCAAGGAGAAAGGTTTCATAGTCTGCTAAGCTGGAGAGACACAAGGGCCACCTCCCTCTTTCTGATATTCTGTTTCATTGCTGCTGTAGTTCTCTATATTACTCCATTCCAGGTTGTGTCCCTTCTAATGGCCTTCTATGTGCTAAGGCATCCCAGATTCCGCAATAAACTTCCATCAGTCCCATTCAACTTCTTTAGGAGATTGCCTGCTAGAGTAGACAGCATGTTGTAATTGCCTCAAGTTTAATCAGATATTTCAGGGAAGAAATACTAGTGCAACTTGCTCCTTTATTACTCACATGGTTCAGATAATATGTAAATTTTGTCCACATACAGTGGGAATTTTCATGTCACTGCAATTACCTTCATTTAAATGCAATCATCTCCGGTATCCCCTGTGATCTTTCTTTCATCCAAATGAGAAATTATTATTGCATGCTCTTGAGCGCACCACATAGTATTGTACTCATTTGATTCATCACATGAGTACAATACTACATGACACTCCACAATATGTGATGATATCTGCATGCAAACCTAGTCATCATTATTTTGTAGTTTAAGATATTGAATTGCACGAAATAAACAAAATTTAAGAAAATATAGTGCCCTTGGTTAGAATGATTAAAGTGTACATTTAAAAAAAATCAAATATCAATTTAATTTTGTTTTTAAGTTTTGAAAATAAAGATCACATATAACTTGTAGTTAAAGAGATAAGATGCATTTTCCCCCTAAATTAATAAGTGAAGGAAATTGTCTTGTTTAATGACAAATGCAAACAGAGTCATTGCTTGAGAAACCATGGCTTGATGCTCTGCCTTTCGTAAGTGTTGCCTCTGCCCTGCCAAGTGGCAAACACCGAATAATATGACATCCATAAATTTGTAATTTTTGTTAAGAATGAATGAATCAAGCACGAGCTTTTATATTTATTGCATAAATGTCATTTTCATAAAAAAAAGGTCCCATTTGTCAATGAACTAAATTGAGTATAATTAATTTCTAGATATATGGCTGAAGCGATGTTTGAGTCAAAGCGAAAACGAAATCTTAACGGCCTGCACAAATTTGAGGGAGTCTCTACACTATGCTGCACTAGCCCAGGAATTAACCCCATAATTAGCATGGCATTCATAATCACCATTTATTTTGACTTATAAACAAGCTTTCGTCAGTGTTTTCATGATGTTGACACTTGAAAAGCACTTTTCATTGGCTTAAATATATAGTTTGGTACTTGCAAATAGAAAAATCAAGTGTTTGAAGGGTTTTATCTTGTGAACAATCAACCAAACAGGAAAAAGAGTTGCTAAAAATATAGTTAGCAGAAAAAAAAAAAATTGAAGAGATCACTTTCGATTATTTACTTGTTTTTATGTGCAAATTGATCCGAAAAAATTTCTGGAAAAAATTCGCCCCAGATTAAAAGACAAAAAAATACTGAGTAGGACATATCAGGAAGTCATATCTGATATTCCACCTGCATTATTATAACTTTGCGATGTTTGAAAAAGAATTGTCTCTTAAAAATGGGTATAGTTCTTTTCTTGGCATAATTGAGAAGGTCAGCTTATCTCATGAGTCATGAGTGCAAGTATACCCCGGCCAAGTGGTATACATTTGACATTGAGCATTTGATTCGTTCACAATACTACAACTATGTTTGTATTACCTCAATTATTCAGAATTAGAAGAGTCAGAATGTCAAATTCAAATAAAAAGGAATTATTACTATAACCAGACTATAATTATAACCTAAAAGTACAAATAATTTGTTTGTAACATCATTGCACTGTGTTTGAGCCTGCATGTACACCTCTTCTCAAGTTCTACTAACAAAGATATTGGTTTCTAGGCATGTCCCAGATTCAATTCCTCCAGAAACTTCGAGCAGTCACATTCAAGTAGTGGAGCAGTACAACTTCCTTAGCTATGTTCTTGACAAAGTTAACACTTTCGAAAATACAAGAGCTATTATGTTTACATTAAATGATAAAGCAAATCTTCATCATGAAACTCTTGGAATTTTTTCCTTATGTTTCTTTAGAATCTTTTCGTATGATTTATATTTTCTATGTGAAACTTGTACTGGGCTAGAAATATAGCCTCCCAATCTTAACAAGATTCCAACTCCCCACATGGTATAGTAACTCTTAGATTCTCTAATTTAGCCTAGGATATCTTAACGACTACTGATTATACGAATCTTTATTATTTCACGGAATCTTTTGTTATTATTATATCATATCTCATATATTATATTATATTTCCTGCAAATATAGAATATATCTAATATCTCCTAAATTATAAGATTATCTCCTCATTTAAAGTAGATTATCTCTTCACTTATTACGTCTCACTATATAAACTTAATATTCATATCATAAACTTATTACATGCTATTATTTTATCACGGAATGTCTTTGCAAGTACCTAATCCGATTGCATGAACATTGAAGCTACTTCCATCCTTATCGTACTACAAAGCCAATAATTGAAACTAGTGTGTGTGTTGTCTAACCTATTGACAAACACAATCCGAGTCATCGCCATGACGGGAAGTTTGACAAAGCATGGAGCATGATGCAATGGCTTTCGCATGCATTGTATCTGCGCCAGCCAACTGGCTAAGACCGAATATATAATACGACCCATAATTTTGTGAGTTTTGTTAAGGCTGAATCAATCTAGCATGACGAAATTTTATATAAATGTCGTTTTCATAAAAAAGGTACCATTAGTCAGTGCACTAAACTGCTTCAAATTAAGTTCTAGGTATATGGTTGCATCGATATGATGGTCAAATCTGAGGGATACTACACCATGCTGCCGTAACCCATGAATTAACCCAAAAATCAATGCCAGGTTCATAATCATCCTCTTTTTTCTTTTTTTTTCTTTTTTTTTTTTTTTTTTTTTGACTTGTTAAGAAAATAAACAATTCAATTTCCAAGCTCCAAGTGCAAAAACGCCTATCTGATCAGTAGGACGTATTCCATCCCATGTATTCTTATTTTCTTTTCAATATTTTTAAAGCATGTATAATGTATGCCACAATATTATCTTTAACTTAGAATGTCAATTTCAAAAAATGAAAATAAAATATTCATTTTCAAGTTGCGATTTCTTGGGAATAAACCCAATAATCAAACTGTAGTTTATGATAAATGTTGAACGTATAGATAAAGGGTATTGTTTTATCATCTAAAATGGGTGTCTAATGGAATCCTCACTTAATCACCTTTGAACGTGATGGATGAGTGAGAAAATTAGATTATCATGATATTTAATTATGGAGTGGGTGTAATTAGCACCTATTTTAGTGTTGAAATAGTATTTTTTATAGGTAAATGATAATAGCAAACTTCAAATATATGTGTAAATGTACACTTTGATTTTTGAAAGGTGTATTTTCATGTGTGCCGATATTGATAAGCTAAGTTTATCATAAAAAAGATATTGATAAGCTAATAGCAGATAGTAAGACTTTGGACAGAAAATCTAACACAGCATCAAATAAAGCTAGCAATTGGGATTGAACCTTAAAGCACGAAACTCTAAGACATTAACCCAATGAGTTATTGTAACAACTGTTGTATCAGAAAAAGGAGCTACACAAAAGCTGTAAACTCAAGTATATCTCAAAATTAACTTGTATATATTAATGTTGAAAAAAAAATGCAGATTCAAACTAAATCAGCCGAAAATCCACCAAATTTTAGACATTTGTGATTTAGATATAAACAAACTTTATCTTCAATCCAGTGGGCAGCTATGGAAGTCTCGCAAATTCCATATCCAAATTACCGATGGATGAAGGTTAACTGAATTAGGCCGACAGTATAAAAAAAATTGATCCAAAACTTTGAAGTTATAAATCAAGTATTAAAAACAGTAAAAACAACGAACGCACAACAATCATAGTTTATATCTTCATATGATATATATTAACAATGTACACAATCGAGAGTTTAAACTAGAGAAAAACAAAAACTTAATGGTCAATTTATCGTGAGCTTTGAAATTAACTTCCGTGGTTAATTTTAAGACATCATTTTATAATGATTCGGATCTTAAAAAGCATAACTAAAGTTTATCATCTTTCATGTAATGGACGCATTCCGTTTAAGTTATTATCTGAAATTGTGAATATGATTGATTATGTCGTACGTGTTTGGGCGTAGAAGTTAATACTATGTGTTAACGAATTTTTCCGGATAGCATGTTCTTAACGAAGTTAAAAACTTATCGAAAATATGTGATCCACTAAATATTAGATGAAAAAACAACACCCAGCGTTCATAAAACTCTTGCTTCTTTTATTATTTATTTATTTATTTATTTATTTTTGTCTTTTTTCATAAGATTTTACTTTTTTTTCCTTGAAAGTGTATATAGTCAATGATTAAGACGTTTGTGTCTTGCCTAATGACATACACAACCAGAGTCATCACTGTAAAGGTATTGCGCCCTTAGCGATCGTTGCAGTTGCACCTGCCAAATGGCCAAAAATTGAATAATAAGAAGACATTCATGTATATTTCCGTAATTTTAATAAAGAATGAATCAAGCGTGATGAAATTCTCTTTTAATTTTAGAAATGTCATTTTCATAAAAAGGTATCATTTATGAGTGCACTATAAATTCTTCTAATTAATTTGAGGGTTTATGATTGCAGCGATGGTTGGGTCAATGTCATAGCGAAAACGAAGTCTCAGCCGCCTGCTTAAATCTGTGGGAGACTGTACTATACTTCACTGATAACCCAGGACTCAATCTCATTATTGTTGATTACCAAAAAAAAAATCTCATTATTGTTGACAAAAACTAAAAAATAACATAGCTAACACCGTATTCATATTCATGATCAATTCATCATTTATTATTTGACTAGTTTTTTTTATTTAATTATTTGACTGGTTAATAAGCTTATTACATCAATGTTTTCAGAAAATCATTTTCATAATTTTCATTGCAAAGGGGGGGAAATTCAATCGCCAAGCTGCAAATTAATTTAAAAAAAAACGACCTGATCTGTTAGGACAGGTTCAACCCCACTTATTCCTATTGTTGTTTTATTCATTTTTTTTAACAATTATGCATTCTTATTTGTTATGCTTTAAAATTCTCATTTGTACGTACGGTATTCAGGATTTACAATTTCCACGTATATTATTGTCACTTTGCGTCATTTTAAAATTAGACTCTCTTATTGTTCATATAATAGCCTCTCTAATTTGGATACAATTTTGAATAATTAAAAACAGTTAATAAGCTTGTAAGTCTTTCTTAATCTTCAAAATACATATATATATAGAGGGAGTGGCAATAGCCACTCTTCATTTGTCTACTATGACTCCCATTAAGTTAGTTTTTATCTTATTTTTCTAAAATGTCCTTCTCTCTCTTTTTATAATTGAACTAGTTGTCTATTATTATTCTACTTCATTCTAATTCATCATTGGTTTAACAATATAATAAAGTCCTAGATTAAAAAAATAATCATAAAATATTTTTTAAATATATATTTCATTGTTTTTGTTTTCGTGATTTTTAAGTTGTGAAAAAGTTTCTTTTTTACCTTTTTTTTATCATCGAACACAAATATTTAATTTAATTTTTCATATAATTAAGTATAAAAGATATAATTATTTACAAGTTTTTCTCAATTATCTTAAAGACAATTTATCAGTTGAAATAATTTTATTTAATCTTCACATAACATTCTTTAAACATTTTTACATATAAAAATTTATCCTTTTATTTTAATACTATATAAATAACATAAGAAATTAAAATAGCTATGTATATATCATATATATAATGCTAAATACCCAATACTTAATCATTTAGTATTTACACAATTTATTTAACCTAATACTAAATAAACATAGTATACTAACATTCATGGTATTATTAATATCTTATAATAAAATTTAATCTATTAATTTTAAATTTTATTTTTAAAAAATTAAGGTAACATAATACTATTAATCATATATTAAATTACTATATATTATTAAAATATAAAAATTATATTAATATTTGAAGATATATTATTGTCACGCCAATTGTTATAAATATACTTATAAAATAATATGATATTTTATATTAATTGTGAATGTTACATAAGATTGAATTTAGTAACAAAAAATTTTATTTTGGTTAATAATTTATTATGTTAATAAAAAAATTATTAAATTTGGGCCTTTAGAGCCTGTACATCATTAAAAAGTAAACTTATTTTCATTTTTAATGGTATTTATAGAATATTAAAATAGAAAAAGTGTATGTTATTATGCTCAACGGAATAATTAATTTTTTATTTTTTGAAAAAAAATCAGAAGCAAAAAGTACTGCAATATTTAAAAAAATTCTTTCAAAAGATTAATAATATTGAGTTTTGATAAAATTAGATGTATTGATAAATTATTAACTTAATCATGAAAGTGAGTACAAAAAATATATTAAGAAAGTTGAATAAAATATGAGTGAGTCAGAGCAACAATAGCCAAAATAGATTGGCTATATATATGTGTGTGTGGGAGGGAGGATCTATTACTCCAAAGTAAGTTTTGATATATTTAATCCATCTAATAATCTTTTTAATTTGGACATGAAATTGCATCAACCCAATCATTAAATTTAAAGTTCTACCAAATATATCAAGTATATAAAGTTTCATACAATTTGAAAATAATTTGATAGATCATCATTTTATTTTATTTTGACGGATAATATTTTTTAAAGTACAAATAAATATCAATTAATAGATTACATAGTCATTGTTGTCCAATTTGTCTAAAATTTGACATATTTGATCATTAATTTAATATAACATAAATCAACGATCAACTTAATTAAATTCAATATAAATGATGAGTTATAGAATGAAATAAGTGTGCAAAACTTACTCTGAGTAAATCATTCATTCATATATATATATATATAATGTGAGTTTAATTATGATACATCATTGGTGTAAAATTTTACAGTATCAAATAATTATAAACCATTTTTTATATGACTTTTAGCACAATTATTATTTGACTTTAACAATTTTAGCAATATAATGCATGATTAAACAATAATGTAGAAAAAAAATATACTAATAGTATTCTTTAGTTAAATTGGTGCCATCGTTTATGCAGAAGTATATTTGACTCGTTAGCACATAGCTAGCGTAATATTATAGTGTTATCTTACACCTAGAATGTCGGTTTCAAATGTTAAAGAAAATATTCACATTCAAGTATATGCTAAATTGCTTAGGAATAATCCCAAGATTCCAACTTAATGTATATCCAACTTAAACCCAACCGATGAATCCAGAGATAAGACCATCTTCAGTCAGATTTGCCGCTCGAAATCAAATCTTGAAATATAGGCAGCCACACACAGAAACGAACATGCGCCGGCACCTGAACTGAAGTTATAATATGTATCGATTAAATGCAAAATTATTTGAAGTTTCAACCAGAAAAGACAGAAAAAAAAATGGACACTTCATCATGATCATATGGGCTTTGAAACTTCCGAAGTTCCATCAGATTATACTATATATAATATAGGATGTAGTTTCTTGATGATTCGAATCTTGAAAATCATTACCAAAGTTCATCACCTTTCGTGTAATAAACGTATCGCTTCGATGTTATTATCTGAAATTACTTTGTACGAGATTCAATTCTGAGTTATTAATTAAAAGCACAAGGGTGATCTCAAATTGTCAGCATATATCAGACTGATGCTTCCTTATCTCCTAATCCTACTTGGCATGTTTGGACAGAGACCATGTAATTCTCGTAGTCATCGAGGCCTTGTGTCTAGTTCATGAACTTTTGGAGGCTTTCTTTCAACCTTAGTTATGCATGGCTTTAGCTTATCCTAGCAATACTACAGGCATACTTTAAATATACTCATCGTTAAAATTATTTTAAATAATTATTTGAATTATACTAATTTGGTTGCTTACTAGTCTAACTAAAATTTTCTCTATAAATTAACATCAGTGAGCTCAGCATCTTCATTATTCGTATAACTGGAGCAACACATACTCTCCTAGTTAAAGTTTTCACTCTTACCTCACTTGCCATTTGGCAGAAAACTAGATGTGTTATCATCACTGAGGTAGCTATAACTACTTGTCTTCTCTTCTACCCTCTTTCTTTCTTTCTTGTTTATAACCATTTCTGCTTTCACTCATGATGCTCATGCCTGATGATCAAATCATCAACATGTTTCATCTTTCGTATGCGAATCTATGTGATATTTCCCAGCAAAGTAAATGTGTTCAAGGAACTCTATTTCATGTGTTTTTAACATCAAGTTTTCGAGTTTATGCTGACATTGACATTGCTGTTACAGCAAGTGATGCGCATGTAATGATTCAACATTGACAAGTCCTCATCAACATTGATAATACACTGCATCCTTCTCATCTTTAAGGTATCTGTCGGTTAACTAATACTCTCCTCATCGAAATGTTTCTACAGTTTGTTGATAACAAATGATTAAAAAAGACTGGTAAGGATTGTCTTTTCTGAATTTAGCTACTTCCCATGATGAAAGAAAACACCTTGTTTAGAAAAGAGCTCTTTACCTATTTCAGCTAATCTGGACATTGTTTATGTTATTTGTAATATTTAAAGACAACTCTGTACTACATCACCTTGGGATAGTTGGAATAGATTTGAGCTTCATATTAAATCTTTTTTGAGTTTCTCAAAAGTCAGTTTTGTGATTTCCTTAGTTATTGTGTGCTATGTCCTAATTGTATTGTCAAGTCCATGAAGTCGTGCCTCTTCATACTGTCTGAAGAGAAAGCCTCTAATAAGCATGGGCTATGAAATTTATCTTTCTTTACTGTTGGATTAAACCTTGCTCCTAAAGGTTGGATGATGTATGCAAATAAATGCATCTAAAGTTGAATGCAGTTTCCAAAACTGATCTCAACAGCTTGCTTCCACACAGATTGCAGTTTAGGACTTAAGAGATGGATCTGAAAATATCAATAGATGACCAATTCTCCAAGCTACATCCTTCCTTGCCATTAAGCACAAGAATTGGAATAGTTGGTGCCGGTCCAAGTGGCTTATCAGCTGCTTATGCACTATCCAGGCTTGGTTATAACAATATCACAGTCTTGGAAAAACATCACACTGTTGCTGGCATGTGTGAATCAGTAGAGATTGAAGGTATATTTTAATTCTTAATAGCACTCTCTGGTTGGTTCAATTGACTATGAATTGGTTTTTTACTGTACATGTTTATGCAGGAAAAATATATGATCTGGGTGGACAAGTGCTTGCTGCAAGCAGTGCTCCAGTCATATTTCACTTGGCAAAAGAGACAGGCTCAGCACTAGAGGAAATGGATTCCCACAAGCTTGCTGTCATTGACCCTTCTTCTGGAAAGTATGAAGATGTTAAAGTTGCTGACGATTATGTATCTGTTATGACACTTACATTGGACATCCAAGTAAGTCTACTGTTTAGTCTTCCATTGACACAAAGAAAATCCTCAGTTCCTATGACTTGGAAATTTAATGCTGTTGATTCTCCTTGTGCTACTGACAGGAAAAGGTGAAGAATTCAGGTCGTTGTGGGGTCCATGCTGTTAGTGAAGTTGCTTCAGACTTAACCATAGAGTATCTTGAGCAGCATGGACTCAAATCCCTTCCTAAATCTGTGGCTTATGGTTACACTGCATCAGGATTTGGATTTGTTCAAGACTTGCCATATGCCTACATTCATGAATTTACCAGAACGTCCATGGCTGGAAAAATTAGACGATTCAAAGGTGGATATACAAGTCTTTGGCAGAAGATTGCAGAATCACTTCCCATAAAACTTCACTGCAACACTGAAGTTTTGGCAATCAGGCGTAGCTCTGACAGTGTCACGGTTAATGTCAAGAGCTTAAATGAAGATGAAACTATGGAGTTTGATAAGATCATAATCTCTGGTAACTTCCCATTAAAATATGGAAGAACTTACAGATCAGTGCCTTCAGCTAGCACAGGTATGTAGACTCCTCACTGCTCCATATTTTACAAATTGTTTTTGTTGTTTTCTTCATCCAGATAACTAAGGAATTAAGTCTTGTGGCAGAGTGTGACGCAGAAGTAATGGATGCAAGTGATCTTGAAAAGGAGTTGTTCAGCAAAGTAGAGACAATTGACTACTACACCATTGTTCTAAAGATAAAAGGGCTTGAACACCTTCCTGTTGGGTTCTTTTACTTTGGTGAATATATGGAAGATCCCAGCACCATTGGTAATCCTGTTGCAATGCAGAAATTTTATGCTGACACTAATATATTCTTGTTCTGGTCCTATGGTAACTCTGTTGATATTAAGGGACCAACTGTCACTGAGCTTGCAATAAAAGCAGTTGAAGCCATGGGAGGAGAAGTTGAGAATTTCATTCTTCAACGTCGCTTCAAGTATTTTCCTCATGTTAACAGCCAAGGTATTTCTGTACTTTTTTGAATTCCATTTTCCACTTTCAAGTAAGAGTTCTAAACTCTGAAGTCTGAATGCAGAAATGAAAAACGGTTTCTATGAAAAGCTGGAATCAGAACTTCAAGGTTCAAGGAATACTTATTATGTTGGTGGGCTTATGGCTTTTGAGCTCACAGAGAGAAATTCATCTTATGCCATGGCTCTGATGTGCAAGAACTTTGCAACTAGCAGTGATTTGCCAAAGTTTCCTTACACTAAGGTAATTTATCATTTATGTACTTTAATTGAACCATTCGTTTATGTGCTTCAGGGGGTCATGCACTAACTAGAAGCATGTCCTATGCAGAGTTTGTTTCCATTGCAAACTGAGTTCCAGAAAAAGGAGCCTACACAACTGGGTGAATTGCCAGGAGTGCAATTTCCCAATTTGCCCACTTTGAATAGCTATTTAAAGCATTGGGGAACTCATCCAATCAATCACAACAGAACTCTTTATTCTTGGATTAATGAAGAAGGGACAGTGGCATGCAAGAGGACCTATGCAGAACAACATTCAAATGCTTCTTGCATTGCTCAGAAGCTCTTAACATGCCAAAAGCCAATCATCAGGCCTGGTGACAAGGTTCTTCTAGTCTATGTCCCTGGTCTAGATTTCGTTGATGCCTTCTTTGGATGCCTTAGAGCTAAAGTTATACCAGTCCCCGTTCTTCCACCAGATCCCATGCAAAAAGGTGGACAAGCACTTCTGAAGATTGAGAACATTGCAAAGTCTTGCGGCATAGTAGCAATTTTATCAACCGTAGCTTATCACTCAGCGGTGCGTGCCGGTTTTGTGAAAACTCTAATCACATTAACTAGAAAAGATGGGAAATCTTCAGCTCGATGGCCAAATCTTCCATGGCTACACACTGATAAATGGATCAATAGCTCAAAAGGTTTCGCTACTGATGATCCTGATGTCCAATGTGAACCTCAGCCTGGTGATATATGTTTCTTGCAATTCACCTCAGGTTCAACTGGTGATGCTAAAGGAGTGATGATTACTCATGGAGGGCTTATTCACAATGTCAAGTTGATGAGAAGTCAATACAAGAGCACCTCAAGGACAATGCTAGTAAGCTGGCTTCCACAGTATCATGACATGGGGCTAATTGGAGGACTTTTTACAGCACTTGTTAGTGGTGGATCTGCAGTTTTGTTTTCACCAATGACATTTATCAAGAAGCCACTCTTATGGCTTGAAACCATGAGCAAGTATCAAGCAACTCACAGTGCTGGCCCCAACTTTGCTTTTGAGTTGGTGGTCCGAAGGTTAGAGTCTAACAAAGATAAGCTCCATGACTTTGACCTTTCCTCCATGGTTTTTCTTATGGTTGCTGCTGAACCAGTGAGACAGAAGACTCTCAAAAGATTTCTTGAGCTAGCTGGTCCTTTTGGCTTATCCCAAAAGGTCATGGCTCCAGGATATGGGTTAGCAGAAAACTGTGTGTTTGTAAGCTGTGCATTTGGAGAAGGTAATCCTGTTACTGTTGACTGGCAGGGAAGAATCTGTTGTGGATATATTCATCTAGGAGATGCAGATATCGACATCAGAATAGTTGATCCAGAGAGTGATGAAGAGCTCCATGAAGATGGAAAGGAGGGAGAAATATGGTTAAGTAGTCCAAGTGCAGGAATAGGATACTGGGGAAAAGAAGAATTGAGTCAGAAAACTTTCAGGAATGAGCTTCAAAACCATCCTGGAAGAATCTACACAAGAACTGGAGACCTAGGAAGAATAATAGATAGAAAGCTATTCATCACAGGTAGAATCAAGGATCTGATTATTGTTGCTGGGAGAAATATATACTCATCAGATGTTGAAAAGACAGTTGAGAATTCTTCTGAGGTTCTTCGTCCCGGGTGCTGTGCTGTCATTGGTGTCCCCGAGGAAATTTTATCTACCAAAGGGATTGCCTTGCCAGATGGTTCTGACGTTGGCTTAGTTGTGATTGCAGAAGTGAGGGATGGTAAATCGATTAGCAAGGATGTGATTGAGCATATTCAGAATCGTGTGGCAGAGGAACATGGAGCCAATGTTGCTTCTGTCAAGTTGATCAAGCCCAGAACCATTAGCAAAACAACATCAGGAAAAATCAAGAGGTTTGAATGTCTCAAACAGTTTGCAGATGGGACATTGAACTTGGTTCCACAACCTATTTTGACAAAGAAAACATTGGTAAGGTCATTTACTACAGGAACATGCAAGGAAGGAAAAACACCCCGGGCTCACCTCGTAAGAAGTAATCCTGAAGCTAGTCCAAGAATAAGCAACAAGGAAATAGTGGAATTCTTGAAAAGGCTTATTTCTGAGCAGGCTGGAATCCCAGTTAGTGACATCTCAGTCACAGACAACGTGACATCCTATGGAGTTGACTCAATTGGTGTGGTTAAAGCAACGCAAAAACTCTCTAATTTTCTAGGAGTGCCAGTTGCAGCTATAGATGTTTTCACTGCATCTTGCATTCAAGAACTGGCCAACTTCTCAGAGAATCTTCTATTGAAGTCTCAACCTCAACTTTTGAGCAATCCATCCCATGCTCCAGAAGCTGAAATAGATTATATTGAATTGGTTGTGGATGCCTCCAAGTCTCGCCAATGGGGTATTCGTTTACTTCAGCTTCTAGCACTTCTTTATATTACTCTCATGTTGACATTTCCTGCTTATCTATCCGTCACTGCTTTTCTAAGTTTCAACCCAAATGTCAGTGAATCAGTGGATGGAATTCCATGGTCAAACTACTTGATTTCCCTAACTTTGGCACCCCTTTCTTGGATCTTATGCATTGCTTCTACTTGCATTTGCATTTCATTTTTTGGGATTTCTTTCTTGAGGCCAAACTATGCCCTTACTCCTGAAATCTCCATATATTCAATGGATTTTGTCAAGTGGTGGGCACTCTATAAAACTCAGGAAATTTCTTCCAAAGTTATGGCAGTACACCTCAAAGGAACAGTGTTTCTTAAGCACTGGTTTGAGATGCTTGGTGCAAGAATTGGGTCCTCAGTTTTGCTTAACACAATTGACATCACAGATCCTTCTCTTGTTTCAATTGGAGATGAAGCTGTCATTGCTGAAGGGGTTTTGGTTCAAAGTCATGAGGTGAAGAATGGTCTCCTAAGTTTCAGTCCTATTAGGATTGGAAAAAATTCTTCCATTGGACCTTATGCTGTTATTCAAAAGGGAAGTGTTATTAAAGAAGGTGCTGAGGTACAGCCCCTGCAGAAGGTTGAAGGAGGCCAGCATGTGCTCAAACCTGCTAAGCTTAATAGTGTTAAAGAGGTTAGTTCTGAGTAGCACTATTCTTACCAAAATATTTTTTAATGTTATTCATGTATGTTTTCAAATAATGGATTTTATTTTTTAGATAATATTATTTCTTTAACTTCTCTTAGGTTTATGCATTGTCATTCTTTACTGATCAAAACTACATCATTCCACAAAATAGCTTATGACATTAGACTAATGATAAATAAATAACAACCATAGCTTTAACTATTAACTCACGACTTCCCATTTTTTTTTTTTTTCAGAATGCAGAGTTGCTTGTTACTACCAATAGAACTCAATCTAATGCTATCTACCACTTGATGGGGATCTACCTTGTTGGCTTTGTCAGCTCCTTAGCTGCAGCCATTGCTTACTTCATATATACAAGGCTCTTCCAGAAACCTGTATCATTCCAATACTTTTCCTTTGTTTGCATAGGTGGCGCCTTTCACTGGATCCCTTTCACCATTGTTGCATATGCTACCATGTTTTCTGATATCCCATCAAGTGCCATTGCCTTTACCATTACATTGGCATGTGCCTACTTGCTTCATGGTCTCATACTCAGCTCTCTTACATGTGTTTTGACTCGTCTCCTCATGATATCTGGTCAAAAGCAAGCACACTTCAAAACATGGCTTAGAAATCAATTGAGTATTTCTTGTCATCTTAGATTTGCAAAGCTCCTCACAGGAACAGAAGCCTTCTGTGTATATTTACGCCTCTTGGGAGCAAAAATTGGCAAGCATTGTTCCATTAGAGCCATCAACCCAGTTTCAAACCCAGAGTTAATGTCAATTGGTGATGGTGTCCATCTTGGTGATTTCAGCCGAATAGTCACTGGTTTCCATTACTCCAATGGATACACTTGTGGAAAAATAGAGGTTCAAGATAATTCAGTTGTTGGAAGTCAAAGCCTGATTCTCCCTGGTTCTCTTGTTGAAAAGAATGTCATTCTTGGTGCACTTTCTGTTGCTCCAATGAATTCCATACTCCATGAAGGTAGCATGTACATTGGATCTCAAACTCGAGTTGTTATGAGAAACTCCACAAATGGTCTTGATGAAAGGATAGAGGAGATGGACATGGCTTACAAGAAAGTAGTTAGTAACCTGGCTGCAAATTTAGCTGCCACAACCATGAATGCTAAAGCAAGATACTTCCACCGCATTGGTGTTAGCGGAAAAGGGTACCTGAAAATATATGACAAAATTGATGGCATTCCAATACACAAGATCTTTCACCCTGGAAAGAGCTACCCTGTGATGATCAGGCACAGTAACAGCTTAAGTGCTGATGATGATGCAAGGATTGATGCACGTGGTGCATCTTTGAGGATGCTCTCTGATGTATCTAGTTCTAGCCATGCTCTCATTGACTTGACACTAAAAACTGGGAAGGCATTCTATGCACGAACTTTGGCTGATTTTGCAAGCTGGCTTGTGTGTGGACTTGCTGCAAGGGAAGAACTAGTCAAGGGTTCCCCACATGTTCGTGAAGCAGTGTGGACTTCCCTCAGAAATGCCGACTCATATGCTGAATTGCATTACTTCTCCAACATTTGCAGGCTCATGCGCTTCACAGATGGACAAGAAATGTATGTGAAGTTCAAGTTAAGACCTTATGACAAAAGTATCAGTGAGGACACGGGTAAGGTTAAGCCAACTGGGATTCTTCCACCAGAGACAGGTGCAATTCCTAGGGATGAAAATGACACACGCCCTTTGCTTTTCCTTGCTAATGATTTCCAAAAACGTGTGAGTTCACCAGGTGGAGTTAGTTATGTTTTCCAATTGCAACTCAGGCCAGTGCCAAATGATGAAGCCACACGTGACATTGCACTGGATTGCACTAAACCATGGGATGAAAATGAGTTCCCTTACATTGATGTTGGAGAGGTCAATATTAGTGAGAACCTTTCTAGGGAAGAATCAGATATGCTTGAGTTTAATCCTTATCTCAAAAGCCATGAGTTGGATGTTGTTCCTGCTACTTCTAACACCCAAAGTGCTTCAATTGATCATGGCCGCTCATTGATCTATCAGATTTGCCAGCACGTGCGTAACAGGCAACCACTCCCGGAACCTTGGAGGAACCTTATTGAGCAATCCAATGTGAAGGTTGACCTCTCATGTTGTCCAATGGCAGCATTAGTATCACTGCCTAAAAAAGAGCCACAAAAAGTGACATTGGCTAGAACATGGTACCAGACCTTCTCAGCACTCTTCACTCAACCCTTGCTACAAACGGTTTTGCCATATGCTGTCGTTGGTCTAGCTGTTTTTGCTCCTTTGAACTTTGTTGTTTACCTAAAGAGTGCCAAGAAACTCCCACTACATTGGTTGCTTCCAATGTTTTGGGTTCTCTCAGGTATTATGGCTGCATTGGCTTGTGTTGTAGCCAAATGGGTTCTTATTGGAAGAAAGAAAGCTGATGAGACAGCACCTCTATGGAGCATAAGAATCACCTTGGATAGCACATGGCAGGCCATTAGGACTATGGTTGGAGAGTATTTTATGGACATGGCAAGTGGGTCATTTTTGTTTGTGTTGTGGATGAAGATGATGGGTGCAAACATAGATATGGATGCTGTTTATGTTGATAGCATGGGAACTTTGTTAAACCCTGAAATGGTGAAGATTGAGAGAGGGGGTAGTGTGGGAAGAGAAGCCTTGCTATTTGGACACATATATGAAGGTGAAGGAGGGATGGTGAAGTTTGGGGAAATCAAAATAGGAGAAGGTGGGTTTGTGGGGAGTAGAGCTGTGATCATGCCTGGTGTTCAAGTGGAGAATGAGGGCAACCTAGGTGCCTTATCTCTTGCCATGAAAGGTGAAATTGTAAGGTGAAGATCATAAATGTAGTAATATTGATATATAGTATACACTTATGTGGCGTGTATGTTAAATTCTATGGAGCTTAACCCTATTTATAATATGTACTATATGTTGTTATATCATTAAAAAAGTTTGACCATACTAAGCTTTTTAAAGGATGCAACAACATATGACTAAATAATGGATTATTATTATTATTATTTAACATTACTATATTTTAAAGTTTCAATGAATGCTACTTGGCAGTTTATCCATATTATAAATTTATAATTTGTCTGATGACTGTGTAAAGTATAAACTTGTGCATACACTTGATTAAGATTACAGATTGATTTGCGTAGACATACTTGAATGACAAATGCTTTGCATACTATGAATTTCGAGGAAGCCATAGATAAGTCATGCAATTGTTGACTTCATATTTATATAAGATGAAATGTAACTTTTAGAAAAATCCCAAACTTCAGGTATACAAAAGTGACCACGAAAGCCCACTGCCGCGTACCAATCAAATTTGTCAAATTTAGGTTTGTTTAAATTCATATCTCATATCTTGAATTTTACTTTGTGCAAACCAGCATTATGGTACGGATAACAATCTCATCCATCAGCAACCTAGTAGCGATAATAATAACCGTTTTACATCGACTGGTAGACGACTCAAAGTAATTGGCTTTTTTATTTTAATTGAACCAATTTTTATTATAGGCTGAAATTTTTAAATATATTTAATATAATAAAATTTAAGTGAGAAAACAGAAAATAAAATAAGGAATATTAAAAATTGACAAATGCATCTAAACGTTAATCTGTCTAAATACATTTTTATTTTCTCTAAGATGTCTAAATACATTATTATTGTATACTTCTTAATTATGTTGATTTAAAGATGGTATTTTTAGATTTTATTGCATCCCTCTATATTACGTTTTTATTATTTTTTTATATCTATTTCTATTTTAGAATTTTCTTTAGTTTCTTTCCCTTTTTTTTTTTAACGTGCTTTAGTTTCTTACCTATGTAGTAAATTGAATATACATTTGTCAATACTAGTTTCATATTTAATTTAAAATAACCAATATTTTCGAAATTAATTTACCAAGCTGTTGATGGGAAGAATCTAAGGTTCAACAGGGAAGAAAAGAATTAATGTCCATTTTCTTCCCAATAAATAAACCTTGTGTCTTGATTCACATATGACTCTGCCATAAAATGATTCATGTACATAAGTAAAAAGGGGGTTTATCGTTTTGTTTTGAAAATGCTAATAGCCTAATACGATTAATAGGGAACCAAAGAGACCAAAAGGGAATAATAATACTAACTTTGAGGGAGGGGTAGGATCCAGCGTATATAAAAGTAGGCGCAACACAGAGGATCCAGAGACATTGAATGGCACACTTTGATCTATATTTGTCATCTCTTTCCTCTGTGTGTGTGTCTCTCTCTCTCTCTTTTTTTTTCCTTTTCTATTCCTAAAATCTTAGCCTAGCATAACATTCAATTTCGGGGCGAAAAAGCAAAACCCTTTTTGGGTTCTTATTGTTTTTGGTGAATTTGCTATCGTCGTATTCATCATCAATAATCAAAAGGCAAAAGGGTACCCAAATCCAATCGAAGGACTCAATCTTTTTTGGTGCTTTGCAATCTGAAAAATTCGGCTACCCTGTCCCTCCAATCAATCATAGATGGGCGAAATTGAAGAAATTGGAGCTGACGTTTGGTATGTCACCAAAGTTTTTAATTATTCTCACAACAATTTTCGTGCATGTATTTATTTTTCTTTGTTTTCTTTTTAAAAAAATTAGACCATTTTTTTGGGGGTTTTCTTTGTTTTAATGCTATATATTTGGTTAATTATAGTTTTGGTCTCTAAAACCATATTAGCTTTCTTCAACCTTAGTTGGGTATATGATATCAGTTCATGGGTTGTTGAGATTCATCTCATTGAAGTGTCCAACAGTTTGAGAGTTATCAATATGATATAGGATTCAGTTACCGTGCAATAATTTCACTGAGGAGTTTATATTATCTGAAGGGTGTGGGTGATCAATTGGGGACTTTAATGTTGCTAGAATGAAAACAATGGCTGTTCCAATGTCTGGTTTCCCGAGGAATGTTAGAGAATTGATAAGTGAATGGAATTTTGATTGTTTGTTATTAATTGGTTATTCTTGAACAAATTATAGAAAAACTTGGAACATCTGATAAATTGTGAAATGTTGAACTACAGTTCAGATATAGATGTTGATGACATTAGATGCCATAACATAGCGGAGAAAGATGTCAGTGATGAAGAGATTGAAGCAGAAGAGTTGGAGAGGCGGATGTGGAAGGATCGTATCAAACTCAAAAGGCTCAAGGAAAAACAGAAGATTGCAGCACAGCAAGCTGCAGAGAAGCAAAAGCCAAGGCAGACCAGTGATCAAGCTCGTAGGAAGAAAATGTCTAGAGCACAAGATGGAATTCTCAAGTATATGCTGAAGCTTATGGAAGTCTGCCAAGCTCGTGGATTTGTGTATGGAATCATTCCTGAAAAGGGAAAACCAGTTAGTGGCTCCTCTGATAACATTAGAGCTTGGTGGAAAGAGAAGGTAAAGTTGAATAAGAATGGCCCTGCAGCCATAGCTAGGTATGAAGCGGAGTGCCTTGCTCTGAGTGAGGCTGATAACAGCCGAAATGGGAACTCTCAGAGCACTCTCCAAGACCTGCAAGATGCAACGCTTGGGTCACTCTTATCTTCTTTGATGCAACATTGTGATCCTCCTCAGAGGAAGTATCCATTGGAAAAGGGTGTTCCCCACCTTGGTGGCCAACTGGGAATGAAGATTGGTGGGTACAGTTGAACTTGCCCCATGGTCAGGTTCCTCCTTATAAGAAGCCACATGATTTGAAAAAGATGTGGAAAGTGGGGGTGCTAACCGCTGTTATAAAGCACATGTCACCTAATATTGCAAAAATAAGGAGGCATGTCCGTCAGTCAAAATGCTTGCAGGACAAGATGACAGCAAAGGAAAGTGCAATTTGGTTGGGGGTATTAAGTCGAGAAGAAGCTCTCATTAGGCAGCCTAGCACAGACAATGGTACGTCTGGAGTAACTGACATGCCGACTGGTGCTCCTGTCGAAAATAAGCAAGCTGCTGCTAGTAGTGACAGCAATTATGATGTTGATGGTCCCGATGATGGTGTTGGTTCTGTTTCTTCTAAAGAAGATAGGAGAGCTCAGTCAATGGATACTGAACCATCAGATAACTTGCGGGAATTCTGTCCAGGATAAAGATCAAGCTGAGAAACAACCCAGGAGAAAAAGACCTCGTGTGAGGTCAAACACCACTGACAAGCTACCACCACAATCTAACAATGAAATTTTACATGTTGAGCCAAGAAGCAATCCGCTCAGTATGAACCAGACAGAACCACAGGTAGTTGGACTACAGATTCATGGAAATGAACCAGGCAATGAGAGAGATCCTTCTTTGAGACCACTGGAAAAAGGACTTGAGGTGCCAACTCAACTACCAACTCCTGAATATGATCATTACTCTTATCTGCATCCAAACAATTTAGTTACCCCAGAGAGCGTATTTATGAGTGGAAGGCAATTGCACTATCCTGAGGTGCAAAACCCTGACATGCATCATGAAAGTACTCATAATCTCTATAATCCAGTGATGGGATATGGGCCTAGTCATGACGGGCAGCAGCTGCAGCCTGGAAACAATGAACCAATCAGACCAGAGAATGATGCAGCCTCTATGCCACCAGTACATAATATGAAAGGGGATGAAATTCCAGGAGGAGACTTGCAATATTTTGGTAAAGATACATTCCAAAATGAGCTTGACAGACCTATAGATCATTCTTTCTTCGGATCACCAATTAGTAGCATGCCATTAGATTTTGAAGGACTCAACAGTCCACCGTTCCTTTTAGATGATTTCTTGGGCGATGATGAAATGATCCAGTACTTCGGAGCATAAGTTAATGGAACTGGTGACTCAGCGACAATTGTAAGTGTTATTCTTCTCTTAAATTATGCTTTGAAGTTATCCTATGTAGCCTGACTTCTGTGCTGTATTTGTTTCATCCTCCTTACAGGAATGACTCAAATCCAGAAACTCGTTACTCAGTTGGGTGACTTCTGTACTAGTATTTATTAAGTTTGAGGTTGAAAAATATAATCTTAACGTTGACAATCATCAATTCACAGCACAGGAAGAACTGAAGCATGAATTTTGGTCTATTGATTACCCCATTTCAATACCAATAAATATGTCTGGGGTTTCATGTAAATGTGTCAATTGTTGGACTAGCTAAATTACCATATGGATGTTTAGGGAAATTTCTTTGGAATAGGATTGTTTTTAAATTTAATACAATATCATTGTCTTCGTGCTCTCTCATGTGCCACTGTGTATATTTCTAACGCTGTTTGATGCATTCCCCTTCATGTTGGCAATTTAGATGCTGCAACCAGAACTGTTGTTAATGTAATTCTACTAAGACTGCTTCAATGAGAATGTAGTTGCCGCTGTTGATAACTTAGCAAGGAAAAGAAAGGCCATTTCTATGGTGTATGGTCGATGCCCGTCATTTTTTCCATATCATGTTGATGAACTAGAATTCTTCCCACTTTTCTTTTGATTATTGTCAATATAAAGAAAAAGAAAAATCGTGTCTTTTTCTCATGTTCATGTTCTTTTCTGGAAGCCAATAGAGCTTGTATTTAATAATATAGGGGCAGCAGACACCTCTGCCCTGCCAAGTTCTTGTGAATCAGGATTACAAAGATAACTACGGCTATCAAAGTAAATTCAAAATCACTTTTGATTCACTCAAGGCTTGTGAAAAGCCAGAAAAAAAGGGGTTTCGATCACTACTGGCGGGATGGTTACCAACCTCCATCTCGTGCTTTGAATCAAAGCTTTTTTCTTTGCTATTTCAGGGTATTTATTTGCTGCTACGCCCCTAGTAGATTCAATTTTGAAGCAACCAACTCCCCATTGGCGTCTTTGAACAGCTTACTTCCTGTCATGATTATCAACACACCAGAGTCCGTGAGGCGGCTAGGCCATAATATTGGTCAAATGTTAGTTCCAACGAAGCAAACTCATCATTCCAATCATAATTCGCCATCTGCCAAATTGACCTTGTTAGCCTCCTCATATCCATTGATTCCTCCTAGTCGAAGGAATTCAACTAGGCTAAGCCTATCACGGGATGCCGACGACACCGACAGAGCCATAAAATTACACTTCATAATTGCGTCACTTGCAACGCACTCTCGTCTTGACGACAAAATTAAAAAGGGAGATATAATGTCCATTTGATATTTGAATCTTCCACAAAAATAATTTTTGAAAGCCGATCCAGTGATTACAACGTAACAATGAAAAAGCAAGGTAGACAAAGCAAAACCAAATTTGAGCGTACATCACCCAGTGTTCGTATCAGTAACACGTGGGGCTATAAGTAGCCACAGTACATTCAATGATTCAACTTTATATCAACAATTCATACCGACTTCTCGTTACAAATAGAAGTTTAGAATGTAGGACCTTTTTTTTTTCTTTTTCCTTTTCCGCTCCGGTGAGTCTATAAACAAATACTTCAAGTGTTATACAACATAATTTAGAAACCAAGTTTCTTTGGTCTCAAAAATGTGGAAGAACCCTTTCGCAAACCTGGCATCGAGATTTGCTGTTGTTGCTTAGCCATCTTTTCCTTCTCCTTCAGTTTCTGTTCTTTCTCAACCTCTGCTTGCACCTTCTTCAAATTCTCCATCTCCTCCTCCATGGCCGTTTTCTCTTGTTTTTGTCTCTTCTTATGCTCTAGCAATGATGTATCAGACTCCTTAACAGAGAAAAACATGGGTCCCAGCTCCGCCAACCACTGGGGCTCCACTGCTGTAGCACACTGCATATACTCCTTCGTGGTCAAGATTAACTCATGATAAACGACATACTCGGGGGTTGCACCCATGCCAAAGAGGGCACTACTGGGGTGTAGATGGCACGGCATCCCATTCCGGCAGTTGACGTACTCCCCCACACCCTTTAATCTTGCTGCATTGTGGAAGTATGCAGAACAAATTGCTTGTCTGACAATGTCTGTATGGGCCAACAGGAGGTTAAAGGAATCTTCAGTGTCTTGAGAATGTCAAGCAACTGGGATCTCACCTCTCTAGCCTTTCTTAGACCTTTAACATGCAAAAAATGATCATTGCACCAATCACCTCTGTAATCATGCTGTTTCCATTGCTGATAAACATTGTATAGGGTTAAATGATCGGATTCTGGCACAAAAAACCTTTCACGTGCGGCATCACTCTCCTCTGCTCGGTCCTTCGGTCTAAAGAAAACAGAAGGTACCGAGAGCATGGACACAATTGTCAAAACCTCCTCAACACACCCTAATTGTTCACCCATCAAAAGCATCTTGGCAAGCGGAGGATCCAGTGGAAACTCAACCATTTTCCAGCCAAGATCAGTTAAGCTCCCCACATTGTTAAGGGCACCCAACACCCACAATTGGTACATAGAATTGAGAATATTATCTTGCGGAGGTGGGTCCATGAAATCAAAGTCAAGTAAATTTTCAACTTTTAGAGATTTCAGCAACAAGACCACATTGCCAAGGTTAGTCCTCTGGATCTCTGGAACAGGACTGGGCAACATTTCATTTAGGTAGGCACTCTCCGTATACAATCGATAACATGTACCAGGACCAGTTCTCCCAGCTCGACCAGCTCGCTGGTCGGCAGCAGCTCGGCTGACAGGGAAGACCTGGAGAGCATCCATGCCCATCCTTGGGTTATACACCTTCATTTTACCATATCCCGTGTCTATGACATAGAAGATACCATCTACGGTCAATGATGTCTCTGCAATATTAGTGGCAACAATGCATTTACGGGCTCCATCTTCAGCTCGCTGGAATATCTTAGCTTGCAAGTCAGCAGGAAGCTGAGAATATATGGGAAGAATCAGGAGTTTAGGGACTTCTTTCTTTGAAGATGAGATCATCTGCTCCATTCTTTCTGCAAGGGAATAGCAAGCTGCCTCAATCTCATCTTGGCCAGTCATGAAGATAAGGATGTCACCTGGAGGACTGGTTATGTGAATTGTCATGGCCTGCTTCACTGCAGCTTCAACATAATCTTCACATGGAGTTTTACTCCATAAAATATTCACAGGAAATGTTCTCCCAGGAATATGAAAAATCGGTACACTGCAAGGATGCCCCAATTAGGTTGAACCAAACAAAAGTTGAATAATGAGAAACAAAAATAGATTAGGAGCTGACATTCACCTTCCAAAGAAATTTGAAAACTTTTGTGCATTAAGAGTTGCTGATGTGACAATCAGCTTGAAATCACGACGTTGGGCTACGACTTTCTTCAATATTCCAAAAAGAACATCTGTGCTTAATGATCTTTCATGGGCTTCATCCATGACAATAACCCTGCAATAGTTTCAGACAGAAGCATTGTTTTTATTGCAAACAAACAATGAGAAACAAAAGTGGTGGGTGAATGTTCTTAATAATTTCATACCTATACTTGTCTAGATCGGAGTCTTTGAGTGTTTCACGTAGAAGAACCCCATCTGTCATGTACTGCAAAATTTAACTACCAAAGCTTAGACCATAGCAAAAAAAAAAAAAAAACTAATAATGTGTCCACATAGTTACTGTATATGTTCACATCATGTATGCTCTCAGGATGAATACAATGAAAAGAAATCACACTCAATAGGACAGTGTAACACAAAGCACAAAAGTTTTATTTCTACAAACTAAGTGGTGTTCACCTTTATAATGGTATTTGGCCCAGTCACGTCCTCAAATCGTATAGCATAACCAATTTTATCACCCAGCTCTGTATCCATCTCCTCACTAACTCTCTTGGCAACACTCATAGCTGCCACACGCCTTGGTTGGGTGCAGCCTACTATACCCTTTATAGTGTAGCCATCCTCATGCAGATACTGTCCAGAAACTCAAATGTCAAGTTCCATTTTGACAAATATGGATGCCTATTTCTGACAAAGCACAAGTGATTTTTCTCTCTTGTTCTTTGTCTTGATTGGGCAAACTTAAATAATGTAAAACAGAGAAAAGAAAAGAAAAGGACAATAGACCTGTGTCAATTGCGTTGTCTTTCCTGAACCAGTTTCTCCAACCACTACCACTACCTGATTTTCACGAATCACCTACAAATTGTACATGAAAAAATATTACCAAAAAAAAAAACAAGGTAAGATCTAGACATTGGCTCTGTTTTCTTCTCATTTTATTTGTGCAAGATGGAAAAACCTCAATGAGTCCAACATTAATTTTTTCCATACATGTCTAGTTGAGAAAAAAATTGCACATTTGATCCATTTTCTCCCACACCATTTCCCTCTTATTTTCTTTCAAACCAAATGAAACCAATTCATCATGATTATTAAATACTTCGAACAAAAGCATGAGTTCCCAAAGATTTATGTTGTTTTGACTAAAAGCACCCTATCAATAGCGCTCGTACAACAAAGAAAAACCAACCTGTAATAACTCTTCTCGCACTGAAAAAATAGGCAGATATTGCCTTTGCTCTGCAATGCTTTTTGATTTAGCGAAGTCACTCACACCTTCTTCCTTCTTCAAATGCTGCGAAAACTTAGCTTCCTCCTTAAAATCAATTTCACCATGTTCACCCACCACAGCAGTGTCTGCATCAATCTGGCATTTGAAAGTTTTTTTGAAAAAGATTAAGTCTTCAAACCTGAAGAGAGGAAACAAAGGTCACAATTATTACAGAAGAATACCTGCTCTGCTGTTTTTTCAACACCTAAGATATCACCAAGTTTCGAGCCTGCAAGCTCCCAAAAGCGTTGGCGAGACTTATTCATACTCTGCTTCTCATGTACTTCTCTAACCAGAGTAGATCCTTTACGAGAAATTATAGCCATGTCAGATGTCGGATCTTTTATTGGCATGATTGGCTCTGCCTGCTTAGTAAAAACAACTCTTCCATCAAGGAAAGGTGGTTTTGTATCTGCAAATAACAGGCAAAACATAACCAGTTAAAAGAGAAGAGTAAACTGCAAACTGCATTAAAATGTCAGAGTTAGCCAGATGAAGATTTACCATGCACAAGAAGAATAACCTTGCGTTCTTCCTCATCATCAAATTCAGTCTGAACCTCTGTACCTCTAACAGCTCCTGATCTCAGCAGTTGTCGATCCTCCCATTGAGCATTATCTGCTGTGAGCTGAGACAACTTCTTGCTCTGGGCAAGGGACATCTTGGTCCCATCTCTTCGAACCTGTGTTATTTGATAACAAATCCAAATAGCTTTCACAAGATGACAAACTCAAACCAACTTGCTCAAAACAATGCACACCATACAGTAAACATTATGTAAATAAGCAAAATCATGAACATTTATTTTCACCACATATAAGAACAACAAAACATGGAACATTACTTGTAGCACATTGCAAATAATACTCCTAAAACATGGTTACCTATTGTTGTACAAATAGCTCTTTTTGCCAGTCCCAAAGTTAAAACAGTACTAATAGATAAACTAAAGAATCACAAAGTATCCAGTTTATAAGATAGGGTGTGAAATTTCCAATCCATGCTACTGTCCATATGCAGAATATTTTCACTTGCAAGCTTTTAGATTTTATTATATACCAGTTCTACTAGTGGCAAGCTCTGAAGGATGGGTACTCCAAAATGGCTGCCGTACCCATACCAGGAACTAGTACTTGTTGGATAATCTAGGTACTTGTCAATCAACAATTACAATAAGTAAATATTACTTAAATGCAAATTAGTCCTAATAAAACATTAAATTTTGCAATTAAATGAATTAGAGTATTATTTGATCCTTTCAAATCTTGTGTTTCTTTAGATATTTTTGCTTGAGCATCATAAAAATCATTTATTTTTATGATATAATTATTTTATTAGTTATAACTTTATATTTTTATATAATATATATTTCCGTACCAATATCTTAGTTTTTAGAAAATTTTTGCACCCCGTACCCATACCTATGCAACATAGGTGGCAAGTAACTAGCTTTAATTTATCCATTGAACAATTTGCATAGTAGCTGATAGACACAAGAAAGAGAGATACAGAAATGGAGTATACTGATGTATTAATGGAAAGGAAAACTGTAGAATATGTAGAAACAAAGGAACCCTAAGCACTATAGCAGCTCAAAGCTCTCCTAACCCAAGTCAAGTAAAATTGCCTGAATAATCTCCCTTCTAACTCATCCACAAATATACCCTTATGTTGTAACAGAATCATTCCCATGCTCTCCTCACTACCAACGTGGCACACACAACACACTCTCACCCCACAGCAAGTTAGTTATGCAAGTGGCCCTCATGATTCGCCCCCAATCTCTACTCTACCATTTCCCAAGCTGCCCCTATATCCCTTTCATTTGTACATTTTAATCCCACTAGAAAATCGGTCTCAGTAGCACAAAGCTCCATTCATATGACAATCATACACATGCTACTGCAGCCAATATCAGTTTAGATATAATTAGAGTCCTTAATAGTTACCAGTTTTTTGGCCAACTCAGCCTCTTTTTTCTGAAAGGAAGCCTCATCTCCAAGGAAGAGTGATGAGTTATCTCCATCAAACATTGTGCTACCTTCCTCTCTATCATACCTTCAAAAAATAATCTTAATTAGATTAAAGTATAATAAATGACAAAGTGTGAATTTGCAAATTATACAACATAATATGAATTCCTAAGACATTCATCTATAACTTCAACTCTATCACCACAAAGGTAAAATGATGAGTCAAATTTTGGATCTGTCAAAGAAGTAAAAACTTAAAGCAGTCTAAATCTTATCACAAGAATTAGAATAGACAAGCATAGCAAAGGAACCAGCTTATCATTCCAATATAGTGCTTTTAAGCACTATGATATGGCTTCTGATCTGTCTTCCCAAAGGAATCATCTATGATTACACAACACATTTTGAATACAGCAATTTAAAAAGATATAAAAAATACTTCTCAAAAGTAAGTTTAGTTACCATGCTCGATCAGCATCGTATTCCATCTCTACTCGCATGCTTTCAGTAATCTCATACTTGTGTTCTTCACCCAAGTCAGACTTATCTGCCACTTCATCCTGGACATATGATGAAATGATATAAGTTGATGATATAGCATGCAACCAAACAAACACAATCAGAATAGAAAGAATAAAGGAAACCATGAAACACATTCAGAACCTTACCAAATATTTTTTTAGTGATATGCTAAAAATCATTTGCGTAAAGCATCTATGATAAATTATCAAATAAACAAGGGAACAATCAGACATAAGGTGCAAGATATACCTCATATGAACTTGAAGCTGCCGAAGAAAAAGTAAGCTGGTGGGACCTTCCACTATGCCTAGAAGTAGAAGATTTGACTGAAGATCCTGAAGCACGTATTGGAACAGGAGATGGAGACACATGATCCCAGGGAGAAGATGCATTAACTACATCAAATTCAGCAACAATAGAAAATTATTCCTTAAATACTACCATCAATAGAGTTGGATATAACAATTAAAAATAGGAAGATATTGACATTCACAAAGACAATATTGTATTCCAAATAACATACAAGATGAATGAGGAGTATTGCCCCCCAACCATGGAGAGACCAATCGCGCATCAGGTGAGGCACCAACAAACATTGGGGATGGTGAAGGTTGATGACGTCTAGAACTAGAGACACTATCCCTTCGCGGAGTATCGTCCCATTCCCATCGGCCATCATCCCAGTCAGACCTGGCTGCAAATTCAAACATTGATAATTATTAGGTCATAAAAGATAGCTCGTTTCCCCCAATGCACTGGAGCAAACTTGCAAATTCTACTTGAATTTTGGTCGATAAAATGGTAACAATTAACAACACAAGAAGTTTATAGTATTCCAAATATGGATAAATCCGATTACTACAGGAAATTACATAAAGGAGCAGAAAATTAACAATTACATACCCGGTGTTCTCCTGGAACCTTCATATCTGCTTCGCTTTCGACTGGATTCATGGTCATATCTACTACGTGAATCCCTTTCTGAATAAGGCTCCTTGTTTCTACTGTACTTATGGTCATGCCTACTACGTGAATCCCTTTCTGAATAAGGCTCCTTACTTTCATAATTGTCTCTATGCCGCACACTTCTGCTACCACTTCTTGAATCATCCCTGTGATGCCTCCTCTCATTCCTATGATCCTCCCTGTCATATCCTGAAGGCGAAGCAGGAACCTTCAAAGTGGAAATATCATAATGAGATATGCAGAAAAAATTCGCAATAATAAGATTTTTATTGAACAAAAGTTGCTAATTGGAAAAACATAATATCAATATTAGGTGCTGAAAATGTTGGAAAAATGATTTGTTGCACAGATTGACAAAAGCAATTTTTTCACGTTGAACAAAAACCAAATGTATTCTTCATGGTCTTCATAAAAACAAATGCATACACTCAAGGGACAGTTTCACAGATAATGTGCTACGCAGTAGGATAACATCATGACAATTTAAACATTTCTCCTAAAAGGGGTAAAAAAGGAATAAGACCGTGAAATTCGAAAGCAATTGAGAACCCGAAGAAAGGCAAAGAGAAAATAATCTCACATCCGAACCCATATGCTCAGTAGAACGAATCCCACGTGCATCACCATAGCGATCTTCAGTCAAGGAACTTTCTGTGCAGACAAAGTCAAGAACCCCTGAGATTATTATGTGCTTTTCTTGAGTAAAAAATCAAAACCTAAATTCCACACATATGCATGCTACATCAAAAACAACTTCAAAAATCATTTTGCACATGTTAAGCATGTTGAATTGGAGAAATTTACCTTACAATTTCGAATTGCCTTGGTACTAATAAAAACGCTGCTCATATCTCACTCCTTTACATATCCAAAAAGTTTTGATTTACCATTTGATCCATGTTTTTCTCTTCAATAACTCCCCACATTGACATCATATGTATTCTTATTTTGCAATCGAATTTACATGTATTAACCAATGCACAAAAATTATAAATTCACATGCACCAATTGTACCACCGCCTCAACTGCGTAACTAGTACCAACTACCTTAATGGAAGTCAGGTGTGACACACCTCAATAACCCTCAATGAGTACCCACTACTGAAGAAAAAAAGTCTATCTCAACACTGCCAAAAGTATTCCTTTGCATCAAATATAAATGTAAGAACTAAACTAAAATGCTATTGATGCAGATGAACTCACATGTTAAGCATCAGTAACTTCAAATAAGTCCCAACATTGGCACAACAACCTACGAGCTAACTAGCTACTCTTGGCAGGTAAGCATCATTTTGGATCACTGATAAGCAAATTCTTGACCCATATTAATCTATCTCATTCTGTTGTTAATATGAGTATTTTATGATGAAAATAAATACAAATAATTCCAATTGATGGCAACCTGTACACAAATAGATATTAATATTTAAAAAAAAAAATTACCTGATTGTGATGTCTCAGTGGTCGTTTCACGATATCTCCTATTAGCATGTCTACGATTACTAGCACTGCCACCATGCCCACCTTCATCAACAACAGAAGCCTCAGACTTATCTTCATCCTCTGCAGATGCTGCAATGGAAATGGTTCGCTCTTTTGGGACCTTGAACCCCGAATCATTTTGTGACTCGCCCCGTTTCGCAATGGCAAGGACATCAAGTCCTATTAAATCATTCAACAAAATTTTTTAAAACAAATAACAATCCTATGCTCATGGAACTAAAACAGAGACGTGAGATTCAAAATGCATCTGAAAATTCAAAAAAAGAAAGAAATAAATAAATACATTACAATACCTAAACGAGATTTTCTTTCTTGTGGCACGTACACCACCCTATCCTTGCCGGGAACATAGAGTCCACCACCAGTGGACTTCTCCGGTTCCATGGTCACGGTGGTCTTGTCTATGTCAACCACTCCATTTTTCTACTCACAAACAATAAAAACAGCAATTAACACCAAAAAAAAAAATCTAAAACCGTTTAGCTTAATAAGCCAAAAGAATTTGGAATACGATACTGACCTCCATGGCGCAAGTGGGATGGATTTGGACAACAAAAATCTAAACGGAAAAACCTTTGAAGGTTAGTTTCCAAGCTCGTCGAGAAGGGAAAATGGAGTGAAACTAAGCAACGAAGTATATTCTCTGTTCCAAATCCCTAATCGGGAAAAACCGAAAGTGAGTTCGAATATTGGAGATTAGGTGCTCACCTCTCTATGCTGGGATCTAGTTCGTGGGCTACGGTTACGGAGTGAAATCGCAGAGCTAGCTAGCTCAAAGTCGACGTTTCGCAGCAACCAATGGGGGCGCCACGATCGCTTTTTTTTTTATCGTTCTCGTTGTTTTCCGACGGACCCAGGCGGGGAGCGGGGAGCGGCGGCGCAATTCATGTGAGGGCAGTGACGCGGAGAAGCGATTCTTGGTGGGGCGAAGGCAGACAACAGTTTTGAATGAAGAAGAAAGAGGGACAGCTACTCTTTCTAAGGGGAAGAGGGGGTGGCGGTGCTCAGAAGAGGGGAATCGGAACAGCGAAGAAGAGGAAGTTTTGTTGGATCGAATGTTGAAAAAGAGGGTTTTTCATTTTGGTTAGATTGGAGTTTCAACTTAAGGAAAGGATGGGCTTTGTCTATGGGCCACGACCCACGACGTCAATGCATCACATGTGAGAGATTGGAGATTTTGATTTTTTTTTTTTTTTGTCAATTTCAGTCACCGCCATTGACATTTAATATAATTATACTTGTTATTCTTTTATTTTATAAAATAATATCAACCTTCTATTATAAGTGTTAATTTATTAATTTAAGTAACCAAAAAGATAATATATGACATGTATACAATTATTAATGATAAAATTATAATTTTTGACATATATATTGACTAAAATCCTGACCTTTTATCATAAATTATAATTAGGTTTTGTTTTTAAAAAATAAAAAATTAATTTTGTTCATCAATATCTTAAATATTTCCAAATGTTATAATTTTAGGATTAATAATTATGTATATGCCACTTTTTTGTTGTTTAAATTAACAAACAAATATTTGCAAGATGAGTCAGTATAATTTTAGTGAACCTAAAAACTTTCAATAATGATTTTGTAAAATAAAAATGTGTCAAATGAAATTACACTAAACTTCATGGCAAATTAGTGTAATTTTCTCTCTTATTTTAGAATGTTAATAATAAGGACAACTCAACCTAAATCCACTTGACTTTTATACTAGCTGAGCCAAGTTGATCCATTTTTTAATTAGTTCATGATGTTGGTTTTGATTACCCATTTCTTGTCTTAATGCTTTTATATGTTTGGCCACCATTTAAGATGATTTGGGTATTCCCTTGAACTAGACATAGGAATAGGGATGTTGGACCTTAGTTATGGGTAATGCTTGTTCTTTTACACTTAATTGGCTTAGGTGTGAGGATTAGTCAATGGATGGAAACATACCCATTGGCCTTGCATAGTAGATGCTTGATGTTAGTTCTCAATGGATTGATTTCACACTAATTCACAAGGACACTTAGTATTTTAGGTGAAGGACACATTGATGACCTAGATATAGGCTTTTAACTATAATTGGCATGCTAACAAAACCAACTTGTTGATGTTTAATTGAGTAATTTGCTTATCCAAGTGAAGTAGAGGGTGAAAAAGGTCCCTTAGGCCTTTAATCTTGGTTGTCTCTCATTTTAGTTGTGTTAGTATTTTCTAGTTACTTGCTCTTCTAGCATTTTCACTTAATTCCCATTAAATTGATATTGCTTAGGCCTGAACACGGTAGTTTAATTGATCGCTAGCATACCTCTATCCAATCCCGTGGATACGACACACTTTCACTCACTATTTTATTACTTGAACGACCCGTGCACTTGCGGTGTTTTACCGCTCTTGTAGGCAACATCAAGTTTTGATTGGCTATAGTTGTGTGCTATTTTTTATTTAAATTACTAGTTCTTGACTTGAGCCTTCATTTTCTTTTATTTTCAGGTACCTCTATATTTGCATGCGACGCTCTAGAAGCTTTGAAGATAGTCCTTCGTGTGGATTTAGAAAGAGTTTTTCAATTTCCACGCCAACCTCGTTCTCATCGTACTAGACGTGACATGGCAGATCATGAGGATCCAAACCGCTTTATGCTTCTCCACAACTCAGGATGTCCACTCTAGCATTTGCAGGCCTCCATCCAAGCTCATAACTTTGAGCTTAAGCCTGCACTGGTGCAGAACATTTCAGTTTAGTGGGTTGCCTAGTGAAGATCCTGGAGCTCATCTCTCTAACTTCTTGGAGGTGTGTGATACCTTCCACAATGGCATTTCGGAGGAAGGTATTCGTTTGCGCTATTCCTATTCTCTCTAAGGGATAAGGCTAAGGCATGGCTCTCCTCACTTCCTGCCAACTTATCACTACATGGGAGGACCTTGCCCAAAAATTTCTTGCCAAGTTCTTCCCACTAATCAAGACAGCTAGGCTACGCTCGACATCACCTCTTTCAAGCAAATAGATGATGAAACTCTGTATGAGGCATGGGAAAGGTTCAAGGAGATGCTTAGGAAGTGTCCGCACCATGGCATTCCTAAGTGGCTCCAAGTTCAGACTATGTACATGGGGTTGCTCCCTCAGAGAGAGCTACTATTGATGCAGGTGGTGCTTTGATGGCTAGGCCAATGGATGCTGCTCTTGACCTCTTGGAAGAAATGGCAGCCAACAATTATCAATGGCCAACTGAACGGATGAATACAAAGAAGGTAGCTGGTATGTATGAGGTGGATGCCTTCACTTCTCTCTCAGCTCAAGTAGCGGCTATTGCTAAGAGGTTGGATAATATGAATGTGAATTCGGTTGAAAGCTCTTCTAGTGCTTGTGACTTGTGTGGAGACCCACACTCTAGTGATCAATGTCCCCACATTATGGAGAGTGTACAATTTTTGGCTCAACATCGCCAATCGGGACCTAACCGACCATTCAACAATAACTACAACCAAGGAGGGCGAAGCCAAGGCAACTATGCTTGTGGGAATAATAAACAAGCATCTTCTTCTTCGCTCAACCCAAGTCAGCTCCAAATTTTCTACCTGGCTTCCAACCACAACCTACCCCACCTAAGGAGCATTTTCATGATCGAACTTCAACACTTGAGAGCATGTTCATGACCTTCATTAATAAGACCGATGCTTATATGGCCAAGACGAATGCTCACTTAGCTGGCCAAGACGCTTTTTTGCAAAGTCAAGCCGCTTCATTGAGGAACTTGGAGACTCAAATTGGTCAAATTGCTCAAACAATGAGTAATCGCCCTTTGGGAACCTTTCCTATTGACACAATCAATAATCCCAAGGGTGGCAACAATGAGCAATGTAAGGCCATAACTCTTAAGAGTGGGAAGGAAATTGAAGGAAATCCTAAGACTAAATTTTTGCATCAAGAGTTGGAGCATAAAAAAAATGATGTTGAAGAAGTGATGGTGGACAAGAAAAAGGAAGTGGCCAATGAAGAGGATAATAAGAAGAAGAATGAGAAGCCCCCTACCCCTCCTCTCCCATTTTCCAATCGCTTTGCTAAACAAAAGCTTGATACACAATTTCAAAAGTTTTTGGAAGTCTTCAAAAAACTTCACATAAACATTCCCTTTGCTGAAGCCTTGGAACAAATGCCAAGTTATGTGAAGTTCATGAAGGACATTCTTTCAAAGAAGCGCAAATTGGGAAACTTTGAGACTGTTGCTTGACTAGGAGTGTAGTGCCATTTTGCAAAATAAGCTACCTCCCAAATTGAAGGATCCTGGAAGCTTCACTATCCCTTGCCATATTGGAACTCAATTCTCTAGGAGAGCTTTGTGTGACTTAGGGGCAGGCATAAATCTCATGCCCCTATCAATATTCCAAAAGTTGGGTTTGGGGGAATGCAAGCCAACCAATGTCACTCTCCAACTTGCAGATCGTTCTTTCACTTATCCTAGAGGAATTGTTGAAGATGTCTTAGTCAAAGTGGATAAGTTCATATTCCCGGATTTCATCATCTTGGACATGGAGGAAGACCGCAATGTGCCATTGATTCTTGGTCATCCTTTTCTAGCCACGGGTAGGACTCTCATTGATGTTCAAAAGGGTGAGTTGACTATGCGTGTGCAAGACCAGGAGGTAACATTTAATATTTTTAAGGCCATTAATTACCCACATGAGCATGAGGAGTGTTCTTATATAGGTATTGTGGACAATGGCAATTCTGAGTCTTTCATGAGGAACACCCTCAAGACCTCCTTGCATTGTCATTAACTCCTGCATGTGAGCATATTCATAGCATTGATGATGATGTTTATAATCTTGATAAATTGCTTGACGTGTTTCCTAAGTTTTTCAGGTCACCTCAATTTGAGCCCTTGGAGTTTTCTTCATCTAAAGCTTCTATTAAGCCTTTAGTTAGAGAGCTTCAAAAGTAGATTTCAAGCTCAGCCAAGCCCTTTGCATTGTGCCCATCTTGGAGCTCCTCCTTTCCATTGATACTTTCATCAATTCCAACTGAGGCACAATTAGACAAGCTACTCTATGTGCTTAAAGATCAAAAACAGGGTGTGGATTGGATCAAAGAAGACATTTGTTGTGTTAACCCAGCAATCAATATGAAAAAGATCTTGTTAGAGGGTGACCACAAAGCCTCTATTGAGCACCAATGGTGTCTAAGCCCCATCCTGAGTGAGTGTGTGCCTAAAATGGAAGGAATGACCATTGTGTCTAGTGAAAATAGTGAATTTATCCTCATATGCAATACTAGACTCAAACACCCCCTAATGAGGCCCAAATTTAGGTGCTCAAGTCCAATTATGGTGAAGAAAGTGTTCTCCCATGGAGCTGTGACTAATGGTGGTCCGATTCAAAAGTCAACTCACAAAGTCAACAGTCATTGGGTTAAGTTAAACTTAGGTGAAAAGGGTATGACTGTTTGGTTAAATGAAAACTATGAGCCAATCCTTATTTTCAGGACTAGGCACAAACTCGTCTCAATGAAGCTCAAACTTCAATGGTCAAGTCCAATTTTTGTGGTAAAAGAGTCTTCTCAAGGAGTTGTGAGTATTGAAGGTTTGGATTCAAAATCAACTTACAAAGTCAACATTGAATGGTTAAAAATGCACTTTGGAGGAAAGGAGTATTGTGCAAAAACTTCTTCGCATTGGTTCCAACAACTTGACTTTTTGACAAAGTCTTGCCAAGACTATAACTAAGGCACTTCTTGGGAGACAACCCAAGTTCTTAATCCTTTCCTTTTAATTTCCTGTTTTTCTAGTTCTTTTTGCTTGGTAGTATTGTGTTTAGTTGCTTGGTTCATAGGCATCATTATTGCTGGAGAATTTTCAGCAAGGTGTGTTTTAGTCATGTTTTATGCTTTCTTGTGTCTTTTGTATTGGTGTTTTTGATCTAGTATCTTGTTCATGTTGTTTTTGTTGTTTTCATGCATAATTTGGTTGCCTATCTTGTGTTTTTCTGGTTTAAAGTGAGCACACACTTTGTTTGCTTGAACTCATATTCTTATGCCTTATGTCATGCTTAAATCTAGGGTTTGCTCTTTGCATATAGGTCATAGTGTTCTAAGCATGTTAGTGTTTTGAGTTGTTTTGTTGTGTGGTGTTTGTGTTTAATTTTATTGTCATAGTGTTTATTCAATTCACTTGCCTTATACTCCTTGTCATGGTTCATTCTTGTGGTTTGATGATTTCATATGAATCTTAGTGTTAATTGTGGTGAATGAGTGTTTTTGATGTGTTGGATGTTGTTTTGTTGAGAGGAAAGGAGTTTGGAAGTGCTGAATTTTGCCATAATTTTGCAGTGGGTAATAACCTTAATTGGGTTGCGACTCTTGGGTTTTAGTATGTTGCACCACATATGCGAGTCTGGTCGTGACCCAGTCATAATTTCTGGGTTGCGACCTCTCGGGTTTTAGTATGCTGCACCACATATGCGAGTGCCTGGGTCGCGACCCAGTCATAATTTCTAGTTGCGACCCACTGAGGCAAATTATGCAGCAAGATTTTAGTCATTCCAAGTGCTTTTTGGAATGAATGCTTTATGGCAACTTAAGTTTGGCATGTGGGTTGTTGAAATTGAATATCCAATGATTGCATGGATTATGGATTGACCTCACTATTTGGGAATACACATGAGTTCTCTTGATGATGTTTAGCTTTGTGCTTCAATTGTGTATGAATCTAGTTCCCATTTGTATGTATGTGAGACCTTGAAATTTGAGTAGATTGACATCTTTGGAGAAAGTGTATGAATGACATGTGTGTTGATTTGTATTGTTGTAAGTGTTGTTGTAATCTCTCTTGAGGCAAAATCCTAGGCAATGCATGATTAAGAAAATGATTAAGGCATTCTTTGGACCGTTTGAGCCTTTGAAGCTAACTTGATATGTAATTATCCCTAGGTCCCCTTTAAAGCCTTGAATATTGTTTGGCCTTTATTTTCTTCTTTTAACCCCACTTTTCCTCCCATTAACCTCTCATAAAAATAAATAAAGAAAAAAATCACTTACCCTTGTTGAGTGTATGGCATGTAAAATTCTTTTGATTGGAGCCAATTGTTAGTCTTTTTGTGCATTTTGTGAGTTAAAACAATAATGGAGAATTGTCAATCGTAAACCCCAAAAAAAAAAAAGGCTAAAAAACAAAAATTATTGAAAAAAAAAGGGGGAAAGAAAAGAAACATATGGATCATCAAGTGCATGGTTCCTTTGCATGGAATCTCACAAATTGCAACTTTGAATTTTGTCTTGGATTGGCTCAAATCTTAGGATTTTCATGTTTATGCATTTTAACTTTTGATTTATAACCTTCCCTTTTTTTCTTAACCACTCACCCTTGGCTTCACATTACAAGCTTTGAAAGACCCTTTTGATTCTTGATTGTGTATTTGTCTACATTAGTGGAGAGAGAGATGAAAACAACTCTTTTGATGTAATGAGATGTGCGTGTGCTTTCTCATGGACCTATCCAAGCTTGTCTTTCGAAATTAGGAAGAGATCTTGCATGCATGCTTGTTGGAAATTCATTTGTGCATGAAGGTTGCATATGAGTGACAACATAGTCTTGGAAGTGCATGTGTGGTACTTTTCTGTGAGGTTGTGAAATAGTTCTTGAGGATATATATGATGTTTTAACCCTGACAATGCTTGAATTTGAGTTGCTTTCATATTTGGACTGCTTGTTTTCCGTTGAAATTCCCTAAGTGTTTTGCTTTGTTTTGGATTATTTTGCTCGAGGACTAGCAAAAGCTTAAGTTTGGGGGTGTGATAACTCCAGTTTATGGAGTTATTTAGCTTCTAATCTAGCTTAAATCGCATGCTTTGTCCTTAGTTTTTCAAGTGAAACACTTTAAAATAAGAAGAATTGCCTTGCTTTTGTCTTGGAACTTTTGTTGAAAATTCAATGTCATAAATCATGATTATTGAGGTGAATTGCAAATTCCAAATTAAATTCTCATTTAATGATTTTTGACAGTGGAAATTGTAGCTTTTTGGAGCTTGAAGAGAATCCAATTGGAAGCCAAGATGAAGGAAGCAAGGAATGAAGGAAGAAGTTTCTCCTAGTCGCGACTTGAAATCTGGGGTTGCAACCTCCTGGGCGCGCAACATTTGATCATTTTCGCGTCGGGTCGCGACCTGATGTTTCCGCCGGTTGCAACCGACGCGGCAGGCCCATTTTTTAGTAATGATTTAAACCGGTCTTAGGTGAAGGAGGACGTTTTTCTACCTCTTGGAGGACATTTTTTCAAAGAGAAAATTCTGGGTTTTGAGGGAAGCTCACACTAGAGAGACCCATCTTGGAGATTGAAGACCAAAGGCTTGGAGGAGGATTGAAGCTTCATTTTGTTCATCTCTTCCTTTCTCTTTTTGTCTTTGATGTTCATTATGCTTCTTGAACTAGTGATTGCTTTGTTTATTGTTATGGATAGCTAAACTTGTAGCTAGGGATCCTTTGGACCCTCTATGGATCTTGGATGTTTGTAGATTTACTTGTTTAAATGTTAATGATGTTGGTTTTGGTTACCCATTTCTTGTCTTAATGCTTTTATATGTTTGGCCACCATTTAAGATGATTTGGGGTATTCCCTTGAACTAGACATAGGAATAGGGATGTTGGACCTTAGTTATGGGTAATGCTTGTTCTTTTACACTTAATTGGCTTAGGTGTGAGGATTAGTCAATGGGATGGAAACATACCCATTGGCCTTGCATAGTAGATGCTTGATGTTAGTTCTCAATGGGTTGATTTCACACTAATTCACAAGGACACTTAGTGTTTTAGGTGAAGGAGACACGGTTGATTGACCTAGACATAGGCTTTTAACTATAATTGGCATGCTAACAAAACCAACTTGTTGATGTTTAATTGAGTAATTTGCTTATCCAAGTGAAGTAGAGGGTGAAAAAGGTCCCCTAGGCCTTTAATCTTGGTTGTCTCTCATTTTAGTTGTGTTAGTATTTTCTAGTTACTTGCTCTTCTAGCATTTTCACTTAATTCCCATTAAATTGATATTGCTTAGGCCTGAACACGGTAGTTTAATTGATCGCTAACATACCTCTATCCAATCCCTGGATACGACACACTTTCACTCACTATTTTATTACTTGAACGACCCGTGCACTTGCGTGTTTTACCCACTCTTGTAGGCGGACATCAAGTTTTTGGATAGAGGGTCCAAAGGATCCCTAGCTACAAGTTTAACTATCCATAACAATAAACAAAGCAATCACTAGTTCAAGAAACATAATGAACATCAAAGACAAAAAGAGAAAGGAAGAGATGAACAAAATGAAGCTTTAATCCCTCCAAGCCTTTGGTCTTCAATCTCCAAGATGGGTCTCTCTCTAGTGAGCTTCCCTCAAAAATTTTCTCTCTGAAAAATGTCCTCCAGAGGAGAACGTCCTCCTTCACCTCCCTAGACTGGTTTAAATCATTACTAAAAAATGGGCCTAACTTAAAACATCAGGTCGCGACCCGACAAAAATGATCAAATGTTGCGCCGGTTGCAACCGGAGATTTAAGGTCGCTACTTCTTCCTTCATTCATTGCTTCCTTCATCTTGGCTTCCAATTGGATTCTCTTCAAGCTCCAAAAAACTACAATTTCCACTGTCAAAAATCATTAAATGAGAATTTAATTTGGAATTTGCAATTCACCTCAATAATCATGATTTATGACATTGAATTTTCAACAAAAGTTCTAAGACAAAAGCAAGACAATTCTTCTTATTTTAAAGTGTTTCACTTGAAAAACTAAGGACAAAGCATGCAATTTAAGCTAGATTAGAAGCTAAATAACTCCATAATTTGTTATAGTTCAATTTTCATTAACCCAACCCACTATTTTGACAAGTTGAGTCATGATAATTTGAACAAATATCTTAATTTATCTAAGTTATTTGATCTCAATCACATTTAAATTGAGCTATTCTTGAGTAATCATGTTGAAAAATCAATTTAAATTATCTTTAGTTGATTTGTTTAGTGAGTTGTGATTTATTGGAGTTTTTTGGTAAATATCATCACTAATTTGATTTAATTTGCAGTTAGAGATTGAAGAAATAATTGAAAAATATTTCAGAATGATTTGAGAATGAGAGATTATTAGAGATTTGGATAAAATTTTATTTGAATTGAATGAACAAAAGGGCATTAGAGTCTTTATCTTTTATTTTTAATTATCTTATTCAGTTTCACTTTTAAATATAAATAGGTAGGTTTTAGTTTCTTTAAGACTACTTTTTTTTTTACAAACTTTTACATTTTTCACTTTTGAGTTTTAGAGTTCTCCTATAACACCGTAGTATTTAATCCAATATGCTTAAGTCTTATTGTAGATAATTATTAGATCACTACGCTTTGATTTCATTTACTTGACTCTTTAAAATAGATTAAGCAAAAAATAGTGGTATTTTTTTATACACCTTAACACTAAAAAATAGAAGCCTTGCTTGTAACATACATATAAATAACTAGTCACGGAATAAAATAAATATTGATAATAATTATGCATCCATCCAAGCATAAAATCAACTCAACAATTAATCACGTCATAATTATTTAAATAATTAAATAAACAAGTATCGTAATAGCTGGCTAACAATGGTCAACTCAAAACATAATCTCAATAAGATAGTAATAAATGAAATGTACCAGGTTTATCCTAATAAAATAAAAAATGCTAGGCTAATATCCTAATATGTGCTCTCAGTAGGGGTATTAAGTGTCATCGAAATTGTCCCCATTTACTTCAATTTATTATAAAAATGTGAGCATACATAAGCATTCATTTTACATTTTTCAAAAAGTCTTCAATTGAAATGAATGTGTATTTTAGGTAGTGTTTGGTAAGGAGAAGGTCCAGTGAATATGTATTGGGGTATTATTGAAAGAAAAAAATATTAAATTTCTATCTTCGTATCATGTCCCTATCCTCAATTTTAGAGATATAGAAATTTTGTGTTTTTATGTCCCTATTCTTGTCTCACCACCAAGGTTTGTATTTCCAGTGTCTCCATATTTCTATCCAAGACAAGAAACAAATGTTACCTTAAAGCATGGTCTTTATGTCATGAATGGAATATTATATTTCATTTATGCATGATAATATAAATGAACATATGTATACATATAAAATCATAGTCAGTCACATAAAGTATGTAGTTTAGTCTATTCATCTTCTTTATCTTTCCTTATACATCTTTTTCTTTATATGTTTCACGACCAGAACGTGATCGACATGTGAGAATCTTATCCCCACGTAACTCCTGGGAGACATGACTCTCTAAATACATAAAATAACATAATTTACATTCTAAAAACGTAATTTCCTCTAAATCTTTATCCAAAACCTGATATCCAAATTCACAAGATTGAAATACTTTAATATAAGAACTGTGAAAACATCTTAATTAAATATGCTAATCATGAAAACATAAGTTATTTCATCACACGATCTTAATCTTAAATCTGAAAATCAGCTTAACACTTGAAAATTGAACCATAAGTATATCTATAGCTTGTTACACAAATTCTAATAACAAAGCTTATTCTTGAAGTAATGTTTGAAATCTGATAACACATTATAATGTCTGAAGTTCTAAAATAGATACATAACTTTAAATTGAATGCATGACTTATAACATCCTCCCAAGTACAATCTTATCCTTAAGTCATGGCATCGTACTCGAGAGTTATTACTTATAAATTTACGGACTTTTCTTAATTATCTATAGCAAGAATAAATCGTGTATTAACTAACTCGTGATTCTATCAACTTTGAACAAGGGTTTTGATGATTTGAAGTTAAAAACTTGAGCTCTTGGAGAAGACAATAATGGTGGTTGTTTTCTCTTTGTGTTTGTTGAAAATATCTTGATGGAGTGATAAGGTTTGGTGAATTGTATTTATTTTAAGTTGAATACACTAATTATGTAGTCAAAATGTGTATTTCTTTCTTTTTGAAAAGAAATAATGACATGGATGGCTAGGATTTGATTTGGTAGTCAAAGAATTAATCTTGATCATCCACTTAGCTCATGATAAGTGGCTCACTTTAGCTTGGTAAACAAATATCTCTTTTGTTAAAATCGAACATTGAAATTCTACCAACGGAGATATTAGCTCCTGAGTAAAATATAATAAATCAAAGGTCATAATTGAAATTTAATTTTCAAGTTTCAATTCTTGCCATCCACTTGGCATAAAGTGGTTGGTAAATGTTACTTGGCCACAAAGTAACTTGTATGATTTTAAAAATCGCACATTAAAACTTTCCGAATGGGTAAAACCGTACTTGGTAATCCAACATTACCTGAAGATTAATTCTAGGTATAAAATTCTCACTCCTTATCATTTCTAACCTTATCCCTCTCTTGTCTTAGTCCGGGCATTTCTTGGTTCCAATTCGGGTTTTGGCAATAGATGACCGCAAATTACTATTCACGCTCGGCCTGAAATTTTTTTTTAACACGTCCATTGGACCATCCTCATCGTTGCTAAAACTATTAGATTTTTTAAATTATAACTAATAAAGCTCAAATTAATTTTTAAATAATTTTTAGGATGTTATAATAATCCCTTCCCAAAAGAGCTTTACGGTATCGAATCCTTAACCTTTCAGGTATGTTAGTCCAGAACTTAGTGTACTTTTATTGAGCTAAACCCTATTGAATTTTGAGAATTTAATGTTGATATATTAATAGTGTAAATTTTTTTGTAAAACTTGTTTATATTATATATATTAGTGTATTGAAATTAAATCAATCTTTTAATATCACATGTAGATATAAATTATTTTTATATTCAATTGTTCTTTTAAGTAAGTTATTTTTCTATAAACTCATCTAAATTTGCCTTTAGTGATTTATCACAACAAGTTTTATATGCGAATATAAAGAATTAGAATGTATTTTCTCATCAATAGTAAAATGTATTATAATGTTTTATGGGAAAATAATATGTTTTAATTTTGATATATTGAATTTACATCAACATCCAATCATATATAAACACATTAATAAATATGATTTAACTTTTATATAATAGTTGTGGTTGAGTCTACAGTTTAGTAGTTGTGATATTGATGTTACATGCAAACATAAATTAACTTTTACTTTTTCTAAAGATCTTAATTAAAGAAGGTGAAAAATGTCGCTTATTGGTGTTTATAGGGTATTGTCATTGTTGTTGTTTTTGTTGTTATTTGTGGTTTCCTACACTATTTAAGTGGGAGGTTTTGTGTTCGATCCCTAGCTACTCCTCCCTCTAACTCCCTAAGATGAAGTATAGCCTTAATGTTATTATAAAAAGAAAAAATAAAAAAAGGCATTGTTATATACTAGTTAAAAAAGCCATAGAAGTGAAAATATACAAAAATTTGTAATGTCATGTTATCAAAATTAAATTCAAATAATATTCATTTATATTTGAATCTCTACACTTTTTATCTTCTTGTTAAATTATAAATTATTGAATAAAATTACAAATAATATAAAAAAATGATAATAATAACTTTTGTTGAGTGTTAATGAGACAATATTATTAACAATGCTTATTATAGTTATAAAAACAAATTCTGACTAATAAATCAATATAGGTGTCATTACTCATTGTTTATGCACATAGAGTTATATATATATTAAAAGATTATAGAATTTTAAAAATAATTATATGATTATATATCAAAATTAAATGTTAATCTTAATTACTCCTAATGGGGCGTTTGTTTTGGAGTATATTTAATTATTTCATAGAAAAGTATTTTCCTATGATTTAGTGAAATCTCATTCCCAAGTTGAAGGGTGAGGAAAAAAAATTCTCATGACTTGAGAATCACAATTATTAAGCACAATTACTAAATCATCTATCAATTATTTGACTTTTCTCTCTTTATGATTGTTTTTCTTTTTTTTTTTGTTGGAAGTGTAATTTTCATTTGACATAATTATATTTTTTTTAGCATTTTATTTAATTATTCGATTTGGATGAAATGAACAAATTTGAAAAAGCTAATTGTTAATTTTAGGAAAAAATGCACTTTACCCCCTTATACTTTAGGGTTTGTGCAATTTAAACCTTGACTTTTAAATCTGCATCGCTACCCTATGTGTTTACTAAATTGTGCAAAATAGACATTCTGTTAATGTGGCATTCATTTACTCCGTTAAGAGTACACGTGCCAGTCATGTGTCATTTTTTCTTCCAAAATTACCCTTAAGTTTTCATCAAATTCCCTATCCCCAACACCTCAAACCCACGCAACACCTCTGTCTCCCCTTCACCTTCAAGTTTTAGCATTTCACAATAAACAAATGTGGATTTCATCTCATCACCCACTGGCGGAGCAGCCTAAGCTATTGGTTGCAGATTTGGGTGGACGGTGGTGAAGGAAGAAATCATGGCGGTGCTCATGGCGAGGCTTAAGCTAAAAACAACTTCCTAATACCTCCAAACCTTCCCAATACCAAGCCCCAACCCACTAAAAACAACTTCGAACACTGAAGCCCCTAAAGAATGCTGGTAATCCCAACCCCAACCCCAACGGTGACGAAGTTTTAGACAAAGGAGGCAGATAGGACGATGGAAGATGATGATGACCTGACGGCAGTGGGTGTCGCCCTTCTCTTCAGCGGCGGAGGAGAAACCGAGGGCCGCGCGGGCTACCTCGGGTTCATATGAGTGAGCTTCAGCAGGAGAAGGAAGACGATGGAGTATCGCCGGCCGGCACAGAAGAGATGGCGCGGTGATGATCATGAGCTGCGCTATGGCGACTGGTGTGGAAGAGGCTGTGGTGATAGTGAGCTGCAATCTTCCTCCTTCCTGCATCCCTCTTTTTTAGGTTTTTTTCATTTCTTCTTTTCTCTGATTGAATGGCTTGGGTTGTGACTCTGATTTGATTATGGATTGTATTGTATTGTATCAAGAATTGAGTTTGGGTTATGATTGTTTTTGGGTTATGTTGTGGGACTGGAACGGTTAATGCTGTGCCTGTTGAGTGATTATTGTTTTGTGATTTTTTGGTATTGGGGTTGTATTTGTGATGTTGTGGCTATCTCAGATTGGGGCTTCTAAGATGGGGATTTAGGGATTCAGGTATGGGTGAAGGAAGTTCAAGGGTTTGGTATGGAAGGCAGATTGAAGATGAAAGGTCAGATGGAGAGCATGTTTGAGTCTTGATTGGGGAGGATTAGGATTGGAAATTTGAGCCAAAAATTGGGGTATTTTTGTCCACCAAAATATGCATGTAACATGCACATGGGATTTAACGGTGAAATTGGATGCCACACTAACAGAATGTCTATTTTGCACAATTTAGTAAATATAGGGGTCGCGATGCACAAATTAAAAGTTAAGTCTAAATTGCACAAACCATAAAGTACAGGGGTAAAGTATATTTTTCCCTTAATTTTATATTGATCAGGTAACATTTCTGAATTTATATATATTTTTTATAAAAGTTAATGTATTAAAGGTGTTTTGAAAATTATGACATATATTCTTAGGAATATAAATTATAAAACAAACAAATTTTAAATTTATTCATATGAATCTTAACAAATACTCTCAGAAATGTTTAATTAAATAAATAACTTTTTTAAAGATACCCATGAATAATATTTTCATGAATATCATTTCCAGAAATATGATTACTGAAAACATAATTTCAAACTTTAAAACAAATGCCCTCCTAAGTTAAATGGATGATAGTAATAAAAGTCTCTTTGAAAAATGGGTAAATGCAAACTAAATAACAATATGATAAAGTACAAAGTAAATATAATCATTAGTGGAGAGTGGAGACTATTTTCCGTTACCTCATGATCCACTCCATAACTTATAAACACATACAACTGAGTAATTTGTGAAACTCTGGAGTCTTGATTGATCAACTGCAAATAAAGCTGCCTTTTACATCCTCTCCTACTCTCATCATGTCATATAATATACGACAACCCGTTAGTTGTTCCGCAGTGTCGAGCATAAGTAGACAAGTCAATCATATAGGGTGCCCTGCCTGTCTACTTTGTTGCAATTTGCAAACTTTTTTTTTTGGTTGCATGCAATTTGCAAACTTGAAATACTAGTATTAGACTATTAGTATAAGCAGGATTTTACGGTGGTTTAGTGTTCAGTTAAATCAGAAAACAGGCAAACTAGTTTTTGGCTTTTAGCTAACTTAAATCATGTAACCCATGGCTGTAGAAACCCAATCCGGTATAGTATAATACTAAATGCAAATTAGCTCTGATACAGTGAGTAATCCCCGCACTCGCAGTAACATCATCCACTGTGCTTGTTCACTTAACTGTCAGTATACCTATCTTTGACATTTTAATAATGAAATGCGCAATGGTGAATTAAACACTCTCTCTGGCTAGCCACGGGCTACAGCTCTAGTCTGTTGGTTGGGTATAAACTATAAATCACATGCCACAGATCCTCATTATATTGCACATAAACATTATGTTGGTACTCTCTGCAATCATAGCACATACCTAAGGACACAACTGATTGCAAGAAATAATTTTATTCATCGAATTCCGTTTGTTTTCTCCTTCATGGAGAAGACTGCAGCAGCAGATAAGAACTCATCCATGGCCCTAACCGATGACCCCTTAAACCCACCTTCATCTCTCACCGCATTCCTTATCATATCTCTGACTTCACCAGCTTTCTTCCTCATCTCAACCCCTTTCTCCGTCTCCCCCATAACCAACTCGATCTTCTCCACCAAATCTTCCCACCTAACCTCACACCTCTTCCCTCTAGCGACCTCAACGCAAACCCCAACCTCCTCCTCCAAAAACTTACAGTTAAAGAACTGCTCCGCCGCCATCGGCCACCCGAGAATCGGCACCCCGTGACTCAGCGATTCCAGCACCGAGTTCCACCCGCAGTGGCTCAGAAACACGGACACTGCCTCATGCTTCAGAATCTCCACCTGCGGCGCCCAGTCATGAACGATCAACCCTCTCCCAGATTCTAGAACCTTCTCAGTAAACCCTTCCGGTAACCACTGTTCCGCTCTGAACTCCGAGTTTATGTCGAAACCAATCGGAGGCCTCACGACCCAAACGAAACTCTTCTCACAACGATCCAAGGCGATTCCTAACTGCATCATCTGCGAAGAAGAGATCGTGTTCATCGATCCGAAGCAAGCGAACAAAACCGAATTCGAAGCTTTCTTGTCAAGCCATTCTTTGCAACGGTCCGCGCTGATGCCGCCGCCTTTTCCGCGTGAATCGTTTCCGGTCGAGAGGAGAACCGGTCCGATCGGCCATACCGGCCGGCGAAGCTCTCTGGTGAAGTAGCTGAGTCCGACCGGGTCGAACTCGTGGACCGTGTTAAACAGGAACCCGTCCGAGTTGACCCAGTCGGAGATATTCTTCTTCTGGAAGAGTGACCAGGGATCAGTTCCATCAGCTTCGGCTATGTTGGTTGGTAACTGCGTCACGTGTAGTGAACGCGCTTCTGGAAAATCCGGTAAACAGAACTCGCGTGAGTGCACGCGCCGGTGAGGGAGGTGCATCCAGAGGGAGTAATAACAGGCGAGGCCGTAACCGCCGCAACCGCTGAAGATGACGTGGAGAACGCCGAGCTCTTTTGCCACGCTGGCAGTCCAACCGAGGAAGATGTCGGCAATGATGAATATCTGGTGTCGGTGTTGGTGTCGGGTGAGGAGGTTTTGGATGAGGTGTTTGAAGGGTCGTCTGAGGGAAGTGGAGGCTTCGACGAGTTTGATGACGAGGTTGTAAGGGATGGCGTCGGTGTTCTCGGTGTTTGGCGGGAGGCCGTGGTCGGTGCTGGAGAAAGGGATCTCGAGGAGGCTGATGGAGGAGTGTGGTGGGAGGGAGGATCTGAGTTTTTTTATGTTGAGGGGGGTGTTTACTATGATGATGTCGTAACGGTTTCGCTGTTCTAGTTGGAGGGCTAACGCTAGGAATGGGATCATGTGGCCTTGTGCCATGAATGGAAACATCACTATGGTTTGTTGTTCTTTTTCTGCCATTGGGGTTTGGGAGGAGGTAGTGGAGGGAGACGAATCTGACACTCGCACAGAGAGAAAGACAGAGGAGACCAGAGGAATCTGTGGGTGATGTTCTTCTCCTTGGCGTGTTGGAGTCCCTCTGTTGTAGTGTTGGCTTTGTTTGACTCTGGAAAAACGTTGTTTTTTTTCCTAAGGTGGAAGCGACTTTAATTTGTTTGTTTGACGAAAATGGATGGCCTTTTGATTCTGACAAAAGGCTTTACAGTTCAACCAAACTTTCTTTCGTTGCCTGCAAATTTCATTCACTTGAAAAAAAAAAAAAAAAAAACCGAAACTACGTCCATGATTTGACGGAAAGTGAAAGGGTGGCAGCTGGCAAGCCGCAAGCGGCAGCAAAACTTTGGTGATGTTAGAAGTCGAATCAAGTTCCTCGATGCTTTCCATGGAGGAAAAATTCGATATAAATGGAAAATTAGAACAAAAAAAAAATTAATGTTGAAACATTATAAAAATAGACATGTTAAAGGATGATATAATGTAATTTATTAAATGTATATCACACATTTTTAAAACACACTTTGATTTTTCAAATTTTAAAATTTACAAATATATTTTACCTTTTTCTTCTTTTTATACTTTGTTCATGACGTGTCTCTTTTATTTTTCAGTCTCAACAAAGATAACAAATATTAGCATGATTCAATCTCATGTAATGAAAGAACAAAGGATCGTATATTTCAGCTTTTGTGGTTGTTATTGTTGCTGTTGTCCACCTACAAGCTGAGGAATTAAGAGTATTGTTAGAGTAAATTATATTGATTTGGAGAAGGAATTTTGAGACAATGTAGGGAAGAAGGAATTGGGGTTTTGTTTAGATTTAATGGATTTGTGAAATTTTAGAATGTTTTGAGGAAGGTTTGCAAAAATTAAAGGGTGTGTTTTAACAAATAGGTGACGATTAGGATTGGGCCCATAGATTAATAAGCACAGGTCCACAATCAAATCTCAAGTGGGACTTGTCCTCTTTTTATAATTGTGAAAATTAATTATTTTTGTTAAGGATTTATTTATCAAAATTTAAATTTTCACAAAGATTTTATAAATAGTAGACGGAATTATATTTAAACATTAAAAATTAGACATGTTAAAGGATATGATTATAAAGAAAAGATTCAAGTTAGTATATTTACCATTTTCTCTTTTAATATACATCTTTTTTATATATATAAATATATTTTACCTTTTTCTCTTTAACTATGTTCAACGTTTCGTTATTTTATTTGGTCTTAAAAATTCATCAAATGGGGATCGCAAATGTCAGATTATTCTGGCATGCACACAATCTGAAGGCTTCTAATTTTGTTTTTGGCCAGAGGGAGACTTTGTAATTGAATTTGGATTTGTGAGATTCGGACACCTTTCAGATCAATACTTATTTTTTCAGATCAATACTTGACCACTCTACTCATTCAGATTACCTACTGAGCATAGGTCCAACAACAGTCTCAACAACTGAATAGATTTTAAAAAAAAAAAACAGTAAAAGTGAATTTTAGTTTTAATTTTTATTTTTAACTTTTAGGATTTTGTGAAGAAAAAATTAAAAATTAGAAATGAAAATTGAAACTGAATTTTTAATTTTGTTTTAGAAAATTTTCAATTTTTTAAATTTAAGAAAAAAATGAAAAAATTGAAAAAATAAAAATAAAAATAAAAACTAAAAATTCAAACAAAAGGCTTTAAAGCGTTTTGATTTCAATTTATAGTTTTCATTTTAGTTTTAGATTTTGAAGAAAATATTGAAAATTCTAAAAATTACAAATTTCAAATTTCAATTTTCATTTTCAATTTTTCCTTCACAAATTCCTTAAAATTGAAAAACTGAAAATAAACGAAACATGCTAAAAATCTGTTAGCCCATTTTTTTTAAGGGATCTGTTAGCTTGTTATCAGTTAACTCATAATTTGTAATAGATCTAGAAGCTAAGTTGTACATAAGGCATTAGATTGTGGATAAAAGTAGCTCTCTTGTTCAGATGCATATGGTGGGTTTGAATACAAGTTTCAACCCCAAAAGTCTCGAGTTTTCTTTCAGAAATCTCTTTCATTTTCTTCAACAGACTCTTTCTTTCCACATTGAAGAGGAATAAACATAAACAAGGAATGAACCTGAAAAAGTTAGACAGTACAAGTGTGAAGCAAGTCAAGTCACAATTGGTTATCTAGCTATATGATCAAGTTGTTACCTAGGATAGTTGGCCTTTTGGATCTTATTCTACAGCAACTTAACTCGAATTAAAACGTTTTTTGTTTCCATCTGCTAGGCTGCTACTAGTATCATACTTTGTGTAATGACTGTTTTAGCGACTCACTTTCAGTCCAACATCATAATCTGACTATGATAATACTATATATACACTTTAGACCTGTTACAATGACATATATCAGAGGGAATGTGGTAAGCTTTCTATCTTCACTACACTAGAACATTCTAAATGTGAAGCAGCAGCAAAGCAGATGTATGTGTAATTAATCACATACATTTATGATAACAAGAGTTTAATTTAGTTTACCCCTTACACTCATGAATCTTCACCAACACAAAAATCCAGTTGGCAACAGGTATAACAAATTTGAACGATTATTAATTATCACATACACTTGGATTGTTACAGACTTGAAGAGATAGTCTAAACAAAAGCAAAATAAAATGCACAGTAAAATATTAAAAAAACCTATTTGCAGAATCCATTTGACTTTAGGGTGCAGATTTGTGCCTGCAAAGAACTTTACACCTCAAGACCCTATCCTGAACATAAAATCCCGGCATCACCATGATCTTAACCCGGCTTGGACCCTGTGATCTTTGCCTATCAGTAACCAAATCTTCCATGTAGTGAGGATCAAAGCCTCTATTCTCTTCAATCCTAAAGATTCTCAATGGTGGGTCGAAAGAAAAGGCCAGCAAATGTAGCAACCATATGCATTTTGCTGCCACAAAGAAAGCCTGAAGGAGTTCCTCAGGCCAAGGCCTAGTCCAGTTTAGTGTAGTGATAATACAACTCATTTTCTGGTCACAGAACTTGCTAAACTCTTCACTGTAATATTTTGTACCCTTTCTCAGCACCTCATTCCAGCTCAAATTCCTGAGTGCAACAAATGACGAGAATTGCGCCTGGCGGTCCTGTTGCGGGTCCAAGAATTTTGAGCAGCCATTCTTTTGGAAAACACAATTCTCAAAGTCTTGGTAAAGAGATTGGCTTATGAAAGCTTCAAAATGGTAAAGAACTGCCTTTGAGTACTTGGAGTTCAGGGTAAGCCTATATGGCTGAAGAAGCAAGTTCAAGTTGTCTATCAAAGAATGATCATTTTCATCAACCTGGCAAAGAAGGGTCTTGCAGAATTGCTTCACTGATAACCAGGACTCAGATACCATTTGCAAGAAGCCCTCAATCATTACTTCCTCATCCACAGGCATCAAATTTTCTTCTCCATTACCATCATGTGATGTTCCTCTATGGGGATAACCACTAAGCTTCTCACAAAGTGGGGATTCTTTTGCTTGCACTGCTTGCCTCAAAGCCTTCTTCAGCTCTTCACAGTAACTCTCCAAGTACTCCAGCTTATGCTTCAGCTCCCCCAACGAAGACCTCATCTCGGTAACTTCCATTAGCGCCGTGTCCCTACTCTCATTCGCTTCCATCAACTCTCTCTTCAATGCCTCAATTGACATTACCCCCATGCCCTTAAGAACCTGAGAGACTTCCTCGGATTCAGTCCTGTTTGGGGAACTCACATTCTTATTGTGCTTCTTCTTGAACCGAGGAAACAGCCACGAAATCACGCCTTTACTCTTTGGCCGTGTTTGAAAAGAAGCATGTGAATCCGTGAGTGGGACAACAATGTTAGAGCTCCTGCTGTTCCTTGTGTTATCAAACTCACTAGTGATGGTAGCAGGCTTACACCTATTGCAAGAAGACACCGGTTTGAAGTCCTCCAAGCTGTTTCTTCTCCTGGATTTGAAGTAGTCATTGGCAGGTGATGATTGAAGAACAGCAACGTTATTTGCACCAGAACCAGTCACGGATTTGGTATCATCAGCAGGACATGTGTGAGGAGATTCTAAGTTGGAAAAACCAAAAGGTGGTCCCTTTCTTGAACTTGACCGCTCTTTGTAACCTGGGGAAATTGTGTCAATGTTGTTTCTTCCTTCTAGAGCGTTGTCATCCCAACTTTCTGATACTGTTCTGCTTTTTGTTGGGTTTTGATGATACCCTCCTGGCGGTGGGTCATCTTCATAGCTCTGTCAATGATGCTCATCAACTTTAGGAATCAAAATGGCAGTAAAAAAGCATGATCTATGCTTTCAAGTGAGAAGAATGAGATGATAAAAAGTTACATGAAAGGCAAGACAAAGCAAAAGCTAAAAAGTGGGGGGAGAAAAAGTCAAAACTAGCTTCATGCTTTTAGTTTCATGGAGTATAAATACAAGGCAAAGAGAAGAAGCAGTCCCAGAATGTATCAGCGATCACATGAAAAATTGAAAGCATTAAGCATGTTCAGAAGAAATATTGCATATTGGAGAAATTCAAGAATCATGGCAACAGTCACATTCCATGCATATTCTACCAACAGTTCTCTGTTATTGTTGAAGTAAAAGGCAAAGTAGATAGACAAAAGCAAAGTGGTTCTTACTGGTGTGAAAACAGGGTAGTCTTGTGCAGAGAACTGAGAAGCAGAGCGTGAAGCAGAGGAAGGGGATGGGAATCTAGCATTGGCAGGGCTACTTCCCTGGGTTAAAGCGGCATGAAGTGCCCTCAGCTCAACTGCTTTGGCTATGGCGGTTTGAATTTCCTGCCTGCTTATTTCAGGGTTGCCATTGTTGGTGCCGTTGCTGTGGTCTCGAAGAGTCTGTGCGGTGGTAGCAGTAGTAGCCATGAAGCAAAAGAGAGGAAGGAACAAAATGGAGCATGTAAATGCCGAGAAGATAATATGTATGCACTATAATAATAATAATAATATAATATGCAGGGGATTTTTTTATTGAGAATGGAAAAATAGAAAGAAAGCGGATGAATATAACAAGTGGTATCCAATGGCTGGATTTGGTGTGAAGGCTGTGTATCTATGGTAGCAATAGGATCTTTGAGTACCAGAAAATGGAATGAGGGACAGAAAGGGTCATAACAAATCCAATGAGTGTATTTGTCTTTGTTCTAATAGGAAAACTAATGGCATGAGGGCATGTGAAGGGCGGAGAGAGAGAGAGAGGGAGGTAATTTTAGCTTCAAGATATATGTGTGTGCATCTAACAATGTGAAGCCAGTTTACCAATATGCCCACTTATTTGAAAAGCTACCAGAAACCAGAATTAGGTATTTGCTTTTGAACCAAATATAAGGAAGTTCCACTATGTTTCCCCATCATCTAAGGTCAAGTGATTCACCTTTCAATTTGTGAACACTGTCAAATTTCAACAATTAGTTGCTTTAAGACTCATTTACACTTCGTGTGTAATCATGACACGCTATGTTGCCTCATGAAACTCTTCAAAAAGTGATCAAGTACTTCCCTTTACCCTATTATGATGGGGAGGGGGTTGGTGAATGGCCAAATTAAGCTTTGTGGCTTTTTCTCTTATAAAAACCATTGTGTCTTATGTCAAGTGACAAGATTTTTGGACCTCTTCACTCTCATCTTTCAATCACTTTGTCACTTGGTTGGCCATTCTAGGATCTGATTCTGAAGCCTGCAAGAAGTTTCTTCTCTTGTATTATATGCCTAATGCACAAGTAATAACAAATACGCCTGATTATTAATTTTTTCCCCATGCAAACAAACGTACGTGGTGATGACCCTTCATGAAGTTTAAGATCATAAACCTGTCCATTAAACAAAAGGTCATTGGAAATTATCAAAACGGAAAAACCACTAATCAATTGGGAATTAAAGCTTTTTAGCTTGTATGAATTGCCAATTGGAATATTAGCCCTACGTTAAAAGGCCATGGGTCTAGTCCTAAACTACCATATGTTTTCTTTTTGCAAATCTATTATTTACAGCTAGGGTGACTGAGGTTAATATTGTCTAAGTACAAAATGGAAAATAAATAAATAATATTGAGCCACGCAAGGGTGCAGGTTCTTCGGCCGAAAGGGAAGAAAAATAACCAGATAGGTCCAAAACCTTCCAAAAACTTTACAGACAATGAATCTTACAAGACAGGGTGCCTGAGTGGGGACCAATTGGGTTCTTTGCATTTTTAAAATTACATAAAGCCCATGATAAGCCATATATAATTGCAAGTCCCGATAGGGTATTTTTGAAAAATGGAGAATATTTTCTGCTTGGAGTCTTATATCCTTTTACATAATTGGAATTGGAATTCCATGTGGAACAATGGAATTGTTTAATGAGGGGATCGTTGTGACTGTGACCCCTTTTTTTCTTGCAAAAGTCATCAATTTATGGAAATTAAGATCCCTAAAGCTTAACCTGCTAGAGCAGTTAGTAAGATTTGTCAAACGACCACATGCAAAAAGTGTCTTTCGTGTTTAATTGATAGTATTAGCACAGATGCTTGGATTAACTTTTGGTATCATCTAGGTTCAAGAAAATGTGTTGCCTAAAGCATGTCACAACCACTTAGCTGCTCATAGTAGGTAGTTTAGCTATCCTTTAGAATACAGACGTATTTGGTTTTGACTATCAGAAAGATGAAGTAGTTGGGAAAGGCTTAGTCTTCTCCTAACCAACCAAATATGTTTTTTGTTCCCACCGAATGGAAAAGAATATACTTTAAATTATTTGATCTTCATAAATTTTCGCAAAAAATATATATATAAAAATAGTAGGTTAGTTTAATAGTTTGGACGCAAATGTCATGTCATATACCTAAAATCTAAAAGGGACAAGACAAGCAAGGGCCCAAAAAAACTATATAATTAGGAAGAATGCGCTGTGAGGAGTGTATAATCTTATCTATATCCCATCTGTGTTTGTAGTGTTTCACATATTTTTGCAATCAAATTGCTCATTCTGATTGGCCCAATTATAATTTTGAGCCATTCCCTGCTTTAAAGCTTTAATGTCAACTTTGCACAGGTCTAAAGTTTGCCGTGCCTGGTCTTGTGAATTATGAATGATCAACTAATAGAGACCTCCTGCACTTGGACAATAAACAGAAATTAACAAAAAAGGAAAAATACTTCATCAACAAATCTAAAAAATGGTGAATAATTTGATACTATTCTTTTATAATATTTGCCTTAAACAAGCAGCATCAAACGGTACCAACGTAAGATATATCACAGCACATAAGGATCAATCATGTTGTAAAGTTTACTCAAGCAACTGGTACCTTGTGTCCTGTCTTCAATGATTGACTTCTGCATTAGCAAAGGAAATTGAACATCTTTTGTAGCGGCTTGGATGGGGGAAGCCCCATGATCACGCCTAGTACTTATCAATTGAACAAAAACCAACCCTGTTACTTTCTCTTAATAATTTAATTTATGCAGATAACATTATTTTGGCAATCATATACAGCTCTTACCAGATTAAGTTGTAAAGGGAAGCCCATCTTCCACAAAAAAAAAAAAAAAGAAAGAAAGAAAACATGCATGAAAATATGGGACCAATGAGGTTGCGTCTTGTTCTGTTATTGTCACCTAGTCACAGGCTCAAAGCCATTCCCATTAACAATTGTTGCATTGCACTAGAAGCGGTCACATAGCAATTAGCATCGTGCTAGAACAACAATTTCCATATAAAAAAATATGCTGTAGCAAAATAATTTTTGTTCCCTAGCCCTTCCTTGGAAATAGGAACATGGGGAACACCTCGGTTCCACCAACTGCGTGCGTGATGAATACTTCTCTTTCGTTTTCATTCACAGTCACAGCCTAGCCTGAAAGTAACAAGTGATACGAATTTTGTGTCTCTTTCTGGGTAGCCCAGTTAAAAAGCCGCGGAAATGGTAAGGCTAATGTTATGTAAACACTCATTTTTTGTGTTCCATACAGACGCATTTCATTATCATTAAATGAAATTATGATTTCTCCTCATTTCTATTCACACATTTCATACAACGGTAATGAGATATGTGACTATGTGGACATCTAAAAGTAGGTATTGAAATAACATCATTAAAATTGTAAAGAAATAACTAAAGAGATGTGTGAATCAATTATATTATCAAATTACAATTACCATTACTCATAACCAAAACCAAGTACAAGTGATTCTTCAACAAAGCGTGGTCCTTTTTGTCTACCAAAAAATGACAACGCTACCTATCCTTCTAATGCATCGTATCTCCATACGGACCATAACAAACATACTGCAAGCTGAAGTTGGTACAAGTTAATTAAAGTTTATGACTTACGTTATATTTTAGAGTGGGTTTTATGGTGCAACTCATGTGTTTAGGTCAATCATGGACTTCATATTTATTGATCATTAAATCAAACCATTCAATAAAAATAGTATTCATCTAATGGCTAATAATGCGAAATATATAATAAACCTAAACATATAAGATCCACTTTATAATTTACTTATATCTTAGTGGTATGGCCCTCCTCGTATAATGTTTTGATTTTTGTCTTGTTTCGGTTGTTACATTCCATCAAAACCAGATTCTCCATCTTTTCTTTACACTCATTCTGCCATCTTAATAAAAGTATATACTAAACCTTTTTTGAATGGTTTAATTTAACAATTAATGCCCTAGAGTCAGAGATCATTGTGTTGCTTAGGTTTCATGTTGTCTTCAATATATCACTGCCATGTGTTTAATTAATTTTATATGTATTCTCTTTATCGTAGCTTCTTTGATCGAATGAAACAAGTACGAAAAACAGAATGAGTGTGGCATAAACGATGGAATTCTTGGAATGAGGTGTCACATGGGCTAGAGGTAAAGACTAAAGAGATTGAACATGGTGATATAATGGGATTATGTGAGGCATTTCCAATTTAGATTGGCTTGGTTTTGGAGGAGAAAATATTTAAACCGAACCAAATATTTTTTTCAAAAAAGAGAAAAGATCAGTTTGGTTTTGATATGACATACTCGGTTCATTCTAATCTCTTTTAATTAAACACTTTAAAAAAGAAATAACACACAATTTCACCACTTCTATTTTGATTACTCAATTAACAACAGGTAGTTTAAATTCTTGAAGTGTCATGTTACGTTACAATTTGGGAACATGACCATATCAAATTTCATCCCCATGTAAGCCTTGTGATGACTTAGTCTCTCTATATGTACATTTAATTATAAAATACATTTAAAATATAAATTTATTTTCTAATACAAATCACATGCTCTTTAAATTCAAAATAATCATAACTGAAATTCCATAATTAAACTCTAAAATCTGAAGTCATAATATCATCCATATATAAAAAATTACTCTTATACAAAACAAGCATAAATGTTAAATCAATAAACACAATCCAGAATGACATCATGGCATGGAAAATACAAAACATGCCCTATGGTTCGAGACTACTCCTGCCTAATGACATGGAGCACTTTAATCTATAATAAAGATGTTTCACCCGAGTGAAGCTTACTAACTGAAACTTTAATACTACTAGGAAGAAGGTGGTTGGCAAGAACCCAGGAGCCTATCTCTAAATAGGAGAAAGGAGAATGGTGAGTTTTATTTAAAACTCTGCGTGAATCTTCACCTCAACCCCTTTTATTTAAAACTCACACTAGTTTTGTTATTTATTTATTATTATTATTATTATTATTATTCCTTTTGGTCAAAAGTTTTGTTGTTTAGTCCAAAATTTCTATAGCATTCTGGTGTAATAAACATATGACCAAAATGACTCTTAAATATTTGAAAAGCAAACTTTCTAACCCAAAACAAATTATGATAGCCCAAAAGAAACTTGATAAAAAAAAATAAAACCCCTAAAACTACGTTGAAATATGGCACAAACTTACCTGGTCTATTCAACATGTCGCAAATCATCATCCTAACCGTACATTTTAGAACAATCAACGGCTTCAATTTAGAGCCAGAAATTAAGTTTATTCTTCTTCATTGATCCTGCTCCCTAATTTCTGACAGTATAAAATTTTTCATTTCAACTTTCTAATCAGAATTACATGAAATCCACATTATTATTCTTCTTCAAAAGTTTTTATAAAACCCAAGACCGCTGCGCTAACCCGAGAGCATGCCCTTAATGCACCGCCTTATGCGCACGATCGCTGCAACGTTAATTGGGCGCTGTAGCGTCTTCTCCAATCAGCGTGCTCTCCCTTCGAGTCACCTTACTCTCTCGACCGCCAACGCTTTCCAAAGAGTATGTTTCCGAAATTTTAGGTTATTGTGTAAGTGGGCCTTTCAAACAACACGGGCGGATCTAGAGACCCCAATGTAATACCCAGATTTTCAAAAAATAAATAAAAGGTTAGAAAATTTTTTCAAATAAAGAAAGGTGCCTGTCACCTCACCTCATTTTTGGGTCCTGAATTTCACTAAGTCTGGACCCTACATGCCCTTGGAAGGCTATATATAAGAGCTATTTTCTTGGGACCAAAAGTCCCGGTAATTATTCCCTAAAGAAAAATTAGTTGAAGAGAGATTTTTAACGAATTTTATGAAACTCTCAAGTACTTCATTTTTAGCTTGCAAATTTACGAAATTGTAAGATTTTCCAAATTGAACTAAAATCCAGAAATGAGATTTTGATTTGTTAGGATTTTGATTTTTCTAATATTTTATTTGAATTCAAATGGGAGGTATTTCTCTATTTACATTTATGTTTTAAAATTCCTGGAAAGAAAACAAATGATCAACTTAAAATTAAGAAATGTAAATAAGTGAGTGGTGAAATAGTATAGTCCAATACATACCAGGATTAGAGCTTCTAAGCATCTGGAGACCGCCCAGGCGGTCAATAGAGAGAGCAAAGTCGGTATCTGAAGCTTCTGGAGACCCAGGGCGGTCAACAGAGAGCACAAGTCGGTGTTGAAGCTTCTAGAGAACTTCTGGGAGCGCCCAGGACGTCAACAGAGAGCATAAAAACTCCATTCGGGTCCAAAACACTTCAAAATGGTTCTCTCCTCCCCTCACGCGAAAATCTCATTCTAACCCATTTTCACCCTCCAAGCTCCATTTTCTTCCATTTTTTCAAGTTTAAATGTGAATCTGTCATCCCTAAGGCTTAAAGGTACGTTGTTCTCTTCATGCCTCATTTTCTTCAAGTTCTCTTGGGTTATGGGTGGTTCCCATGTTTATCAAGGGAGAGAAGTTTTCCACCTTGTTAGAAGGGGTTCTTGAAGTTTGAGAGGTTAATCTAGAGTTCTGCCTCTTCCATGACAGATAGAGGCATCATTTTCACCTCCAGAGATCTGTTAGGGTGGTTTCTGCCTTTGTACCCTCCAGGTAAGTGGATTCACATCTGTAACTTCTATGTTATGCATTAGAGTTATTTTCATGAAAACTATGATTTACTGTTTGATTTAGAGAATTACTATGAGGATTTGAAGTTTTCTGCTAGATTCTATGTTTAGAACTCCTGGTTTTAAAACATGAAACATGTTTTAGACAAAACTCATGGGACCATAGTTGTTGAACTGATTCTATGTAAAATTGATTATATGTGTAACTATTAGAGGATTTTATGATTGTTTTACTGGATTTTGGAACTGGTTTATATTTATGCTATGGTTTTATACCTAGATATGAGGTTTAAAGAAAGACTGAAATGATGGTTTAGACTCTATGATTTAGAATATGATATTGAGTTTTCCTAGTTTATGGTTAGAACTATGTATAACAAGTTAATAGTTGGAATTTAAAGAGTTTTGATAATTGAATGATGTTTTTGATAATCAATAAAAGAGTTTTAAAGCATGAGTTTCCACGAGATTCAAAACGCTGGCCTATATACTCTGTGGAGGTTTGGAATCTTAACGTCCACAAAGGGTGATTCCTTGGACATGGTCTCACAGCGCAGTTATATTAAGGTTAGACGTTAGAATCGGATGGACTCAAGTTTTCAGAATATGACAAGTTTATTGTTAATAAGAAATGATATAGAGATTTAGACATAAAAGGATTTTAGAGCACAAATCTTTGGATGACTCAGAAGTTGGCGATATTTCTGTGGACTGAAAATCACTAAATATGGTTTCATAGTTATAGTTATGCTAAGGTCAAACTATTAGAGTTATAGAGATTCAGAGCTCTAGAAATAAAATGGTTTTAAGAAGTTTCAGATTGATTTAGAGAGCTATAGAGAAAGGCTGTGTGTTAACGGGTAAATCCGTTAACCTTGGTACCAAGTATGCCAACAGAGTATTCAGAAGGGACCTAGTTAGGTGCCCATTGTTGTCAAACTTATGACAGAGATTATATCCAGAGTTTTGTTACGTCACAAAAATTGTGCATAACCAGAGCATAGATTTCTGTTTCTCTATAAGCTATGTTATTATGAGTTTAATTTATACTAGGTACAAAAATTAGTTAATGAAATGACTTTTGAATTGATAAAGTAGTCATTAGAAAGTATGAAAGAATTTATGGTTTTAAGCTTGTATGATTTCAGAAAGAGGATGAATCAAAGAAATTGCTTTTATTGAATTCACGAAAGGATGATTTGGAAATATATTCATATAGAGACATGTAATTGCATAAGATTTTCAAGTATTTTTAATATTATTATGATTTATTTTATCTATTGCTCTTTGATGTCCCATGAAGGGGTTTCAGGTGAGGGCTCACTCTGAGTTTTGGTATCAAAACTCACCTCTCTCATTTATCTTATTTTTAGATAAGAACAATGGCAGCCAATCCTATACATCCATGGTAAAGCGTTAGATGGTAAGCTTCACCAGAGTGAAGCATTTTGATCTTATCTAGAGCGCTCAGGATGCAGGGTAGGGTTCCGGACCTAGGGTATGGGTTGTTGCATTCAGCATATTATGATAAAACTATGAAATGTATTTCGATAGTATTTCAATGATATGAACGAATTTGAAGTTTTGGATTGAACAGGCTTTATGAGGATTTAGGTGTGATTCTTTTGATTTTAGAAAATAAACGATTGATCTAGAGAAAGTGAAATTATGTTTTAAATAGACTTTTATGAACAAAGCATGAGTTTTCAGATACAATTATTTTAATTCTAGAGAAAAAGTGATTTGCATATAGAAAAGTCAAGTTTTCTATGTTTCATGGATTTCGAAATAGAGCATGCATATAGAGGCAGTTAATGGGTCCTTATGCTGACGTGAGAATGAGATTTCTCACGTGCTTTACCGACCAGGTCGTGACACCCAATGCCATACTAGGCTTGCCTAGAAACATGTGACCTGAGGTATTACATGTCATGAACAATAAATTAACCCGGAAACTTCCATAGGAATAATAGAAAAATAAAATCTAATCATTTAGATTTGACTCTTTTTCAAAAAGAAAAAATGCAATTATATTAGCTTTGTTTAGATTGACGTGGTTTAGTTACATAAGAAAATCATACGTTTAAACAAAGGAGAATCAAGTAAAATCGATATTAATCAAATATATATACGCACAAAAAAAAAATCAAATAATATACAAATTATGAACATCGTTGTTATAATACCCTAGATTTTCAAAAATAAAAGGTCAGAAATTTTTTTTCGAACTAAAAAGGATGCCAGTTACTCTTTCTGTCATTTGGTTCTAAATTTCGCTAAGTCTGACCCTACATGCCCTGGGAGGGCTATATATTAGAGCCATTTCTTGGGACTAAAAGTTCGGTAATTATTCCCTAGAGAAAAATGAGTTGAAGAGAGATTTTTAACGAATTTTACGAAACCCGCAAGTACTTCATTTTTAGCTTGCAAGTTTATAAAATCGTAAGATTTTGATTTGATTTAAAACCCAAAAATGAGATTTTGATTTGTTGAGATTTTGATTTTTCTAATATTTTATTTGAATCCAAATAGAGGGTATTTCCCTATTTACATTTATGTTTTAAAGTTAATGAAAAGAAAACAAATGATTAACTTAAAATTAAGAAATGTAAATAAGTGAGTAATGGGATAGTACATCCAATACATACAGCATTGGAGCATCTGAAGCTTCTGGAGGCCCAGGCGGTTAATAGAGAGTGAATTCAATGTTTGGAGCTTCTGGAAGGCCGGCGTTGACGAGAGTAAGTCGGTGCGCTAAGGCGGCAGGGGACCGCCCAGGCGTGAACAGCAAACATAAAGCCCTCATTTCGGGTCCAGATCATTCCAGACACACTAAACCCCCCTCTAGCAGAGAATTGCGAAATCTTCTCCTCCCACTCCATTTCTTCATCATTTTCACTTATAAAACTCCATCTTCTTCCAACTCTTTCAAGTATAACTTAGAATCTTCAATCCTCCAAGCTTAAAGGTATGTTATTTTGCTAGTTCTGCTTCATTTTCTTCAAGTTCTTTGGAGTTAGGGGTGGTTCCCATGCTTCTCAAGGGAGAGAAGCTATCCACCTTGCTAGAAAGGGATTCTTGTGGTTTAAAGGTTAACCTAGAGTTCTACTACTTCCATGACAGATATTGCTGTCATTTCTTGTCCCAAGAGTTCTATTGGTGTGATTCCTTCTCTGTTCAACCCTCCAGGTGAGTGGGTTCGCATTTGTAGCTTCTATGTTGTTCATTATACCTATTTTCATGAAAACTATAATCCACTACTTGGCTTTAGAGATTCCTGTATAAAGATTTGAGATTTATATTGGATTATGTAGTTTGGAAATGCTGATTTTAGAGCATGAAACATGTTTTAGACAAAACTCATGGGACTATGCTTGTTACAATGGTTTTATATAGAATTGATGATATATGATTCTATTAGAGCCTATTATGGATGTTTTACTGGATTCTGAACTGGTTTACGTCTATGCTATGGTTTTATACCCAGATACAAGGTTTAGAGGAAAAAGCACTAAAATGATGATTTAGACTCTATAATTTCAGAATATGATATTGAGTTTTCCTAGCTTATAGTTAGAACTATGTTTAACAAGTTAATAGTTTGATTTAAAGAGTTTTGATGATTGAATGATGTTTTGATAATCAATAAAAGAGTTTTAGAGTATGAGTTTCCACGAGATTCAGAAAGTTGACGGCTACATACTCTGAAATTTTGGAATCCCAATGTCCACAAAGGGTGATTCCTTGGACATGGTTCCACAACCACAGTTTTGCTAAGGTCAGATTGTTAGAATCAAATGGACTCAAGTTTTCAGAATATAACAAGTGTATTGTTAATAAGTAATGATATAGAGATTCAGACGTAAAAGGATTTTAGAGCACGAATCTTTAGATGACTCAAGACTTGGCGGATATATTCTGTGGACTTGAAATCACCGAGTATGGTTTCATAGTCCCAGTTATGCTAAGGTAAAACTTTTAGAGTTATAGAGATTTAACTCTAAGAGAATAAAATGGTTTTAAGAAGTTTCAGATTAATTTTAGGAGCTAGAGAACAGGCTGTGTTAAATAAATGTTAACCTTGATACCAAGTATGCCCGGCAGAATATTTAGGAAGGGACCTAGTTAGGTGCCCATTATTGTGACACTGGGACGCGATACGTAACACTCAAATGTGACCGACATTTTAGAGAATTGAATGACACATTGGGACGGCGATACGTAACGCCAGTGTCCAGAAACTTCTGTTTCTCTAAGAGCTATGTTATTATGAGTTTAATTTATACAGGTATGAGAGTTAGTTAATGAAATGACTTTTGAATTAATAAAGTAGTCATTAGAAAGTGTGAAAGAGTTTATGGTTTTAGGCTTATATGATTGTAGACAAGAAAATGAATTAAAGGAATAGCTTTTATTGATTTCATGAAAGGATGGTTTGAAAATATATTTGTAGTTGCATAAGATTTATAAGTACTTTTAATATTGTTATGATTTGTTTTATTTATTGCTCTTGGATGTCCCATAAAGGGGATTCAGGTGAGGACTTACTCACTCAGTTTTGGATATCAAAATTCACCCCTCTCATTTCTCTTATTTTTACAGATAGAACCATGATTGCAAATTCTATTCAACCATGGCAAAGTGTCAGATGGTAAGCTTCACCCGGGTAGGCATATATTCCAAGTTGTTTAGAGTGCTCCAGGTATATTAGGCAAGATCCCGGACCGTACTGCATGATTTAAGTTTTGCATATATATGTTGCGTTAAATTATATTATAAGATTTTGTTACTTATAGAGATTTGTATATAAATTCAGACTTCTGAAAATAGGGTATGACTGAAATTTGAAAAATGATGACTATATGTTTTAAAGACAGATGATTTGTACGTAGAAAATATTTTATGACTTAACCAGTTTTAAAATATTACGGTGCATATAGAGGAATCCAGGTCATGAGGCTTACGTGGAACGGATTTCTCACGTGTCCCACGTGCCCAGGTCGGGGTGAAAGTTGTCTTATTTATATGACGGATTAATTTGGATATCGGGTCCATACCATTATACTCACACCAATTTTGTTATTTATTTGTTTATTATTATTATTATTTTTGGTCAAAAGTTTTGTTGTTTAGTCCGAAATATCTATAGCATTCTAGTGCAATAAACATATGACCCAAATGACTCTTAAATATTTGAAAAGCAAACTTTCTAACCCAAAATAGATTATGGTAAAAAGAAACTTGATATAATAAAAAAACCCCTAAAACTACGTTGAAATGTGGCACAAATTTACCTGGTCTATTCAACATGTCAGATTATCATCCTAACCGTACATTTCTAGAACAATCAACGGCTTGAATTTAGAGCCAGAAATTAAGTTTATTCTTCTTCATTGATGCTGCTCCTTTATTTTGATAGTATAAAATTTTCATTTCAACTTTCCAGTCAGAATTACATGAAATCCACATTATTATTGTTATTATTATTATTCTTTTTCATTTTCAATTTGTTTGTCATTTTCTCTGGCCAAAAATGGAAGGGTCTAGTGGTACTCTATCAATTGAAATGGCAACACGGAGAATTCTACACCGAGAAAGCTTCCGGACGAAGGAAGATGGAGCTGAAGAAACACAGCCAATTACACGAGTTCAATTTCAGTTTAGCTTCTAAGTAGTGTTATACCTTCTTCTTTTTCGTTTGAGTTATGTTATTTTAGAAGGAATGAAACGTTTAAACTCATACCTCATTCACCACCGTTGAATAGGGTATGAAGTATGAATCTCATTTACATCTCATCTAATAGTGGATGAGATATGAGTGATATGGATATTGTAGTAATTGTAATTCTTCCCTTGTGATTCAGTTAGCTAGCTTACTTTGTAGTATTTGATTACGTCCTTCGAATTTTCTGAATGAATTATGAATATGCCACACGTGCTAACAATCGTATCACATCCGAATATAGGATTTGATGTGGTCAGAATTTGTTAAATGGATTTTTTGTAGTTAAAATTGTGTCCATTTAAAGCAAGTTGGATCACTGTTGTGATGGGATCTCTTTCTTGTTTTTTTTTCCTCCTTGCGACAGTTTCCTTTTGTAGAAATTGAATGTTTTATTTTGATTTTAATTCAAAATAGATGCTGATTACGATATATTGTATTGTGTGCGATTATGCTTGTATTGGAAATTGAAGGTTGAGGAATTAATGAGCTACACAGTGCATTGCTGATGCTACTGAATTTGAATCCGATGGGCCTAGGCACCTAGCCCCGTAGCCCGTACCGTATGCACATAACGTTTACGATTTCAAGGGAGAGCAACGTTTTTATAGGTGGAAATAAAAATTAAAAGAAAAATGTATTTTTCAAAAAAATTCAAAAGTTCAAACCGATGATTTTATAGGGTTATATAAATATTCAGCAGAAGTACTTTTGCTTAAAATGCAGAATCAGAAAAGGACGACTGGGCCATGGAGAAGAACAGACCTAGAGGTTTTTCAACGCTTCTGGTTCTTTTAAGATGTTACTTGTTTTCATTTATATAATGTTTTTGCCGATTTGATTTTTCCTGTTCGTAAATTTTAGGATTTGTTGTGCTCTTTCTGTTTGGGTTTTAGGAATTGATCATTGTTGCTGCTTATAACAAAATCTAGAAAAAAAAATACTCACATCCTCACGGAGGAAGAGAAATTCTTCCTCCACATGCATCTTGTACCGTTAAAGTGGTTGAAAGAAATGTGAAAAGTAATCCGGTCCACATAAATCAAGAGTGAAGATGATACATGGAGGAAATCTTGTTTTCCTCAGGGAGGAAGGAAGAATGTCCCCAAAAGCTAAGCTCGAGACTTGTCAAGAGAGGAAAAACTGTAAATGCGTAACGTATCAGAAATTTTTAGCAGTTTTATTGTTCTAGCCGGGCTAGTATCCTTAAGATTGTGCTCTTCCTTTTTTCACATGTGAATTATTAACTTATACTTCTCTTCTGCTACTGTACTTTGATGCAACTGTTTTTTGATTTGTTTATTTATTTGACTATGTCATTTGTTATTCTTTGTTTTGGTGTTTAATAGTGTTATTTGTACTATCGTTGGGATTTCTTTAAAGGATATTCTTAAGGTGATGCTTAGATCAATGCTTAGATATTGATCGACAGATAAAGACGCGACTCAATCTTAACCAATCTTTCAAAGATTCCCAAAAAGTGGTACAATTATCATTTTCTTACTTTGTAACTGTAATGCATCTAATTTGGTCAGATGCCTTCATTTCATCTTCATTACAGGAAGAGGCAAAGCAAAGGAGGAGACAGGACATTGCGACCGTCAAGTTCTTGGAGACATAGGTAATCTGGAGTTGGCTAGAAATGCCAAAGGAAAGCACATTTCACGGCCCATCACAAGGTTCTATAATTTCTTGTCACTTACCAATAGTTTGCTTTGTCTTCTATGATTGCTTTTATCTTAACCAAGCTTGTCTGTTGTTTGCAGGAACTACCATGCAAAACTGTTAGCAAATGCACAAACATCAGCAGTATGAACAAAGTGTCCTTTGCTATCTTTATTTTTTCAATGCACTTGAATTAAACATCTATATATGCATTTGGTCTTAGATGAACTCGTCCTGTTGATTTGCAGAATGTGGTACTGGCTTTAGAAGCCCAAGCAAATGAGCAAGGAACTGCACAAGGGAACAAAGTACAGTAGCGTTAAGAAGACACGTTAATATTCCATTTCATGATTTGATGCAATTGACTTAATGCACTTTCAACTGTTATGTTTCTTTTCAGAACTTTATTCAACCTGCATTAGACAACACAGCAATTGTTTATAAGAAGCGTGGTGTAGAAGAAACTGTTGATTTTGATTGTGAGAGGAAGTTTAGGGCAAAATCCTGTAGGAAGGTCAAGACTCTGACTGCAGAAATTACTGCACAGAGCGAGGTGCTTCAATTTTGTTTACACACTACATGCTACATAGTGATAGGTTTCAACAATTTCCTCTATTGTCACCAGGTTAGTTATTTTTATACAGGCTGCTTGTGGAGCTTTGACAGAGCCTAAGGACCAGCATGTTGACATTGATTCCAATGATGCTAATGATGAGTTGGCAGTAGCTGAATACCTTGATGGTCTATACGAATTCTATAAGCAAACAGAAGTATATAGTATCCTCATATCTTACCTTATGCCTTAAATTGCCATGTCTATCTTCTTTTATTAATAGAATATCTGATGTAGGTTGAGAGCCAAATTCCAGATTACATGAACTCACAGCGTGAAATTAATGAGAAGATGAGGTCTATTACTGTGGATTGGCTGGTTGATGTTCACTGGCGATTTAAATTAATGCCTGAGACGCTTTATCTTACCATGAATATACTTGATCGATACCTCTCATCGACAGATATACCAAAAACAGAATTACAGCTGCTGGGCATAAGCTCAATGCTCATAGCTTGCAAATATGAAGAGATATTTCCTCCTCAGGTAGCATTACTTCCATGGTGTCACACATTTTGAAACTTGCTGCTATTATTTCTAAGTTTCTATGTGGTTGTTTGAGTTGCAGGTTAAGGTCCTTGCTAAAATATCAGATGGTGCTTACACCAAAGATCAGATTGTCTTCATGGAGAATGCAATCCTTGAAAAGTTACAATGGTATTTGACAGTTCCCACACCCTATGTCTTTTTAGTACGATTCATCAGAGCTTCTGAGCAGCCAGATCATGCGGTAACACATTTATATTGTCAATTAAATGCTGATTGTAGTGCACGTTCGATTCTATTTTTATCTTTACTTCGGATATGATAGGACCCCAGGGGTAAAGTTTGAAGCAGGAAGGAGTGTGCGGGTGTCCTAATGTGCATAATGGAAATATGTCCAAGTTCAGACATATTTTCTCTTGTTTCTGCTCATATTATTTGTTACCCCCGTGGTAGCAGCTCCAGCAGTGATATTAATACGCGAGATTTTACCTCATTTTTATGCATCTTTATACTGGTACCTATCAGGATACTATGCAGATGGAGAACATAGTCTTTTTCTTGGCTGAACTTGGTCTTGTACACTATCAAACCGTTTTGTGCCGCCCTTCGGTGATAGCTGCAGCTGCTGTCTATGCTGCTCGTTGTACACTCAATAGGAGTCCATTCTGGACTGAAATTTTGAAGCGTAAGACAGGCTACACCACAGAACAGATAATGTATATTTAATTTCGTAAACTCATTGACACTTCTTAAGTTGCTAGTGTCCAAATCAGTATTCGGTTCTTGTGGGATTTTTAAATACTGAATAAACTTTTTTGGTTATCAACAGATATTGTGCCAAGCTCTTAATCAGCTTACAATCAAGTGCTGCAGATAGTAAATTCAATGTAGTGTTCCAGAAATACTCAAGTCCAGACAGAGGGGGTGTTGCTCTTTTACCTCCACCTAAACATGTACACAATTTCTAAGGACTTCATCCATGTGGGGCTGGAATATTTTGCTTTTATGGCCGTCGAATTTTACTACTGGCTACTGAAGAAGCAAATTTGCTGGTTTAGTTCTTTGTTTGAGATACTAATAACATTGTTACATTTTTTTTTATGTGGAGAAATGATCTTTCTATCTACTCATTTAGATTGCCCGACACACAAATAGACAGTGAGTCAAGAAAAAATGAGTCCATCCATATATTAAGTCTTTTCGGTAAGGCTACTTCGATGATATCTTCATGCAGAACAGCGACTATGCACCCAAGAAGAGAGTCGAAAATGGTGACCTGCCGCGAATGAGTTAGTATACCAGTTACTTCATATATGGTATAAAATTGATACTGACATTGACATTGTATCTCATATTCCAGAAGCCTCCCGCTAAAGGCATGGTTGGGAAACATGTAATTTCAGTCTTTTCTTTTTATCCAGAATATGATTGAAAATTTTTTATAATAGACTACTGTAAATATAAAACTAAGACCAATTAAAACACTCAAAGAAGTCAATAGCCATGAACTTTTTAGGAAATACTTCAATTCCCAGTGAATGGAATAGGAAAATCCATCACCGGACCAGACAAACAAAAGGAATGTTGCAAACTTGCACCATATATATTGATCAAAATAGAATTGAGGAATTAATTGCACCAATTAAAACCTAGACGAAACACGGAACAAATCTACATATCAACGGTCAACTTGTATCGTCAACGAATTGGAAACAAAGAAGAAAAGCACGTAAGCTAAAATTTGAAGACGAAACAGAGAACAACATCTACATATCAAGCGCTTTTTCTAATCGATACAAGAAGGTCCCTAGCAAAACAAAACAGAACACTACGCTTTAAACACGCCAATTAGGCCCTCTCGCCCCTAATTCTACGAGCAAGCTGAATATCTTTGGGCATAATTGTAACCCTCTTGGCGTGAATTGCGCAGAGGTTAGTGTCCTCGAAGAGGCCAACGAGGTAAGCCTCGGCGGCCTCTTGGAGAGCGGCGACGGCGGTGCTCTGGAAACGGAGATCGGTCTTGAAGTCCTGAGCGATCTCCCTCACCAGCCTCTGGAACGGAAGCTTCCTGATGAGAAGCTCCGTGCTCTTCTGGTATTTCCTGATCTCCCTAAGCGCCACCGTTCCCGGCCTGAAACGGTGTGGCTTCTTCACTCCGCCGGTCGCCGGAGCGGACTTCCGGGCCGCCTTCGTCGCCAGCTGCTTCCTCGGTGCCTTTCCTCCGGTGGACTTGCGTGCGGTCTGTTTCGTACGAGCCATTTGATTTGACTTGCACTAACAATTAAGAAAAGTTCGAATCTACGACACAGATGCGAAGATGAGAAGAGAAAGAACGGTTCTGGATTGAATTTAATGGTTTCAAGAACTCTGTTTGGGTTTAGGGGTATATATAGCACTTTGTGAAAAAATGGTGGAGCGGGAATTGGTGTGCCATGATTGATTTTGAGTTGGGAGGAGGCCAAAAAAGATGAAAATGTTGAAGCAGTATTTGAGACCGTGGATGAGTACCTCGATCAATGGTGGACATGTTTCTAAAACTGAACACACGGATCGCTATCCGTGGCACTACCCTTGTTTGTTTTTTGTTTTGGCGAAACCTCTTTTGCCATATTGGTATGACGTTTTGCATATTTTGGGGCCAAGATAACCCTAAATATAATATAATTAAATTTCTGTGCAAGTTTCAAATTCAGCATCTATCGAAAAAAATAAAAATCAGCATATATTATATTACATAAATTGAAAAAAAAACTAAATATCAAAACACAATTCCAAAGTTCCAAGTATCAAAGATTAACGCATTATATAATTAAACTTAAGTTCAAACTTAGCGAGTACAAAGAAATTTCACTACTTTATTACTTGATTGGCCCGTTACACTTGTTGTATTTTCGGTAAAGAAACAAAATCGACCATCGCTGAACACAAAAGAAACACGGTTAATCATAATTATGAAACCATTAGGGGTACAGGCGAAAAATATTATAGAGATAATAAAATTCACAATAAATACACACGTTTATCACCATTGGATGTGATGAGTAAGATGAACCACTCATCATATTCAATAATAAATTGTGTGAAATGCATTTATTGTATAATTTTATTATTCCTATAACATTACTCCTACATACCAGCGGACCAAAACAAAGCAAAGTGAAACAAGTTAAACCGGCAGCAAATTAATAGTAATCCTAGAGCAATGCCATAGACTAATGTGATAACAATATGCTTCAAATGCCTTTCAATTGAAGTATTTTGTACTTGAATACTAAGTTTTTTCCTTTTTTTGAGGTATGAATAGTAAGTATTCAGTTGTTGTTATCCAGTATTTATGTAAACACCATTCTGGGATAATTGTTTTCATCTTTGTACTGGGTCCGTTTGCTTCGTACTTTTTAAAAAATAACTATGAAACTTATATTTTATATATAACTGAAAAGTTAATAATTAATTTTTATTATAAGCTACTCTTTTTAATTTATACAAAAAAAACTAAAAATTGATGTTTTTGAGATTATGATTATTTTTTTAAAAAAATTCAAATATATGAAAAATGATTTTTGTTGAAAAAGGTGATTTTGTGCCTGCAAAATCCTATCTAAATGCCCCTAGATGTCCCATTATCAGGTTCTGAAGTGTCTTTAATCTCTGAGGAAAAAAAAATACAGGAGCATTTCTTGCTTGCAAACACAGTAAGAAGCAACTAAAAGGTTTATAGTGTGTGAGATATATTAAATTAAACTAAAATATGGTGATATTGAAATAGTAATGCAAAAGTATGTTTGGAGTTGAAATTTAAAGCCATCTATGTAAATAGAGTCGAGCATGCAGCTTGTGACAACCAGCAACAAGATTTGATCCATGCCACTAATTAATAATAAGCTACCGACACATTTATTACGTATCTATACTTATCAAACCTTCTTGTATTTTGTTGTTTTGTTTTGCAATGAAAGACAAAATAACGACAATCATACTTTTCTAATTTCAAGTAACCAATTCTATACTTTATTGTGGACGCCCTTATGAAACAAAAGAAACTAGTGCATCCATGAAGGCCTGAAGTTTGAAGCAATGCTTGCTTATAATTGCATGTTATGTATGTACAATAACAGACAACAACTAAAGCCTTCTGTTGAACCTCTACTAAGACACAGAAACAAGAAACCACTAGGTGAGTATTATATATCATCTATATATATTCATACCCAGTTGCTGGACAAGGAGAAGTCATGGAATCTAAATGAGAGTTCCCCAGCTGTGTCTCTCACAAGCCTGGGTGAACCACCAGGGCTGATGATATCACTTGGATCAGAATCAGCAGGAGGCAATGGCAGATGGGGTGGTTGTGGAACTTCAGATGGCGGTAATGGCAACGCATAAGAAGACAAAGCCCGAAATCTGGTGCTTCCTCCTCCACTTGAAGAAGCCAATGAGCGGTCCCAAAGGAATACATGCAGGAGAATGGGGACTCTTGTATGTCTGTGCAAGGACAGCTTCTGGCTGAGTGAAACAGTGTCATAACACCGAATGGCTCCAGTCGAGGACACCATCCATGGAAGGACCTTTTGATTTGAAACTCTTGAAACCACCAACAGCCTAGAAGTATCTGTTGCTAGTTTATATAGGTCACTGAGCCCTGACCGTGTAGCAGGTACATTTTCTTGGTTAATAACTGATGAGATGAAAATAAATCCCTGTAAATTATAGAAGAGACTATTAGCTAAAAGCCTAAAACACTAAACAATATCAATCATTTAACAATATATGTATATAGTAAGTTTGTGCATGAACGAGAGAGGGACCTCTTCTGTACGACTAATGGCAAAGCCAAGCTTTGCATCATCTTCTTTTAGTTTTATCTCAATAGAGAACTCTCCACCCATTGGGGCATACCACAGGCGAACTGCTCTAACAACGCCTATGTCTATTCCATGGTAATCCTCAAAGCCGTAAAGGCTTGCATTTGCTAGGTTGGATAAGTCAGATAATGATCCCGCATTCACAGTAGAAGAAGCTGTCTCTCCAGATATCTGTTACCCAAATAGTAGGGGGAATTCATTTGTCACATTGTAAAACCAAAATGATGAAAAATAGTAAAAATCTTAAACTGCGTTTTCAATTCCTTACGATCAAATACAAGATATATTGCAAGAAGGCAACCAAATTTTATAACCAACATGTAAATTAATCGAGTAATGTTATGGAGAGGGACACAAAATATGGTGGTGATGGATGAGGTTAAGGTGTTAGACTTAAATCTCTTTACAATATCCACTCTCAATGTTCACTTTTAATGTATAAATAATATTACTCAATTATTTACGGACCTCTACAATAGTCAACCTTCCCGGGAAGTGACAACTTAGATTATTGATAAAATAAACAGGAAAAAGTATTTGAAGAGAGCAATATATAACATTAATATAGCGTGCCACAACTACACATGCCTTCTTGTGAATAGGGAGTGACCGTTTACCTTAGTAAGTAGGGACTCAGTTTGGATGTTCATGAAGACAATAGGGACCCCTGAAGCTTGAGCTGCATTTAGCCATCCATTTGCTCTGGCTAGGGTGTCCTCCAGATCATTGTAGCGAGAAGCTACTCTGTCTGAAGCTTTGGGAAGGAGTAGTATGGAAAGGAAGTTGCTAGAGTTGGGAACCGACAGCATCTCTTGCATCCTCCTTTCCCATGGAAACGAAACATATCCATCTTGTAGCTTGGTCCTGGTTAGCGCATTTACCATTCTAGTGGTTCTTGAAGCTGCAAATTGCAGTTGTTGTTTGCAGATTAGATACGACATGAGAAAAATAAAAGGGTTAAACAGTTTTAAAGATGAATGCAATTATTACGAGAGTAAGGGTCCATAAGTTCATGTAAACTTACAAGTTATAATTAAATCAAGACATTGGCAGGAGTGTTGAATACTACACGGTACAAATTTATCTATTCAAAATTGTAATAAAATTAGTTATCAAACTCAGGAGAGTATACATTCTTAGAATTTTTTATAAGGCACACAGTGCCTTGTCATGTGTTAATAATAATAAGACTACCTTTTCTTGGGCAACTAGTTGCCGTTAAAACAAGGTGGGCATCAATTAAGTCTACTGGTGACAATGTGAGATCTGACATACATGAAGCACACTTTTGGCAATAAAGAAAGAACCCTTAAGCTGAAAAATTGCAAAATATGTCCAAGCTTGGTTTCAGTATGAGTCATGTAGTCATGGTAAGTAAAGGAATAGTCTGCAACTAGAAGACTGCAAACTTGGAACAAAGTAAATAGATATTGTTCAAAGCAGAATTAAACAGTTGATCTGCCCTAGATATACTTCCAGTCAACTCTTCCATCTTAGATGAGTAATGCGAATTAATTTACTGTGTTCTTGGTAAATAAAAGTTTAATTTACCCTTTATTAGACAAAATCTCCCATGATAGATTGAGAGTACAGCACTTAAGACACTATGATTGAAAAAAAAAAAAAAAACCTCAGGAAATTTTAAATAACCTTTCTATTTCAACACGCAACTTTCTCAAATACCCAAACACCTTACTCACAAACAATATTAATCACTAGACTTTTTCTTCCAATTTATTCTCATATCACTCTCACACTACATGAAACTCACATCTATGTATGTGTCAAAAATAGAATTATTCAATTTTAAAACATACAAGGTAAAAATGAAAAACTAACAACTGTCAAAGACAGTCAAAACAAAAAACTACTTCCACAAAAACCAACAACATTGTTCGAGTAGCCTTACTATACTTTGTACTAGAGTTAATCCATGTCATTCATTAGCTGCAAGGATCGACCAAGGTGACTTCAGAAAAGGAATGTCACGAGGTCCACGCACCACGGTGCATGAATAAAGTTGGCAGCTTTCGGATGAGAAGTTAATGCCTCCGATAAATACTATATATATAATCCATAATAAAGGGGACGTAGTCCAATAATAAGATTTCAAATCTCGTGACCTCTTTTGTTATTAATAAAAATTTAATATAGTTTAATAATAATATTACTCATGATTTTTTATTCAATTATATTTTTTTAACTATTTATAATTTTTGGCCATTACAAAATTTGATTGTGGGATAAAGTGTGAGACAAGTAAAACGAACAGATGATTTTTGTTCCCAATAATAATAGCATGCATAGGTGTCCCTTGGGTCAATCATATCAAAAATCAGCTCACGATAAAGTAAATAAAAACGCTGGATGGAACATGACAAAGAAATTATCTCTTTTCTTCTTTTTTTGGTTTAAATTCGTTTTGAGAAAGAAGAGAAGAAACAAATTAATTTCATTTCTGGTGGAGAGCACAAAGGCTATTATGCTACAGTAACGCTTCTGATCGCGTTTGAAAAATCTACAAATGCTGCCCTACAGGAAATTTTTTTATCAAACCAAAAAGGAAAAAAACTTAGATTTAGCATACTAAGAAAAATAATACAAGACCGATGGTATCGTATGTCTAGCTACATTGCATATCACCAACCACAAAACCAAGATCCAACGTTTGCATGAAAGAATGGAGCCTTCGATTCATTGGCATTAAACAATTCACCAAGAAATTCGGCAGCTCCGACGTTGTAATGTGACAGACAACCAATCAGGCAAAGCAACAAAAATAGACTAACTGATTTTTTTTTACTCTCCCTTATAATTTCTTGCTGCAAATTCTATACCGTGGTCCCTAATACATTAACATTCACTCATCCTACGTTCAAATCGAACTAGATAAAAGGAAAAAGAACTTGCCTTAATTAAATTCCGTTGGGTTTTTAATATAGTATATTTTTTTTAATTAAGATATTAGGGGATATGAGATGAGAATAAGGGATGAGAGTAAAACTCGTAACCTTCACAATTTATTGAAATGTATAAGAGTCTACCATTATACTACAAACTCACTTGCTTTTAATATATTGCATTATTGGTTTCATTTTTAAATTTTGCATAAAATCATTGATCCCGTTCAAGTCCGTTCTGACGCTCGTGTGCAACTAAGTTCGGCGATAATCTTGAAGCTCAATGGAACTGGCGGGGAGGAAAAACAGTTTCCGTTTTTTCTTTTTTCTTTTTCATTAAAGAACTCAAAAAAACATGTAACCTCAAAAGTCAAAAGCAAAAAAAACCAGAAGAAACAGATCAGACAACGGAGCACGTCAAGTTTGAAGAACTTCTTAGCTGCTCCATCATTAACAAGAAAAGTATGCTATACTATATTTATTATTACTTTTTCACAAAGCTCAAAACTGTTAACTAAACGGTGAATAATAAAACAGCGCAAAATTAGTAACTTAAATTTTTACCTTGAAGCTCGAAGCATTCAGCTTCGGTTCGATCCACGAACCCGACAACGTAGTTCGGGTCGGATATGGAGCGCAGCACGAACTGCTTCTTGGCGCTTGAGTCGCTGGGCACGATACACGCCTGGAGCTCCGAGAACTCGTCGGGTCCGCGCCTGACCTGAACCACTATCGATGTCTCCTTCTTCTTGAACACGTCGTGAAGGATCTTCTGCACGCCGCTCTTGCCGCCCTTGAACGGCGACTTGAACCGGATCAGCGAGTTAACGGATCCTCCGATTCGGATCTCCTCAACGATGTCGCCGGTTTGGAGCATGTCACCGGTCCACTCGTCGGCTTTCGAGCTTCCTTTGAGGCATTCTATGGATAGCACTTTCGGGTCTCGCGTCGGTGAATCGGAGCTGCTCTGTGGTGACCTGTCCATGGTCATGTTAATTTAATTGCTTAATTAACCAACCACAGCAGCACCTCCAAAATTTTGTTGATTACTTGAGTGTAATTAGCGAAGAGCTTTCGTAGGTTAATCACTTTACAGAGGAAGTTTTGGTTCGGTTTTTGAAGAGAGAGTGAGGGATGGGAATTGATAAGGCTTGTGTGCTTGGAATGAATTGCTTCAACTATGAAAAAAAAAAAAGGAAAGAAAGGAGATACTAAGGTTTTTTGGGATTAATGAGGGGAAAAAATTAAAGCAATAAATGCAAAGTCAAGGAATCTATCGAGTTTATAATGGGAAACTAGTTCTGTGATTACTCGTTTTGTATATTAAAATAACGGTGATAAAAAGAAAAAAAAGAGAAATCCAAGACGTGTCTGCAAGCAATCTATCATCTGTGGAGAAGTATGTGATATAAATAAGCTATGATGGAATACGGTGTTGTGGACTTGGACCGACTCCTATCAAATCCTATATTGATAACAATTTTTTATGTACCTTATGATACCAAAGAAAAGATTCCTTGTATTTGTGTACGTGGATTTTTATTTTTAATATGATATTTTAATTTAACAATTTTTTTATATATGAGATTATAGATAAATTTATATAAATATGATGTGTAAATTTTATCATTAATGAGATTTAATTTAAAAAATAATATTTTTATTATTCAAATCTTATCATTGAAGATATTTAAATTAAAAAGTAATATTTTATTATTAAAATATTATTATTGTTAATATTTTATTTAAAAAATAATATTTTGTTATTAAAATCTTATCATTGGTGAGATTTGCTTTTAAAAAATTTTATATTCTTGTATAAATAAACACAAAAACTTATATTATGACAATTTCTAAGTGCAAATCTCATGTAAAAAAATGATCCAATATATGCTTCGTGTATTATAGTAAATTAAAGTAGTTGAACTTAGTACTTCTTAATTTGTGTTTTGTATTTCAGTTCTATTGTAAAGTAGTTCTCATAGTAACTGCATGCTTTTACTAATTCAACCAACAAATTTTGATTTATTTAGACATTGTATGAACAGACTGTTTTGAAAGCATTAATTTAAATTTACGTATATTAAAGTATGATAAAAAAAATATTTTGCTTGACCAAAAATAATTCAAATTTACATTATTTTGCATAATTATTTGTATGAAGCGTTAAAGCCTTTTTATTTATTGCGCTTTGTGTTCAATTTCGTCCTCAACTGCCAATATATATATATAAAATGCAACGCTGTGGTATTTATATTAATTTTCACTCAAATAGTGTTACCATAGCGACGTGTCTCAGATGAAATTTCTGCTGCGAATCAATGTGTCAAATTATTATTGATGTGATGTGATAGTCCTATATGGAAAAGGGAATATAATGCAACACTTTACCGTTTAATTCATTAATTTGAAAGAAGATTTACCATAATGGCAACCTTGTTTGTAATTGATAGATAGATTGACATAAACTAAAATATAAGGACTGAGAATTTAATTAAATCGCCAAAAAAAAAACAGGCTCTGACCAATCACTGTTAAAGACTTAAAGGACATTTTTGTAAAGCTAACTATCATTCTCTGGTAAAATTGATTACGAGTTCCTGATTTTAGACTTCCAATTTTATATCACTGTTATACCGAGTTGATCAACGAAACTTTTTAATAATGGCAGGTCAAGAAATGGAAAAATGTCATCTAACAATTTAGATAAGATAAATTGTGATAGCTAAGTTGTATCCAATGGATAAATAATCACAATATCCAAAGTTTGTGATGCCATTTTGTGGGGTATGAGGGACAATGAATTTAACTTCAGCAAATTAAGGACAAAGTCTAATATCTTGTCACATTGAAGTCTTCATAAGGCTAACGTACGCTTCTCCCTAACAATGGGATCGGACATAGTACTTGGGTTTGGAGTGCCTCAACCGAAATTGAGGTTCATGCATTGCCCGCGTAATTGTTAACAAATTTCCTTTATATCCACAAAATACCATGGATAATTCCACAAAAAAGAAAAACATGATTAATAATCACGAAAAGCAAAGTACGTACTAAATTTTGAGCTGGAATGATTTCAATTCGAAGTTGTAGCCATTTTATTCAATTAAAGTTAGAGCTTCGATTCTATAACCGGCCACATTTCTCAAACTCGAGCCCATCTAAACATTTGCTTTTGGAAAATTGAATGTGTATACCTTCCCAAATACTCTTGGTACATTTTTTCAACAAATAAGGCAGATAGATAGATGTGGATTTTAATATGGGATGTGTAATTTTTAAAATTGAAAAGTGCTCGAGCTTATTGTTAAAGTCCCATATTAGTTAAGGATACTACCAACATAATCTTTAATGAGTTTAGACATTCTTTTCTTTGTGAGCTAATCCCACCTCAATTAAATTATGTTATTTGTCCTTATAAGGTATGGGACGTTTGAACTACATCATTCATTATTGGATGAGATGACCTCATTCAAATAAGGTCAATATCATTCAATGGTGGATAAAATGTAAGTCGACACAATGCCATATTCTATATGTACAAATAACATTTTTCCACCTCAATTCTTAAGATTTGTCTCTTTTAAAAATACTCCCTCTATTCCAAATTAATAGTAGCTCTTGGGAAATCGTATAATTTTGACACATTGAAAAATGAATGTATCTTACTATAAATTATTAATATGAAATGGAAGGAGAAATAAATTAATAATTAAGAATAATCTACTAGTATCTACTTTAATTTCTTCGAGGACATTATATGGGAGTTGACGGTATGAAACGGCATGAGGGGCGATTCCGCAATGGGCGCAGTTTCTCCGCCCACAAGGTCAAGGCGTTTACATACATGGACTAACTACGACTTGATAGAAGCTTCTTCTAATACTTGGACCAAAGTGAATATGGATCGCAATGCGCAGCCCACGGTCACAAGCTTGTGTTGCCAACACCTCATTCATATTCCTTCAGTCGTTGGATACGGTCCTGCTTCTAAGTGTGCATGATTTTTTATTTTGGAATTGATAATTACTGATCATAACAAACGATCAAAATTTCATCAAGATTATTGTCTAAATTTATCAGTATATGGGACGAAAATTGAGCATAGGAAAACTTACCGAACCTATAACCATATGTAAGTGGATTGCCGTACAATGGGATAGTGGGTTAGAAAACATCAACCAAGAGCATTCTCACACCTATTTTTCGTATCAGTTTCGAACTAATTTCTTTCGTTCTCGCCATCATTTCTCTGCCCAAATTCATACAGTATATCATTTATGAAAAGCATTCATGATTTGACTCCCAATTCCACTTGCACGTTTCCTTCCATTCGATCTTGAAATCCACTCATCTGACTAGGGTAAATATGTAGATATTTGGTTATGGAGCCACCAAAATTTAAGCATGAGTCGTGATTGAGAGGAGAGGCTTTTCACCTAGAACGAAGAAAATGAGAGCCAATTCACGCTTCTCAGTGACGTTTATTACCCAAAAACGCCACGCCCATATGGGAAAACCAGGTTACGAATCCAATTCCTCAACCAAAAACCCAATAGCGCTATAAATTTTCACAATATAATGTCTGGAGTCAATTAACAAAAGGCAAAATTAGTGATGAAAGAATTTTACTTAAACAGGGGATCAATCCTATTCAAACCAAATTAATTAGAGTTCAGTGAACTCCAAAAATGAACTCTAAATACTGATAACTTGGACAAGGATGAATTATTAATGTGTTTAGTAGACTTATTAGGTGTTCCTAACAATGGCTTTGTCGCTTTTGACATTTTCTATGTGCATTATATATATATATATGACCAGAGGAAAAACATGTTTACCATTAGAACCGAATATGTATCTGAAAAGCCTAGGGTTTGTTTGAAAGTATTTTTATTCTTAAATTTTAAAACTATTTTAAAAAATAAGTTTAAGTTTATTTTTTAAAAATAAAAAAAATAAAAAATTTGTTTAGCCATTTAACTTTAAAAACAATTTTATAATAGTGAAAAATAAAAAATCTGTTTGGATAATATTTTTAAAAAATAATTTTTAAAATTAATAAAACAAAAAACTGTTTGTCAAATTGGCCTAAACCCAAGATCAAATTGTATTACTACAAAACCTAAGCCCAAAATCACGACCACAATTTCACATCAAACATCTTCATCAACCACAACTTATTCATTCATCATCATCACCAATAACTCATCTCAATCCCAACATCTTCACACCACAACGAAGATTAGAAACACAAACCCAAACAAAAGCCCTTCATCATCATCAGTAACCTGTTCCAAAAAAACCAACAAAGAGGAGAAGAAGAAAAGGGAACCCAGCCACCCTTTGGCACAGTGGAGTCACCGCCACCGCTTCCGTCGCGTCCTCCTTTGTGGGCCTCCACAGCCACCATGAACAACCGCGAGCTCCACCACGACTCACTCCTCAATCACTATCTCATCCCTGCTACACAGAAGCCTTGCGCGAGTTGGTCGCATGCGCCCACGGATCTAGTCGCGTGCTAGGTCACGCATTTGTAGGAGAATAGGGGTTGGGTCGCGCATTGGGTCGCACGTCCGTCGAGAATGGGGGCTAGGTTGCGGGTGGTCACGAGGCTCGGCCCACCGGTGAATGGGTGTCCACAGCCAGAGCTCCACGAACAACCACCACGAACAAGCGAGCCCCACGAATGGTGGGCCTCCATAGCCACAAGCTCCACAATCACTGTATCTCATCGAATGGTGAGAAGAAGCAACTCTCTGAAGGTGATAAGAAGCCCATAAAAAATAAACAGAAACCTTCAACCCATGCCAAAATTCGAAGAAAGACCAAGAATAATAAGTCCTCTTATTTACCATTACACTACTGTGTTTTCCATCAGTTTTAAAACAAAAGAATTAAAAAACAATTTACATCTGATTTTGTTTTTCAATTTTTAAAACTCAATGTGTGTTTTTTCATTTTTAAAATCAACTTGTACAAAATAAGTTGCCAAACAATTTTTTGTAGTCTTTTGTTTTTAAAAACTAGAAACAATTTTTAAAATTTATTACCAAACAGCCCCTTATATACTCAGTTGAAATACGTATTCCAAACATCTTTTTTTCAGGAAAAAGAAAGGTTTTATACCAGTCAGGCTTCACACAAAATTGATAACAGAAACCGAGATTCGCTCGTTTATGCTTCTATGATCACACAAATAGGCATCGATAACTCAAATTTAACGTCTAAAGTAGTTCATGAAGGATATTTATAAAATAAAGAAGCCATCCATTAGACAGCACTAACTACATTTGAATCTGGCCGCTGGTGCTGCTATCTTTTATTTAATGTGCCACAAGTCCATAACTTTTCGTTATAATCCTATAGAGTATTTACTACCTTCTCTTTGACACGATTCCATGGCGTTGGCTAATTGCAAAACATGGCGCAACATGTACCCTCGACCTATGTTCCACAGCAGCCTACAGTGAGAAATGAAAGCCAGCAATAAACATGCGTGAAATGAAAGCCACCTCCTAATGCAAGCCGAATTCAAAATATAAAGATAAAAAAACGCATTTATGCATGGCAATAATTGGTGCTTGCAATATGTTTCTTATGGAACGTACACGTGAAGAAATTTGCTGCTTAACTCCAAACAATGGTTGAGAATCAATTCACAAAGATTTTTTTAGCATGAACGAAAAAAGTATCGTGACTTTAACAAGCTTACCGATTACTATACCCATCTCTTATGTGCAGTGGCACTCTTAGACCCACTAATAGATCTTCTTCTACTCTTTTTCAAGTCCCCACGAGCTGACAATTGCTTTTGGCTAGAAGAAGAAGCCGCATTAGATTTCCTATTAATTGAAACTTCTTTAAGAGGACTCACGGACCGAGATCTTGGGCGGCGTTCAAAGATTCTCTCTGAGGAACTCAAGACTTTTGCTGGAGTAGACATCTGATTCATTGCTGAAGCTGAAGCTGAACCCTGGTCCAGGGCTAAGTCACCAACAGGAATATCTTTTGCGTTGTTGACAGGAGTACTATCCGAATCAGAAGATGAGGGACTAGTAGTGCTGTCCATATCATATATGAGGTTATCTCTCATTTGAGGCAGCGGGCTGCTACTATTTGAGGCACTGGCAGAGAAGGAGGGTCGACGTTGCCTTGAAAGCTGCACAACCTGCACTCATTGTGAAAGAGCCGTTTATATAAGAAGCATTTCCTATTAATAGAAAAGAAACGGGTCCTGTTTTGCCCTGCTTTGAAAGCTCAGAGTAATGTAATGTACTTAATCTATTGTAATTCAAATTCCATGGCTTGGCTTCATATCATGCTATAATACCCCCGTAAAACAATCATGGAGTGAGAAGTCAATCAATCAATGTATACACCAAAGTCGCCAAATGGTGCATCCATTATTTCATATCTACATAGATACACCTACTTCTTACCTTTTGTTCTAGAACCACCAAGTCCTTCTTTAATTTCGAGATTGTCGAATTCTTCCTCCGTATAATGTCTTCTAATTCAGCAACCCTCTGTTTTAAATGGCGCAGGAGTGATGAGTGAATTAAAAAAGAGAAGAGAAGTTGCAGCTTCAAACTTGTACATGTCAAATGCTAATGGGTGTTACCTTGTAGTTAGCAAGCTTTGAAGAGTTCAGCACGGTGGTTAGCTCCTTTATTGTGGCATCCTTCTCTTCACAGTCCCTCTTAAGATTATAAATATCTTGTTCTACAACCAAGGTGTTTAACTGTAGATAGCACGAGGCATGACAAAGGTACCGAAAATAACGAAAGAAGTAGATTAGCAACTGATAAAACTATATATGACGATTAACGACGAACACAACAACACGACCAATATGATAACAACCAAGAGGAAACTAACTGTGTCAAAAAAATACTCCAAGAAATTACTACATCTAATGCTAGATGAGAAGCCTAAGTTGCATATACTTAACATATCTTTATGTAAACAAATGAGCATGCTACTCATGCTGCTTAGTGAACGACGGAGTACCTTTGTTCAAATAGGACCCTGTCAAAGATAACTGAAATGTAAATGATAACGCTGAAGTATAACTGAGGACTCTGAAGGTAATATTACCTGGGTATCTGCAGAAGATGTGACACTTGAAGCCCAATCAGACAAGTCAGACATTCTCCGCTCCTCTTGTTCATCATTAGCAAAGGAAGTCTTGTACTGGAGCACCTCATTTCCACTGGAGACTCTCGTAACAGATGCACCCTCCTAACAAAGTTAATGAGCGGCGAGAGCCATGTTGTGTCAGCAAAGAAATCATCAAAATGCTAATAGCAGACTAGAGTAAGCACGAATTCTCCACCAATTCATTAAAAAGACCACAGTGTTGTTCACAATGCCAACAACCGCATTCAACAAACTTGATTTTCTCAGCACCAAAAGTTCCATTCAATTGCAATTCTCCATCCTTGTTTGGTAACTTGTTGAACGCAGCAGTAGTGTGCTCCTTAGTGCTATTTAACTGCTCACAAAGATCGTCAAGCTTCTGCTGCATGCTTGATAGCACCTGGTCCTGGTAGAGAGAAACAAAATGATCACATAAAAAGAAGGCCACTCATAAATACCAAGAAGAAATCAAGAGCACATGATTTGATCATTTGAATACATCAAAGGTGGAGGGGGTTAGAAGTTTTAGTTGAAGGGAAAAATAAAGGCAAACAAGCCGTCCCCATTACAATGGAAAGAGAAAAGTTGAGTCAGCAGAATAGTTTAAATCGAATCTTTAAAAAGAGACATAATCATTAAAGGAAGCATGAAATTCTTTTGATACATCTTATTCAGATGCTTAATCTTTGTGTAAAATTCCAAATTAATTCTGCACTTTACTCTCTAATTTGCTCCTAAACCGTCCTAATCCTTTCAAAAGACATAATCATTGAGATTAAAGAAAATAAGACTTACTTTTGATCTTTTTTTAACATGAATTTTGATCTTACAAAGTTACAATATCACTTTTTTTTGTTACAAAAGTTACAATATCACTGAGTTATGCGTACAAAACACAAAATCTTTATAGTGATCAAATTGAAACGCAGAATACTACGATTAAGCAGTAATGCACATCACACATATTGGATCCGTGTATTAATTTTGAATTTGACAGCTGCAAAAGGTAACGGTCATCCAATTTCTGAACAAGTAAAAATGAAATGCGACTCATACTAGCTAAAATTCAGTCCCTTCAATAAATAATAATAATAAATCATTAAGAGAACCCACCCACCACTTCAAAAAGAGGACCCCAGAAACAGAATCAGTTAGTGAATAAGCTGGGCTCATTAACCCCAAAAATTGACCCCAATTACGCTAAACTATTATCATTATGCATTAAATTAACCAATCAAAGAATAAAAGTGAAAAAAAACGAAGCCAAAGCCGAAGCAGCAAGGACCTACCCGTAGTTCAACGGACTTCTTAAGGTTCCATATGTGCTGGTTTTTCTTTGACTCTGCAACTGCAACGCCAATAACCGCCACTAACAGAAACCTCTGAATTGGCGTGAAGAGCTCCCAAGCAAAAGCTTGTTCGCCGGTTAATCCAACGGTCCTCGCGGAGCTCGCTTCCTCCGCGTTAAGGAGGCGTCCCTCGAGGGATATCCACGCCACCGGCGGCCTCTCCGACGGGACCGGGCGGCTCCGGTTTACGAAGGTGGCGGAGAGGCGGCGGCCTGAGGTGGAGAACGGAGCGACGGACACGACAGGAGGAGGCGCGTGGGGAGCGTCTTCGTTGGCAACATCGTCCATTGGCGTGAGTGAGTGAAGGGAAGGAAGGTGCAAAGCAGCGTTTGAACGTTTGGTTTTGGTGTTTTTCAAATTTTTGGGTTTGAGAGGGAAAGCACGCACGAGCACCGAAAAACGGTGAAATTCGTGTGATTTTTACGTTGGGTGCTGCTGTCAAAACTTGACATTACAGGGGTCCCAGGTTTTTGCTCGAACATCATAGATGTACTTTCCTCCTGCCCTAATCATTTTTATTTTTATGAGTTTTAAAAAAATACATGTCCAATTTAGAAAAAATAATATTCTTACCATATGAAGGTCAGAGGTCAATCTATCATTTTTAATTTTTTATTATCTATATTTTTCTTTTGTACAAAATTATACTACTATATGTATTCAAAAAATATGGAGTAAATAATTTTTTTCCTAATATTTTCAATTTAACGTCAAATTGATTTTAATAAATTTTTTTATATCAATTTAGTTTTAATTTTTTATATTAATTTGATTCTAAAAAAATTATATTAATTTGGTTATAATAATATTTTTATTTTTAATATCAATTTAATCTTAATATTTTTTATTTGATATCAATTTAGTCATTTATTTAAAGTTAAAATTTAACAAAAATGACTAAATTAATAAATTTTTATTAGAATTGAATTGATAACAAACTGAAAATGTTAAGATCAAAAAGGTTATTTACTCAAATATATATATATACATACTACTATTTAATCACGGATACTGCATCATTGAAAAAGATTAATTGTATTATTATAAATATCGTCAAACTATGGTAATGTTTTATGTTTTCCAATGTGTTTTAAAAAATATTTTACTTGAAGAAAATTCATTGGTAGTTCAAACTTCAAACAAAGAAATTACTCCCTCTAATTTTAAAAATGAAATTGTTAAACTAATTGCATATTGCTCATTTTAAAATTGTTTGAAATAATTATTAAGCATTAGTCAATTTTTTTATAGTTTTGTTTTTACAAAATAATTCTTTTAACATCAATTCATTTGTAATTTGACTTGGACCCATCATCAATATAGTTTCACCTTTTTATTACATTCTTTGACATTTAATACTTGTTTGAGAAACATTTAATTGCTGTTCTAATGCAGAGATACTAAATTCCTCCATTATTAAGGCTCCCAAAGTCAATCAAGGTTGATCCTGTTTATCAAAAAAAAAAAGGGTTGATCCTTCATCCAGGAAAATAGTACGAAAATGAAGAATAAGATCCGCCCTCCCAATCAAAGGGGGAAGCTGCCTTCCTTGTCCAGGGATTGTTCACTTCATCTTATCCGATATGTATCTCCTAAGCTTTCCAGTTTCATGCACCCTTTTTGGGGTTATATATCTTGTACCACCACAAGGTTGGCAACTTGGCATCACCGCACACTAGCTTCATATATAGTGGATACCAATAACGTTAGAGTAATGTTATTTTGAGATATACATGGAGTACACGGTCTTGGCATTGGGAATTAAAATATTCAGCAATTGAGCATTGCTATGTTAATGAACATTGCGATTCTAACACTAAAAATAGATGTTTAATTGGAATACACATTTATTATTATTGGATGTGATGGATAAGTGGAGAAATTGAGCACCATCACATCCAATAATAATAGAATGATATCCAATTGAACATCTACTTTTAAATATTGAAATAATATTTTTGTTTTAGTCTAACAGGCCAATATGAAGGATATAGCTTCTCCCAATAAGCAGCACCCAACTCGTTGCTGACCTATTGGCTGTCATGCGGACCATAATGTACAGCCTCGCTTGTGCTTACTTTGAAAGGCAAATATGAAGGCCCAATACCTTTTTACATTGAACTTAAGTGGATTGAGGCCAGCTCATATGGTCGTAACGCTTGCCTCAAGCAAGGCCACACGAAAGTAGCATTTATTTAGTCTCCGCAATAAAAATATAAAAATATTATAAACATAAATTTATTTGGTGATTAAAACCTAGGGACTGAAAAATAAAATTTTTATACTTTTAAAATATGAAAACAGAATAATAGATAGAAATTTAATATTTTTATCTTTCAATTATATCTCTATACATATTTATTATTTATATATTTATCTTTACTATCTCTATTATTCTTTATTTTATCTTTTGTTCATATTTCTTTCAGGACAATAAACAAATGCTACCAAAGGGAGAGAGTTTGACTCCTCGTGGGAAACCCGAAAAAAATTAAAATTTATGTACCCAAAAACAATGAAATTAAAATTTGATTTGTTTAAATAGTTCAACATTTGTTTACCGAAAATAAAATTTTATATTCAGTCTCGTGTAGAGAAAATTATAGTACTAAAAGAGATTTGGGGTTGTTTGGAATTGTTTTCATTTTATAGCTTTTTAAAATAATTTTAAAAACTAGTTTGAGTTTAATTTTAAAAAATAAAAGAACAAAAAACTATTTTTGACAATAATACTCATAAAACTGTTTTAAAATAGTTAAAAACTAAAAACCTGTTTGGATGATTGTTTTAAAAAATAAGATTTAAAAAAATAAAACATAAAAACTTGTTTGACAAATAATTTTTGAACCCAAAGAAAGCAACGTGGCCCATCTTGAATCATGAATAAAGACAAAAATAAGGCAGAAAACGAGAATTGGAAGGAGGGGATTCGAAGACTGTAAGAAATAAAACATGATATTTACATGAATGCCACTGTGTGTACCACTATTTTTAAGAACAGAAAAAGGAAAACAACTATAAACTGTTTCTAGCTTTTTATTTTTAAAACTCATATCCAATTTTATAATTTTTAAAATCAATATGAAAAAACAATTTACCAAACGTTTTTTTTTTTTGTTTTTAAAATTTAAAAACTATTCTCAACAACAGTTTTCAAACAGGCCCTTTATCTCCTGGATTCATTTAACACATCTTAGATTAGATGAAGTCCAATAGATTTCATATACTGATAGTTCTTTTTTTTTTTTCCCCTTTTTTCTTTATTCCTGTTGGGCGATGAAGTAAAAAAAAATACAAGAATAAACCCTCTCTCAATAAAGAAAACAATGCAAGAAGAAAAATAATATAAAAGAGACAAAATTTAACGTGGTTTGACCTTAACTACCTACATCACGACCCATATAAAGAGTTTCAAATCTTCACTATCTAACTTTGAACGTTTGAAGTTACAAACTATCTTTATAAATACTTCATCAACAACTTTTAAAAGCTATCGATATTGATCACTCTCATTTTTAAGGATAACAAACCTCAAATAACTAAACTCATATTTATAGGTCAAAATACTAGTAATACTTCTATTTTTTACCGATGTAGGATTTTGGTTTAAATCTCAAATGTAATTCTAATTTCACGAGAAGATTACACAATTCAATACTATTTTGTTGAAGTTCTTTTTTTTGACAAAATCCATCCTGAAATTGAAAGTTATATAAATTAAACTATATCTATAAAATTCAAATTTATCCAAATTTATTTAATATATTTTTTATGCATCAAAATTATCATAAAAGATATTTTTAAATATATACATATATAAGAACTATTTGGTGTTATTTTTATTTATGACAATTTTTTTTTCTTAGAGCATGTTTCACTCAATAGGTGATGAACTAATATTTTGGAATACATTCAGGGACTTGAAAAGAGGAACTCTCCCAATAATTTATTTCTCATAAATATAATTTCAAGATCAAATCTAGGAACTCATAACTAAAGAACTCAAGTCGCTTACATTTTGAATTAACACCTTATTGGTTGATAGTTATTTTTTTTAATGAACGAATGGTATTCATCATCCGGAAGGAATGATAATCCTCAAAATGTCACACACTTAATGGAACCAATGGTATTCACAATTGGATTATAAAAATTGCATTTTGTAAAAAGATATTGAATATATAAGAGTAGGAAGTATTATGCCGATATATATTAATGGATCTCTCCGCTAATAATAACTTTAATGGCTATTTGAAAAAATAATATAGCTTGTAGGAGTACGGTTAACATATCTTATCTTATCCAATAACTAAAAGAAGATTAGATTCGTTCAATTTCTTGCCTCCCTTCTTCCCCTTTTTCAATTCATTTACGAATCATTCTTCCAAAAACTTCCAAGTACAATCCGAGTGAATTGGTGTTTTCTTGTATATCCTGTTAAAGCTCAGCCCTGCCCCGGCAAGGGAGCTTGAAAGGAAGCATTTTTGTTGGTTTTATTCCATCTGCAAGGAAGAAGATATTTGCAAGTTGCTAAAAGGCAACTCACGCCATCACCATCTGAATCCGAACAATTGAAAAAGATTGTGACTCTGTGAACATTGGTAGAAGCCAAAGACTTCACGTTCATGCAGCAATTAGGACGGTCCCCCACACTGCCTAAAAGGGTCATGTGAGATGTCCCTACACTGTAGCACCTGCGTGTCTCCATGAGGCTCACTACCTACAAATTTCAAGTTCATTCTTTTCCATTTTCTAGCTACCGTACTTTGACTACTTGTTCTATAGCACTACTAGGGTCTGTCTAATGCACCCCTTAAATTTTTCGCGTTATTTGTTTGTTTCCAATAATAGCGTTTATGCATTTACCTTCCCCCAACAATCCCACGTTTACTCCCCCAACAATCCCACGTTTACTTAACGGTTAGGGCAATTCTTGCGCTCTGACATCATCTGTGACATGGCCTTCACTCATATGTATTTGGGCCCCACCCATGGCCCAATAGGGATATGCTGACTCGTCTTGTCCATTGCTTCCAGCTGTGCCATATCTAATCCTAACTTTCTCTCATAAAAGCATATCAATGCCTTCAGCCCAAAAACCCCTCCCCCATTCAATTTAATTTCCCTTAGGTAAACCCAACCAAATTATTTCCCTCTCCTATTGATTATTGATTGAATAATATTTGGTATACAATAAAATTACACATACCACATATTTTATCATTATTAGATGTGATATATAATTCTCACTCATAACATTCACTCATCACATCCAATGTTTCATCAGATATGGGTGTACATTTATTATACAATTATATTATACACTAAACATTACTCTTATTGATTATCATTATTATGACAATGGAATGGGTCAACGAAGTGCTGACCAAATACCAACCAATTGGTTATGATTTCTCACATACGTCATTTTCCCTTCAGTTTAGTAGAGCTTTCTTGAAGCAAATAATAACAATTATTATAAACAAAAGACTAAAAAAAAACGAAGCTAATTTTAGAAGTTAAGCAAAAGGTGTAGTATCCATTGCAACAAGCATCCACATCAGTGTAGTTATTTTTCAAAAAAATTATAGTAGTCGAATCCAAATTGGTTATCTATAGCATCCAAAAAACAATCCTCATGGGAAGGTAGAGCCACCATTCATATAAACTCGAGATAATGAATTCCAAAATTGGAAATGGCATCAAACCTATGATGGCTTTATCACACACCTAGATCTAGGAAAGAAAAATGGACAAAGCAAGGTAAATACTAAATACAGTAAACCTCACATAAGTAACAAAAACCATGTCGGCCTAGGTCCCCCCCATGTTTTAAATTCCATGTCAATCAATATGAAACGAAATACACATACAAAATATATCCTCTATACCTTACTGCAAGGCCAATTATTTTTTCCTTCCCCTAAAATGGGGCCCTTCAAGCTTTAAAAGCATACACTTACAAAATAAATTTTTGTACACACTTGCCTCCCTCATGTGCCATCAAAAGTCAGCCTTTTATTAGCCATTTTTTCTCCCCACCCCACCTCCACAACCGTTGAAGAATTGGCACACTGACATCCTACAGCCACATAATTTTTTCTTTTCTTTTTTTTTTCCCCTTTGGCTACATGAATAAGGGTCACATAACTTTATATTTGTAGTGCATCAGAATTGAAACAGAGAAAACCTACCCTAGATTTTAGCTTCGTAACCAAATTATTACAAATCTGTACATGAGACTTAAAAGTCGTTCGAATCCCCCATCTTTTTCTGTTATTGCTGCGGGTTGGGTGAACACGTACACTTGGCATGACAGTCTGAAAGCGTCTGTACAATTGTCCATAAAAATAGGGAAAAAATTGAGTGACTTAGTGAGTAATGATTCATAATAATAATAATAATAATAATAAGAGTTGTGTTATTTGTCACAATACATGAGACAATCCAATTCATATCATCCACCGGTAGATGGAGTATAGAACCATTCAAGGATTAACATCAACTAATGGTGAATGAAATGTAGCGTTATAATATCTCATACCTTTTAAGTAAAAATGACATTTTTCTAATAATAAATGGCAAATTATGTGCCCCCCTAAATATGGCATATGGACATTGTTGAGAATTGAGGATTTGAGATAAGTTGTTAAAATCATACCTGAACTTGCTTTTGAAGTTCTTTGATGTAATCGACAGCCAAATCCAACATGTCTGCTGTGTTTGTTTGCTGCAAAGGGAGAGAAATTAAACAACGTTGATGCATCCACCCTCCACAATCCACATACATCGAGGCATATATGCATGAGTGCCAACAACTTTTTAAGCCAAGATTTTCTTACCTTGTCCATGTTAGGGACCAGATCTTGTAGTTTTCTCATACGCTCACTAATTTTAGTTCTTCTAACCTGAAACCAATTTCCACAAACATATCTAAATAATAATTAAAAAAAAAACACCACTTCCCAGTCATGCCTTAGCAAACAAATAATGTAGTAAATTGTCTGATGCTTTCCAAATGAAGAAAAGTGATTAAGGGAACTTAATTAGGTTGTCTACTTTAAAATAAAAAGTCCATCTGTGATTGAGGGAAAAAAAGAGGCACATTTTGGCTAGAAATAAATTGTACCCTCTCTGCAATACTTCTTGGGTGAGTGGCACAGCCCCTCTTGGCACGAATTTTGCACGGAACAGAATCTGAGAACTGCAGGAACTTCTCAATGGCTGCCATTTCAGCTGAAGTATTTGGCAAACTTAGGTGACTCACCAAAGGAGCAGGAGCCTGTCCTCTTGTTTCATTCTATCACAACAAAATCAAGTCAATGGCAATATTCCAGGTGACAAATTACACACACCAGCCAACAGATCAGACCAACCCCACATTGTATATTTCTAGCTATATACCTGAGTCTCAGCTGCATTTAAACCAGAAGAAAATCGTCCTGCATCATCACTTGTGAATCTTTTTAGACCAGCAACATTGTCATTCATGGCTACAGAATCATCCCAGGGTGGGAAATCTGTGACATAATCGTTATTTTCACCAAAAGCTTCACTGTCTTGAATGTCTTCTCTGCTGTCCTTGTCCCCAATTTCAGCTATTGACGACATTAGCCCCCGCGACGAGTAGCTTTGTGGATTATTCTTCAACCTCCTTCCAGTAGAAAACTTTGCTTCTTCGATGGTGTTATTAACAGCCCCTAAAGTTCCCATGCCTCTCATACCAACATAGCCTGCCAAATTAACCTTGCATAGCATCACTACGACAACCTATGTACCCATTCATCATATAACTTTTTTTTTTAAAAAAAAAAAAAACATATATTTTGAACCTAATACCCAAAATCCGAAATCTTAGGAGCCGGAAACAGTTCTTTAACATGGGAAATAATGAAGTCATGACATGAAAATTTTCAAATTAATATTTTTCCAAGATTAATAATTTTATAAAGGAGGGTAAGCAAGTAGGCAGCATGGAAAGGAATTCTTGAAATTGGACATGCTAACTTGCAGCCAAAATAAATAAATAAATAAATAATCAACCAAAAATAGTAAACAAAGAGGAGAGGAAATTAAGCACATACCATTTTCAATGTTTATTTGGGAAAATAGCCCAGCCGGTGAGCTATTATGCCTTGCAAGACTAGAATGATTTCCACCACCCGTCTTCATATACCTTCCTTCCACACCTGAGTTGTTAAGGTTCTGATTCGGCAAAGGTGGTCTCGCTGAGCTTTGGTAGCTAAAACCATGACTCCCAGAGTTGTAGTTATTCATGTTGTTCTGTTGCTGCTGTTGCTGGAGAACCACTTGTTCATTGTTGTTGATGGAGGGAATACCCTGATCCTGCTGGCTAATATCTTCTTGCTTCACTGCAGAACTAGTTGATGAGAAATTCGGGGTGAGTAGCGGGTCATCTGGTGCACCATCATCACCGAGGCTATTCATGAACCTGGAGAAGACTCGCTCTGTTTCGGGGCTTGAGGGCCGATTGAAAACGTGCTCGTAGAACTCACGGTCAATTACGTTGGTGAAATAGGAGCTCGGTGCCGATCGGTACCTTGTCAAGCCAGAAGAACTCGGTTGCTGAAGATCTGACTCCATGCTTCTTCTCCTTCTTCTTCAGCACTATTCAGTATTCAGATAGAGTTCAGAAGTTGCTCTGGATAGATAAACACAAGATAGAAACAGAACACACAATAAAAGCTTTTAGCTTTATTCTTCTGAGAGGACGTTTCCACCTCGCAACTGTTATTATCAGATGAAATTAATTCACACCAACCAATTTTAGGCTCTGCTTAACTCAGATCTAAAGGTGAAAATTAAAGAGAACCCCAAATCCAGACAAATTCCCCCGAGCTCTCAAACAGTGAAGGGGTCGTGCAGGTAAAGTGCATAAGAATCAGGGGTTAATTAAAATAAATAAACATAAATATATTAAACGGAAAAGGAAAGTACAAGGGGAAAAAAGGGGAGGGAAAAAAAACTTGTGAGTGTTTTTCTCTGTTCCTCAGAGTGGATCACTTAACTCACGGCTCACGGGGGACAATAGACTAAACAGCAAAAGTAACAGCTGAAAATAAAAAATAAGAGATGATTCGGACACAATGTAATAGGACAATAAATTTACACAATAAATATAAATAGGGAAAAAAATAAAATAAAAAAATAATATTAATAATATTAATATATTAAAATAAAAAATAATAATAATATAATTTTATTATACAATAAATAATTTTAAATGTATATATATATATATATGATGATACCTGAGGGCATATGAACAGAACCACAACAACAAACACCCACCTTTTTCCCTGCAACACCTTTCTTTCTTTCTTTATTTTTTTTTAATGTTTATCCCTCTATGTTGTGATTATAGTGGTGGAGATTCGTTCAGCGGTCTAGCTGTTCGCTTGAGGGAAAAAATAAGTGTTATATTATTTAAATATTCGAAATGAAGTGCTCTTGACACCATGTCCATCCATCGAAGTGTGGAACAAAACAACTCCTTTATATTTATTAGTGGGGACTATACAAATTTCAACAATAATAGATTAGGATGTGTTTACATGAATCCTCGGCAAAGGAGGTTATAAAAAAAATTGGTTGTTATCAAAAACTATTTTTTTTTCTCTGGGTATGCTGCAGCCAATGAGAAGTAAAACACAGCCATCCATAGATCTGACTCAGATTTGGTATGTTTCATGTTTGATTTTACCATAATGCCCCTCTTTATTTGGAAGGAATTCACTGCGTGAGATGAAAGGGAAGGGTGAGGGTGTTCTGATAAAAAATATTATTTTGACTATCATATTGGTATACAAATGTGCAACTCAAATTAAAAGAAATCCACCTCTAATTCAATTATAAAAATAAATATATTAATATAATTTTATAAAATATGAATCATAATAATATTATTATATTTTCTGAAAGGAGAAAGAACATAAATGAGTCCTGTACTTTTTCTACTCTATCTAGTTGTAGAAATAAAGCTAGGTTTTGATCCAATGGGAACGATACGAGATGAAATGACTTTATTGCCCACAGTCTGCACACTGCTTCATCGGACTTGGGCGTGCTGTAAATTGTTGCAGATTGCAATGAATGCACCACCATTCAGCTGGAAGTTACGGACAGCACCTAGTTTATTTTTATGCAAATACAAATCGAGCTACGTCTATAATAATAAAAATATTCTGTTTTTAAATGGTATATCTTTCTGTCTTTTAAATTATTCATTAACAAATAAAAAAGATGTATTATATATTTATTAATTTTTAAATTTATTTTAATTCTTATTTTTACACATAATAATAAATAATTAAAAGGACATAGAGAGAGGCAATATTTGGAAAGAAAAAATTTACATCATATCTATAATAAGAGTAAGCTATCACTTGCACATGACTAGGATGTGTCTACCCAATTCTTGGCTCGAAGTGTACATCTATGCATAAATAATTTAAAACTCTCTTTGCTTTATAATAATTGATGACTTTTAAGTTTTTAATATTTTAAAATGATGAGTTCTACAATAGAGGGGATGAGTTTGGGGCCACTCAATTTCTTAATCTCAACCATTCAAATTTATATCTAATAGTCTAAATTGATGAGGATTAAAATAAATATTTATATTTTAATATTTATAAAAATTTAAAATATCAATAATTTGTCTGTTTTGCCCGTCTTTCACAAAAGAGTGCACACCATTACGCCACCATGCCCATGACCGCCGGCATGGAGGTTGCAAGAAGAAGTGCATCATCACTATCATGCCAGCCTCCATTGCAGCCCCGCTCAACCTTCACGCTACTGGTCCTCGCGGTCATTCAGAGGAGCACAATCTTCCCAATAGGGAACTTCTCTCTGATCTTCCATAACCTTAGCCGCCTTCTTCAGCGCCATTCCTCGCCGTATCTCTATCACGGCACCGCTCTATTATGGCAAGCGCGTCCACGATGCACTGTGCTGCTATCTGTCCCTTCTCGGTCATTCTTTGCAGCGGGAACAACCTCTTCAATCCGCCAGAGAACACAATGACTGAGAGACGGTCGATGGAGCCTAGAGACGATATCATGACTTGCATCAAAGCTAGGTACAAGAGAGGTTTGACAGAGGTGCCTAGTGTTCATCGGTGTTGGGCTGTGGGATGACAGAGCTTTTGGCGCAGCGAAGCTTTGTTCACGACGAAGGTTGTATGGCATTGTTTTTCTTACTTTTTTTATTCCAACACTCAAATCTGTGATCGGTGGTTGAGTTCGTGTGTGTGGAAGAGTAGAGAGTGAACAAGATTGTGGAGGAATAAAAGTTACCATGGTTACATGACACCTTTTTGGCAATGAAGGTTTCTAATGGCTGAGCAACCTAGATTCTTTTATGACCGGCGAGGATGCTGAAGTCCGTATCTGACAAGTCCAAAGGCATCGGAGAGGAAGAAGATTTGAGAATGGGGAGAGAAATAAAATCAAGGATAAAAAGGTAATTTTATTAATTTTTCTTAATATTATATTATATAAATCAGATGATCCCAAACTCATTCCTTCCAATCGTAGAACTTGTCATTTCAGAATCTATATCTATCCATCTAGGCTATTTAGCTAATATTAATTTTTTTCTTCTGTTTATATCTATAGTGTAAATATGTTAATTAAACAATTAATATATTTATCAAGATGAATAATAATAATTATATAAAAATATTTTTGTCAGCTCATATAATTTTTTATATTTACTAAGATATATTTTTATTTTTCTTAATATATGTATTATTTGAATTTTTATAGTTATTCTGAATCAGAGGAGTATCTTAGAGGAGAGGAAGTCAAAATAATTGTTTGTGGAATTTATGTGCATACATTTACCGGCAGAATTTATGATGGAGGGAGTGAAAGGTGTTCCAAACTTCCAATTAATTGTCGGGACTAAAATTCCTAATTCGTGAGTAGTAGATATTAGGAGGGACAAATCTGTTTATGCATGGCCCCAATTTGTTTTATGTTTTGATTTTGATATAAAGGCAATTTAAAAGAGTTTTATATGATTATTTAATGATATAATGACATGTTCAAAAACAATGAATTTTTATTTTATTATTTAAAAATTGAGGTAAATAAAAATATTTAATTAAATAATAATATAATTTTTTTATATTATTAATTCATGTAAAATAATCTCTTTGTTTTATTGTATAAATAAATCACAAGAAGACAAAAGCTGTCCCGTTTTATTGGGGAATACAGTTGTCATTTTTTAATTATTTTTTAGTCGATTATTATATAATAATATGATAAGTATAATTTTTACACACTCATGCCCCAATCAACCATGAGTTTCTATTTATAAGATTTTTTAATTAATAAATAATTAAATTAAATATATTTATTAGAATTTAATTTTGATACATTAACTTTTATATTATCATCCAATCATATTTCTTCTTTTGAATGATTTTTTAAGTAGTGGGCTTAAAAATAATAATATTTACTGATATGTTACTACATGATTAGATAAATATGTAAAACTCTTTTATATTGTTAGTGTATTCTAATTAAATCCTATTTATTTATATGATAATATATAATTAAATATTTATGTAAATTTATTTTACATTTACAGTTAACTCAAATTAAATTGTAATATAATATAACCTTTTCTTGCATGTGACCTACGTATACATCCACTATTTTAAATAAATACTACTCAACAAATGGTAATTTTTTTTCCTTCGATCGGGAAACACATTTTTAAATTCTAACCTGTTCACCACACAAACCATGCTTGAATGTATCGCTTTCGAACTTACCCACAGCCCTTTTTCTTTTGGTTATGTTGACTACATAAAACATAACCATCATTAAACTATTAATCGAACGCATCCTATGGGAATGAAAAGTGTTTTTTTTATTACCAAACGTTGGTTTTTCATTGGTCTAATACAAAACATAGTTGTTTCAACAAGGGAAACAGAGTCTCGAAAGTTTTCTTGCCCGTATTTCTCTGGCGGCAGGTATGTTTAGAATTGAAATTTCATCTCAACATCATTTAACTCCTGTTCTTTTGAATGGTGGAGGAACTCACGAGTCAAGACCAAATGCAAGCACACAACTTTTTGAGGGTATTGGGAATGAGAGTAAGGAAGATCAATATTTAAATAACCTAAAGAATGTCACATGTTTAAACATTAAATAAATCACTGTTTCAATTATGTCAACTATTTTTTTTCCTCTTGTCTTCTATGCAAAATAAAAAACCAGGAAATTTTACGGACGTTTTAAAGATTCTTTTTTTATCATTTGATTTTTAACATTTTAAATCATGTGGCAAATAAAGAGATACGTGCCAGAACAAATCTTAAATAACTCAATAAAAGTTTGAATTCAACTTGTTGGACATAAAAGTACTTATAAGCCTTCACCAATGGTTTTAGTATTTGGAATATAATTGATCCTTCACAAGGCTTGTTTATTAGAAAATCAATTTTAACTCATGAAAACGTTACGTGTAACAATAATTAGAATATCTCTATGCCTAAATAAAATACTTCATGCATCCTTAAATAATTATTTAATTTTAAATGTGCACTGGTATTAAGAAAATAATTGAAAAAGTATTAAAGTTAGAAAATATTAAAAGTGATTTATCTAATATTTTGATTTTGTCTTTCTTACTTTACTTTATCTCTCTTCTTCTTTAATAGTATTTAATAAGGATATTATTAAAGAGAAATAATTAATACTACTTAAATTTTTAAAACAAACAATAATTTCTAAGCAAATAAAATTTTTATGGACTATTATTTAAGAACAAGAAATTGAAAAATTGCATTTTCCCAATCAATCGAACACACGTGTTATGAGTATTTTACACGAGGAAGCCATCTTATTCAACAAAAATACTTAATCTTTTGAATTCGACTTTCTTATAAACTTCTAAGCTTGAGCAGATAACATGTCAATGCCATAAAATTTGTCCGTTAGAAAATTATTTTTACTGTACATGACAAATGCCGTAAAACTGATTGAAACACATCCAACGATTTCAGAAAGCAAGGGATATACATTATTTTAGATGGCCCAACATTTTATTGAATCTATAATCTATGATACTAATATTTAAGGTTTATTACATAAAAGATTTGTCATATGTTATTTATTGACAAAATTATGCTCTACATTTCATAATCTTAATATTTAAAATAAATTATTTTATTTAATTTACCTTCTAATTATTAATTATTTTTTCATCATACCTTAATATCTCTCTTCCATTAGCACAACAAAAATACTTTACCAAATATTTCAATCGAAATTATTTAACAAATAATATCTATAATCTATAATACTAATCTATAATATATTTATAATATTAATATTTAAGATTCATTACATAAAAATAAATTTATGTGTCATTTATAGAAAAAATTATGCCCCACCCTTCATAATCTTGATATTTAAAATAAGTTTTTTTAATTTAATTTACCTCTAATTATTAATTATTTTTTCCAATCATAACTTCATATCTATCTTCCATTAACACAACAAAAGTACTCTACAAAATATTTCAATAGAAATTATTTAACAAATAAAAAATAATATAAACAAAATGATAATTGAATGCATTATATCGTTAAAATATATATATATAGTATTAATGATAAAAAAAACTATTATAATTATATTACAAAAAAAAACTATTATAATTATGATAATTAATAATAACAAGAAAACATTAGCACACATTTAAATTATCTTTATTGGATTTGCATTATATATGTATTTCCATTTTTAATTTGAATCATGTTTTATGTATTTGTTATTATAGATATTTATGTTGTCACGACCCTGGCGTGGGAATGAGAAATCTCATCCTCATAAGCCTAAGATCTGTAATGCTTTATATGCATGCTTTGTTCGTAAAAGAAATCTATGAAAAATAGAAAATTTCTCTTTTTTTACATACAAATCACCTAATCTTTGAAATTCGAAATAATCAAAATCGTTTAACGTCAAATCTACAATTTTCATAATCTAACTCTAAAGTCTGAAGCCATAATATAACATGACAATAAATCGCTCTGTTCCAAATTGTCCATGAAATTAGCATACATAAGTTATTAAACATAAAATAACAATATACTATTTTAATATGTGAGATGCAAAATGTAATCTAAGGTTCGGATCTGCACTATGAAGCACTCTAAACGAACCCAGAATACATGTCTCACCTTGAGTGAAGTTTACCATCTGACTCTTTGTTGGGGTTGAATAGAATTTACAATAATGGTTCTATCTAAAAATAAAAGAAATGAGAAGGGTGAGTTTTAATACCCAAAACTCAGTAAGTAAGTTCTCACCTGAAATCCCCTTCATGGGACATCAAAGAACAATAGATAAAATAAATCATAATAATATTAAAAATACTTGAAAATCTTATGCAATCACGTGTCTCTATATAAATATATTTTCAAATCATCCTTTCCCTTTTACATATTTATATACTTTCACCAATTCAAAAGTGATTTCCTTTATTCACTTTTATTCTGAAATCATATAAGTTTAAAACCATAAACTCTTTCATATTTTCTAATGACTACTTTATCAATTCAAAAGTCATTTCATTAACTAACTTTCGTATCTGATATTAGATCAACTCATCATAACATAGCTCCTAGAGAAATAGAAATCTCTGGACACATCTGGCGTGTGGTCCCCAGTGTGTCAATCAATTCTCTGAAATCTCTAGTCACATCTGGGCGTTACGTATTGTCGTCCAGTGTGACAATAATGGGCACCTAACTAGGTCCCTTCTCTGAATACTCTACCCAGGCATACTTGGTACCAAGGTTAACGGATTTACCGTTAACACACAACCTGTTTCTAGCTCCTGTAAATAAATCTGAAAACCCTTAAAACCTTTTTAGTTTCCGTAAACTCTAAATCTATCTGATTCTAACAGCCTAACCTTAGCATAACTGGCTATGGAATCATGCCAAGGGATCATCCTTTGTAGACATTGTGAATCCATACCTTCAGAGTATGTAACCGTAAATGTTCTGAATTTCATGAAGATTCATGCTCTAAAACATTTTGATTCAATATCTAAACATATTTCAATCAGTCATGCTCTTCATAAACTAGAAACTCAATATCATATTATGAACTTACAAAGTCTAAACCATATTTCCAATCCTTTTCTCTAAACTTGGTTACAAAACTATATCATATAAATAAACCAGTTCAGAATCTGTTGAAATAATCACAAAAACCTCTAATAATCACATATATCATCAATTCTGCATAACATCAGTTCAACAAATATGGTTCCATGAGTTTTTTTTATCAAAAATATGTTTCATACTCTAAAATCAGCATTTCCAAACATATAATCCAACAGAAATCTTCATGCTTCTTGTATAATAATCTCTAAATTAAGCAATAAATTATATTTTCCTGAAAATAACTCTAATGCACAACATAAAGGTCACAAGGGCGAACCCACTCACCTGGAGGTGTAGAATGCACGAGAACGGCACCAACAAGACACTTGAGAGTGAGATGATGATAATATCTGACATAGAAGCAATAAAACTCTAAATCATCCTCTAGATACTCAAATCTAATTCTAACCTTCATGAAGGAGCACCATGGCAAGAAAGCATGAAGAACACTAAAGCCAACCTCTAGAATTATGAAAAATTGGGAGATAAGGAAGCAAGATCAACAACTATACATACCTTGAACTCTTAAAAGGTAGAAAAATGGAGTTAAATTGAGAAAATGATGAAGAAATGGAGTGAGGAGGTGGGGATTTCGCATTTCTCCTGGAGAGGGGGGTAGAGTGTGTCTGAATAATCCCGAATGGGGTTTTTATGTTCGCTGTTGACCGCTTGGGCGGTCCTGCCTCCTTGGTGCGTCGACTTACTCTCTTAACCGCCTGGGTGGTCACATGGCTCCTGGGCGTCTCCAGAAGCACCAGATGCTCCAATCCTGGTATGTATTAGACTGTACTATTCCACCACTCACTTATTTTAAGTTAATCCATTAACTTTAAAACATAAATGTAAATAGGGAAATACCCCTATTTGGATTCAAATAAAATATTAGAAAAATCAAAATCCCAATCAATCAAAATCCAACTTTTGGGTTTTAGTTCAAATTCGGAAAACCTTACGATTTCATAAACTCAGGCTAAAAACGGAGTCTTAAGGGTTTCATAAAATTCGTTAAAAATCTCTCTTCAACTCATTTTTCTCTAGGGAACAATTACGGGACTTTTGGTCCCAAGAAATGGTTCTAATATATAGCCCTCCAAGGGCATGTAGGGTCAAACTTAGCGAAATTAAGACAGAAACGAGAAAGGGTCACTGGCATCCTTCTTGGTTCAAAAAATTTCTGACCTTTTATTTATTTTTTTGAAAATCTAGGGTATTACATATGTTTTGAATTTTAAAGTATTTTTAAAATTTTTATCTTTTTTGAAATTTTTTAATAAATCTATGAATATCTATAAGGATTTAAATTTTCATGGAAAATGAGGAATGAAGACCTATGATGTAGATGAGAGATAAAATTCTAAATAAGAACGGGTTATGGGGAGAAATTTTCTCACTTCAAATCTAGAACTTTTGAAAATCATAAAAAGATATCTATCTACTTATCTCACTATCCTGTATTTATTTTTTTTTCAATTTAAACCTTCAAACTTTTCAATTCTACAATATTGTTATATTAATTTGTTTGAAAAAAATTTAAAACTCAATCCCACAATTTACTCATCATTGATAATGATGCTAATTATTTACTAATTTTAAAAATAAATAATTACATTACTTTTTATTGAAAATAATTGTGTAATTGATATAATACTCCAATAATTGAGATGACATAAATTAGGATTATATATATATATATTTTTACTAATTATAACACATTAATTATAACATATATTTTAAAATTGATATTTTAATTTATTAAAAGGATGTAGAAAGAAAGGAGGTGTAATTGAAATCACATAAATTAAATATTTTAATTACAAACAATATATAAATAGCTAAGGTTGACAAAAAGAACCTGATGGGTACCCATGGGATTACTTGCTATGGGGACGAAAATGGGAATACATGTTTTATCTTCATGGGACGGTTGATGGGGTGGAGTTCCCTTTGTTAAATGGGATAGGGACGTGATAGCACATCTTTATTTTTTCAATTATCTTTGTTGGATTTACATTATGTATACATTTTTATTTTTAATTTGGATTATGTTGTCTTAGTAGTATTTATTATTATAGATATTTATGTTTCAAATTTAAAAATATTTTTAGATTTTTTTCTTTTTGTAATTCTTTTAATAAACCTCGTGAATACAATGGAGATTTGTTGTTGCTTAGCTCTTGGTACAGGTCTTGGTAGGTCTGTGTTTAGGTTGTGACTGAACCCCTTGTTTCGTTCCACCCATCAATGTTCTAGCCATTCTTGCATTCAAGTGCCCCATTCAAACGTCTTGGACTCTCTAAAGAGAATTCAAGGGTTCTGAAGGGACCCAAGGAATCCCATGCCCATTAGCGATCCAAGGCTCGCTGGGAAGCCCAGGAGAGCTCAGATGGGCCGCTTAGTGGCCCAAATGACATTGAAGCGGGGGCCCACGTATAGACCTAATAGGCCTAGGATGAAGATTGACTAAGGGTCAGTGGATCCCAAGGGTCCAAGATTCAAATCTCCAAGGAAATGGGGAATGAGAACTGTGATGGGATGATAATGAGAACCAAAAATTTTAAATAGAGGATGGGGTGTGGGATATATTCCCTTCTCATGAATACTCATTGTTATTCTTATAAATGACTTATGATATAGTAAAACTATTTACTTTTATCTTTCATTATTCAATAATTTCAATTTTCGAAATGTACAAAATTTTTATAAGATAGATTTTTATTGTTATAGGTCATCTAGGAATTTCCACTTATAAATATGATATTTAAAATAAGATATAAAATATAACGACATATTTATACTTTGTCCATTTATTTAATTATTTAACTATTAATTTATTTTTAAAATAAATTTATATATTTAATTTTTTATAAGATATATTTAAATAAATTATCATTTATTTTAATACGTAATGGTTAGAAAACTATTTTTGTTATCATCTTATATATTGGGTCAAATGGCTAGTAATATTTATAAGTTGTATCAATTCTATGATATGAACTTAATTATATTCATTGCAAACTGCCCAACTTAATTAATTGTACTGGACTTATATATATTAATCACAAGCGCGTCAATAATTATACGATTTATATACTACAAGATTGCGAAGTATCTTCACAAGTGTTTTTAAATGATAAAGCCGGTCTTTAAGACTGGGAGTGTGTTAAAATTTGACTCTTACCAAGAAGGCAATAGAGTGCACGTACGAGTCTTCCCAAAAATTAGCGATCTGAACGTGATGGGTGCTAAAGTTGCGGCCAGCGAAGCAAAGATTATAATATAGCTTGCAGCCTATTAATACAGTCTAAGATTGTGATTTGCACCATCAATTACTGGATTACACCCGATCCTTGTTCACACTTCAGACTGTAGTTTTGCCAAACGACAAAATTTCTTTGATTGAGAGTGAGACCTAACAGCTTTTCTTTATTTTTATTGTCTGTTCTTGAGATAATATTATTTATTTAAACGAATGTACTATTGTCTATATCATGTGAACTATAGTTAAACTTAGAGTTGTATTATTTTGATATCCAAAAAACAGGTGTTTATAGTCATTCATTCAAATCTAAGGATGAAGAATAAGATGGGAGTGTTAAAATGAGATTTCACAATATTTAAAGGTGATAGATTGAATGTATTCATGGAATACAAGGTAGAAAGTGTTAAAAAAACACAACTAGCATGTTCTTCTTTTTAATTTTTATTCTTGTTAATTAATTTTTTGTTATATTTAAAAAATGAACAATAACAAAATATTATTTCAATTTAATTATACTTATATGGTGAGAAATTTAAACATTTATATATAGTTAAATCTTTAACTAAGTAATAATAGGTATTTAGATTTTAAATCTTACGAAAAGTTGATTGATAATTTTATCGTTTTAATATATTTTTAAGAATTATATTAATGTATATCTGTATAATTTTGAAAATGATGAATCACTATAGAAAAATTATTTCATATAATAATATACAATCACAATATTTAAGGGAGAGCGGTTCTAATTATGAACGTATGCAATTACGATATCTAGATATGGAAGTGCATAGAATGGATTGATGAACGTATAAATCACAGAGCGGTTCTAATTATTCATGGATTTCAAGTTCAAATTTTGGGTATGTTGTTTCGTTAAGACTCGGATTCCAAGGTATTATTTAGAGCAGTTTAAAATAAAAATTGAAAAACCCAAGGCAGGGAAGTTCACGGTTGGTAAACTACAGTATTTTTTTTTATTCTTTTTTCAAATTATGAAAGAAAAATTAAAAATTTTAAATTTTAAAAATAAAAGCTTAAATAATTCTTACATTGTTTAATCTACTTTTTGATGCATTGCGTTGTTTAATCATTTACCTTCATGTCTTTTGCTTTTGGCTACCTCTGTGTTTATACTGTATAAAAAAGAAAAGCATAATAGCCAGGTGCTATCATAAAATGCGTATGCTAATTTTGTGACTTATATATGATACCTCGACCCCATGGCAAATGTTGTCAAAGTTTGCATTTATGGAGCCAAACCTTTCGTGTACTCCGCAATTCAATGCCTTTGAACTGTCCCTAGCTAGCTCGTCCCAATCATGCATGTTGGGTTTGAATTAGATAAGATATATATTACAAGCATGTCATCTTCTAACTATTTTAGGCCATCTTTCAGTTCTAAAGTATTTGCTGTTTAAGGTGCACGAATTTTAAAACTTATTCAATAGGTTTACGCACAATAAAATATAACTGCATTTGATAAAACTATTTTTAAAATATATAAAATATTGTTATTTTATCAATATTCTTTAATATTATTTAATAAACAAATGTTAAGACAAAAGTTAAAGTAAAAAAAATGAATATTTTATTATCTTTTAGAAATAGTAAGATGTTGAAGTAAAACATTTTTTATTGCTATTTTTACAGCGAACGAAGTATTATACATGTCATCTCATTGACAAATGACATTTTGTACTTAATTAATTTGTGTGAATGATTGAAAAATCAGTGAACCTCGCGAAGCAAAAAGACAAAATAAAAAAATAAAGAAAGAAATTAAAGAAATAGAGGAATCAAATCACTATCATATTTGGTTCACAAGGCTGAGATTCTAATTGCAGTACTTGAATGTCATATATGTCATGCATCTCCTTTACAGTCATCACTTGTTTGATATATTAACCAAAATACATCCTTAAATATTTAATTGGATGTTTAATTTTTGACAATATATATAAAAGAGTGTTGTGATCAGAATCAAAATTCACATTTATAAATTTTACATCTCATAGGATTAATTACAACTTCTATCAATAGATATCCTATGTTCACCTAAAATTTATATTTGGGACCAACTCATGTGTATCATGATTAATTCATTTATTTAACATGGTAAAACATATATGAGGTATCCATATTAGGATTCGGAAATTTTTAAGATATTCTCTGCAACTCTAAGTAATAAATAATTGATAAGTGTAACTAGGATTTTAATACGCAGCCGTGTCTTTACTTAAAGATCACATGATCGACCCAGAGTTAATTAATAGAAGTGAATGTTAGAACTGCTAATGATGAAGTGTCAAATTAATAGCAATTAAGTCGATCATATACAGGATTTTCTTTTAATAAGACAAAAGAACACTGAGTATGGTTTATGAAATTTCTGTTCCAGAAAGAGAAACTGTTAACGTTTAGAAAAATGACCCCGAACCTACGATCATATTGACTTCAGCAATGTAAGATGTGAAGGTAACGAGAGATTGGTTGGCCCTGGTAGCATGGGTCGGTGCAAATTGTTGACGATTTTATATCTGTAGGCTGCTTAGTGCTATAAGGTACGAATAGATGCCTACCAAAATAAAGCACGAATAGATTTTGTACGAATTTGAACGAACGACACGGACTTGCACACAAGCATGTTATTCCCCGAATATGAAAACAATTTTATTTTAGTTTTAAAAACAAATTAGAAGTGAAACTTGGCATTAATATTATGTAGAACTCATTTCTCAATTTATTATTGGATGAAGGCCTTCTTTAGTAAGGCCTCAGCACATTGTCCCATATTAAATGAATATAAATAATATTTTCTTTGGACAAATGCTTTCCCACAAGAAAATTATTCCTTTATCTATAGAAAATATAAAACAGATAAATAATATATCTACGGTTATCTATAAAGTGTATACCAAAATTAATTGTGACCAAACCCACTTCTAATTATATTCTTTGTCCTTACTACTTTCTTCCGAAGCTATTCTGAGGCATAGGACAGTTAGAGGTAGCTTTGTTGTGGTTCATGTTGCCAATTGCCGCAGTATTGCTTTTATTCATTTTGAAAAATTTTTAGGTAGACACAAAGTCTAATATTTCATCTTTGCACACACTCGTATTAAAATTGTTATGACTCATGAACAAGTGAGTTTAGTTTATCTTGATCATAGTTGGTGGAATTCACTTTTATTATGAGTGTGTATAAAGATGAGAAGTTAAACTTATATCCTTGCTGTCGCAACGGGATCGTTGGGGCGTAAAAAATTGTTTGTTAAAATTGGAGTCGCTACCAAGTTTATTTAAATTGGAAAAACGTGGAAAAATCCGTTTTATTAAAAAGTGGTCTTTAAAACAGATTTGAATTCGGGAGTTGGTTATATGGAAGGATAAGGATTTAATCCTACGCACCCTAATACACGTCCTTAGACGGTACCTTAATTGATTTGTGCAAATTATTAATAACCTTTCAAGATATTCATTTTATTACATTTTTTATTTACAAGAAAATTACAAAAGAAATAAATTGAGGAGCGCCAAGCTGTCACAATTTAGGTGTCCAAAATACAGTTAACAAGCGTCTGGCTAAATTAACCTTTTTTATTTGAAATAAAATATTTCACAAATAAGTAACAAATTTAAACTAAACATATGAAAATGGAAATCTCTTATGAATTATAAATATTTACAAATAAGATAAAAATTTATTTTGATATTTTTTTACAAAAATAAAATAAAATATAAAAGAGAACATACTTTAAAGAAAATTTGAAACATCAAGCTGTCATTCAGATGTCCAGAATAAAGTTAACAAGGTAGGGATAAATTAACTTTTTATTTGAAATAAAATATTTCCTAAAGAAATTATTATTTAAATTAAATAAAATATCTCATAAAATATTTACAAATAAGATAAAAATTACGAAAATTTAATTTCAACTTGACAGGGATTCAATCGCCTCTACGATATGCAATGGGGAATTCAAAGTCACGTAGTTCTGTAGAAAACAATAATGTGTTGATTGATTTTAATTAAAGGAGAATAAAAATGTGTTGATTGATTTTTGTTTTTGAAAAGGATTTTATGAAGAAATTAAAATCCACTTTTGCACAGGATTTAGGATAGTGTGAGCTATACAATAAACCCTTACATTCTTATGAAATTTGAGGATGATAAATTATACATCAAAATCATAAGTTGTGGCATGGATTGAATTTTTTTTATATATATTTTTTTTGACAAGTTTTAACTTTAATAAAATTAATTTATAGAAATAAACACACAATTAAGCAAAACTCATAAGCATACACAATAATTAAACTATAAATAAAATCATGACACAATTACACTTTATCTAAACACATATCACATAAATATATAAAATGATTAAATCGCCAAAACAAAATTAATTTATAAACACAATTACTCGATTAAGCAAGACACATAAACATATGAGTTAATTCAACTAAGAATACAATCCTAACTATTATTTATTTATTTATTTTACCTCAAAAATTCAAATTCATTCAAGATCAAGGAAATAATTAACCCATACCTTTTTATTTTTAAACCAAATATACTCAAACTCAACAAGTAAGTCCAAAATCTGATTTAACAAAACATAACAATGTTGACTCAAAATAAAATAAAATGATGATAATAACTAAAGTAAAAATGAAAATAAAAACAATCCCTAAATCTTACCACTCCGACACATGCCAACATACATTTAATTAAATACAAACTCACACACGCGTAACACACATATATACACAGTTAAATTATAACAAAATAATAACAATCACAATAATAATAATAATGATCATCTAACACTATAACACACACGTGGCCACTCTCTCTCACTTTTGTTAACACACACTCAAAAGGAAAAAATAGAGAGGGAAGTTGAGAGGTAGAGACCGAGATGAGAAGTTGAGAGAGAGGAAGTATAGAGAGAAAGAGAAAGGGGCCGCATCAGGGGGGGATGGCCAGGCGGTGGTTGCTGTGCGATGGGGACAAGGGAGCGCGATGCATGAGGGAAAGGGGACCGGCCTGCCCGCGGGAACGATGGCTGGTCAGGAGGGAGGCATACGAGGCGGGTGGTGGAGAGGGGAATCTCGAGGGCGATCGGTGCGAGCGGAGAAGGCAAGGGTGCGTGGAACGCGGTGGCGCAAAGGGGAAGGCGGAGGAAGAAGATCGGAGCGCGTTGGCGCGAGGACGCGCCTGGTGAAAGCGGAGGCCGCCTTGGAGCGCGGTGGTGTGGCGAAGGGCGGTGCTCAGGGGAAAGCGGTGTTGGCTCGGCGGTCCGGCGTGAATGCGCGGTGGTTAGGCCGACCTGACTGTGGTGGATGGGTTACGCGAGTGGTGGCGGCAACGGATGGGAGGAGGTGACGCGACTCAGCGCTCGCCGAAGAGGGTGGCCCGCGCTGATGAGGCGATCGGCGCATCGCGGAGGGAGTCGCGACGGCGTCGTGGGTTGCGGCGCGGTGACTTGGTGAGATCGCGATCTTCCTCCCTTCTTTCAGTTTATGGATTCTTCTTCTTTTGTTCTTAAAAAAAATTAGTTGATGGCTTAATTCCTTTCCAGGTTGTGATAGCAATAATGGAAGAAAATGGTTGATGGTGGTGGTTTGAGTTCGAGAATGGTGATGATGGTGGATCGGATGGAAGGGAGAGGGAGCGCGGTGCTTTGGAGGGGAAGACCACGGCATACACGAGCTAGCGTCACAGGTGTTGGGGAAACCAGTGGCTTTCTCCCTTTCTTTTTATTACATTTTTTTTATGATAATGATGATTTTTTCACTCCATTACCTTGTCTTTTCTTGTTTATCGCTTGAATTGGATTGCTGGTTTTATGATTTTGTGGATATTTGTTGTGATTTGGTTTTTCGTTTGAGAAATGGGGATGGTTGTTGTTAATGGGATCCTTGCTGATAGTGGCTTGATAGTTTCTGTGTTTATGGAAGTGAGGCTGCTCCTGTCGTTCCCTCAGGAATGGAGGTGATGATGGGTTTATAGATGCAACTCTCAGGTCCTAATCCACCATTTACAGCTGCCTATGACACATTCAAGCACAGAAAGAAAATTTAGCATCTTGCAAAACAAAATGATGATGTCCAAATCCTGACCTTTCTCTCATCCCCATGGCTTCACGGGTCCATGTTTTATTTTGGCAGAGGATGTATATTGGAGGGAATGAATGGAGTCCGTGACTCCTCTCTTGTCCCTTCCTTTTTGTCATTTGATTTTTATTTTTATTTTAATATTTTATTCTACATATGAAATAACTGTAAGAAAAATTTTTTTTGAATGGACATGGACCAACAAATTATGGCTGTAATGAAAATGGGCTGAACAACTGAAATGGGTTGAAAGAGATTAAAATGGGCTGAGCATTTTTAATTTATGTTTTGGCCAATTTGAAATGGGTTGATATGGATTTTTTATGGAAATGAGTTGATCAAAACTTTTCTTCAAAAGAACTAAATGAAAAAAATTATAAAGGAAATTCATTGTAAGTTTTGGATTTTAATTTTATAGGACAAAATTGAGTGTTCACACTTCCAAAAAAATTTCATTGATTTTATCTTGAAAGTAGGCTATACCTTTTTTTTTCATTGAGTGGGTGACGTAGGTTATACTTGAATATAATTAAGTTTGCTCACCTTTGTATGCTCTTGTCGTTGGGTTAAAAAAGTTCCCACCTTACGAGAAGAGTGTTATCTACTTACGGATGTAAAATGAAATTAAAATTATGTACTTATACATCACAATCTCATCATTATATCTTTGTATAGGTCACTTAATTACCCGCAAATCAAAACCTACTTATAATCTGATATCATACACAAGTGTTAAAATATAACTTAAAATGATATGTAACTATCATTATTATTCTTATTTATGATATCAATAGACATGCCCTTCTCTACAAAATTGTGTGCACTACCTCATCACGGCATTGTTAGGGTTGAAAAAAATTTAGAAAACAAAATGCTGATGAGATTAAAGTCAACCTTCATATATATACGATATCTTACGAGTATGAATTGGCTGTATAGAATAAGACAGAACCCACGTTAAATAAGCTAGCTTGAACGGATGAACAACTTAATTTATTTCTTTAATTAAGAAGGTTGAAAATTAAACACATATTGAAGTCCCAAAAAACGAAAGGAGACGAAATTTTGGTGTGTGGATATTATGTATCACTGTATACTTGGAATCTTTGAAAGCACGTTATTATATGTGAAGGTTCTGACTTTGTTGGAGAGATGACGCGGAGGGCACGAAGATGTGTCAGGGATTGCACTGATGGATGGTGACCTTTTTCAATATTCAATAAATAAATTATCGTTATTGACAAATTAACGAATTATGATATATAGCAGATGCTCTCCAACCAGAACATCACCCACATCTTCCTTTTACAGGCTTACACTTTTGCTAGTATCTATAGTTATCAATTGATATATTAATTAATCACCATAAATTTTTTAATGGTAAATTCGGGTACGTAAGAGCTATGACCACTTTGTACAGAAATTAAACTGACCTTTTCATTTTTATTGCCATGTGTTAGCTTTTAACAATAACAATAATTAAATAGATAAATTATAACCTTTTTAAGTTTTAACATATAAAATTACAAATTTATAGACCCTTTGTGTTTTTTTTTTTTCTGTCAACGATTTTCATAGTGTCCTCAGAACAACGTGGATGGTGTTATGATTGTGGAGCGAAGGTTCATGACATAGGCATCAACATCATGATTTGGAACTGTGAAGGTGTGTTATTTGTAGCTGCAAAAGCTTACAAACTTTGGAGGACGCTCAGACTCTAGCGTGGTGACTGGCGAGCTTTTGAATGATACCAAAGGAGTGCTGATTTCTTTTTTGTGTGGGAAAGGTTGAGAAAAGCTTTTGAATGTCTTAAAATTTGCTCTTCGACCGTGGATTTATTTTCGAAATCTTCGAGATACTGATCTCTTCTACGCTTGATTTTATGCATGAAATTGTGTTTTATCCTCATAATATTATAGCCTTGTAGGTGATTGCGCATTAGTCACTATATATGCTACGGACTATTTAATTTTAACACGAATAATATTTAATGTATAATAAAATTGTACTATAAATGTACATCAAATACCTTATCACCATTTGATGTAATATGTAGTTCTCACTCATTCCACTCACTCATCACATTCAAATGATAATAAAATTTATTATGTGTATTTGTTGTGTAATTTTATTATGCACCAAACATTATCCTTTTAATACAATCATTCATGGAATACGTACAGAGGGGAGAAAGATGGTTGTCTTGTGGGGAGATGGCTACATAATAAATTAGAGCATGTCAACCGGCCAACTAATTTTTTTGTAGGTCTTTTAATAAGACTTATACGGCATACCCTAATCTAAAATTGAGAAAATTTCCTTCTGGATTCCCCTATTTTTTTGCAAAAGAAGTTACTTTTTAGTTGTTGGTTTGACCTAGAGCTTGAAGAATAGACGTTATTATCACCTTCCTCTTGAATTTTTTTTTTTTGGGTCACGCACCTTCCTCTTGAGGGGCATTATTTTAAATATGAGTTTAGGGTAGTGTAATAAGAGTAATATTGGAATCTACAAAATTTATAAGTAACATGAGATTTTTTAATACAAATCACTAGCGATTTATGTGCAATCTGATTAAAAAATTAATATTTTTTATACATAAATTGCGTACAATTTGTGTGATAAAATAATATTTTATTTTAGATTTTTTGTATTTCAAATATACACAAATCACTACTTAGCCATTTTATTAAAAATAAATATCCTAAATCACTACGTAGCGATATGTCGTGATGATCTATTAAAAAATAATTTTCTTTGGGTGCAGTCATGTGCCTCCACAACGATGACTGCACAACCATTTTTTTTTAATCACAAAACACTAATGAGAAATTTGCATGTTAAAAATGCCATCTTAGTCCAAATCTCTTCATAATTCCATTTCATATCAATACGGATGCCCAAACATCATTACAAAAAAAATTTCCCTCCTCATGATTGATTTTGCATTTTTTCTTTTGGGTCATAATTTTGCAATCTTTACATCAATAAACAAGTGAAAAGAGGCGAGAATTTTAGGGCTTATTATGGTTCAATATACACACTACGGTTGGTTGAATTAAATTCATAAACTTTTCTGGGCCCATTAAGGGAAAATGCTGCGCTTCAGTCCATGAGGCCCATAACTCCAGATATACAGTAATTTGTGACGACGAAAAGAATAATTTGTGTAAAGACCCAACAAAAATAGATATATGCTATATCAAATTTCGTTGTCGAATTATGGCCTTTTTTATTGGTTAAAAAAACCGAGAAATGAAGTTGAAAAAAAAAGGGAACGACAATAGGAAAACAAAGACCTAATAAAATTAAGGTTTTTAGTCAATAAAAAATAGATTTTATTTTTTGGCCTTGAAAAAATAGTTTTTTCCCTGAAAAAGGAGGTTTTTTAAAATATTTTTTATCGCGAAAAAAGGAGGTTCATTAACCATTTTTTACAACTTCTTTTGTTCCCCTTTTGGGCCCAGCCCATTGTATTCGCACAAAGAAGCTTCTTTTTATTTTTTCAAGCTCTTCCGACCAAAAGCGAACTAGTCTTCTGAACAGAAAACAAAAAACAGCGAATGCCACGGTTTGACAGAAGAGGTAAAAAAAAAAAAGAAAAAACCCCTCATCCGCTGCTAATTGAAATTACAGAACGCCTTATTCGTCTAGTTTAAGCTCTTCCTGGTTTTCTTCCGTTGATTCTTTTTGTGTTGCATATTTTCAAACATTTTTTCAAAAGTACCCTTTTTATGTAAAAGAAGGGTTCATTCTACAAATAATGTTCAAATCACTGTTATTTGTAGGTTAGGCGTTTTTGTAAGAGACAAAAAAAAGCAAGAAACAAGAGATTACAATCCCAAGTACATGGGCCTGTGCTATCAGAATAAAACAAGGCCACCACACTTTGAGGAGGTGCATCCCAGATCTGAAAAGTGCACTAGTAATCTAGTAATTTATCAAACATATATAATTGTACTTTGTACGAAAAAAAAATATACATATTTATACCATATCTAAATAAAAATATATATCTATACTATTTCTAACATGTATGATAAAACGCTTCTCTCTTAAAATACAATTGTTTGAAGGATTTATTTTTCTATATATCAATGAATAAAATTTACAAAAAAAAGTCAATTTACAATAAATAACAATCTATCATAATAAATTTATAATAATTATTTGTCATAATTTGTTATTTTTCTCAAAGGTGTGAAGAATAGAAATTAGGAAAATACTGTATGAACCCTGGAAAACTAATAGGTTTAGAGAAATGATAAATAACCACTATCACATTCACACCATATACATACATTAAGTTAAAAGTTATAAATCAACATATAAAAGTTATAAACTAAAATGTAAAAAATTTTTACATACTAATTTATAATTTTTTATATTTTAATTTACAATATTTTCTATATGATTTATAATTTTTTACACATGAATTTATAATTTTTAAATTGATATAAATATATGGTGTAAGTGTGTAAATGTATAAATATATGATATAAGTGTATGTGCCCCACTGCATAGGTTTTTACTATACATTTTCTGTCTCATCGTATTGTGTTAGTCTTCGCACAATTTTCTGTTTCTGTAGCGGTTGCATCCTCATTGTGTAGTGTATAATAATCATACCATAAATTCAGTATCGTTGGAAGCCGAATTGAGAAGAGCTTACTGAAATTGAAATACCCTATTTGGGCTCTGATCGGAGCGTAGCGGCGTGGACAATAAGTTTCTCGCATCAGAGGAACAGCAAAGAGAACGAGGGTTCAACCACCGCTAAGGTCACCTCTGCTTTTTCTAACATTTACTTAATTTTTCTATTTTTTTTTAAATTCCCTTTCAGTTGTGTTCTGCAGTAGATTTTAGAGTTCTGGGGTTCGTTTTCTTTAATTGATGAACGATTTTTGATATAATTCCTGTTTAAACTCTTTTTTTTTGGGTGGAGAGGGCCTTTTTTTTTCGATTGCACGTTAATTTGTACTAATGGCATATTAATATTTTGAATCTCATTTTTTTTTAAAAAAAAACTTGGAATGCAGAAGGCTTACTTACTCGTGGATGTAATGTGAGTTGTTTCTGGGCATGTGAAATAAATTGTTTTGGAAGTGAATTGGATCTGAATGTTACCGCAAATAATGATGGATTCTTCTGTTCTAATGGGTACTGCAATTGTGGAGCCTCGTAGTGAAATGGAATTTGAATCTCATGAGGCTGCATATGCATTTTACAAAGATTACGCCAAGTCTGCAGGGTTCGGTACTGCCAAGTTGAGCAGTCGTCGGTCTAGGGCTTCAAGGGAATTCATTGATGCCAAATTTTCGTGTATAAGGTATGGTAATAAGCAGCAATCCGATGATGCGATTAATCCACGCCCGTCTCCAAAAATCGGTTGTAAAGCAAGCATGCATGTGAAGAGAAGGCAAGATGGCAAGTGGTATGTTTATAGCTTTGTGAAGGAGCATAATCATGAGCTCTTACCTGCTCAAGCTCATTTTTTTCGGAGTCATAGGAGTTCTGATCCACTGAATAATGATGTTCGGATGCGGAGGCGGAAGAACTCAACTGCGGTGTCTAAATTGTTTAGCGCTTATCAAAATGTTGATTGTTTAGAGAACTTTGTGAAACATCAAGATGACCGAGGACGAAGTTTGGCTTTGGAAGCAGGGCATGCGCAATTGCTTCTTGAACTCTTCATGCACATGCAGGAAGAGAATCCAAAATTCTTCTATGCGGTTGATTTGAATGAAGAGCATCGCCTGAGAAATGTCTTTTGGGTTGATGCTAAAGGCTTGGAAGATTTTGCTTACTTTGCTGATGTTGTTTCCTTTGACACAACATATTTTACAAGCAAGTATAAAATACCACTGGTACTTTTCATTGGAGTAAACAATCATATTCAACCAACAATGCTTGGCTGTGGATTGATTGCGGATGAGACGGTATATACTTTTGCTTGGTTGCTGCAGACATGGTTTATAGCCATGGGGAACGAGCTCCACAAGTTATTCTTACTGACCAAAATGATGCTATCAAAGCAGCTGTTGCCGATGTTCTTCCAGGAACACGTCATTGTTTCTGTTTGTGGCATATTTTGGAAAAGATACCTAAACAGCTTGGGTTTTTAGACACATGGCATGATAGCTTTATGGAAAAGTTCAACAAATGTGTTTATAAATCATGGACAGAGGAGCAATTTGAAAAGAGATGGTGGAAGTTAGTTGACAGATTCAACCTTAGAGATGTTGGGTGGGTCCAATCCCTGTATGAAGATCGTACATGTTGGGTGCCAACTTTTGTGAGAGATATTTCTTTTGCTGGCCTGTCTACCAGTTCTCGCTTAGAAAGTTTAAATTCTTTGTTTGACAACTATGTCCATGTTGATACTTCATTGAGAGAGTTTATAGAACAGTACAAAGTGATTCTTGAAGACAGGCATGAAGAGGAAGCCAAAGCAAATTTTGATGCGTGGCATGAAACACCTGAATTGAGGTCTCCTTCCCCTTTTGAGAAACAAATGTTATTAGTTTACACACATGAAATTTACAAAAAGTTCCAGGCTGAGGTTTTGGGTGCAGCTGCTTGCCATCTTAAGAAAGAAAATGAAGGTGTGACTGCAACTTATTCTGTGAAAGACTTTGAAAATAATGAAAACTATATGGTAGAATGGAACACATCAAATTCAGATATATGTTGTTCATGTCGCTCATTTGAATATAAAGGCTATCTCTGTAGACACGCTATTGTTGTTCTACAAATGTCTGGCGTTTTCAGCATCCCACCAAAGTATATATTGCAAAGATGGACAAATGCTGCTATGAGCAGGCATCCTATTGGTGAAAAATTGGAAGAGGTTCAATCCAAGGTCCGACGTTTCAATGATTTATGTCGACGAGCCATAATTTTGGGTGAAGAAGGTTCTTTGTCACAGGAAAGTTACTATTTTGCTTTAGGTGCCATAAGTGAAGCTTTCAAGCAATGTGCAAATTTGAACAACCCTGTTGAGAATGATACAAGATCTGATGCCACAGCTACCCATGTTGTTTGCAATGTTGAAGAGTATCAGCCTATTATTATTACATCTAACAATAAGCCCCCTGATCCAAAAATGAATACAAGTAATAAGGCTGTGAGGACTATTGTCTCTGGTAGGGATCTACGAAGCACAGAAATTAGTGAAGGAAATAAAGAAAAGGTTAGTGACTGACGATTAATGATTGAGCTCCTTTATTCATTTTTTAAAATTGCTGTTAAGCTTTCCTGCTTTATGTTGCAGGTTCCTCATCTTCAAGCAGTTAGTGGGAAAGATGGTTTTCAACAAATGGTATGCTATATCCTAACTTTTACTACTGGCATCAGAAGTCCCTAGATCAAGTTTTTGAGAATAAATTCTGCTAATTCCTTGAATTTCATAAAAGAACTTGTTTTCTGAGATTGAACTGTTAGCTACACTTTTTGTAAAGGAATCAATTAATCTGACCAGGATAAGGTATCCCACAAACTGAAAAATTAAACTAAAACAAAAGAAAAATAGGGGAACAAGGATGCTATGCTAGATTGTGGTAGGGCAGCCAATCCCTTTGCAAATCAAATAAGGCAAGTAAATACATCCCCCTTGAATCATCCATGAGATGATCAATGGAGAGAAGGGAAGAGAAAAGCACTATCCAAAAGCACATTTAGGGGCATGGGTAACCCCTTAAAGATGCTGCAGTTCTGCTCCAACTGGTGCTTTCTGTTTCTAAGCTAGACTTACACATGACACTCATGAGGAACAGAGTAGTGGGAGGCTTGACAGTTTGTTGCATCAATTTCAATTGGGAGCTCTTGATTATGCAATACAGCATTTGATGGTCAAAAATGCTGTAGTAGAAGTTGGTTTGATTGAGCATTTGGTTATACTAGTATGCTAGACCTGAAAGCATAGTTATCAATAGCAGCGCTATCATGCGCTATAGCAGAATAGCGGTGCAGATCAGAGGTCCTCCATTATATGGCTTCCATTGCGGAGCGGTTGGCGCCGCGGCTATCGTGGCCGCTATCTTCTAAAGGGCCATAAATCCCTAATTTTATCCCTTTTTTCGTTGGGCCCAATACTAAAGGGGTAGAAATGTCATTCTGTTCTTCCCTCTCACTTAATATTAATAAAAACCCTATTTTTTATTTCACTCCAAAACTCCAAAAGAGAACAGAATGGCAGAACAGCAACGGTTCTTCTTACATTCTCCCCTCCACTCACGTTCTGCTACCAAGCTTCAATGGTTCCTTCATTTATGTGTGTTATGTACTTATGTGTAAAATGCACAATATTTACATACATTTTAATGAAATAGTGGCCATCCTGCTATCCTCTATCCGCTATAGTGTTTTTGCGGTCGGCTGCTACATGCCGCGATCTGAGATTGATTACTGTTTCTGAAAGTGCGTTTTTGGATCAGGATCTTCTAAAGTGAGGGTGGTTATAAAGTGAGAAATTTGGACTGGGTTGGTGCATGTTTTACACATCTGCTCATGCTTTTATGGTGCCGATTTCTGTTTGGCAAACATTCAAAATCTGTATTCTTGATGAGATCATTTTATAAATTGTTCTGAGTCAGGACATGTATTAGTCAAAGCATTCTTGTTGTATGGTTATAAATATTAAATGTCTGTATGTCCTTGTGACAGGAGGCGACTGATCTGTCATCACATAATGTCATGCCTATGCAGTTTCACAGTATGGTGCCAGCTCTGTTCCACAATCACAATGTTTCGTCGACACCATTTCATACTGCAGCTTCAACTCATTTGCATGAGAGTCATCTTCCTCGTTAGCTGAATAAGCATTTAATTTTTAAAGGATCTGAAGACCATGTATAGAACTGTACATAAGAAATGTGTTGTATCACTTAATTGTATCTGTTCTGTAGAGAGGCTAGGCGGCAGTTGAAGTTATCCTGTGCTAATTTGAGTACCATTAGCCCATATCATCCCAAAGGTAAGCTCGAATCAAAGATTCTTTTGATGGTTATTTTATTTTTCATGTTCTGGCAGGTATGTGTAACATGGTAGATGCATATATTTTGGCATTTTGATCTTGGTGCAAATGATGTGCGACATCTGTTATATCACAGCTTGAGGAATTCCAGTGCTATTATTAGTCCAATGTTACCACATGGTATAAACCACTCAGAAAAATTAAAATTGCATTTGCACTACTATTCCAGTAGGAGGACGATAGAAACTGTGGATTATTGTCCCTAAACATTAATTTTCCTCATTATTTTCTTTGCTTCCCTTCCCCAATTCCTCTCCTTTTCCTTCCATTTCATGTACTTGGAATCCATGATGTAGCCACGTTCTAAAAGCTTTTTGCCCCGTACTAAATCTTTTTAATTGGTTTCTGCATGCAAAATGCAATGCCCCTTTGCTCTTGCGGTCTTGACCCATTTTATACATTATCCATTAAGTGGGTCAATTTTGATACCTGTTTCAGCAGGGGTTGTATCTAAATATTGCACTTACAGGGCTACATTGAACACCGTATTAATTTCAAGGTCATAAATAAAAGAATCATAAACGAAGAGAAATATTTAAATACATCAAAAGCAAGAGAAAATATTTATCCTAACATATTTATTAATTGACATATAAATTTTATGGATTATTATTATTTCTTACTTTTTTTATATTTTTAATATAATAGTTAATTTGTTAATCAATAAATAAAACAAAATAAATATTTTGCTTGTAAAAATATCTAAAATTTCGCCATAAACGAATCTTGCTTTCAGCAGCCAGTGTGGAACTTTCTCGCCTCTTTCAAGTAACCAAATAAAATATTCACGTGTGATGTTCCTTGAGCTCGGAAAATATGCAACGATTATAACTCTGGAAGACTTTAGGAGTGTTTTTTTGGTACAAGACTTCAGGAGTTTATCTCCCAAGTTTAAGCAAATGTCGGTCTAGAAAATCTTTAAATTTCATATGACCACCTTAATTTCTCCCACGTATTGTAACCAAAACAAAATTTCTCCCACATATATCTCATCTTTGTCGGGATGCCCAGTGCCCACCTAGCAAATTGTTTATCATTAATGTAAACTTAATTACTACGCACAAACCATTGCGTGACTCAGGGTTTGTTTAAGTAACCTAAATTAAGTGGTCCTTGTTGAAGATCAAACGGCTAATGTTCCCTGTTGAATGGCATGTTTGGCGCGCCTTATACGCATAATTACATGTAGTATTAATTTGGATTACTTAGGTACTTCCTCGGGTCAGTAATATAAAGTCGTTTAAGGTTATTTATGAGAATTAAGGTGATGATTGAATTTTATTAATTTTTTTAAAAAATAAAGTAAAAGACAAAATATCTTTTATCACTTATCATAAATTATCTTTTCATTAAATAATCATAGTACTCATCATAAATATAAAGGTAAAATAAGTAAAAAAGTAATTAATAATTTTTAAAAATATGAAAACGACATATATATGTTTTACCAGATAAAGAATCCAAAAATGACTTATATTATAAATTTGAGAGAGTAATATATAGATATCTATAAATATAATTAAGGTGATAGGCTGACGCCGAGGGTGTTGCATTATGAATTCATTATCAAGTCTGAATAAGTAATTATACCCATTTGAAAAAAGATGAGTTCGATACAATATACTTGCCGGATACGTTATGGTTGTGGTTATTAGCCTTACAATTGAGTTTCTACAATTAAGGACCTTGAAATGACAGTTTTTGGTGAAGATTACCAAGATTTTGATTAGGCCCAGCTCGGTAAGAGGGAGGAATTCAGGATGATGGTGGGGCTTAGATGATTCAAAAGAGATTTTGGATTCTTGTCGGTTGGATTTCACCTATGTATAACTTTTATGTATTTGGTTGACATTGATAAGCTTCTTTTTTTTCCCTCCGAGATTCCTATAATAATGTTCAGAGAAATTCTGAATACTTTGGTGTGTGTGAATTTGAAGCACGAAACTGCAAGATTGATAGTAAAATATGTTAGCGTCTCCCTGTGACCATATGCTGATTGTTTCCCAAAAGGAAAATTGGCATTTTTTACCAAGACAGATGGTTTGAGGCGCTGGATTCCTTGACCACACCATATGGTTGGAGATCATTTTGCACATGTGCACGCATGTTTGTTAGCAATATTATCTTATCTTAAGATATTAATTGCAGCATCATGGATTATTGATTTTGTCAATATAATTCAAACTTTAGAGGCTCTTCTATCTTTTTATGATCTCTTTGTTTAATATTTATTATAAAATAAAGACTAACCGTCAGGTCTTGTTCAAAATCTTGGTAGAAACAAACAACGTAAAAGAAAAGAAAAGAAAAGAAAAGAAAAACTTGCTTATATTAGCATTGTTTTTAGGGTTTTGCTAACTAATATTCTTAGGGCACTGGTTAAAAGTTTTTAAATGGTAAGTTTTCATTGAAAATATGTGTTTTTAAGTTTGGCATAGGGTTCACCACCATCTTTATACATTTATTTTTATTGGAAACCTAGGACACTTGGCTAGATAATTTTTTTTTAAAGTCAATTCAATGGGTCCTCGTTCCCAAAAGGAAACATAGGATCTTGCGGATAAGTTTTTCTGGAACATCAGTGGCCATCACTGGCTGGTCGGATTTCCTCCTCTTGAATGTAAAACGAGATACAATAATTGAAAACGTACACATCCACACCAATAATTTAGACCAGTTATGCATACTTATTGCATTCATATTACTTTATTGGTTCTAAACTTCAAATTATTGATGAAAGAAAAAATATTAGATGATCATGGAGTACTAGCAAAATTTGTTGGATGAAAATGTAATTTAATGATGGTACCTATCTTAAAATGTCATTATATTATTAAACAAAAGCATAATCCAACTTGGGCTCGATAAATATTTAATAATTTCTCACTTTTGTGACCCACTTTTATTTTCTCAATCGCTTATTCTTGTTACAAAACTGACGTAAACAAACGACAGTTGGATGATTCATCCCAAGAGCAATGTCATAGAGCACATAAAATTTTTTCCTTACAATATACTCAATTTCCCCTCTCGAAATATCCAATACTAAATAGAAAACAGAATGGTATCATATATATGTCTCATCTTTCTTATTGATTTGTGTTTTATGTTATTCTGAGTGCGCAAGAAGAGACTCATTATAATGTAACGGGATGAAAAAAGTACTGGTATGCATGATGGCATTGTCTTTATCGGCCAGCTTTAACATATCAAAATGACCCATATGCAAGATCTTCATGCAATGCAAGTGGGTCATTTCTCAAAGTGTGACCACAAAAAAACAATTGAATTGATTAACTTGTGTCCTCCATTTCAGTTTACGACTTTACGAATCCAGATTCTGACAGCCACTAAAATAATCACCTTACGGCCAATTAGGCTTAAAATGAAGTGCATTAACTATAGAATTAAACTTCCTTCCCACAACCCAAAAATAAGGTGGGGAGACAAAGATTTAGGTATCAGTGGGGATACTTCTCATTGAACTACTAATATTCGTTGGATCATGACATGATCCTAACTCCATTTACTTCATAGGAAGAACCCACATAAATTCATGAACCCCCCCTCCCCCTCTTTTCCTTTCCTATCCCACATGTGGCATCTCCTACACATAAACATAATTTCCGTTTCTAACTCGTCGCTGTAAGAAAAAAGAATTCTAATTAAATGAACTTGTTATAGTTGGAACAAAAGGAAATGCAAAAGCCATAAAAGTGTGTAAATATGTTGCTACATCAAAGAACAAGTAATAATTAACTTGATATATAGTTAATGAGACATTAACGATCAAGTAGGAAGATCCAAATACACATAACTTTCAGCAAGTATAGACGAAACATTTTCCCTGCCACTTTCAGGATAGGTTCATAATTTATTAGGTCTGGACCTTTCTCCTCCATGTGCATACCCCTTCAACTCTCAATCTCTGTATCTGTCACACCATTATAGACACAGGTGCCCCAAGCTTATACTCTGTTCCACCTATTTCATCCACTTCAAATAATAATAATAATAATAATAATAAATTATAAAAGAAATAATAAGTTGACCAGATAGTCCAAGACTTCCCTAGTTACAAACTGAGCAAGGGGCAATCTCGTCATTAAGGTTTAACCAACAGTATAAAAATGACGTTTGTCAGAAGCCCAAACTCCCATGCACATAGATAAGTGCTTCTTCCCTCCACAATCGATCATTTCACTTTTTCCCACTTTCCACGACACACTAAACTGCCAAACAAATAAGGAAACTGCGTTTCGTTTCGCTAAAATCGATTTTAGTTGCCACCGCAATGGGCGGCGTTTGGTTTACACAGCAAACAACATTAGCGGCAGCAGTAGGGATAATGCTGCTGGCACTGAGCTCCGGCGTGAGGTCGTGTCCGCCGTCGGATAGGGCGGCGCTGCTGGCCTTCAAGGCGGCGCTCCACGAGCCATACCTCGGAATCTTCGACTCGTGGACTGGCCTCGACTGCTGCCACAATTGGTACGGTGTGAGCTGCGACCAGGAGAGCCGCAGCGTCGCCGACATCAACCTCCGCGGCGAGTCGGAGGAGCCGATCTTCCAGAAGCGCCACCGCAACACCGGCTACATGACCGGATACATATCTCCGGCGATCTGCAAGCTCACGCGCCTCTCCAGCATCACAATCGCTGACTGGAAGGGAATCTCCGGCGAGATCCCCGCTGCATAACCTCCCTTCCGTTCCTCCGCATCATCGACCTCATCGGAAACCGAATCTCCGGCACAATCCCCTCCGACATCGGCAGGCTCCGCCGCCTCACGGTGCTCAACGTCGCCGACAACGTAATCTCCGGGACTATCCCTCCGTCAGTGACAAACCTCACTAGCCTGATGCACCTGGACCTCCGGAATAACCGGATCTCCGGGACCGTCCCTCGGGCCTTCGGCAGGCTCCAGATGCTTAGCCGGGCCTTATTGAGCGGGAACCGGATCAGTGGGCCCATCCCGGGCACAGTCTCTAATATTTACCGTCTCGCGGATCTGGATCTGTCTCGAAACCAGATTTCCGGGCCCATACCCGAATCGCTCGGTAAAATGGCGGTTCTGTCCACTTTAAATTTGGACATGAATAAGCTTTCGGGACAAATTCCCGTGAGTTTGTTCAGTTCGGGCATAAGTGACTTGAACTTGAGCCGTAACAGCTTGGACGGCAAAATCCCGGACGCGTTCGGTGTTAGGTCCTATTTCACGGTCCTCGATTTGTCTTATAATAACCTCAAAGGGCCCATCCCGAAATCCATATCCTCTGCTTCGTATATCGGGCACTTGGATTTGAGTCACAACCATCTCTGTGGCCCGATTCCGTCTGGGTCGCCGTTTGATCACCTCGAAGCGTCGTCGTTTCTTTACAACGATTGCCTCTGCGGGAAGCCATTACTCAAGGCTTGCTGATGTATAACTTAGGCTACCACATAAATTAAAAACAACCCTCAGTCTCTCTTGAAAGTATATCTTATTAGTTATCTGTTCCTAGTTTTGTGTTTTGTAATTTGTAATAGGAAGGGAAGAAGGCGCATAAGTGTTTATTAGTTAACTGAGTGCATGTATTTGTGTTTGAAATCATGATCGTGATATATGAGTTAAAGAACAAGGTTACTTCGAATTTCGATATCTCATGCACGTTATTTTTGCATGAATGTGAAACAGCCGCAAACGACTTTAAGCTTTGAAAGTGATCATTACCGAAGTGGAACGTCGCTCCAAGATCTCAAGTCCCTCTCTCTTCGTTTTTTGGTTTTTTCATTTTGGCCATTTAATCATTTTCTCGTGTGGACCTTTTCATTGAACAATCCAATCAACGTTTAGACCAATCAATTTTATATGGTGAATATGCACCTCATTTTCTCGCTTACTTTCCACAGAAAATCGTAGCTCCAAACAGGGAAAATTGATTTTGATATGGACGGTGATGATGTTTAACATGTTAATATGGGAGTTAAGGGGAAATTACCATTAATGTGGAAAAAGGAACATAATCTGCTGTAAGTGGATAATAAATTATGCCAGTAAAACTAAAAAAATAAATAAATAAAAAAGATGCATAATCCACTAAAAGTGAATTCTTCTCCAGTAAAATCAAAAAAATAAAAAATGAAACAAGTGTGTATTTGGCCTTGTGACTTGATACTGGGGTGCCTAATTTTTCGGTTCCTTCATTTTTTCTTGTTTTATAGTACAATATTAAAGCAGATTTAGTTCCTTTAATTTTTGTTTTGTTTTGGTAGTACAGTGTCTGCTGATAGCAAATTATATTCCTATAATTTATTTTTTTGATTTGATAATAATAGTATCGCTGAAAGTATCCATCCCCATATAATAATTTTTCTAAAAAGTAATATTTGAATATTTTCTTTGCTCGAATTTCATATGAAAAAAATGACCACTCGAAATAGAGAGCGACGAGTGAGAGAAATTATAAGTTATGTCCTTGACAAGGACTCGCATAACACGTCGTTTTCTGCTTGACTCTTTTCTCTTTTTACTTTGGGTTAACTGACTAACCTTTTTTTTTGGGTTCAAACTATCCAGTTGCTTTAAAGTTAAAGCTGTGAGACTGCTTTTTAATCCTTATTATGTTGTTTTTGAACCATGAACAGCATGAGAAATATAATCTTTCTATGAATAATTATTTATTTTAAAATTTTATTATTTAAAAAAAATTTTATTTAAAAAATTTAAATATTATTAATTTTTTATTTTCAATAATATTACTATTAAATATTATTGGAGAAAGAGAAAATACAATAGAGGGAGTAAGAGAAAATTAAAATATTATAAAAAATTAAGGTAATTCAATAAATTTTCTTAAATTTTCTCTTAACTTTGATTTTTTTAACTATTTTCATAATTTAGTTCGTATTTACAATTGAATAATTATTAAGAACGAAGGGAGTAATACATTTCAAAGTGATAATACTTTTGTAATTTTTTTCAGTACGGAGTTATTAATTGAGCAGGGGATTTTAAATATAAATCTCATAACTACGTGACCATAGATTTCTGAGACATTACAGAAAGTGAAAAAATTGATTATGTCGGAGGAAGGGACAAAATGAGTGGGTAAGAGTAAAGGGATGGCAGACAGCACACGTGGGGGAGAAAGTGACTAAGACCGTAGCTGGTGTGGTGCTGGTGCATTGGAAGGAGGAGAGCTTCTACCCTCTGTTGATCATGGATTCATGGTTATCAAATTGTAACATATTGGAGCACTCTCTTTTCTTTAGGCTTCTCCGATCACTTGGCAGATTCAAAACAACATTCACGGATTCTCTCTATGCATAAAGGCATGCATCAAGGGGAACTGGAGAAGGAGTTGTTTATCAGCATTTGGGCTTTGTTTCTGTTTTTCCCGTTGAAATTTTGAACTCTTTGCAACATGTATTCTTAATTACTTCTGAGTGGCCACTTGTTCGTGACATGAACCAAGTCCTTTGACATCCAAAATGTTTGGGTTAGGCTACTGTCTCGTGATATGTAAATTAAATTGATTCTATTTACATGTATAAGTGAAAAAAAAAAAATCGTTGGCAGCCATGTGGTTGTAATTAATCTGTTTCACTCCACTGAAGTGCATTTACGAAGTACCCTTCTATTAATAGAGTGAGATATATATTTGGAGGTGGCGGTGGACGGGGTGACTTGATAATCGATCGGTGCGTGGTTGTGATTCTCGTGAAGCAGAACAACTGAACAAGTTCAACATATTGGTAGTAACACCTAATGATACACCAAGAAAAAACAAAAAATACGTTTGTTACAAACTTAGTGAGTAATAAATAGGTGAAGGCAACTTCATGTCATGGTCTACAAAGTTATTATATGCATGGACAAATTTATTTATTCATGGCACAAACTTATCTAAAGCTAGACATTTACATAAACCGTCTAAGGTTCATCTCTGTAAGCCAATACAGATTCCATGAAATGATTGTGGTTTGTCCATTGTGCCACAAGGCTGACAGGATGATAGTGATATATCATAACCGCATCATTACAAAAATAAATAAATTAATTAATCAAAATAAATAGGTCTTGTGTTACTTACTGCAGCTAATACTTACTATTTCTATGAGAGAATTGTTATTTCAACATTCAATATCTAAAAAGTGGTTATCTATTAATACACTCATCTTTTTACTATTGAATGTGATAGATTAATGGGAAAAGTGAAGTAAGGATCATATTAATAATAATAAAGTGGATGTCTTAAGACAAGCACTTTAGGTGTTAGAAATAATATTTTGAATGATCATTGAGTAGCAATCCAATTAAAGAATGCAAAACACAAGCACTAGAAAAAGAAATACATCAACTATGTGGTCTAAAGTTGAATATCAATTACTTGAACCTTACTTAATAGATGAAACCTAACACTGATTTATTTCAACTCCTTATATCAAATGGATAGGTGGTGGGGATTAATAAACCTGCATCACTCTTGAATGTTGAAATAAACTGTATAAGGCTCATCTCTGAAGGCCAATAATGGCTCCAAAAGAAAGTTCCTCCTTGCCCCTTTAGCCACAAAGCTGACAGGATTGTATTTGCTTAATCCACTCTTGGCAATAAAGCTTGCTGCTTGTTTAAATGTAGTAGCATCATAATCAGATTTGCATCTGACTTTTACTTCTCTACCAGAACTCATGCCACTATGCATAAAGCAACCATTATGGCTTTTGGATTCTAAGGATATGGTATCATTTCTTCCATCCAATCCTGGTACCACAAGAAAAGCAGATGAGGCCCCACCATAGGAAGAACCTACAAGGGTAAGAGGGTGTTCCGCTCCTTCGTGAATCACACGCATGCCGGAAGATCAAAGGGTTCTAACATCACTGATTTACCGATAACATCTCTCAATGTTGAAAACTTTGTGTAAGGTTTTCCATGGATAAGTCTAAAGGTTGCATGAAGAGCCAAATCAGTGCCAGGTTTTGGTAATCTTTTCATTGTTAATGACTGGTTTGAGTTTGTTAAAATAAAAGTTGAGCCTGTAAAGTCTTGGGAAAAAGAAAATAATTGGCTATTGTAGCTGGCTGGAATTGGAGTGATCCAATCTGTAATAGAACCATTTGAACCAGTTTTAATGTCCCAATCACCAGTGGTATGTCCAGCAAGAAGATAGGGACCATAAAGTATTGCTTGAATGGAAGCATATTCAGACCTGTCATCTGAATTTAATTCAAAACACAGTATCACTATCAGTAATGTAAACAAAACAAATTTCTTTTCACGGGATATTTACACTATGAAAGAAGAACATTAACACACATGGAACAACTTGTGAGGATACCTTTTATGGCTTCTGTTCTGAGTGTAATGGGCAACTGAAGGGTCAGCTTGTCACCAGCACTCCATTTTCGTGTGATTGACACAAATTTTCCTACGCATCCACTAAGCTTCAAGTGTTAATTTTCATTATATTTTTTCAAATGTACATTACACACAAACACATTCATATCATATATAAGATATATATGGACAACCATAATGGGATCTCTACTTTTTAGTGGTAACAGGCAAGAGAGATTTACACCTGGAGATAACAAAGGCAAAGTCTCAGAATTTAATATCCCCTTGGCACCATTCATATGCGTCCAAGTTGGTAATCTGAGGTTCAGTGTAGATGAAGGACCCGTTTTCTGCAAAAGTAATTATTTGTCAGATAGAGAAATTTAGAGGACCTTAATAGGTTGTTGATATCTGCCCAAGGAGGCTATAAAAGTTGATAGTATAAGCTGCATTATATGTATCGCCTGTTCAGAAGAAATTGTACTCTCCTAATCTCCTTCATCACTTAGCAATTAAATTTACAAAATAAAATTTCAGAAGCTAAATTGCCATAATCAAGTTCACATCCATTTGTCATCATATACATCCTTGGAGTACTATTCACACCGATGTAGCAGTTCTACATCTATGTGACTATGTCCTGTTATGTGCATTTTTCATGTTAATAAAAGAATGTAGATCAACATACCAAAAAAAAAAAAAAAAAGAATGTAAATCAACATGCAAATAAACTGAGATGTGTACGAATGTTTGGCTACACAATGTAACACAGGAACCTTAGCAGGAGAAGATGTAAATGACACTCGTAGGAAAGGATCCCATGAAGCTGCTGGAACAACTGTCTGATTAAGCATAACTTGCGCAGATTTCCAATTAATTAAGCTTGATATGTACTGAATGACATAAAGAGAAGGATTGTTCCCTTCCTCTTCAAAATAGATGGAATCCCCTAGCTTTGAGAATGATTCAATTCCTAATGAACAGAAATAAAACAAATTGAGTATATATATGGAGGAGTTGATAAATAATACTTAGATGCAATTTTGGAAAGTATGATTGGACCAAACAAAACAGAATGCACACCTGTTCCATAGCAGCACCAGAAAGAGTCGAACTGTGTTCCCCAACCAAATGTAGTTTTAGCCTTGGAAACCCCACGACCTTGTGGAAGCATATATATCATCACTCCAGGATCTGTTCCTCTTTGAATGCTCAATACACCATTTGTTATGGCACGCTCATAATAATCCGCATATGATACTTCTTTTGTCCATCTAAACAGGTGCCGTGAAACCTGAGAAATCTTTTTTTTTCAGCTTCATCTACGAATATTAAGTGTTACACATATATGTATGCATTATGCACACTCACATCACATACAAAAAGACATACATAAGTACATAAATCTACAAATAGATACAGCTGCATTATCATGTGATAATTAGTCTTCCCACTTCTAACAGTCTATAAAATATTTATGGAACCTTTTTATATACACATTCTCAACTTCCCTAGTTAGCTTTCCATGATGACTGAAGAGCTAATAAAATGATGAATGATTGGCTGTACCTTTAACATATTATAAGTTGTGCATGATTCTTCATTCCCTGTTGTTTGTAGGGCGTCTGCCATTCTCTTTGGATCACTCCTATGCAGAAAAATAGAACTAAAGCAGTTAAAATAAAATTTGGACTAGGACATCATTCATTCATTGTAGCATAGAGTTATTTTATTTGACGGATAGTTAAGAGTGCATTTGAAAGAAATGAAGCTGAAAGCTGCTGACATCTTGGTACCAGAACTCATTGAATGATGTCCCTCCAGTTGCATAGCTGTGAGAAGAGTTAACAAGATCCATGAAGAATGTTCCAATTTCCTAACACGAAAAAAAAAAAGAACAAGAACAAGTCTTGGAATTTAAGGCAATGATAAATTTTAGAATCAGTAATCTACAGCATATACAAAGATAAAGCAATTCACCTTATGAAGTGGATCACCTGTGACTTCATATCGCATTTGAGATCCAACAACAACTGGGATATGTGTATTAGCATGAAAATAAGCTATATCATTAGCCTACATGTAAAGTTAATTTTAGAATTATTAGGCCGTTAAAAATTTGAATACAGTTTCCTACCAAGGTTCAACAACAAAATACCTAATTGCTTCATGTACAAGTAAGCACAATATTTTATATGGTAGTCGCCTTGAGGAAACACTTTTGGGCATAGAAAGAGGAAATATTGCTTGTTGTTACATGAACAATTTTTCATCAGAGTGAAATTTCGAATAAGCCAATGATTAGATGTATATGTAAACATGCTGAAATATATTATAAGCATTTTTTAACATAGATGTTGTTACTCACTTGAAAGCTAACATTGTTATAATTGGGACATAAAATAAGAATAATGCAAATATTGTAACCCCTGAAACTGAAAGTCACACAAAAAATTGAGCATGAAAACTTGGTAGCAGTTCTCTTATAATGAATAAACATTATCTCTACCTTAAGTGCAAGCAACCCTAAGAAGCATGGCTTGTCAAAAAGATGAGCCAACAATAGATGCTTTGGATCTCCCTGCATAGATTAAGTGTTGACAAGATAATATTTATTAAAGTGTACCGAAATGTCTAGTTATTTAGTCAGGCTGAAACAAAATAATTATGAAACATAGATATATAGATTAGAAATCACATCTATCAATGCCATATCTGTTAAAAGAACCTACATGGACTAGTTAATTAACCCACCGTTATGATGTAAAGTCTGTAAAGGACGTCATTCATTCCTCCAGTTTCCTCATTCAGTGATTGATAGTGTCTATTTATACTGTACTTTGTTATCACATTCCGCACTCGCTTGTAAAAGTAATCAACCATCCATGTCACCATTTTTAGAGCCTGGGGGTTTTCAGCTATAGAATGCTGATCCAAGAGGCCAGCCAAGATCTGCCAAAAAGTTAACTAGTTGAAAATTGAAATGCCACCTTATTAAATTTGCACAACAAAATTGTCAAAGTCAATTTTGATTGTACCTTGTGAATGGTATAATAGGGAGCCCAAACATACTTAACAGCTTCAAATCGATCAAAAAACTCAGATGGAAATGCAGAGAGATACCCAGTGCCAATTTTCTGCTGACAGACAGAGAGATTGGCAACAAGTGCTGACATCTTCTTCTTGAGGCTATCATTATGTGTGCTGGCCCACATTAGTGCTGATGCACTCAAGTAATGCCCTTCAAAATATCAAAAAGCACGCAATTATAAATTAATCGTGAAGTAAAAAAAGTAGAGTTGCAAAGGCTTGTAGTCGTAGCATGGATGGATAATTTACTTACAAGGAAAGAGACTTTACTGAGTTGGACATTTTCATGAGAAGAACCAATGAGTATTGTTTGAGCAAATCAAGATAGGACATCAATTAAACTTAGAAAAAGATAATAGGAGTAAGAGAATCAATTGGGACCAAAATGATGTATATAAATCTAGTCATCTGCCACTAATTAATTATAACAACTTATAATATCCTCCCAAGGATGTCTATAGATTATGTACAAATAGTATTTATGTTCTGATAGCCAATCCTTTTTTCCCCTTGTAGTCAAGAAGTCTTAATGAGGAAACACAATAAGCTGAGAATGGAAAAAAGAACTTAGACACAAGTTAGATTTATAAACAACAACGGTTAAGATGATCAATGAAATAAGCTAACCAACAAAGTGACCCGGAGCTCATTCCTTTGATCCTCCCAGCCTCCATATGGTGTTCCAGGAGTTGGAAGACCGGCCGTCTTCCTGAAGCTCCAAAGCAACCTGTCCACGTCCAACATTAGCAGATACTCCAAGTTTGTTTGCTGTGCCCTTGCATGGATTGAATCTTCATGCAATCTCACATCATGCAAAGGCACTTCTTTGAGCAATCCTTGGGGTGGCTCAACACACCCAAGTTCTTCTTCATTTTCCCATACATCATTCCCCAATAATCATGCTGGTCCTCTTCTTCCTCTTCAACAATTTCCTTGGCAACAAATCCGCCCAAAGATTATCATCCTTTGGCGTCAAATGATAGTGTGACATTACCTCTTCCTTCCATGTTTGGTTCTTGGATGTTAATAACTGGTAGCGGAAAGTATGTGATTGGGTAGGAGTGTTTGTGCACTCTTTACCATCAGCACAACCCCATAGCACAATGGCAACAAACGCAAACAGAAAAGCCATTATCCTCCTGAGAAATTCAAGTTAAAAATGAACCTTAAAATCACCCCAAAAACAGAAAATCAAACAGTACATTATAATATGATTTCATGTTGAGCTAGTAGAAAACAATGAATACAGTCGCTTTTATATTTCCCAAGTAAACTACAGATTGAGGAACATACACACAACACACACATGCACCCAGAGGACAGAGCTCAACTAATAAAGACAACACAGAGACATGTGAGTTGGTATATATACACTTAAAAGTGCAGCTTCGAGTTTGCAGCCAATGAAGTCACGTGAAAGGTAAAATCATTTCGTGGAAAGTAATGTGAGGAGGATTTGGAATCAGCAGGTAACTAAAGATTTCAACTTACTAATCTCTTAAGTCTGAACTCTTAACAATTGATATAAATAATGTATTCTTTTTCCAAATTTTGGTATAAATTAATTGAAGTTGTCTCCCATTGCCATTATGCAACTGCTTTTGCTATCGGTCTAACATTTATTATTATTATTATTATTTTTCTTTTTATCTCATTCCCTTGCCCATATCATATTAGGCGGCTACATAAGGACCTTACTAGAGACCCCTTTTGTCAGATTTAGACATTTTATGGATGAGTCTTATGCCTTAATTGAAAAAAGTTGACAAAAAAAAAAAAATAGTTGTATTACACTATTCAAAACAAGTTTGTTACATGGTAAAAATATTATTATCCTTAGGCAAGAAGTTCTGAGGTTGAAATGTAATAGCACAGCATAGAATCTCTCCATGAGGCAGAATGCACTTGCTATACAAAGTAGAATGCTGATGCACCGTCACTCCATAAAGTGTGACCTTTTTACTCAAATAGATGTAGTCAAGTTCAACACACGGTAGCACGCGAAGGAATCTTGGGAAAATGCCACAGCATCACCCCTAAAAGCCACTAGAATAATCAATTTAATGCTGGGCAACACTACATAAATTTGGTCTAGTTTTGAAAAAAGTTGATTATAAGTAACAAAACATAAAAATATCAATAACAAAAATGAAAAATTAGTTAAATAAAATTTTATCTGGTGTTTTAAAACATTTTAATCGTGTCAATTTATAAGAGAACAAATGAATTCTCCTTTTATAATTTTGTTCGTAACGTTAATATTGTCTCAGGCGCAAATGGCACCTGGTTTGGTTAAATGAATTTGAGTCTTTGACTGAATAAGTTGAATTTCATGAACACGATATACTGGTGGTATTTATATTTTGACTGATTAAACCTATAAAAGTATAAACAGGTGTTCTGTAGATCACTAAGGTGATCCACCTAGCAAGTTAATGCTGAGTTTTTCTAAATTTGAGCCTTGCATTTTGAAATAATGTAAAGCAACATAAACAAACAGTCAAGTAGCTAGCGATAGGGGTATATATGTTGCCCACAGAAGACGACAAAGAGAAAAGCTTTATTCCTCCTTGTGGAAAGAAATATTAACAGTGTTTGGATGCCGTAGAAATTAAACTATTATAGCCGGTACCCACGACTTTTGAATAAACTTGGCGTGCTTAATTTTCAAGGGATCCAAATCCTTAATTTAGGTGCACATATATAATTGATAAAAGTATCGACAATTATTATTAATATAGTTGTTAGAAGTCAATTATCTTAAGCTAAATTTGACACGTAGCATATCAATTCAATTCAATAATATAGAGATATGGTTGCATTAAAAAAAAAGAATCATATAGAGATATGGGCATATATATGGCACAGTGAGTCACTGAGAATTTGAGAAATTTGGGGGTCAATACGAAGAAGATAAGATAAATGTTAACTGTTGCCGGAGAAGGGAAGTTTTATCTTTGGGGAGGTTTCAATTTCATGGAGTAGAGTAAAAGCAAAAAAAACACCTAACTCCAATCTAACTAGCTAGAACACTAATATCTTAATAGGCGAATGATTAACAGGATGTTTATGAGTTTAGATTTTGAAGGGGAAAGGAGGAAGAATTTGAAGTGTAAAATTATATTATAAATCCTTCCTTCTTCTTTTTCCTAAAATCTAAATTCACAAAGTCTTAGCAGACTTCATGTTTGTCACCACCATGGTGACCGGTGACATAATGACTTTTAAACCCTCAGTTTAAGCTCCATTTCCTTCTCAATCCCGTCGCACCCCCTCTCTCTCTCTCTCTTCTCTCTTGACCCTTTCTTGTACTTCCAACTCTCTTTAACTACTTTGCTTCTTCACTTCTTCTGGTTTTTCAGATCTGCAACCCATTTCCAGGTCCTCAATGGAACAACACACCTTTTCTCCTTTACAGTAAGCTAACTTGAATGAAGAGCCCAAGCTATGCAACTAGAAAATTAAAGACCCAAATCCGTGTCATCTTGGTTTACGCCTTCTCCTTTAATGTGTGTGGCTTCTTCTTCTGAACAACTATGTTAATGGTTTCTAATTTTAACAAGAAAAAAATTAAAGAGTACAAACTCTAACACAGAACAATGGGCACATGACATCAAACACAACGTTGTTAATGTTACATATCATATATTAGTGGCACCTTCAAAAACCATGTTTTTTGGGTATTCCTTCCCATCTATTATGCTTTTTCAGTCTTTGGGGCCACAATTTTAAAATAAATGAAAATTGGGGATTGGATTATATCTCTTTTTTTTTTTGTGGGCTGCAAATTTTATTTATATAATCTTCAATTGGGTTGTTGTTGATTTTCATAATTGGGCATTGGAAATTTAGTTGGACTCAACTCAAGTTCACATGCTGCAACTTGTTACTGTGTTGGGGGAGGAATAGGTAGAACAACAACAACAAGAACAAGATTTCTTTTTCTTTTTTAAAATTTATTTTTTGGTTTTTCCTTGTGGCTCTCGTCTCAGAGGCAAGGAAGCAAGCAAGCAACAAAATTTGCTGAAAGCAGAAAAGGTGTGCATCCGGTGTACTTCTGGTTAAGAAGGAAGCAATATGACACGTGATCCGGATCAAATTAGACGGGAGTATGAATAGGTGATTTTACAAAACGTAGAATACAATATAGTTATGGTACGTTATATAATAAAACATAAAAATAACATATTATGACAAAAACGAAATTTAAACACTTTTATGGCTAAAAATACCCATAACCAAGAAATGACAAAATTTTTTTACAAGAATAAAAAAACTACACAGTTTTTATCCATAAAAAATAATGAACAAATGTTTACATAATAAAAATAAAGTTTATTAGGTGTTTCAATAATGTCAAACTCTTGAAAAAAGATAAAGCGGTATAGTAGGACGCTCTTTTTGTACAAATGTAAATCAAAAATGTAAGTGTTGTAAAAGTGTCAACATGAGTAATGAAAATTTTGGAGTATTTGTCTTTTAGGTTTTCTTAGCCTTCGATGAAGCTTTTTGCTTTATTCTCATACGTTGACACGGTGTTGTTGTTGTGGTGGTGGGGGCCACCAGCTTTTGTGCGTCGAGGAGCTTGTCAAGACTGGCGTGGTGCAAGCCGATTGGCATGGTGGAAATGGGGGGTTGGAGCTAGTCGCAGAAGAGGAAGTGGGGTTGAGTTGCAGAGAAAAGGGGCAGGAGATTTTGGGATGTGATTTTAGTGAAAAGAGTAAAACAGGAAGATGGAAAACTTTTGTGAATGCCATGGAGATCTTAGAAAACAACATTATTTTCTGACCGTTAGATTAAATATCCAATGACTAAAATTTAGTCACCATGTGGTGACAAACATAACAGTCACCACATAAGCATCCGCCTATCTTAACATGAAAAACATGTTTCAATGTCTTCTATATTTTTGGTTGAGTTTATAATAATTGGGCTACCAACCAACCTAAGGGAGAGAATATGTTCAACTGGAAATCCAAATATATGAGGCCGAAAAGGCCTAGGAAGGAAATAGCAACGACAATATATTTGGGCCCAAATTATAGACCGCTATTGTGTTGTTATAGTCAATAGGCAAGAATAGACCCAAACAAAGTACTGTTTGTAATTTTGGTCCTTTTGGTCTGTTCCTAGCCTTGTTTCAGTGTGGATTGCGTTACCCACGACCAAAAAGAGAAAACTGACCCGAACAAAGTAATTTCATGTAATTGCTTAGAATTCAGCCGCACCCCCACACCCACAAAAAAAAAAAAAGAGTAATTAATCTAATTTCTTTCTTCTATAGTCTTTTTTATCATATTCACAACAAATGGCACACAACAAAAAGATCTCCTCAGAAGGTCTACTCAAGTTGGATGCTTCATTGGTGAGATAAGATGCCATTCGAATTATTACAAGGACATGGTTCTAACCAACTGATAATATGCCAAGTCTCATGGTCAGAAAAGAAGCACAGAACTCGGTCCAAAAAGCGTGACTCGCATGATAGGGATCTGAACGTGCGTTGAATGCATTGAGGTCACTTTTATTTAGACGAATGATGGTTTGATTTGTTTTCCGTTTTGACGGCAAAAGGTATAAATTGGGTAATTACTCTGATTGCTTACAGTTTATAGGCACTGAACTCTCCCACTCTACCTTCCAGCATAATGGCTTTCCGATCACTTTCACATCCAATACAATGCTAAAAGGTAATTTTCTTCTATACAGCTTGGACTAAATTCTTCCTAGCTATAATTATTATACCACCAATATCTTTCGGCAACTTATCCCTTCAGTTATGCAATCTTATGTTATGATATGAGTATACCACTTTAATGGCGTACAAATGGAGACATAAGAAGCCAAATTACGTGTCACAACAGAGACAATACAAGAAAAGAAGATTTCAAACCTGGCTAGGCAATGGAAACAAATAGTCATGTAGCTTTTGTTGTTTGTTGAGGGGAAAATGCGATACAAAACCATAAAGCTAGTAAGGGCCACCCTCATATGATTTATTATTACTGCTAGCGATTCGCTAGTAGCTATCCAGACACATACATGTTTGGGAAGGACCATTAACATATGCTCCTGGAAAGTGAGAATGAAAATGAAAATGCAGTGTGCAATTGGTGCAAACTACATATAGCTTGATTGAGGCAGGCATAGGTAGAAGACAAAAAGGGTACATTTAGTTTAGAGAAAGGGTAGGTCCTCAGAACAAAGAAGTGGTCTCTACTACAAACAACTTCACATTGCACAACTTATCAAATCCTAAAATTGGCCGACACAAGGAATACTTGTTCACGTTGCTGCTTGCTGCTATGGGGAACCCATTCTATTTCTAGTTCCTTCATTTCAACTTGGCACCATAATCTCCGTATAACAGACAAGAGAGTGAAGGCGACACTATATAGCATTTGTCAGTAACTGCGCACCACATCTAAGACTCGAGAAATAATAGATACACATGAGAAAATTTCACAGAATTTTTTTAATAAAAATTAAATTACTGATGAATTTTTGTTTAAAGAATTCTCACAAAAAATTTATTTTCTCAACCAGTCATTTTTTATCTGAGGATTTTGTACAGTTTTTTCCTTATTTCATTCCCTAAACTGGAGCATAAGTGGTCCCAGAAACTTTTCCTTGGTTTGTAAGGTATATTGATAGAATTTTATTTAAATGCATGTAACAAATTCTACATATACATATAGTTATGTGTTGTCACATTAATAAAAAATTAGATTCAATTACTTATTATTTTAGAAGTTCAAAAATAGGAACACATAATTTGATGATAGTATAAAACTCTTCTATAACAGTATATTAAATTAATCTCTATTTGATAAAAGATAAAAATATGAGTTAAAATTCTATCAAAAAGTTTTGAATATAATTTTATAAATGAACCTTATTTGTAAGTTTTTCAACTCTATTTGCTAATCCTAAACAATATATATGTATCATAATTTAAATAATAAAAATAGTTTAATTTCTATAAACTGATCTAATCAAATCATTCAATTTGAATGACTTTCAAGTAATAGATATAAGACCTAACAACTTTTTGATATGATAAAATATTGTGTAAAATTTTTTGACACTATCGATATATGAAAATTAAACTATGATAACAAACTATAAAAAATATTTACGTATGTACCATACATAATTCATAACTCATACGGCAAAAATAGAGTTATGTTACAATTCTCAAGCTAGTTGGGATCAATTGATTGCTTGATGTTTCTTCTACTGTAAGCTTTTGGCGGGAAATATGTAATTATTTCAGCTGTTTCAATTTACCCCTAGGATGACATTCTTATGTTAATTAAACAACAATTGATAATATAATGACATCACAACCCCCCCCCTTGGGGGCTGGGGGATTGCAATTATTTATTTCCGTAATTTTGGAACAATTTGTCCTGTAATCATAACTACACGTTTCCTTGTACTGCATTTTTTTTTCTTCCAAAATATGAAAACGATGTATATGTATAAGAGGACAATCCCCCCATGGCAACCTTTATTTCCCCATAATTAGCTCTCAACTTGAATTGAAATGAACTGCAATCAGCACCGGTTGCTATATATCTATTTTCCTGCAAGATCTTTTATGCGTTAACCAGCAACACATAGACCTGATATGAGGATTGCACAGCATAAGCTTCAGGAGAGAACGAACAAGCTTGAGCACGTGTTAAGGAATTATAACTTCAGTAGCTCATTATTATGTATAATGACTTTATTTGGCTATATAAATTAAGTCACCCACCCTTCACGGGATAAACAGTGCTATCATTATGATCATCTTTATTCGAATAAGATGGTGCCATGCCAGTTAGAATTAGAATTAGTGGTCCTACTAATACTTTCTTCAGAAAAGAGAGAGATGCTCCTTAAAAAGAAGAATAAAAGAGAGATGCCTTTATTAGTGCTTTCCCATTTGTAACAATGTACGATACTAATAAGCTAACGGGGTATTAAAGACCCCTAAATGCACCTTGAAGATCAAACTGATGAAAAACAATTACAAAAATCAAAGCTGGGAGGTAAATGGTAATGGATTGGTGACTTGAACATACCCACGACAAAAAACAATAAGAGGAAAATTTTTTACACCTATGATTTCAAATAAGAATAGTGTTACATATACAATAAAATTGTATAATAATATTACAACACTCATAATATTATTATTTTTCATTTAGTGAGAGTGGATATTAATGCATTATAAGACAAAACAATATTGTAAGTATTGTTATAACATTATTGTATAATAAGTTATACACTAAACATTATTCTTTTCAATAAATCGTGCTTAAGGCACCTTTAATTAAGATTGCATCTAAACTCTTTTAACTCTCTTTTCCTCCAAACAACAATAGTCATACAAAATTTGAATAAGATTCAATTCATTGATCCTACCGTAGAAAACATTACTATATAACAAATTGTACATCAAACATTATTCTTTCCAATAAGTTGTACTCAAGGCACCTTTAATCAAGATGGAAACTCTTTTAACTCTATTTTCCTCCAAACAACAATTATCATACAAAATTTGAATAAGATTCGATTCATTGATCCTACCATAGAAAAGGGCAATATTTCAAATTCACTCTGTGCATACGATTGGAAAAATTGAATTAGTTCACAACTTTATTAATTATAAAAGGTCATATATATATATTTTGGAGTTCTTTCTTTGTAAAAAATAAAGGAACAAAAAATATGCCCCCTTTTCTTAAGATATATGGCTTATTTAAATAAAATTAGTTTTGGTTTAGTACTTTTAAAAGTATGTTAAATGGTTATTTAATTATACATATCATATCAATAAGAATATTTAACTCAACGATTATTTGAAAAATTTTACATATAATACTTTATAATTTGTAAAATTTTGTATATTAATAAAATATTAAAATTAAATTCATGTAGTATATGTATTTATTATTATTAAAGTTTAATAATTTAATGTACTTAATTATAAATTCAATTAAATTTTCTTATTTACATTACGTTTCGAGTACTTGACTAACCTAGGAATACAATATTACTGTCAGCATCAAAATTAAAGACTAAACAGGACCGGAGATGGTTCATGTCGAATAACACATCAAAATGTTTACACTTATAAACAATCATATTGTACAATTCTATATGTAGTTTATATAAAATACATATAATACTTCTATACTACATATTACTAATTTGCAAACGCCGTCTCCTCACGTTCTACGGTTATTCTATGTACAGAACTTGTTTTCAGAGTTACCAAAAGAATAAATAACTAACTCCATCACGTGCCAGCCCCACACGTGCGTCAGAATTCTGCCAAAGAAACATTCCTCTGAAACTCGGAAGACGGTGACGGTAACGGCGAAGGTGGCAACGACGGCGGCGCTTTCAATCTCTCGAAGTAACCCCTAACGTCCATTTCGCCACCGCAACAACCCAGTTTCTCCGTCAAGTCACCGTCGTCTCTAGACGGAATGAACGGCGGCCTCACCACCTCCGTCAGCAGGTCCCACCTCACCCCTCTGAAGAACTCGTGCTCCTTGATCTCGCTCGCGCCCCTTACGTAACCCAACCTTCTAGAAGGTTCCTTTTCAAGCAACCGCGAAATGAGGTCCGTCAACGCCGTCTGCTTCCCGACAAACGCCGGCGCCTTCATCAACACGTTCCGAAACGTTTCTTTCCTGTTTTTCCCCTTAAACGGCGTCGCACCGTACAGCATCTCGTATGTAAGCACGCCGAGGGCCCACCAGTCCACGGCGAACTCGTGACCGTCGCCGCGCACCACCTCCGGCGCCACGTACTCCTCCGTGCCGACAAACGAGTTGGATCGCTCACCAGCCACGAAACTCGGCTTTCGGCGACTCACCGGGCTGACTCGCGCGGACTTGGCCTTCTTAAGTCCCTTCTTGCTCTGATGATGACAAGTGCCGTGTTTTCGTTGCGCGTCGGGATCGGTGAGGGTTGTTGAGACGGTTATAACGGTTTTGGGAGTGAGTTTGCGGGAGAGATCGAAGTCGGTTAGGGTGACGTGGCCGGTTTGTTGGATGAGGACGTTTTCGGGCTTTAAGTCGCGGTAGGCGATGCCCATGGAGTGGAGGTGGTCGAGGGCGCAGAGGATCTCCGCGACGTAGAAGCGGATGACGGCAGGGGAGAAGACGTGGTCGGTTTGGCGGTGGCGGAGGACGTTGAGGTCGCCGCCGGGGCAGTAAGGGACAGCCCAGCCCAGTAAGTTGTCGGTTTCGAAGGTGCCGAGGAGGGATGGGAGGAAAGGGTGGGAGAGGCGGGAGAGGACAGTGACTTCCCAGCGGGCGCGGCGGTCGGCGTCGGGTTTTGCGGTGGCGGAGGACTTGTCGACGACCTTGAGTGCGAGTTGTTGTGTGGTGGTGGTGGCGGTGTGTTGGACGAGGAAGACGGTGCCCATGGCGCCTCTGCCCAGGACTTTGACTGCTTTGAGCTTGTCGAGTTCGAGGTCCGGTGATGGTGGAGCTGCTGAATCCATGTTGTCTCTGTGTGTGTGGGTTTCAGAGAGTGAAAGAAAGATGGGTTTCATTGTTGCGATTTGGCTTTTATAGAGATTTGGCTTCTAAAAGTTGTGAAGTTAGTAGCATTTTGGTGTTTGTTTTTCTGCGTATATTAGAGAAGGGAAAATGTCATGGTAACTAGCTATGAGTGTGACGTCACTCAATTACAACCAATAATGTCAATGAATGAGTAATCCGATTAAATATCTATTTTCGGATATTAAAATACCATTGCTCATAAAAAGTGGTATGAGGTTAGAAAGAATTTTGAGCCAAGTGATTATTATAAAGACATGTGGTGTGTATAGTAGTCAAATTTTTATTAAAGAATTATTTAAAATATTATTTTAACAACTTGGACACCCATTTTATAATCTAGATGTGATGGTGATCACATAACAATAATAATAAATTGAGTGTTTTAATTGGGTGTTAAAATAATACTATTAAAAACATATTTGGCATCAATTTTTCATTTACATGAGCATCAAGTTAGTGATAGTAAACTAAAATGAGTGCATATGGTTGCTAGTATTTTGCACCATTCTTCTTTCGTAAAATAATTTCATTCTTTAAATAATATTATCAGCATCAATTATCACAAGTTATGTACTGTAGTTTTCAAATAATGAAATATTTTTACATACCGGCAGCACCTTGGAGGGTGATGGAATGTTTTCTTTCAGTTTATTGAGTAGGATAAAACCAAAATCCACAATAAAAATGACAAAAATACTTAAGAGAAAACGACTATTTAATTGTAGTGGATATATAGCCTACAAATGAAATGTAATCATAATCATATATAGAATGGTTTTTCGGACATGAGTGCGTCAAAGCGGGGAAGAGGCCTGATTTTCTTGCGGGAACATAAATAAGCATAGAAATGGAGGGTCACACGTCTGGGACACAAAAAATCTAATAATAACTTGCCATGAAACCAATCTCCCAAGAAATTAAAGTTAGATATATGAATAATTTTATATTTAATATATTTTTTATATAAACAAATATTTATTTAGTTTGGAAAGTGAATAATTTTATTAAACTAAGTTCAAATATAAGACTTTAAATCCTAAATCACCTGGCTAGAGAACTTATATATTATATTATGAAACAATCTCTTTAAAAAAAGGAAGTTGATAGATAGAGTCACATTAATAATTTCATATCTAATATAATCAAGTTGTTACTACAGCAATGTTAATTAGTTGTATTATTTGAACACATTTCAATTAGATATCATAACAAATCATCTATCATTTAACTAAAAAAAATCATAAAATATTTAAAATAAAAAATTTTATCATTTCAATAGCATATTATGAATGAATGATATGATATTCCTAGGTGAGATGAGTTCAACTAACATTTATTTGGAGTAAGATATTGGCAAAATGAATTTTTCGTACCGCTATCACATGGGGCTCCCCTATTCTAAGGAGAACGTGAATGTGCACCCTATGCTATTGCCTGATGTTGGAACCTTGTCACCTTGTCATTTACCAATCGATTCCATTATTTTATTGCACTCGTTTCTTAATTATACTAATCAAACGTGACATTTCACCCATCCTTCATCACTCTACTTTAAATTATATTCTTAATTGGCTTAAAAAACTTTCAATTATATGATCTGCCATGTGTATTGCACTAACACAATATATTATCAAACTCACAAACTGACTTTCGTTGATGAATTTTAGAAGCTTTTACATTACTATTTTCGGAGTAAGACCGCGCGGTCGTTTCGTATTTATATATTTTATAGGCATAATTAATTTGTAATAGTATTATATTCATACACACTTGTCCTTTTTTCTTTAATAAATATTGACTAAATTCAGAAAATGTTTATCCAATGCTAATTTGCCAAATCATCATCAGAATTTTTCAAAGACAAATCAATAATTGAATCATCAATATCCCGTTGTTTATATTCGTAGATGTTGGACTATAAGCAAGGGAAACCACACAATATGGATCAATTATGTTGCCAACAGAGGGCAAGCAATTAATATGGAGGGTTTCACATGTTCATTAATGTTCCTCAGTGGTATATTTAGAGGTACGGTAAGCCATTCCACGGTGCAAATTTGCTAGTGGGTCATATATATGTAGTACCAAAATTCATTAATTAATCTAGAGGTGCCATTTGATTTCCATGCTGATGATCCAATAGGTGGATGCTGAATTAGTGATGGCTCAGGGCTTCATTGTCAAAAGTGTGGGCTTTATGCCAACATAAAAGATGTTGGAATATCAAAGATAGCATATATATTAGAACAAAGTCTATGGTTAAAACAGGCCTATGTTATTATTATAAGGCAGACAAGTGGAAGGCAGAATGATTATGCTTCCTTTATATAACACTGAATTGACCATATAATAAACCTATCGATTTGCAAATATTCTACTTGAAACTGTGAATTAAGGAGAAAGCTATTTGCCCGCTTATAAAACAAGTGATTGATCCATCAAAAGAAAGTAGTTCACAGAATGACGAAGACAAGTAGACGACTCACAAACTAACGTGGAGTAGTGATTTCGGTACAAGTTAGGTGATCTTCTTTTCGATCAAACGCTTTATAGCATTTCCTACCAACCACAAATTTAAAAGGGTGCAGAAAGGAATATATAGAGGAATGCTTCAACTTAGTTCGTGGTTTTAATTCTTGTTCCTTCTCATATTTTGATATATATATTCTTTATTCTCTTGCATGTGAGAGTGGGATTATGATTCCCGCTGGAGAGGGTTATCACAATCTTTCCTAGATGGCTCGATATGCTTCTTGATTTCTTAGGACACGTTGGTGCCCAAACCTTAATTAAAATATATTTCTTTGGATATTCACTACCTTAATTTAGCTCCAATACTCTGTTAGCAAAATCTTATTTGAGATAAAAGAATTGGTGATTTCATAAGAAGAAGCATTTTTTTTTCCTTTCAATTGTACGTTTGGTTAAGAGGTAATAGTGAAGTATAAATTTTTATGAATGAGTTCTATATGTAAAATTACACATAAAGTTTTATCCATGAAAAATTTATCTTAATTTTTACTCTCCAATCAAACATATCCTAAGGGAGGAATTTTGAAGAAATTAATTTTTACACTTAAACAGAAAAAATAATATAGATAAAGGTCATGTGTGTTGTGATAAACTGTAATTTTTTATTAGTCACGGCAACACATCATGAGAAGTTAGTCTTACAATGATGATCTGTCCATGAAAATATCACGTTCAGTGACCAAAAGATTGGAAAATTATAAAAATGAATACAAATGAATAAGAGATAGTCATAAAATTATACAATAATATTTCATGTTTTTTTTTTTTACCATCCTCACTCCTCATTTTGTGCGTACAAACATCCAATTAAACTGAAAAGACGGAAAGACTCCTCTTCTAGATTTGGGACTTTGTCAAATCGAAAATGAAAACAAAGATAAGGAGAGATTTTAGGTACTTTTAAGATAAATTATTTGTTCTCTTAATTTATTGATTGACAAATCAATTATCACATTAAAAATATAATGAAAATTAAAGACAATAATAATTTATAAAATTTTTATGTCAATTAATAAATAAATTAGAATAAATATTTGTTCTTACTCTTATGTAAGTATTTTTTCAAAGATAAATGAAACAGTAAGGTGCAGATACGTGAAAAGGATGCATAAGCATCACTGGGGTTGTTTTTCAATGCTATACCATCACATGCAACTAGCACTCCCTGTGTGAAGGTAACAACTCAAGCATGTGTGCCACATATATGGACCTACTTGTACCGCTGCTACCAGATGACTTTAAATAAATGGCATTGTCGAATATCTTGTTCGGTGCTATCCTATCCGCCAATATAATGCATCCATCTATACATACCATGTGTCCATAGTATATAAATTGCTGTGATAAATTTACGGTTGTACGTTGAACACACACACACACAAAGAAGGTCGTGAGACAAAAGAGAGCCACAAGATGGCAAAACTTTACCCAGAGATATAAGGAGTCTTTAAGGACTGAATTTAATAATTATTAGAATTAATACAACTCTCTATTTTAGTATTTTAGTAAAGTAGTTACTTCAATAAGGGGATGGAAACAAGTGAAGAAATTGTGATATAATAAGCATAGGACGAAGATGGCTGCCTAAGCCTCACTCGCACATTGCGAATTTTCTGTATGATTTCGACATTGTACTGAGATGAAATATTTAAACTAGTCTAATTTCAATTGAGTTTATTTTTATAGTAGAGTAGGATAGTTCTTTAACTATGATTGTCGTATAGACAATAAAGGAAAAGATTATTGGTGTTAAAGGGAAACTGAAACTATGTTTATTTTAATTAAGATGGAGATTGTGAATTTTTTTTATTGAAATTTTAGTTGGGAAAGAAATTCCACATTGCTAATAATTGGGATGGAAGGGGATTGTCAAGGCTATATATTAGCAAGTTTCTATTTCAATTCACGAATCAAAACACTTTAACTTATATTTAATTTTTCTTTCTTTATACTATTGTTTTAAAGTAGTTTAAATATTTACTTTGAGAGTAAGGGTATTAGGGTGAATAGGGTGTTTGAGAATGAAGTCTATGTATTGTAATAATTTTCACATAGTGTTATTCTCTAGCTTCATTTGAGCTCTAATGATTTCTTCAATTTGGAGTTTTTCACATTAAATTCTTGTTTGTAATTGCGTTTTTATTTTATTTCTTTGTTTATAATGGTTCTAAGGAAGTAACTTATTTTCCCAACACGTGATGTAAAGGTTTTCTTATTTATTTATTAGTGAGCTAAGCACGTGTAGATCTTGTGGGATATGAAACCATTGTTGAAATGCCTAAATTCATGTCACGAATCTATGATGATGTGCAGAATAACAACTTAAGATCTAGCTGGTGCAGGATTATTATAATAACCATGTAGCATTATTCGATTTGGATTTGGCAGGTTAGGCTCTTGGCGTCCAACCTTCACAGCTTTCTTAGCCTAGAAGGACGTTACAATCAATTAGTTAGCAATCTTTCCTTATTGGTTTTATAAAATTGATTTTATTATAAATTTTTATCTAAATCATTAATTCATGGCATCAGGTAGAATTCCATTAGGTTGTTTTGAATTCGATTATGTCATTATAGAGATAAAAAAAATTTAGTATTAAATTATTCAATTAATTTTAATATATTATCAATTTAAAATATTTTTACACTGTTATCTAAATATATACTATTTTATGTTAGATTTTTTAGGTAATAGGTGTAAAAGTTAAACACTTTTATTAATGTGATGATATATTAAATATCCATACAAAATATTTTCCTACTATATAACAGTACATTTAAACTCATTTTTAAATTTTGCATTTAAAAGACTCAAATATTTTGTTTATAACCGAAATAATTTTCAAACTACGTACTTCATATAGTTGATGACTTAAGTAAAAAGTAATAAGTATAAGTATTTACCGTCATATTATTAGGAAAAGGCTTATATATAATGAATTTTATTGTTCTAAAAGTAATTTTCTTTTTCCACATTCTTATATAGACACAACTCACGAGTTCACTTAAAGGAACATTTTTCCCCATATATCCACAAGCTACCATATGCAACCAAGCGAAGGGAACTCCTTGGAAAAAGGTGCCTATTTATCTCAAATTCCATATAACACAATATTAAGTTACAGAAGATCTTCGTATACTATTTAATTTTTGGCCTGTATTGTTTGAGCTTGTGTTGGAGACACAATAACCCCACCCCAAACCCCACAATACTTTGAAAATGTCTTTAACCTTTGAAGTTTCACCATTTTCGTTCCTGTCGGTTTATCATTTGAGGAGAACACATAAGCCTCCACCAAACCACAACAATGAATAAGCAATGTTATATAGTGAGAATAAAAATTGCTGTTAAAATTTACTAAAATTTAGGGAGATAATTGAATGAGTGTTAAAAAGTACTCATTTATTTAAAATTTAATTCTAACATCACATTACTGTAACAAAAAATAAGACTAAAAAAAAATCTGAATATTTAATAACTTTTGTAATAAATGTATATATTTTTGTAAACTTAAATTCTTTCACCAATGTCACCGTTCGCAACAAGTGTACTTTAAGGGAAGAAAACTCTTGCACTTTTGTCGATGGCTTGATGCCTTTGTTGACCACGATTCCACCGTCCAACAAAATATCTCACTTTTTTCTCTTAGTTAATGTTCATTTTAGTCTCTCATTTATACTTGTAAGTCATTTTAATCATCAATTAACTTTTAAAATGAGTTCAAATTGATTACTAACATTGTAAAATTGTCATTACCTTTTAGCTCATCTTTATTTAGCATTCCATCAATAATGAATGTGTGTAATGTTAAATAATACTTTCACATACATTATATTATTTGAAGTAAAATTAAGTTTAAAATGATTCATTTTAATATATAAAATTACACAAATGACTAATTCAAATCTCTTTTTCAAATCATAAAATGAGTCATTTTGTAATTTTAAATAAAAAATGAGTCATTTTAAACTTCATTATACTTCACATAACACATAGCATATCAAGATATCACTTAACATTATAAATAATCATTTAATTGATAAAATATTAAATAAAATGGGATGAGAGGCTAACCTAACTTATACTTTGTAATATTATGGGCTAATTTAATTTATTTTAAAAATTAAGGACTAAATGATTCATAAATATAAAGTCACATATCAAAATAAATATTAACACTTTTTAAAATAGGTTTTACTTATTTGTTCTTAGGACACTCCTTAAGAGTTAAAACTAAAATATTTTGATTAAAAGTAAAATTTTAAAGTTTTCAATACAATTTTTTTTATACTGATGGATAATAAGCTCAAGTAATAACAGAAGCATGAGGAGCAAAATTAAAGTATCAGTATACAACAGTGTAAGAAATACCAACATCAAGATCAAAACAAACACCCCAAGTACGGAGAGGACAAAAGAAGCACAAAGCATATGTAAAAAAATTTAATTTCTATGCACCAATAATATAAATTTTTTTAATATTATTATTCAATCATGTATTATTATATCTATATTAATAAAAATAGTTGAGTCTTTCTTCCTTACTTCCATCATCCCCGTTGAGGCATTGAAAATTGCCAAAGCTTTCTTTTGTGTCCTCCTAGCATAGGTACAAAATAGAAATACACCCATATCAGTAATCATTTTAGCAGAGTCATCGGTATTATTGCTGATTTTACTCTGCAACGGTTATCCAAATCATGCAGCAGACATAGCAATCAGAAGAATTTATCAGCATATCAGAATCCATATTGATTGTCCCAATACCAGGTGCACCGTCTTGCTTCCAACCGAATAGCATCACAAACACAATATAAAAAGTAATTAAAACGGAAAAGTTATTCCGATGCAACGTAACCAACCTCTCCAAGCTCTAACTTTATCCATATTTAACACTAAATAATCCGGACTATAGGGGAATTTTTCATTCCCAAAATCCACGCATGATTTCATTAAAATTTTCAATACATTTCATTATTGAACACAATTTAAACTTATATCTTTTTATAATTAAGGTGCTTGTTAACGAAATTCTTTTTATTTAATTTTTTAATGAGTTATTGGGCATTACTATTTAGGTTAAATTTGCAAATAGTTAAAAAAAATGTAAACCTAATTGGGAGCTTGATTGGAAAATTGTAGAGAGCTATAAGTTTAGTTTTAATCTAGTTATTAGAATGATGTTTCATGAGTATTTATTAGATCATTAGTATATGTTGACTCAATATATAGGATGAAAATGTTTTTTTTTCAGGTCAAATTTTTTGATTTCACTCCTCTGAAATAAAAGTTGGTAAAGTATAAAAGTGAAAGACAATTACCTTTGAATCAATAACTTCTATCATATATGCATCATATATGAATTTCATTAAATGATCCAAAGATGATTAGTTCATCACTTTTACAATTTATCAATCTCCTCAATTTAAAGAATCAAATCCCAAATTTTTACATGACATTATCATGCAAGATGTCTCACTGTTAATTTAAAATATGGACTCAAATAAAATACATAACAAAAACAATTAATAATCAAATATCACTTATAATAAGATTATATAAGAGTTAATACTCATTTTATCTCTCATTTTATATTTGAGCCATTTTTAGTCCATGAATTTTAAAATGAGTCAAATTACTATTGACATTACAAATGCGAGTCATATTGCTTCCTTAATTCACTTTATTTAACATTTAATCAATTAAATGATTATAGGTAACTTTAGTGATACGTTAACATACTATTTATCTTTTGAAGTAGAATAAACTTTAAAATAACTTATTTTGATGTCTAATATTGCACAAAATTAGTCATTTCATGATTTTAAAATTTAAATAACTCATTTTGTGTAATTTTTGACACCAAATGAGTTATTTTAAACTTTATTATACTTTAAATGACATAAGGTATGTCAATGTATTATTTAAGATTATCTATCATTATTTAATTAATGAAAAGCTAAATAAAAAAATGAACTTTAACTCATGTTTTATAATAATATGAGACTAAATTAATTTATTTTAAAAATTTAAGACTAAAATGATTCGAATATAAAATAAGAGAATAAAATAAGAATTAACTCTTATATAAAATTTTTACAAGAAACGATCTATTTCCTCGAATGGTTGTGGTTGATTGAAGTGAGGGTTATGCATTTGCGTTACTTTATTAGCTTGTTTGTAATATTGATACATGCTTCGATATGGGTCCATTTTAGTCGAACATATAGGACCCTACACCAATGACTCAATATTCATCATATGCATAGGTTGTATTATTGCTATGATGTTTCATGTTTATACATAAGATCAGCTACACACGGAGTAATATCATTGAAGGAACCTTTAGTCCATGATGTTGTTCTTTTCTATTTTTATGAAATTAACTCCTATGTTTAATTTTCATTACATCTCTCATTTATATATGACTTTCGGATCAAATTCATTTCATAGGATAAAGGCGGAGTTAGACTAATTTTTCAAAGGGGTCAACACTTAACAGTTAATTTTACATACAAAATATATATTATAATTTTTGTTCTTATTTAAAAATTTAAATAATATTTATCATATATACAAAAATAAATAAATATTTGATAATTAAAACTCAAGAAAAAATACATATATACCATACAATCTATTATAATATTTAAACATCTAATCAAACAAAAAGTTATAAGAATCATAAAAAAAAAAAAATTTAGAGGGGATTGAAAAATATCTAAAAATTTATAAAAGAAATATAAATCTTAGGGCCATCATCGCCCCCTTCACAAACACCAAGCTCCGCCCCTGATAGGATAGGACCATCTCGTGGGGCGTTTATCCATCATTTGCCAGAAAAAGAAAAGGAAGTGTATTGAACTCATTTTAGCAATTAGCATTATATATATAGTTGATATGCATGATTTGTCTGAGTGATGGTTGCATCCACCCGGAAGCCTCAGCTGCATTTAATTTAAGTCGCTTTCAGCTATTTAGCATCACTTAATAATCATTGATCCACATGATCACATTCAATGATTATCAAGACTTTTCGGTGTTCAAATAGCGTTTTTAATTTCCACGAATCATATCGAAGTAGAAGACAAATAGACCAGTGCTTCTGCTTTATGGTTCCATTTGCACTACCGCAAATGGTTGAAGGTTTGCTTTCCCATTTTTATTTGTAGTATTCATCTTTCTTTTATTTAGGAATTGGGAATATTAATTGTTATTGCTATTGTTGTGGACGACATTGATGCCATAAACGGATTTCAATTGTTCTATCATTACGAAGTGGTTGCGGGGAATATTGCAAATTAGCGAAGCGTATGATGTGTCTAGATGTAGGTGTGTGTGTGGAGTGTGGTTGTACTTTTGCCAATTATGAACAGTTGAAGTAACCAAAGAATACTCTATCATCGTAAATTGTTGATTCCACAATAATTTCTATATAATAAGAGTTCGTTTTCCTCCAAAGCTAGCCATGGGCATGGAGTGAAAGCAAAGGAGAAGACGAGTAAATGGTTCCTTTCAGTTACCGAAATAATTAATAATTCTTTGAGTCTAAGGTACACGATCTGCAGGGGAATGTTTCACTGCACAGTCACATTTGCCACCCGTCGCTAAAGTCAATGTTTAATGGGGGTTCTAAGTAATTAATAATCTAAGTTTTTTTTATTAAAACAAAATTTAGTGCCTTTAACTTTTTACTTTAGGCAGATGTTTGTAGAATAATTAAATAACTTTTGGAATAAGTTTTTCCTGTTTTTTTCAACAAAAAGTGCCACTTTACGCTTCATTGTTTTTTCGATGTTGGGTCAGCTGTAGAACCACTTCTGGCTTGTGCGAAATTAATTATATGTGGGCTATGGCCTGTAGCCCCTCGAGTCCAATGGTCCAGTTCCCCATCAAGATTGCTGGCCAGATTTTTGGGCTTTGCATGTTGGTCTTTTAGTCCTCCCATTTTAAGCTGAAGAATATCTCGAACCCAAACAAAAAAAACCGCAAATATTAAAACAACACATATACTGGATAGGCTTGGCCCTGGGCCCCTGGCTCGCGATCAATAAAACTAGAAACTAATAATTATCAGACCAAAAAACAAAAAACTCATAATTAAAAAAAAATTAAAAAAAATAACAGAGAACTGAATTGTCAGCCCCCTCGGAAATTTCGCACACCAGCAATGCTCAATGCTTTGATATGCTTGATGAAGCTTCCTTCTTAAGACCAAAAAAAAAAAAAGTTTCCTTCTTAAGCAATAGTAAGAAAAATTATATCATGAAATGCATCAACGATTGAGATTAACCACGAATTTTACATTTTATTGCTTTCGCAAGGAGGAAACCCGATGGTAGTATATCTATTACTTCAATTACAACAATCTTTTGCAACCAAGAAAAAAATATCAATAACCTTTAAAACTTTCAATAAATTAAAATGTGTAAGACATTAAGTTTCTTGATTTAAATTATAACACTACCAGTACTAGGCTTTCATTAATCCATCTACCACATTAATTTTTCTCTCTTAATCTTCCCAACTAATATTGTTTCTTGGATATTATCTGAATCTCATCGTTGTTATCAACTGAGCTATATATAATACAGGAAGCATTTCCCCCCTCTCTACACGCATACTTTTATAGAGTATATCGAAAAAAAGGATAATTTTATATATGTTTAATTAGAAACTAGAAAACCTATAATAACTCATGTTTATAATTTGTTGTATATATTTTTAAAATAAGCATCCCGATGTTGACGGTTTGATTTAGAATCGCTATGTAAGCGAGAATATATACCAAACAACTCTCACTTCCACAATTACTTGTCTAGTTTTCTCTTCAGATGAAAATTTCACAAACTAAGCCGCATGTAATTTCAGCGCACTCCAAGTATGCACATTATAGTAGCTATAGATTACTCAAAAATTAAACCAGCTACTTAGTACATTGCAGATCATTATACTACAATGGAAGAATTCAAAACCCATATGGAAAAGCATCAAACTCTAACTCCTATGTTTTCCAAATCCCATCACGAGGGAACACATGAATGTATGCAGAGGCGCAAATTAATTACGTGGGGGTGGTGCATTGCTTGCTTGTGTAGGGGAGTACTAGTTTTTTATACCCTTATTTTTTTTGTTTTTTTCTGGGTTAGAAACCTAAGCACTCGTGCTTGAGGAACAATAGAAACCTAAGCCTAAACTAGGGTTAGGGTTCAAAGTCGATAGGGAAGGAGCTCGCACAAAACATAACACTCATCCATCCACCTTTTCGAGTGCTTCATTTCGAGGCGACACGAGCACTTTCCCGGCGTTTCCTCCCATCACTTGGAAATTCTCAATTCTTTTCTTTGGATCCTCGTGAGCTTCTCTTTCCCTCAATGCCCTCCGCCCCTCATTGTAATTACATCAAACTGTCCTCCTAGCTTGTGAATTTATCATTCATTGGTGATCAATAAACAATTTATAATGTGCATTTTTTCTTTTATATAACTGGAGTATTTTCATTGTGAATTATGCATCTTATACTAATATTTGATATTAAGTAAAGTGATTATACAAAATACTCTAGATAGTTGTTTAAGGTTTTTGTACAAGGATTAAAATGTCATTAAATTAGTCTAAATATTAAAAAATTATAATTTCATTTGGACTAATTTTTTATTGGATGGATTTAATTTTGATATATTGACAATTTAAAAAAATTGTACACTTTTATTTAGTCAAATGTATTATCCCATCAACAATTTAGCTGATTGTAGGGCTATTACTTGAATGATCATACAACTAGAAATATTTAATTGAATAATTATCAATACATTAAAATTAGTTAAATTGATGACTATCATTGTATATACACAAGTCCTATCCAGTAATTTTCCTTTTTCCATTTTACAACTATTTTCAATTCATATAATCAGAATCCTAAAAATAAAAGGAAATTGCTGAACTCCACCGAAAAAATGGGAATTTCTGTGTATTGTGTAACTGAAAATTACTCCAGTACTAGTACGCGTGATTCGTGAACTAACTCATTATTTAATTAACCTGAAACGACATGAAGGGTATTGTCGTAATAACAGGGGATAACATTCTATAGGATGGTCACAGTGTGGTCAAAGTACTTTTTCGCATTCGTGTTTTCTAGCGCAGGCATGCAAACCGGATAATTGGCCCGTCTGGCTGCAGCTTTGAAAGCCAAGACCACCCCACAAGCACCGAATGGCAACCGACACGTGTCACCCACATTCCCTTCTCACCGCGGAACCTTTCACAACCTGATTCAATGGGGTTGACTGTAAATGGCCGGTGCCGAATCAACACCACCAATGCACCCCCCTCTCCTTTCTTCTATTACTGCATTCATTGAACGCTATTTACTCTCTTCCTTCCTTAAATCTCCCACATTTTCCAAGAAAGCACAATACAGAGAGAGAGAGAGAGAGATTCTTCTTGCTTGCCTTTCTTGAGAAAAAAAAAAATCCTTCAATTCCATTTTAATTCACAGGTACTGTATAAAATTTTTATACATTCATTTAACCACATTTTATTATATTAATAAATATTTAACTTTCAATCCATTATTTCTAAAGTAATATATACGAGAAATTTTATATTCAAATATAAACTCTTAAGTTTATGCTTCTCTTTTGAGGTAATAGCATTGTATTTTAACATTCCTTTGTTGATGTAATAGTTTTGAGGGGTATATATATATAAAAGAGTTTTGGCCTCTCTATCGGTTCCTTTAATATATATTGTATTTGATCCACCAATATTTATGTGTGCTGAGGTTTTAGATTGATGAGGGTTTTCACTGTGAAGAAGTTAGTATACAACCTCTCTACTTCTCTAGACTCTAGAGGTAGCTAGAAAGGTGGAATCGAACGAAGCGATAGACGTGGTGCGTTGCTCCCTTATTGTGGTGTACTTTAGTTTGGTCAAATTAGCCTTTTGTTTATGCACAAGAATTTGGCGGGAAACGTGCGTCATATCGATCAACAATAGCAGGTAATCGGAATTGTTTAGTGTTAATTAATAATTCTTGCTGCTGAGCTGATACCACTTTTTTTTTATTAACTACTGAATTGCCACAACAGTCTTGGTGTAAATCTCTGAAGTGTTCAGTTCTCCTGTGAGTTTTATAAATGATTCACTGGCTTCTCTGCAGGTCAGGATGATGACTGATAAAAAAGTTGTATATATATAGAAAATTGAATGTCAAGCTGCTGACAAAATAATACATATGCTAGCTACTTATTCAGATGGAATCGTTCTGTTCCATTTCTGTTCTATATATGGCGGCGCCTTCAATTTTACACTTCTCTCACTTCGTCTCCTCAGCGAAACATTTTATAATTTTAGGATGCATGCGCATGACATAAATGTGATCCATTCATACGGAGAGAACATGTTATTGTCATACTTATATACCTATTTTCCCTTTCTTTTTTTATGGATGGGGTCTTATATGCCTATTTTTATTTCTTTGTAGTATCGGACTGTATTGCGGAATCGAACAAATATACAAGTGGTAGTTTCATTTACGAAATGAAAATGTTTTTATGGTATTAATTATTTCAAACCCTTTTCATAAAAGTTAGAGATATATGAAAGTTAGAGACATCTAAATAATAGATGGCAAGAGATATAAATGGTTAGATATACAAATATTTATGTGTTTTTATCCATTAATTTAAATTTTTGGAAGAAATGGTTTCATAATATAATATTAGAGCCTCTATAATTACATGATAAATGTTCAATTCTTGTTATCCTCCATTGTACCAAAAATGTTTATGTTGAAGCCCAAAAGAATATAAAATCATTTAAATCTCTACCTATAAACTTAAGTTTCTGGAGTGACAGTGGCATGACACTCTAATGCAAAGAGTTTAAATTTTAGGGTTTTATGAGAGTTTTACTTAACCGCCACACTTAAAAAAAATTGTATACAATTACTAAAAGAAATGAAAATATTAGTTATAGTATATACGCTGTTAGTGAATAGTGATGATGGAGTAAAGCAGCAGGTTTTACTAGTGAGAATACAATTGTTCCTATTGTAATTGTTATATGTGAAATTGAATTTTAAACTCCTCAAATATAATGAAATATTTTGTCATACATTTTTTCTTCATAACTAGACAGAGTATAAACATTTGTGCTTGTGGGTATAGTGTAAATATAAGGCTGTAGTTATCATTACCCATAAAAATTTCGTGAAAGATCTTATCATCGGCTTCTATATTTGCATGTAGTGAGGTGTCTTTGTGCTGCAATTGCGGTATGTTACGGGATCCAAGCCTAGCTTGAAACTTGTCCCACACTAGACATATAGTAGTTGAACATTCCATAAATTATTGAGCAATAACTCAATTGAACTGTATGCAAAACTTAGACATTCCATAAAATATGAGTTTCGTGCCATGTTCTGCAATCATTTCATTCGGATAGAGATAGATGGTGCATTGGGTCAGAAATGCTAACAGAGCGGGCAAATTAAGCCAACTGTGCATAGATGATGGTTAACAAGATCTTTATATTTGTGTGTCGTAGATATGGGCCTCATAGGATGAGCTAGCCTCAACCAAACCAAAGCAGGATATATACAAGCTTCTAACGTGTGCGTGTGGGGCATGAACCTGACGAGCCTTTTTCTTTCTTAATGACTCACTATTTTTTATTTTTAATTAATTGAAGTTAATTTACCTCTTGCTAGTGGCCTTTTGACTGGTGCGGAAACCGAGTGGGTGGTCAACAGATTTCTACTTGGGGAACAAACGAAATCCTTCAAATTACACTTTTAATATTTGTTAATTACCATTCTATTGAATCACGTTAGTTAAAATAATATTGATATGGAACACAGCTTGGTCTTATTTTGAACAGGAGTAATTCTTACTCTTTTGCTCAGTACTTTTAATATTTAATATGTCGGATTTTTCTCATATAATATTGCATGTCCGTACTCATGCATCTTCAACACATGCAGGACTCGGGGATCCACAAATTGGGTTCCCTTTGGTAAATATATATATACCTATACTATTTGATAAACCAATAGACTTGATATTCTTCCATATGATATTTAAACATTATTCCCATTTATTTATTTGTTTTTTCAAAACATTTGAGTTATTTATCCCTATAGTTAATTTCATTCATTTTGTTGGTACAATAGAGAAAGAGAGAGAAAGGTCGGTAGTCTTAACTTTACGTGGAGTCGTCGATTTTGAGACTTGGAGATGATTTGCGGAGTGTGGAAATGCTGGGCTTTCGGGAGTCATTTATTTCACAGAACGAGGACGAGAGTTCCAATAAACCAAGTGGGTAGAGATATTGAGAGAGAAATTTAAGAGAGAAATTAAGGGATAGGCATAGGGGAGGAAGGGGTTGGGTTGGATTTTTCCAAATGAAATGGTGGGTTTTGTCTTTGCACAAAAGACTAAAAATAAAAGTGTTATTTAAATATTTAAAGTAATTATTACTATTTTTAAATGACTAATATCACTCATACTTAACCATCATTTTTTCAGTTTCTCTAAAATGTTCTTTCTTTTGTTTGTCAATTAATATACTAATCTATTATTAAATATTTATTATAATTTATGAGTTTATTTGAATTGTTCAAAATAATTTTTTTATCATTAATTTCATCAATTTATTATTTCTATATAAAACTAATGTACTAATACAATTATGGATTTAAATATTGAGTTATCTTTTCAAATTTTATTCATACAATAATTATCTAGATAATAAAATAATGAAATACTAAAAAATAGCAAGTTAATGTTAATAAAAGTAAAAAATAGTATATTATAAAATATGAAACATAAATTCATTAATTTGTTTTAAGTGAATATTTAAAATAGGACAAATATATCTAATATTTATACGGTACATATAAAATATGATACATTTATAATATTTAACACAATTTTCTTACGTTAAATATAAATTAAATTCTTTAGTGCTTTGTAAATATAACAATTATATAAGTAGTATATATAATAGTGAGTTTTCTTAAAGAAACAACGACTAAAAATAATAAATAAAAATTAATATATGATAATGCATGAAGTGCATATCTAGTATATCATTAAAATAAATATTTTAATATTTTTCGTAAACTTCTCGAGACATTCTATTATTTCAACTTGTGTGCCTATACTTTTTCAATTTTCTGTGAAAAATTAATCCTTCACTTATTCTCTCTTTTTCAATCAAATATGCTAAATATAACTTTTCTCATAAAAGTGACAAGTTTTCATTTCAATCAATAAAATATTTTCTCAATTATTTTTTAAAAATGCATATTTAGTGATTTCTATGAAAAAAAATAAATGAATCTTAAAATTTTAAAAGTAAATTAAAAGTATTAGATCACAAAGAAAAAAATTAAAATATACTTTTATATTGAAAATATTAACATTAAACACAAAAAAATTGGATACATGCATTAACGATAATAAAATTAATTTGCATTTATTACTATTTACTACCAAACATTATTTTTTTAAAATAATTGGCATCTTATTTTATTATGAAAATAATTATTATATTATGAAATATATGAAAAAATAATTTAATTTTAAAATTAAAATAATTATATCTAATACATTAATTGTATGCAAAAAATAAACAATTAAGAATGTATAAGACAAAATATAAATATTTAATTAAAATAAAATAATAAATTTACATAAAAATATAATTTATAATAATAATTATTTAATATTAGATTATTATTACGATTCTTATATAGAGAGAGATTGTTATTATGATTAATATATAAGGAGAAGGGCATTTTAATGAAAATGAAGAAATGATAATTAAGTAGGAGTATTAATAATCATTTGGAGTGACAATAGACATTTTTTATCTTTAGATGTGATAAAATATAAGATAAATAGTGACTATTTTCACTATATCAATTAAGTAAGAATAACGTTAAATGATATGTTTATTTTTTATGTTTTAATAGTGATAAGAATTCAAGTCATAGTTGTTTAGTAGTATATGACACTCGTGTCCTCTATAATAGATAATATTATTTAATAATCATTGTAGGCAGATTATAACTTTGTATTCTTGTGTTGTAAAAGGGTCACGCTCTAGAAAACGACCTTCGCCAAAGGGGTGAGACAAGCACAGCCCATTCAATTTAATATAATTTAATTTTGAGAGAGTAGCATGATAGGGAAATTAATTAAACTAAAGGGCGAGAATTGGAAGAAGGGGTGCACTTTAAATATTATGTGCTTACTCAAAATGTTTTTCTTTTTCAGCCCCCTCTTCCTCTTCTCCCTCCCCTTTATCATAAGCTAGAAAGTTCAAAGGTTGGGAGAGAGAGAGATAGAGAAACCAAGAGGTTCAGAGGTTAGGAGAGAGAGAGAGAGAGATAGAGATACCAAGAGGTTCACTGCTTTAAACCCTAGCCAGTACTCTTTACACTTGGTAAACCTATAACTACTACTCTGCTCATCATCACTTATTGCTCTTCCATATCTTCCCCCCATCTTCAAAAAATTTCTAATCACTATTCATATATTCCTTCATCCACTTTCTTCTACTTCTACTTCTCATTCAATGTTTTAGATGCAGGTGTTGTTGCTTGATTTGTTGAAGGGCAAAGCAAAAGATCATCAATATGGGCTCAATGAACTCAAACAACTGGCTTTCCTTCCCCCTTTCTCAACCCATTCTTCCATACCAGCTCATCTCCAAGCAACACAGTCTCACCAGTTTTCTCTTGGGACATTAGTGAACGAGAACATGGAAAGCTCTTTTCAAAATCACGGTACTAAATATTAACCCCTCTTTCTTTCTATATTTGTCTCTTTCAGCAGTGTTTGGTTTGCTACTGTACTCACTGCCACTGCCAGTTCCATCTGTTCTTCTCCCTATATGTCTATCTAACCCATGCCGAGAGATTATTATTAATTTATTTATTTAATTTCAACAGATTGGAATCTGCTAAATGCTCACAGCAGCAACGAGGTTCCGAAGGTTGCAGATTTTCTTGGTGTGAGCAAGGCTGAGAATCAGTCAGATCTTGCAGCCTTTAATGAAATTGAGTCAAATCATCATCATGATTCGGATTACCTCTTCACTAACAATAGCCTCATGCCTGTGCAAAACTCAGTGGTGGCTACTTCTAGCAATAACTATGAGTACCAAGAAAACAATAATGCTAACAACAACCTGCAGTCATTGACGTTATCCATGGGAAGTGGTAGTGGTAATAATAAGGACTCAACATGCGAGACCAGCGGTGACAATAGTACCAGCAATATTGTTGAAGCTGCTGCTCCTCGAAGAACTTTGGATACCTTTGGGCAAAGAACATCAATATATCGCGGTGTAACAAGGTGGAATATATAGCACATACTATATGTTTGATTTAATCAATTTATTGACTGGTACGAATTAATTTCATGCTACTCCTGAAATAATTAACAAGGTGTATGTACTTTTTCCTTTTTCTCTCTCTTTTTTTGTCCCTGTGATATTAAATAAAATCAATATAGACATAGATGGACGGGAAGGTATGAAGCTCACCTTTGGGATAATAGCTGTAGAAGGGAAGGACAATCAAGAAAAGGTCGCCAAGGTAATAAAGAAATGAACTTCAAATTAACGTCTTCTAGGTTTTCTTTTTTGAATTTCTTACTATTTAGAGTTAACTATTTTGAAATTTTGGCTAACACATTTTTTGTTGCCTCATTTTGGCTTCTATTTCTTCTCATATATCCATCAGTCTATTTGGGTAAGTGTCTTTTTCTTTTCTTTTTTTATATATATATATATATATATATATATATTATTTTAATTTCATTCTCTCATTTAATTTGCTGGAGATAGAAGAATCAAGCCAAAAATATATATTCGTTTCCTCTCATGGCAGGTGGCTATGATAAAGAAGAGAAAGCAGCGAGGGCATATGATTTAGCTGCACTGAAGTACTGGGGGACATCTACCACTACCAACTTTCCCGTAAGTTCACGCGGTTACGTTCCTTGATTAATTTGTCCTCGATCGGTTGCCAGATTATTAAAGGTTCAAAGTCTTGTTGTGTTGTCTTACATTACAGATAAGTAACTACGAGAAAGAGTTGGAAGAAATGAAGCACATGACTAGACAGGAATTCGTGGCCGCCATAAGAAGGTAGGTATACCTACATTACTTAATTAAAAGATGTAGTCATCATTAACTTACAAGTACACACTAGTAACTTAATATGGTGCAATGATGAATGCTGTTAAAAATCCGTTTTGTAAATTAAGTACTCCTCGATATTATCTTTGTTGAACGTAATGCTTTGCAGCACATATGTAGCTCAATTTCCTCTTGATAAATTTCAGAAAGAGCAGTGGATTCTCGAGGGGTGCATCAATGTATCGCGGAGTCACAAGGTACCAATTGACACCAATAATATGCATTCTTCCCGTTCTCATCCTAGTCATCTATGTAGTACTCAAGCTTCTTTTTCTTTTCCTATCTTTTCTCTTAGTTGTTATTAGTAATAGTAGAATATTATTATTCTTTTAATGAAGGCATCACCAACACGGAAGATGGCAAGCAAGGATTGGCAGAGTTGCCGGAAACAAAGATCTTTACTTGGGAACTTTCAGTAAGCTAAATATTCAAATTCCATGCACAATCACACACATAATTGCATATCCAAATTAAATAGCCAACAACTTAATTAACCACGAAATGATTAATACAAGTTGTTGATTATCGATTAATCTTCTTATGTGAGTCCTAATGCTTATCACATATATATAGGTACCGAGGAAGAGGCAGCAGAAGCTTACGACATAGCAGCGATAAAGTTTAGAGGCCTTAACGCAGTGACCAACTTCGACATGAGTCGCTACGATGTCAAAGCCATTCTCGAAAGCAACACTCTCCCCATAGGAGGAGGCGCTGCGAAGCGGCTAAAGGAGGCTCAGGCTCTGGAATCTTCTAGAAAAAGGGAAGAGATGAGAGCGTTGGGATCAACCTTCCAATACGGAAGCTCGTCCAGCACAAGCAGGCTACAAGGTTACCCTCTAATGCTGCAGCATCATCATCAGTTCGATCAAACACCACAACCTTTGTTAACTCTACAGAACCAGGACATGTCACAATACAGTACTACTACTCAAGACCCTTCTTCGTTTCATCAGAGTTACATCCAAACGCAGCTTCAGTTGCACCACCAACAAAGTGGTTCATACATGCAGCACCAAACGGCTCATAACAACAACAACGGTCAATTCTACAACAGTTACCTTCAGAACCACCCGGCCTTGCTTCAAGGGTTGATGAACATGGGGTCTTCTTCTTCATCAGTGATGGAGAATAACAGTGGAGGAGGGTATATTGGGAATAATAGTAATAATAATAGTGGGATTGGGATTGGAATGGCTTCGAATAATTCTTCATCAGCTGCATCAGCGGAGGAGTTAGCGCTTGTTAAGGTTGATTATGACATGCCTTCCGGGGGATATGGCGGCTGGTCGGCGGCGGACTCCATGCATGCTTCAAATGCTGCCGGTGTCTTCACAATGTGGAATGAATAATCACTGAGTTTGGGAGCCATTGAGGGAGAGAGGGATAATAGGGGAGGGACACACCCTAGCTAGCTAGCTAACCTTTAATTTGTGTGGCACAACTAGGTTTTGCCACACAATTTAATTTCTTGTTCTTTTTAATTGTTTTTTTTTTTCTCTTTTCAATTATGGGTATTATGACAAGTGAATCAAGACAAAGGCAAAATAGGAGTTGATTAATTTTCTGTGGAATGCTATAATCTATATTCTGTCTTTGTACTTAGTAGGATGACCTTTAACTATAGTTGGGGTTTTGCTTGATTTAAAGGTCATCTGTTGAACGAAGTACTACTGGCTGATATATAACTATATCCGGTATGCTAATATGGGTCGGTCTTGCAATATATGGGTGTACGCAAACTAGTAGTTTAACCCAAATTTTGTATGCAGACGGCTCAACTTTCTCGTTATAAATGGAAGAGTCTTTATTGTTAGTGTATTAGTGATCTTTAATTGTAGAGTTATATATGCGAAGATTCTTTAGGAGTAAAGTGTAAATTCGCACTGACTTTTTTTAATTAATTTTTTTTTAAACTACAACTATACTCTAAATTGGTAGTTTTTAAGCACGTACATTAGCATTGGGGGAGATTGTATTAGGATTATTTTTCTTGTATGGATACATCGCATATACTCTCACATGGAGTGATTGTATTATTACTTTCAAGTAATTATAAGTGTAAAAAATGAGTGGATTTTGTTTTTTTTTGGAACTTTCTTTGCTTTCTTTTTGGGGTTAAATCGAACTCTCTTTTTATTTTATCTTTTGGTCAGCTATAACTCTAGCACAACGATGCATTAATATATGTCAACAAACGGTGTGAAATTGCAGTAAATATGTTTATCAATGACGTTCATCTGTAGTTCATTATTTCAAAATATACTAGTGTTCCATCTTAAATTATTAATCCAAGAGATGTTAATCTACCATTTTCTTATTTCACAAGTCTCCCCATCAATTTAAAAGATCCAAACAACGAAAAGAAAAAAGGAAGATTATTGACAAATAAGGATTGATGCGATGAGTAATATTGTTGACGAAGTTTTGCAAAAGTTGCATTATATTAGAAAATGGTTTGCACCTTTGTATGTGTAAGAGCTATAAAAGGTTTGCAATTTTTCCATCAAAAGTTCTGTCGTAATATTGTTTATGGTGCATTTGATGTCTTCTTGGCTATCATATGCCTATTGAGTCAAATTACGTTAAATTTATCGTTATTTTTTTCTTTTTTTAACAATACTCGTATTGATAAGATCTATCATGATATTCGATTGGCGTATACCCATATTTAATTTGACGGTTTACAACTTACAAAAGGTAATAAGGTTGGAAAGAAATTCGAGTATCATCAGTCTGATGATCCCATGGTGTGACCCATATAATAATATTCTTGCGCCTCTCTCCTATAGTCCTAGCCTTCACTTAATTAAAAGAGATTGGACCGTTCTTAAATGGCATGATTTCGAAGAAGCAATTGTTTTGCGTTGATGCTCTGGCCAGACAGACATGCTCATTCCCTTGTGCATGGAGTGCATGTGGTCGAAGCTTCTCCTTTTCTTTCCCTCCTATACTGTCATATATATATATATATATATTAGTCAAAGGGGTTTTGCTCCTTGTATTAGCTAGTCGCTTGTTGCTCGTGTCTCGGTCTTTTGCCTCCATTTTGTTTTTCTTGAATAACTTAATTGGTAGCAATATGCTGGAGATTATAAGTGAAGAGTTATACATTATACTTACTTTCCACATCATTTGTGAAAAAAAAAAATTGCCAGCTAAAATAAAAGAATGGACGTTTTAATATTTTCCGTGAACCTTGTCGTTGGATTGCAAATGCATAACCATTCTTTTTCATGTTAGGAAAAAAAAAAGTAGAAGAATACTGTGCCGTGGTATAACCACGGTCTTGAAAGCAAAAATCCCAGGAGACCTCTAGTGCAATCCAATACCCAGTTTTTGCCTCCCAAGGTTAGCAAGTGTCTGAACTTGTGCATTCAAGGCCAGAACACTGTGGAGCCTCACAAACAATTGCCCAAAAGAAAAAATTGGAGAGAAGCAGAATAACAAGAAGCTTTCTATGTATCTCTCCACTAGAAGAATTTTGTTGTTCTATATATATTATTTTAGGCTGCCAATCCTTTCCATAACAACTAGTAAGAACATATTATTAGCTAATAAAAGATATTAGCCAACGGAAACAAAGCCAATAAAGACAAGGGAATAATAGCCCACATTAAGAACCCATGGCTCAACCTCACATCAAGCACTACCGCACATAATAGGGATGAGAAGTGTAGTGCATAAGAGTATTCATATGGCTTCGTTTGACCACCAATTGGGTATCCATCATATTTTCCTCTACTCAAGGCTTTAAGCCCATCCCTTGACGTATTTAGGACAACTTTGCTAGGTAATCCTGTTGTAAAAGGATTTGCAAGATTTTTCTCACTTTTTATATACTCAAGTGAGATAACACCATTTTTTTATCAAGTGTCTAACGCTATGTCTCATGCGTATGTGCCATCTCTTACCATTATAGGCACTGTTGTTAGCTACACCAATTGTAGCTTGAGAGTCACAATGGAGAGAGATAGGAGGTGTAGGTCCCCCACAATGGTATATCAGCCATTAGGCCTCTTAGTCATTCTGCTTCTGACCTCAAGTTAAAAAGCTATGAATTCTGATTCCATTGTGGATCTTGCTATGCATGTTTGTTTAGCAAATTTCCAAGAGATTGCACCACCTCCTAAGGTAAATACATACCCACTAGTGGAGCTTACCTCATCATTGTCTGAAACCCAATTTGCATCACAAAATCCTTCTAAACTCAGGAAAGTTAGAGAAAATGCAAACACCAATCCATTGTACCTTTTAAGTACTTCAACGTTGCTGAAGGGCATTCCAATGATCACCACTAGGATTATGAGTATATCTACTCAATCTACTTATAGCATATGCAATATCAGGTCTAGTGTTGTTCATAAGGTACATAACATTGCCAATGATTTTGGCATATTCAATTAGACACACTTGTTCCACTATTTTTCTTAAGATGAACACTAGGATCATAAGGTGTTCTAGCAAACACCACATCAAAACTATTAAATTTCCTTAGTTTTCTACATAGTGAATTTGACTTAGAGAGCCATTTTCAGTTTTGTATTTTAATGCCCAATATCACATCAGCTTCTTCTAAATCCTTCATTTCAAATTTGGAGCTTAAGAATTCCTTAGTTTCATTCACAACTTTTAAGCAAGTTCCAAAAATTAACATGTCATCCACATATAGACATATAATAACACAATCAAAATCTATCATTTTTGCATACACACATGTGTCTAAAAGTTTACCACAAAACCATTGTTCACCAATGTACTGTTGAATTTTTTATACCACCGTTTAGGAGCTTGCTTTAAACCATATAAAGATTTCTTAAGTTTACATACCTTGTGTTCTTGTCCTAACACTATAAAACCTCATGGTTGTTTTATGTATATTTCTTCTTGCAAGTCTCCATTTAAAAAAGTCTTCACATCCATTTGGTGTATAACCAAGTTGTGAATTGCTGCCAAAACTATCAAAGCACGTACAATAACAACCTTAGTTACTGGTGAATAAGTGTAAAAAAAGTCTATGCCTTTCTTTTGTGTAAACCCTTTTATGACTAGTCTGGCTTTAAATTTTCTATCGATCCATTTGGCCTAAATTTTCTTTTGAAATCCACTTGCGTCTATAGGTTTACTACCCTTAGGCAAATCAACTAGTTCCCAAGTATGATTGTTTATTATGGAATCTAGTTCACTTTTAATGGCCTTTTTCCAAAAATTAGAATCTATTGATTTAATAGCTTCTTCATATGTTTTGGGATCCTCTTCTAACGTATAAGCATATATTATTTCCTCTGTTATTTCATTAGCATCTTCTATTTCTCCAGAAAATAGGTGATAAAATCAGGACCAAAGCTTGTTTCTATCCTAATCCTTTTACTTCTTCTAGGTTCACTAGTTTGAGTATCAACCACATGTTTAGGATCAAAATAGTAGAAACAGAAAGAGAAAGTAGGAGAATAAGGCACAACATAATTCAATTTCTTTAAAGGAAAAACATGGTCAAAGAATTCAGCATCTCTAGATTCTAATATAGATTTGTCATTCAAACGCATAAATCTCATGTAGCGCTATCTTGGGCATAGCCAATGAAAATTGCATCAATTGTTTTAGGACCTATATTTGTTCTCTTGAAATCTAGTAGTCCTATTTTAGCCAAACACCCACATTTTCAAATAATTTAGGCTAGGAGGATAACCTTTCCACATTTCATAGGTGTTATCTAATTTCTTATGAGGGATCTTGTTCAGAAGATAACATGCAGTTAGTATTGTTTCCCCCACATATTATTAGGCATACCAGAATTGAGCATCATTGCATTTGTCACGACCCAATTTTACCACGTGACCGACACGTGAGAATCTCATTCACGTATCTGGACCCTACCGCCTCTATATGCATGCTCTGTTCATAAAATCCATGGAAAAATAGAAAACTTGACTTTTCTACATACAAATCACCCTTATCTGAAATCAAAATAATCATATCTAAAAACTCTTGCTCTGATCATAAAAGTCCATTTAAAACAAAATTTCACTTTCTCTAAATAAATGGTTTATTATCTGAAATCAAAGATAATCATGTCTAAAACCTCATAATGTTTGTTCAGTTCCCAATCACAAATTTGTCCATACCGTTGAAATACCATTGAAATACATTTCAAAGTCTTATCATGATATGAAATGCAACAACCCATACCCTAGGTCCAAAACCCCTCTAACACTGGACCTGGAGCACTTTAGACAAAAATCAGATTGCCTCACTCTGTGAAGCTTAACCTCTGACACTTTACCGCTGCTGCTAGGATTTGTTGTCACTCTTCTTATTGGAAAATGCGAAATGAGAGGGTGAGTTTTGTCACCAAAATCGTGGGTGAATTCTCACCTAAACCCCCTTCATGGACAAAAACAATGTATGAAATCATAAGGTAATATGCCAAAAATCATGTCTACAATCTCATAAACTCTTTATACGTACATTTATATATCCAAATTATCCTTCGATAAAAATAATTCCTCTAATTCACCTTCTGTTGAAATCACTTTTCCTCTTTTATATATGTATTTATATATTCGATCAATACTCTTACGTTTCAAAAGTAATTTCCTCTATTTTCTATCATTTCTAAAATCACATAAGCTTAAAATCATAAACTCTTTCATACTTTCAAATAATCAATTTACCAATCCAAAAGCCATTTCATGAATTAACTTTCATGCCTCGTATAAATTAAACTCATAATAACATAGCTCCTAGAGAAATAGAAATCTCCTCTGTTACGCACAATATTTGTGACGTAACAAAACTCTGAATATAAATCTCTTGTCACAGTGTGACAACAATGGGCACCTAACTAGGTCCCTTCTTGAATATCTAGCTGGCATACTGATACCAAGGTTAACGTTTACCTGGTTAACACACAGCCTGTCTTTTATAATAACTAAATTAGTCTGAAACTTCTTAAAACCATTTTTATTCTCTAAAGTTCTGAATCTCTATAACTCTAGCAGCTTAACCTTAGCATAATTGACTATGAAACCATGCTCAGTGATTTCAAGTCCAGAATATGTATCCGCCATTCTAAGTCACACGAAAATTCATGCTCTAAAATCCTTTTTCGTCTGAAACTCTATATTATTTCTTATTCACAAGAAACTCGTTATATTCTGGAAACTTGAATCCATTTGATTCTAATAGACTGACCTTAGCATATCTGCTATGGATCCATGTCCAAGGATCACCGAAGGCATTGTGATTCCATACTTTCATAGAGTATGTAGCCGTCAGTTCTGAATCTCATAAAGATTCAAGCTCTAAAGTCCTTTTACTGAATTAATCTTCCAAAAACAAATTTCTCACTGTCAAACTTTTCATAATCTAGAAAACTCAATATCTTATTTCAAAATAGCAAAGTTTGCACTCTTAATTCCATTCTTTTCTCTAACTTCATATTTGGTCATAAATCTAAAACGTATACATACTTATCGAGCTTTAAAACATCTTGATCGACCTTCCAAACATAGTTCAAATTATTAACTTTGCATAAACTAGGAATAACTCAATATCATATTCTGAAATTACAAAAAGGATAAAACCATAATTCCAATCTTTCTCTAAACTTCATGTCTAAGTGTAAAATCATAGCATAAACACAACCAGTTCTAGAATCTAGTAAAACAATCATAAAATCCTCCAACAATTACATATGTCATTAATTCAATATAAAATCAATACAACAACATGGTCCCATGAGTTTTATCAAAAATACATTTCATGCTCTAAAATCGACAATTCAAAACATATAAACCAGGAAAATCTCAAATCCTTATACGTATTTCTCTAAAACCAAGCATTAAATCATGTTTTTGTGAAAATAACTCTAATGCATAACATAAGAGTCACAGATGTGAACCCACTCATGGAGGGGTGGAATAAGCAGAACCACACTACAGACCTCCTGGGCATGAAATGACTCCACTATTGACATAAAAGCAAGAACTCTAAATTAACCTCTAAAACCTCAAGAATCCCTCTTAACAAGGTGGAAAGCTTCTCTCCCTTGAGAAGCATGGGAAACCACCCTTAACCCGAGAAAACTTGAAGGAAATGAAGCAAGACCAGAGAACAACATACCTTTAAGCTTTAGGAATGACAGAATTTGCGGTTAAACTTGAAGAAATGGAAGAAAATGGAGTTTTAGATGGTGAAAATGGGTGGAGAGTCGAAGTTTCGCGAGAGGGAAAGAGAGGAATGTTTTGGAGTGTTCTGGACCTCGGAGAGGGGTATTTATAGTTTGTCGAGCGCCAGCTCATGAGCCATCGCGCTCACCAGAGAGCGCAATTGTCATTCTAGCGCTGCCAAGAGCGTAAAATATCTCCTTAGCCACCGCCCTGTAGCTGCTTGCCTGAAGAACTGCCTTGCCTCCTCAGAATGCTCAGAATTATTTATTATTATTTACATTTTTACTTTTAAGTTAATCATTAACTTTAAAACATAAATGTAAATAAGAGAATACCCTCCATTTGGATTCAAATAAAATATTAGAAAAATCAAAATCCCAGCAATCAAAATCTCATTTTTGGCTTTTAGTTCAAATTCTGAAAATCTTACGATTTCGTAAACTTGAAACTAAAAATGGAGTACTTAAGGGTTTCATAATTCATTAAAAATCTCTCTTCAACTCATTTTTCTCTAGGGAATAATTACCGGGACTTTGGTCCCAAGAAAATAACTCTAATATATAGCCTTCCAAGGGCATATAGGGTTCAGACTTATGAAATTCAACCCAAACGCAGGTAAGGATGACGGCACCTTTCTTTGTTCGAAAATTTTTTTTTCTGACCTTTTATTTATTTTTTTGAAAATATGGGGTATTAAACATTCATCATGTCTTTAAGAGTCCTGTTTTCCTTTAAGCTATTCCATTCCCGTGGTGAATAGGTGCAAGTGAACTCTTGTATTATGCCATTTTTTTCACAAAACTCTTTAAAACTAGTAGTGTTATATTCACCACTCTTATTTGACCTTAGCCTTTTTATTTTCCGATTCAATTGATTTTCTACTTCAGCCTTATATTTTAAGAACATGGTTTCAACTTCATCTTTAGTTCTTAGAAGATAAATTTTTGTGTATCCTAGTAATCATCTACAAAAGTAACGTAGTACCTTTTTCCTCCTCTACTTATTGTATTTTAAAAATCTTAGATCATAATGTATCAATCCTACTAGCTCTTTGTCTAACAGTGATAGGTTTAAAAGGCAATTTTGTATGTTTAGCTTCTACACATCAGGACATTTAGCAATAGAGTCTTCTTTTACAGAAGGCAATAAGTTCATATTGCGTAGTCATTTAATAGAAGCTATATTAACATGCCCTAGTCATCTATGCCAAAGATCAAGAGATTCAACAATAAAGAGAACTAGGAACATCATTATTCATTTCAACAGTGTTCAAACAAACAGACCACCAGACATGTATCCCTTCCCACAAACCCTCCATTCTTGGTTATAACAATTTTATCATATTCAAGCACAATTTTCAGACCAACCTTATTAAGTAAAGCACAGGAAACTAAATTCCTACGCATATCAAGAACATACAACACATTGTTCAAGGCCAAAGTTTTTCAGAAGTAAGCTTGTGAAAAATTTTCCCTTTACCGTGAACTCCAGGTTGTAGAATTACCCATGTAAACTTTGTTATCTTTAGTAGCTTCCTCAAAATCTTGAAATAGCTCCTTGTTGGCGCAAATATGTCTTGTTGCTCCTGTGTCTAATATCCAATTGGTGACATTGTTCACAAAGTTTACTTCAACCACTGCAATGATTTCTTCATTTCTGCAGATTTGCTTGTGGTTTTGCTTCCTGCCTAGTTTGCCTTTTGTTGTTGTTGTTATTATTCCCATCCTTGCGAAAATGGCACTGGTAGTCTTTGTGCCCATTTTTCCCGCATACGTAGCATGCTGCTTTATTTTCCTGGACCTTGACATTTGGCTTATTAACTTGCTTCTTGTCTTGCCACTTGTTCTCCTTATTTTTCTTTCCTACATTTCCTTTGAATTTTTCCCTAATAGAGTTGCCAGGAGATTCAACAGGTTAGCATTAGATAAATTAGAAGGGATAGAATGATACTTATCCTTGAGGTGATTTGCTTCTTCAGTCCTTATGTAACTAATTAGTTCTTGTAGATTGAAGTCCTTCTTTTTGTGCTTTAGATGATTTCTAATTCATTCCAAGAAGGGGAAATTTCTCGAGCAATACATTAGCTTGAAAAGTCTCACACATCTTCATTCCCTCGTTCAACACATCAGCTACTAGATTCTCATATTCATGAATTTGCTCCATGATTGACTTGTCATCAACCATCTGAATTGTAGCCATTTGCCAGTAACATACTTGCGATTACCAGGATCATCAGCACCATATTTCTTTTCCAATGTTTTCCAAATAGATTTTCAGATTTGTTTGCCACAAAAAGATCAAACAGATTGTTAGGCATGTGATTTAGCATGTGACCACGTACCAGCTTGTTGTGTTTTTTGTAGCTCTCTCCGCCTTGATAGCGGTTACCTCTTCAGCATCTCCCTAAACTGGAATTGTTGGTGTATCAGTGAGCACATAGTCCACTTCAAGTTGTTCAAAGAAGATGAGCAATCTTTGAGACCAATGTTTGTAATTTGTTCCATCAAGAGACTCAAGCTTGGAGATGTCAAGCATGCATTTTGTTCAACATCAAAGCCATGGTTGAAATCAAACTAAGGGATTTTTTTTTTTAATAATACAATTTTTGCTTTCAAATTGTTAGAAAACAAAAAAAAAGTAGAAGAATACTGTGCCGTGGTATAGCCACTGACCTGAAAGCAAAATTCCAGACTCTGTGCAATCCAATATCCAGTTTTTGCCTCCCAAGGTTTACACCAAGTGTCTGAACTTGTGCACTGAGTCTAGAACATGTGGAGCCTCACAAACAATTGCCCAAAGAAAAAATTGGAAAGATGTAAATAGAACAAGAAGCTTTCTATGTATCTCTTCCACTAGAAGAATTTTGTTGTTCTATATATATTATTTTAAGCTGCAATCCTTTCCATAACAACTAGTAAGAGCATATTATTAGCTAATAAAAGATATTAGCCAACAGAAACAAAACCAACAAAGACAAAGGAATAATAGCTAATAAAAGGATATATATATTGATAGCAATAGAACTTATAAAACTGATTATATAGTATAACTGACAAAATCAACCTACTTGATTATATTCAATCCAGCATTAAAGGTATTAAAATCCCTTTTCAAATCTGTCTTAAATGGCAAATAAAAACAAAAAATAAAGGCACTTGAATGCTATTATCTCCACATTTCATATGTTTACATCGCATGTAAAATGCTAAGGTTTTATCTTGTACAAATTTAGCTGTATTGTTTTTTAAAAATTATCGCATAGTTTTTTTTTTGCTTTTTCTTACTATTATTACATCGCATTTTCATTTTTTTGTTGGTCTGGTCGCATTTTAGTTTGTACGTGGGCCTCAGGTTTCCTTGGGCCAACTAAGCTAAATGAGAAGCATTGCTTTGACCCAGCCCAGTGAGCATATTGGGCCAAGTACTGACCTCCGTGCACCGACTCGGATCTTCCTTCCACATTGGAGCAAATTTGCAAAAAGTACTGTGCGCTGCGGAGAAAGGTCGCAGTACCAGGATTTAGGAACTCTGCCTCTGAATTGTGATTTTAGGGCCAACTGTGTTTCCTTCTCTATAATCTGATATAAATATTATATTATTATTACCTTACCCATCCAATCCATCTATTGTTAGTTGTTAGGATCCTCTTTGGTCTCGATTCTCAGCATTGTTCACTTCATTCTCTCGGTAGGTACGCTCTCATTTCTTTTCCACTTTTTTTTTTTTGCTTTTCTCATTTCAAAATATCTATGGTTACTTTCATCAGTACAGTACCCATTGACATGTTTTTCGATCTGCATAGCTGTTGTGTTGCCAATTAGTTCTTTATTCTGCATTGGGGATCTTGTTCTTAAGCTATCAATTTAATTTCTCTTGATATTTGCTTCTGAAGTGAACAATTCCCATTATGCATTCTTGTTTTGGTTTAGGGTAGCTGCCCCATGTCATTGTAGATGCATTTTCTTTAGTCAATTTTCCCCTTTATTATTAGTGTTAATATTAAATCCCATTCGTATGTCACAATTCTAATGTATGTGTTGACTGAATTGCTGTTTTCTTTCTGGGGATACAAGGATTAGAATTATGGTGAAAGCATACGCACAAGAACATGTGTACAAGCACCCCTGGGAAAGGGTAACATCTGCATCTTGGCGCAAGTTTGTTGACCCAGAGAACAAGCGCGTATTGTCCCATATTCTTGAGGTTGACACATTGAACCGAAGCCTTGATCCTTCATCTGGGAGGCTTTACAGCACTCGGGCAATCACGGTACACTGTCCTGGACCGTGGTTTGTCCGAAAGATTGTTGGTCAGGATATTTGCCACTGTCTGGAGACATCTGTTGTGGATGCCCAGTCGCGGTCGATGCAGCTGACATCCAGGAACATCAGCCTCCAGAAGTTCATAGAAGTCGAAGAGAAGACCCAGTATGATCCCCATCCGGATAACCCTGCTGGGTGGACGATTTGCCGGCAGGAGACTTGTATCCGGATTAAGCCGCTGTCGGCTCTGGCGTCCATGGCCGAGAAGGTGGAGCAGCGGTGTGCCGAGAGGTTCCTTCAGAATAGTGTCAGGAGTAGAGAGGTTATGGAGAGAATCTGTAAATATCTTGAAGCAGAATCTAGTAGTGGCTTTGCCTTGTGATTCTGGCTTTTCTCATTTCAATTTTAGGCTCCTTTACTTTAGCTCCTTATATTTGCAAATAACAGTGTAAACCGTGCAAGATTCAAGACATGGAGGGGGAAGCTTGGATCTCTTCCATTTAGTAAAAAGGAAACTTTATCTTTGAATTTTTATGTGCCAAAACATTTCATTCTAGGTGCAATTGGTATCTTCCTGTTGCCCTACCTCTTCATGTAGGTTGATGTAACATAAAGTAGTATCTTGAATCTCGTTATCTGAACCTTGATTAGGCCATTAGAGTGACTTTGGGACATGATTTGTTGTTTATCTTTTTTACCTTTGCTTGTGTTTTAAGGAATGTGATTGCAAGCCTTTTTTTGAAAATAATGGAGGTAGGAGTGATTAGCCATAGATTATCAGGTATGCCTACTTGATAACTTTGTGTTGGTTTGTTCTCTCTTTTTATGACATGGTGGTTAAACTTTCATGATCTATATACCATTGAGACTTTTTCTTCACGTTAATACTGGCAAAGTGAAATGAAGTTAGAACTAAATTATTGCGGCAATCCTGTTGATAAGAGAGCTAGGTTGCTAGGTTGCATGGTAGCTCTATTGGTGAAATTTTGATCGCTTCATGGCCGAATTGGCGTCTTGCATGAGTGCACATGAAACAACCCTTCACTGCATCTCAGACGTTTTGCTTATGGTTATGGGGATTGTCTTCAGACTTAGACAAGTCTTTTTTTTGCAAGATTTTTCTTATGATGGATGCATGTCTCTTAGTGATTCAAAATAAAACAGGGCACCACCATTTTTGACATTTTAACAACAATCATAAAATCTTTATTCTAAAAGAAACGAGGAGACACCATAACAACCAGAACTTCAAGCCAACAACCATATCCCATTAGGATCTATTCAGTAGGAGAAACCACGGAGGAATAACAACTAGAACTAGGTTGAAGATCCATCCTTAGGAAAGGGAGATGACAGATGACTCTCGACCAGCCAAAAGGGGATGCAATGGCTGGGGAACATGATCTGGCGACAATTTGATGCAAGCTCCTGGATGATGCAACGCAGGCTTTGCTATTGCTTTGGTGCAATGTTGCTGGTCAATGGAGAAGGAGCTAGTAGTTGCTATTGGTTAGGGGATAAATTTTTGTTTTCATTTTTTAATTAAAAATATAAATTAATTTTTGTTTTGGAAATATTAAGATAGCCTATGTTATATCTATTATACACTATTATGTAAAGAACAAATGTCAATTGGCTGAAATCATGAACATGAGGGAGCAGAATTCTTATCCCCAACCTCTTTTCCTCCGGTGAAATACTTTTTGAACACCTAATTCTTTGTACGCCATGTCTCTAACAGGCTGTTTGGAATGTCTAGGAAATGAATTCCTTAAGAATTGAAATTCAATTTCTTGTTTTGGAACACAATTTGGGTCAAGAATCAAAATCTTACAAGATTCAATTCCACCATTTGGGCAAAAAATAAATCAGGCCTAAAGAGGTCTGATTTGTGGAAGGAATTCATCTGAAAAATTGAAACTACCAACTTACCCTTACTTTCTTCCTCCAAGACATCACCATACCGAAGCTTAAAGCAACAGCCCGTCCAGTATTTTGTTCTTTTTTTTCCCCTTCCTTCCTTTACGGCAGCCCCGTGCTGAGAGTGGAAGTGCTGGCGGAGGAGCGGGTGCTGGCCTGCTGGGAGTGCTGGGTGGAAGAGTGGGTGCTGGTGGGAGTGCTCATGGGAATGGACACTGATTGTTAGTAAGGATAAAATGGTAAAAATAAATAAATCAATTTATTTTTAAATATATTCCAAATCAAAAAATTCAATTCTATTATTTCCTAAGTCATTCCAAATATAAGAATTCAATTCAATTCTGAATGAAATTCAATTCTAATAATTCAATTCAATTCTATTACTTAAAAACTTTCCAAACACCCTACACCTCTGACCATGAAATCATTTTTTTGATTTTTTAACGTTATGTCCTGTTCTCTTTTAGGTTTCTTGACGTTATCCAAGTTCCGATTTTGAAAATATATAGCGAGTCCAGGCGATTTCAATACATTGTTACCGAGAAATTCATAGATAGCCATGAAACCATAACAATAATTTACAATCTAGCCACATGTCCATGGATGCTCCAGAAATCATCTGTAAATTGCACATACCATTCTGACATGTACTACTACAGAGTTTGGGAACAGAGTAGACGCATTACAGTGCTAACACCATCAACATCCACCAAACCAGCAGAGATTTAAAGACTTAAAACACTGGGGCATATATTTTCGCCAATCACATGAAATAGAGTCCTTCAAACTGCAGAGAATGTCCTATAACTCCAAGTCCCCAACACATATAACAATATAATAAGAACACCATTAAAATATGCAGGAAACTCGGATCATCTGATCAAATTGAGCATGACAGCATCTCAGGATGTGAAACTTCCAAGACACCAAACCTAGATCTTATCAAGCTTCTCAGCCTTAACAACCGGGTTTGCTTTAGCAATAGCATCCCGGGCAGCAGTACGGTAATCATACGGGCAATCATGCTTGTCTGAGTAGCGATGTACAGCACAGAAAAGGTTACCACATCGACAATTAAATCCTGTCAAACCAACCCTCTTATTGCAGCTGCTGCAACGTTTTGGACCATCCTTGGGCTTTGCCTCACCACTCTCCTCTGAGCCTGAAGCAAATAAAGGTTGTACAGAAATGGTTTTTGGCTCTGTTGAATCGACTTTGATATCCACATTGGCAGCAATGACAGGTTCAACTCCAGTGCCACTTGATGAGCCATTCATAATATTCCCAATGGACGATGCTGCAAGCTTGGCCTGCTCCTGTTTCAGCATCATGTCTTTGTGGCACTTAGAACACATGTTCATGGTAGCTGCGCTTCCAAAAAATCCACAGTTGTTAATGCATAAGATAGGACCTTCTGGTGGTGCTTGGCATCCAGTCTTGTCATTGTCCATCTTTTTTCAACTTTCCTGCACAAAAGATAATTTAAATAGTAAGTCATCTAAGATCAAGTCGTATCTAACAATAAATATTCACAATTTCTGGGCAAATACAGTATCCAGAAAACGTATTGACCAATTAATGGACAGCATAAATATGAGCTCTCTTTCCTGAACTGATACTCATGGGTAAATGTGCCACAACAAGCTTCTGAGCTGAGAAGCATGCACTTATACAAGGAAAGATGGTGCATTGTTCATCTCTTTAAGCATGCATATGCCAAACCTTGTATAAACAGATAAAACTCTGCCCTAGTCAAAAGAAAGGGATCATAAATAGAAAGTAACCAAGTTAAGAATACATTGCATATGTCAGAATTAAGAATTCACTCAGGCTGCAATTCAATGGCAATGAACTCGTCCTTCATTTAGGGCAGGCGACGTAATTAAATGACCATTCCTACTCGAAACAAATTCTGGAACAGGAATGAGTATCATTCCCATACCATAAAAATGATTTCATGTACCAAGCATACCATGAGAGCAAGCTCAGTTCATGATCAAGGACATATTAAATACATCATAAAGAACAAAACTTTTATCAGTATACATCGAAAAGTAGGAAGACCGATTGGTAAACTAATATGACTCAGACTTCTCAGAAGCAAATTCGGATTGTCTTCCCTCACCTAGAAAAAGGGTAATTTAAAACACCACCACCCTAGTCCCTAGGCCCAAACTGAAATTGTTAATGCATTCACGAACACTTAAACACTCAGGAATTGCACCAAAGCATAACAAAACTACAATAACAACAAATCAACCTTACACCCATATGTGGCACCAGCAAATTGAATCAATCAAGCAACCCCATGGGGCAGTGCAAAAGTATAGCACACAGCAACAAAATAGTTTTACACATCCATTTCAATAAGCATATAACACACCCACCTTAAAAGTTAAAAGATATCAATGATACAACCAAAGCTCTTCAAACTCAAACATCAACTTTACTTCCCGTTAAAGAGATAAAAGAACAAGCTCAAGATGTGTAAGAGACTGGATAAAAAACCATTAAGCCTTCTCCTAACCAGTCATAAGTTGGTTAAAAAAAAGCATTTTTTTTTACGGTGATATATGAATCCTTGGCTCAAACATCTGTTTTATCCGTCCGTTAGACCACAAACTTTTCAAGATCACATACAATTTAAAACGATTGCAATAAACTATTCATGCACGTAAATGTTAGTGGTAGCTGCTTCAAATTAATCATCACTATAACAATCAAAACCATTTTAAAAGCATTCATTTCTGGTAAATATCATTAACATCTCACCATCAACCTACTGAATGACGCAGAAAAACAAAAAACCAGAAAAAAAAATCAGTTTGACCGAAATTGCTGAAACATAAACAATGGAAAACCACAAGAAGCCCCCAAAAGCATTTAAGTATTAATCACTAGTAGCAGCAATCAGGAGACATAGCCCACAATTCAAAAACCATAAGAAAACAAGGAACCGTGTCTCTCGTCTGCACTCAAAAACTAATAAAATTGATTGAAAAATCAACACGGTAAACACCACGGGATTTCAGAACACAACCCTAAATCTCAACCCTTTGTACAAATCTGCATGTACAAATTACTATTTCCACTTTTACCCCATACCAGAACACAGATTCCTTCAAAATAATAAAATAAAAAGAAAAAAATAGACGAAAATACAATCACAAAAACATCCACGAGGCGAATGTTAGGGAACATAATCTAACCTGGTAACCAGGAAAAAAACAATAAGAAAAAAATCTGAAAACGAAAGCTTCAGGCCCGATCTATAAGCTCAGAATCGCATCGAATAGAAATCCTGGATTCACCAAGTGAAATCGAAACAGAAAATCAATAATTAATAATAATCAAAATAATAAAACAGATTAAAATAGCAAATTAACAAAATAGATTGTGAAAAAAATCGAAAAAACATAAAGATAAGGTAAAGGAACCCTAACCCTAACAGATTTGGGATCGATGAGGAGAGAGAAAGCAAAGCCCGAGGGACGGAGAAGAGAGAGAGAGAGAGAGAGGAGAGAAGCTGTCAGACTCTGTGTGTTTTTGCATTTAGAAGAGCTTCTTTTTTTTTATTCCCTGCGAACGCTGATTGGAGGCGACGTGGGAAATTATGATTGGGGGCGCGTGTTCCTCTTACATTCCCAATTTGTCCCTTTCCATATTCCTATTGACGGTTTTGCCAGCTACAGAATGTTTGCCATCGCTGCATTTCTGAAATTCTGATCCATGGGCAACACCGTCCACTGAAATATTTTATGAATTGCTTATTACGTTAATGGAAGATTGATTATTTGATTTGGTGAGGTGGAAGGTTAATCATGCATGGCCAAAGCACCTCTTTTTTTTTTTTTTACCGGCAATGTAATCTAATCAATTTTGCAGTCGGCAACTCAACTGAGAAGGGATTTTATGTGAAACCTAATTTTAACAGCTTAACCGCCTAACTCTAAGACACCGTCTTTTCAATGTTTTTGTTGTTATTGGTAAAAATATTTTTTTATTACTAATAGCTAAGTACACACATTATTCTTATTTGAGAAATAGTTGTTTTTTCGTATATATTATTTATATATTATAGGTATGTACGTGAAGTTTCTCCTGAGAAAAATACTATATTGACATAAGTGGCATATTATTGAACGAATTAACGTTAATGAGCATATTGAACTTATTACTTTTAGACTTTTAGATTGTCTATACGTAGAAATATCAATGGCGGCAGGAGCATGTCCTATATTTAAACAAAAATGTGAAAAAAAACAAAGAGGTACGAGCATGAAATCGCTTTCAAAATCCCAATTAGGACCGAGAGAAAACAAGGGAGCCACTTCTTCCTTGGTACTCTATTCACGAGAAATATTTAAGTGTATTAAAAGTGAGAGATAATATTTATTTTAATTTATTTATTAATTAATATATAAGTTTAATAAATTATTATTGTCTTTCATCCCTCTATATTTTTAATATAATAGTTGATTTGTCAATTACTAAATACAATAGAATAAATATTTTATCTTACTCTAAAAATACCTAAGTCTCATATATTAGAATTAGAATAAACACCTAAATTGATCCATGACAATTTTATTAATGGATAAATTAGTCTTTGATAAAAAAAATTAGTATTGAGATCCCTCACAATTGTAAAAATAGAATAATATAGGTATTGATAATTTTGTTGATAGACAAATTGATTTTTAACAAAAAAATATTAATGTTGACGTCATCACAATTATAAAATAGAATATTATAAGTCTTGCTCAACTTGCAACCTACTAAATATTGAGGTGGATTTTAATTATTGATTTATGTGGTACCCACTAATTCCAATCAATAATTAAAGTCCTTTTAGCATTTTGTAGATTATAGGTAAGTTAAGAACTTATATTTCCTATTTTTTATAATTATGAGGGATATTAGCACTATTTTTTTATCAAAGACCTATAGTATTCAATTTTTACAATTATAAGAAATTTTAATAATAATATTTTTTATCAAGAAGTAATTTTTCCATTAATCAAATTATCAGGATCAATAAGAGTGTTTACTCTTACCATTAAAACCCTAAGAACAAGCATGTATGATACTTATTTTCCGTTGGCAATATTATTATTCTTTGGAATAAAAGATCAAGCAAGGAGTATTTGACTTACGACGGGGGTAAGACGGGAAGTAGGTAATAAGCCTTTGGTAAGGAACCCTTCAATTAGCATTAGAATTTGCTAGGCTAGGATCTAATGTAGCATGAAGTAGAAAAAGCACCTCTTACTTTATTATATATTTTTTCCTGATTCATCATGTAAGAATCCCAATCAAGAAAGGCTGGAGTCGCCGAATCACATTTGGACACGTTTATAATAAAAAGTAAACATAATCAATTTTGTTTAACGTATATTTACTCGAAATTTGTTACATGACTCGAAAAGAAGATCCATAAATTGATATGAATTCATTTAATTAGAAGCCAATTGGTGGATTTTGAAGAAAAATAAGGTGAGGCAGAGTTGAAAAGAATGTTACACAGTAAAAAAAACACAACCACACATGCATGAGCTACAACATTTACTTCATAACAAGAAGCTTTTTCCATATTTACTATGAATTCTATTAGTTTTTTTTAGTGTGCTTAAAAATGAATCTTTAAAATTGTGATTTTTTCTAACAACTTAATTGCTTTCCATTGAATAGATCAACTTTCTACTCAATAATAAAAAAATAAAAAAAGAAAGAAAGAAGAAGATCAAGATCAATGGTGGCCGCCGAGAAATTCTGTTAATTGCTGTGTAGTCTTCTATTTTATCTATAAGCCGAAGTGTTACATGATAAACAGTTGATAATTTTTCTATTTTATATGCACCATTATTGTAAAAGAGAATCCCAGGAGAACCACAGGAATTCTTATGTCTGCTCGATTGGCAACATAACACAGCCTTACTCCTAATTTGAATCTGGGATATTAATTATGTATGGTTTGGGTGGCTTGATCATCTTGACAAATATCTTATCAATTGTTTAGATGAATTTGAATTGTAATTAGAACTGATCTCAAAATGTAAGGATAGCGTGCATAGCACCAAAACATATCCGGCATAGCCGTTTGAAGCCTGCTTTTGTTGGGCCCCACTACAGAAACAAGGAAACGAGGACACGGCCTGTCTCTTGTGCAAAGGGGTCCCATTCCAACCATTAAAGCAAAGGGACGTTGCTGTTTAAACGCAAATTGAAGATTAAACTCAATTAGCGTGATTATTAACGACAATAAAGTGGAGACTATAAATTAGCGAGCATTCCTCCTCTTCAACATCACAAGAAGTTACCAAAGCAACATACATAAACCTCTCCAAGCTATCTATTTGCTTTCCCTCTATTTGCGTGTGTGAGAAATGGCAAGCATTAACAGGAGAAGCATGATGAGTAAAGCATTATTGTTGTTGATGGTGTTGGTTTTGGTTGCGGGGCTTGCGATGGGTGCTGAGGGGAGGGCACAAGAGTTGAGTGAAGCGGCAGCGCCAACACCCTCAATGGACACTGGAGCTGGACTTTTGGTGTCATATTCAGGACCATTTGTTTACTCCTCCCTCCTCCTCTCTCTTGTTGCCCTTCTCTTCCACTAAATTTTCCTACATCACCAACACATACACATACACCTACTCTATTCTTTTTTACTTTTGAGATTCTACTCAATAGTCCCCAGTTTGTTCATTTTATTTCATCATCAGTTGATTTCATTATCATTGTATTATCTTGGTTTTTCCCCCTAATTATTGGTTAGGGTGTGATTCGTTGCATTGTTTACTTGTGGAAAACGAGATAAATATATGTTACTTGCTTCTATTTTGCTCTTTCTTTTTAACTTGTCTAATATTTCTATCTTCTTTTTTTTTTATGCATTGTGGGGCATGGCAAAGTATAATGACCTAAATGAATATTCAAAAGAGATACACAATGAAGCAGCGCATAGTGTATGTGTATATTCTTCTTTGACAAGGCACAGTGTATGTGCATCGTTCATCCTTGACCTCTCTAATGATATGCTCTCTGTCTTAACATGGCTGCTAGAAAAGATTACTACAATTTAATCCCCAAATGCTCTCATTTGGTCATCACTTGATACAAATAATGTGGAGGCAGTAACATTTTCTTTTGGTTTACTATGACGACACAATAACGCATCATTTCGCATGATCTGACTCAGGATTTTGCCACGAATACACTTCCTTACAAAGCTTAGTACTTGGCTTGATCGATCTCCCAATGGATTCAAATTTCAATTGATCAAAATCATTAAAAAAAAGAAAAAGAAAAAGACAAGCTTCTTATATAATTCTCCAAAAATCAAAATATCTAATTTTGGATATTCATTAAATTATTCCAAATGAAAAAAAAAAGAATTTGAATGCTCATCAGGAATTTCCGCAGCCTAATAATGTATTAGAACAACAAGACATAATGCTTGATAGAGAAAAAATTATCAAGTGCTTGATAAAAAAATCAATCACATTAATGTTTCTCCTGTGTAGCCTCTTGGTTTATGTTGCCCAATTATCATCAGAAAAATCTTTGCCCACTAGCTATCCACTTCTATTCGACTCCCTCTCCATAAGAAAAAAAAAAAAAAGGTTTGTGTCATTGTTACTTTGGCCAAAAGAATTGACGAAACAATTAAAAAAATGAATTGAGTCGTACCGTCAATTTTTCATCAATATAAGAATAATTGAAAAATTAAGAATGGTCTATATAATTTAGTAGTAGTCATCATCGCGTGACATTGAATTATATTATGTCATGTAACTAAAACATTTTGCATCCAGAAGGGAGACGGTAAGTTGGGTTGGGTTAAAACAGAGTGGCTCGGTTTTCAGAGAAGTCCTCAATGCACCAAGTTTCATATATCATATTTGTATAAGTAAATTATTTATGCGTAAATAATTGATAATTAAATATGATTAATCAATAATTAATTTGGTCATGTATGTCATGAGTTTGATTCTTAAGTTCTCTTGTTGGGTAAGCACCCAATGAAATGAGTCCATAGAAATGTCTTGATCTTGAATTGGAGTAAATTTTTCCCTCTCATAAACTTGCTCAAATTTATCAAAGGAAAGTGATTAATTAATTGTTATCATTGTAGAAAAATAAAAAAATCAATGGATTAGGTGCATGAACGTCCATGAGATAACAATTACTTGCAAGAATAATGCAAAAAGATTCATGAGTCATGCGTGAATATATATGTAATATTTTTTTATATAGTATAGGAGAATAAATAAACCAATCCGCCAGCAATCCCCTCTTCGCTGGCTTTATCTCCACGCAGTTTTTTTTAACTTTTTATAAATAAAATAAACATTAATCATTGTTCATGAAATAAAAAAATCAAAATGAATATTTTAATCGAATATAAATATAAATACTTCCTCGTTCTCGGCTAAGGTGGAATCACTCAACACTAGCTTGTAGTTAGTTTGCTCAATCGTGTTCGTCTGCTATCTCAATCGGAACGCTTTCTTTGTCCCAAATTAATTTATAAGATTAGTGTGTTGATTATTAGCATAGCATAGCCATAGGTTACCCAACCTAGCCAGCCCTAGCAATATCGTGTGTTGGTTGCAATTGTTGTTTGTTGTGTTGGGGCATGGATTCTCAGGTGACAGTAGCTCTTGCTCTTTCACTCGTTGGTGGCTTCAGTACTTCCCTCGGTACTCTCTTTTCTTTCACTCTCCCCTCTCCCTCTCCTACAACATAATGATGACATTTCATAACTTGCAATTTTTTTTCTATCATGCATTCTCAGTTTCAATCCATGAAAATTGGAGGAACTGTCCTAACCGGTTGCCTCTGCTTCAGGCCCATATTTGTTTCTTCCATTTTTACTGTTGAATTGGACCTATCTATCTATTATCCATTTGTTTTTTCGCAATTGTCAATGTGAAACAGGTGCCCTTTTTGTAATTATCAATCAAGCTCCCAATTTGAAGATGCTTGGCCTATTACAGGTGTTTTTTGTGGTCAAGACCCCTTTTCTTTTTTTCGTTTTTTGGTTTATGATAATGATAATGCTTAGATGGATTCATTTTGAATCTTTTTGCCCTTCTCTTTTATGAAATTGTTACGAAGTCTTCCTATTCTGTTAATTGTTTTGCTCACTTAAGTCAAGTCTGCTTTCTCAAAATGTTTCATCATATGAAGGGTTTTGCTGGTGGTTTGATGCTCAGCATATCGTTCTTTGACCTTGCTCATAATGCTTTGAACTCACTGGGCTTCTTAAAAGGCAACCTCTGGGTAGGTTCATAGAAGTCATCTAACTCCAATGTTCTTCTTTCATATCATCTTCTCATTCTTGTTAGTTCCGAGTTCTGACCAAAGCTTTTGTGTCTTCTCATTCATGCAGTTCTTTGCTGGCGTAATATTCTTTGCTGTTGTTGCCAATTTTATCCCGAGCCAACGCTTGCTCCCACTTCAGATGTGAAGAGTAGAAAGGTTTTTGTGAACTTGTTTCTTTGCAAATGATCGTTTCCTCCCTATTGCTGCACTTGCAAAGTGGCATTGCAGCAGCCATGCTGTATGCTGCATAGATATAGATTTTGATAAATATGATGGCATGCTTGAAATTAGAAAAATGAGGATGAAGGAGGCAAAGATATTATGAAAAAGCATCGCCGGCAAGTTTTATTCAGTGGAATTATTACAGCTGTAGGTATGATTGAATGGGTACCTTCAAACATAATTTTTTCTTACACTGTACTTTTTTGGAGCAAAAGATTATATAAATGATAAGCGAATGTGAAAATTAATTTAACTTTTGAATTTTCTAGAAGTTTCGGTATTCAAGAGTTAAAAAAATCCATGTTAATTAACAACTTGAGCAGCATTAAGATCCTCAAAGTTCATTTTCTACTTTCTATTTTTCCTTTTCTTCAATGTTTCTTTTAAGTTCCATTTAAATTTTCCCCCTTTTTTGTACACTTACCAGGTATAAGTTTACACAATTTTCCAGAAGGAATGGCAGTGTTCCTTGGTTCCCTTAAGGTACCTGGAAAATTGCTGATGTGCTTAAGCATTGCAACTTTTATCAATAATTGTTGAAGTATTGCTTTTATCCTTGTTGATATGCTTGTTCATGCTGCTTCAATTTGATTTTTGTGTCATGCTTCTTTCAATAGGGCCTTCGTGTTGGCCTTAACTTGGCATTGGCCATTGCTCTGCACAATATTCCAGAGGTATACATTTTCATCTTGTGATGGGACTTGTTTACACTATAGATGTGATAGTTATATTTGAGTGGTGCAATTAGAAATGAAGGGAAACCAATGCTCACTATAGTCTTCGAATTTTGAATTTTTATTTTCAATATTTTAAGTTTCATATAAACAAGTTGTTTTTATGCTTTTATACCATGTTATTTTCTGAAAATCCACAGTACTTTCTTTTTTAATGTTCTATAGGTCTCATTGAGATTTTAATGATCTTCTGCTTTCCAGGGAGTTGCTGTTGCGCTTCCCGTTTATTTTGCAACACAGAGGTGAGAACTTTTAAGGGCTCCTGTTGCTTCAGCTTTTTGTAACACTTACAACTGACAAGTGACTTATATATATTAACTGTAAAGAGTTTATGATTGGTTGCTATGCAGGCTGAAATATGCATATGAAATAGTGAATTCATCAATGATCTGTATAAAATAAACAGGCTGAATTTGGGAATTATTGTCTGTGCCTCTGAGAAGGTGATATTGGAAATGTAATCTAAATAGTTTGTGCTGCAAAGGATTGCTGATGTATAAGATTACCATCTAAGGGCTTTTGTATTACCAATTGTGGTAAAAGTGTATGATGGTGGTGATATAGATGATGGCTTGGTTGGTCTGTGTTGATGGTATTCTTGAAGCAAAACCTTTTTAGAGCCATAATGCTATTGTTTCACTGTGGAGGCTAACTTTTGTTTATTTTTGCTTCAGTAGAAAAAGAGATTAACACAAAAAAGAAATGAAACTTGACCCTTATTTTGGATTTTGATGTCGGTGCCCATACTAATCAAAATAGATGCTTATGATATTCTAGTTACAAGATATGATGCTGCATTTGCATATTTGTATATTTTGACATAACTTGATGCCATTCTTTTGTTATATGATAACAACACCTGGAATTGTTAATAATTGTTATATCTTGGTTTCTGAGGCTATGTCGAATGCAGCTATGTCAATAATAACTACAAATTTGAATTATAACTGTATTTTGTTTTATTTTTATTATTATTTTTTTTTGTGTTTCTGGATGTTGCATAGTAAATGGAAGGCATTCAAATTGGCATCACTTTCTGGCTTTGCCAACCTCTGGGTGTTATAATTGTAGGTATGACATATGCTTTATTTAAATTATCTTGCTTTACACAATACAACCTGCTTTGGTTTTCAAAGAAACAGAAAGCAATAATTAGCAGTAATGTCTATTAAAACAATGATGAAGTGTGATGTGCTTTAATATTATGGTCAGGTGAGTTATGCATGCCTCTTTTAATCTTGCCCATTGAATATCTATCTCCCAACTCTAGAGTTGGTTTTTATGCTTTAATAATGCAGATTCATTATTTTCTTAACAGTTGCGATTTTTTTTGTCTTTTCCGTTGTAGCTTATCTCTTCCCTAGCAGCTTAAGTCCTGAGATTTTGGAAGGTTTACTTGGATCAGGTTTACTTTAATGCGGCTTCTAGATATCCCAATGAGATTTTTAGTATTTATGTCTTTATGAATATTTGTTTTATGAATTATGATGATTACAGTTGGTGGAGTTATGGCCTTTCTGACCCTTCATGAAATGCTGCCATTGGCTTTTGATTATGCGGGACAGAAGCAAGCTGTTAAGGCTGTCTTCTTTGGGATGGCTTTTATGTCTGCAAGGTGATAACCTCATTGCTAGTAAAGTATCATTTCAAGAGCTAAGGCTATTGTTTGGTTTTTATAGTTACTTTGGTAAAATATTTTATGCATTTTGGTGTTCTGTTTCATGCCTCTATATGTTGAAGTGAGAAAATTCACAGGCATGTTAACTAGCAAACAGTAATAATGAATATTGCATGCTGCAAGAGGATAGTTACAAAAACTTGTGCAAGTTTGTCATTTTCCTATGTCTTTCACCTGTGCTAACTAACTAGTTCTTTGGTCGGTCTGTCCTATGTTATGAGCTATAACCAGCTTTGGTAGGCATGGTCAGAACATTTCGTGAGAACGCAAAATAGGCAACCTCTTGATAGAGAAAATAACTAGGAATTGGTTGCTTGCTTCTTGTAGTTCAGTGATTGGGTGTCCTTAAAAATGAAGGTGAACAATTCATATATGAACTTCAGAAGAAAATTTGTTGTGAAAATTCATTTATCCCAAATTTTAAAGGAATACCAAGCTGACTATCAGGGTGTTGCACCCGCCATCCACCTCTAAGCTTCTATTCATCTTATGGTCTATTAATAACATCTTATACCAAAAAATCTTTGGTCAATATATTTCTCACTGCTGACATCTCTTTCTTTCTTTCTCTCTTTGCTAGTAAGTTTTTATCTGATTAACGTTGCTGGATGTGCAGCCTGTATTTTCTTAGTATCAGCTTGCCAGAGGAGATAAGCTTGTAGATGGGAACAATCTCGCTTCATTTTCTGAATGTGATGAATTCCACAGTATCATTGTGGTGCGTCTCCTGATTCTGTCATCAGTGGAATGACAGCGATATTCCTTCAGAAGTGATCAGTCTCAAACATCCATTGACAATAATGCATAGCCATCAGTTGAGGATAGCAATATTCCATCTATGGTTATTGGTTTCCCATGTAAACGAATGTACAAAGAATGAGAAAAAACAAAAGAGTATGCTGCCTTTAACTCCTCAACCGCTTCATGTTCTGCATCATGAATGAAGGTCAGTCTTTAAATTGCACATTTTGTTGATAATGTGTCATGCTTATTCATTCTTGCCTTTGGGGTATCATAAACACAGCATCAATATGAAATACCAAACGAGCAATAACTTATATTGGCAAAAAAGGTTCGTCATGAAATTGTACCCCACAAAACAAAAGTAAATCATTCTTGGTAAAGCTCTCCAAACTTTAATATTTTTCAAGAGTCATCATTCTATTTTTTGTTTTTTTATTAATCTGGTTCTAATGAGCTTCTGCTAGGGTTAGAGGGATGGGAGAAAGTATGAATATATAGGAATCGAATACCTTTTTTAGTTTCACTAAATTAGGGTGAAAGTGGATAATTACTTGTACTCTTAGGGTCCAAATAAATTAGGGTATAGTATAACCTGAAGATTTTAATACTATATGATATTTGGTTTAACACGTATATGATATTATATTTTATAATTTGTAATATCATCATTTATTTATAAATAATTATAATACTATAAATTAATATTAAATAAAATAGGAATTTTTATTAATTAAAATTTTATTTATATTAAGTGCTATTATTTATTTCAATATTTTATAACTATTTATTATTTTAATAAATTATTTAAATAAAAAATACAATTTTATATATTTTCATATTTTCTATTTTAATCATAATTATTTAAACTTAAATTATTAATCCTTTCTTTTATATATTACAGATTATTTATTATTTATTTACAATATTTATTTTTATTAAATATTTATTATTTTATTTTATGTATTATTTATCAAATATTTGTTACATATAACTAAATTAATATCATATATTATTTGTATTTATTTATTATAAAATATTTTTATAAAAAATTACTTTCATTTATTTAAGAATTATTTTATTTTGATAAAATATTACAAATAAAAGTAACCTTATATTTTAAAAGTTAATTTAGCCTTTCTATACTGTATTAAGTTGTACAGTATTTTGACAAATAAGAGAGTTATGATATATAAATTTATACAATATGTTGCACCAACAATGGATAAGGGCATAATGTATAGTATTAATTTATACTATTATCCAATACATCGTACCAAACACGCCCTTTCATGGTTTTAGCTTTTGCATAACAAAAACTAATGGGTTTAATGGCGAGGCAGAGAAGATCCGTTAACATTTCATTGGAGTATTTAATTTACAGTACAATCTGTATGAATCTGCATTGTTTGCAACTTGATGAAATGGTATATATGATGTTTGGAACAAAGGATTTCATTGTTGATGATTATATTTTGGATATCAATGTAATTTAATTGAAAAGTTCAGGATATCATTATGTTTTCTGGGTAAGTTTGCTGGTGTAATTTACTGATTAATGATGGATTACCCTTTCTTTTTCAATGAAGCTTTTGGGTGTTGCAAAATTCTATGCTAGATAACGACGGGAGAGTAAAGATACCTATATACAAAATAAGGAGACAAAAGTTTTCAATCAACCAAAGGCGCATCTAATTAAAGCAAAACAACTCGGATAAGGAACCAGATTTTCCTTTAATAATGCTAACTTCGTAAACCCCCCCCCCTCCCCAATTTTTTTTTCCCTTTATTAGTCTCCTTTAAAATATAATGTGTATTTTTAAGAGTAAGATTTCAAAATGATCATTGTTGTAATTGACCCCCCCCCCAAAAAAAAAAACTCAGCTATATATTTATAGAACACGAACAATATAATAATAATCTACAAATTTGCTAAGATTAACTATCTTAACTTTTTATTAAAATTCATATAAAAAAAACTTTTTGTTGAAAACCATTCACCTGCTTTTTATTATTTAAAGTGCATAATTTCCTTTAAATGGCGAAATACTGTTATTATGAGAATCAGAATGAAATCATCATTCCTTTTACAGTGTCAAAAAAAAAAAAAATGGTATTCGATTATTTCATTTTTTGGAATAATCTTACCGGAGTTGGCACTAGAGATCTAAAGGTTTTTTGACACTAAGATGTGGCCCCCTCGTAAAGTCTCAATCAAACATCTTGCTATCACCTTTATTTCTTTTTGCTAGATATATACTATATAACTTTTATTTCAAACTCAATAAACAAAAGTCCAAAACAGATACATTTGTGACAAGCAATTATATGATTAATATTTCTACCACATTGGAGCGTGTTAGTTAGTGCCAATTCCTATATATTTTTCAAAAAACTTGAAAAGTATTAAATAAACTAATTTTGATTTTTTTTAGTTGCCTAATTTATTCATCATCAACAGGTAGGAACTAATCTCTTTAAGGCAGAAGTTTTATTAAGAATGTTTAAGGAACCCAACTAATTATCAAATGTGCAGGGTCTCATGGTTAACTAATTTCAAATTTTAAAAATAGCTTTCAAATTATTAATTATGGAGTAAATAATCCTTTAGTCTTAATATTTTCAATTTGATCCTAATAAAATTTATGACATTAATTTGGTTTTAACAATTTTAATTTCAATATCAATTTAATTTTCATATTTTTATTTTGACATCAATTTAATCATTGTGTTAAAGTAGAAAAATCCAACATAATGACTAAATTGATTTCCAATAAAAATGTTAGCATTATATTAATGTCAAAAATTTTGTTAGGACAAAATTGATGTCAAACTAAAATTGTTAGGATGAAAAGGAACATTTTTCCAGGTTATTCAAAGAGTTTTGAAATTATAAATAAATATTTATTCATTACGTTTTAGATACTAAGCTTTGATTTAATATTAACATTTTTACATACTATCAACAAATAAAAAGTTTTATAGCTAGAAACCCTTCTACTATCAACATTTTTAAACACTAGCAAAGAATTGACTCATATAATTAATTTTCGCTCATGCTTGATTATGATTTGAATTCAATTTTTCAGTTTTTCTATTAATGAGTAATTTTTAAGTGCCTTTGTGAACATTTAATGAGTCTGAAAACATGTTTTGACATAAATTGAAACAATTTTCTGTCAGTCTAAATTTTTATATACTAAAAACAAAAAACCTTCTAATATATTTTTCTTGAACAGGTAATATGATCTGGTTTCACAAATATATATATATGTTACGTATCTCGAATTGATATATTGACAGGATCCCAGTTTAGTTAATTATAATATAGATGCGGACCTTTTTTCATTTTTTTACATTTTTTTAAAAAAGAGATGTGGACCTTAACGAACAGGGAAGCTCAACTTGACAAGTATTATGATTGAGTTGTTCTATTTGCTTATCCAGTGTGAAATCTGTCGATTCACACATCATTTATTATTGATGAGATATTAACTCCATCTAAATACGATCCACATCCCATTTAATGATAAATAGAATAGTTGACAATATCTTCCATCCTATAAATACAAATAATATTTTTCATTACAATTTCCCTTTGCCTTTGATTATCCTGCCCTTATGTACGTATGCATAAGGTAAGGTGAGATATCGTAGCGAGCTTGCTTTCACATGAACTTAAAGGTTTTGCAGGAGGCATGTTAAGAAAGTAAAACGTGCATATAACTACGTACGATAGATATATACGTTCAATACATGCACTTTGATGTTCGAAATTGCAAGCTTTTTGAAACTGCCGTCCTTATCAAGATCATAGAAACCATGCGGTTTTTAAATATATAGAATTTAATTTCAATATAAAATAATTTTATCAGTTATCACGATTTGATTTGAAATGTGACTCTAGATTGGGATTGAATTTCCACATAAGCTTATTGGATAAGGTGACTTACTGAATGCTTATATTAACACAATTTTCATACTTAAAACATAATTTTCGTTGAAAACATTATTAATTAATTTATTTAAAACATAATATTAGAATTCATAAAATTGAAATATTTCAACATGCATAATCATGAATTTATCTTGATTAAATTCTACATGAGTTATAGCAGTTTGTGACAACATAACTTGTTTCATAGTATGATCTTAGCCATAAATTGAAAATCGGTTCAAACCTTAAAACTGAATACATATGAAGAAAGTCATAAATTCTAAAAGTTAAATACATAATCTAAAATTAGAATATATGGTTCAGGTTCTGCCACATCTCCTACTTTAATTCTAACATAAACCTAAACTAAGCCCAACTATAAAGTAAAGCTTATCATTGGAAATAGTTGTGTCTATTGGATGGTGGTGAACGATAACCTAATCAACCTAAGGAGGAAGAGAAAGCGATGAGTAATCGAACTCAATAAGTGGATCTCATCCACCACCCACATAGGACAACAACAATAACAATACATAGTATATGCATACACCTGCCAAACATATTTTTGATATTTATATACATAACTATACTGGGAAAAGCATTTAGAATTTCATAATTAACAAATCATATAATCTTAAAAAAAAAAGCGATGTAAATTATTTTAAGGGGATTAGGGAAAAAGAATTCTAAGCATGTTATAAAAAGGTGATACCCAATCTCTTACGAATATGAGCATCTAACCGATAGCAAATGATCCCTCGCGGACCATGTCCTTCATGGACAAATTATGGACACCTAACTAGGTCTCGTTACCTAATCTGAGTAAAAAACGTGATTGCCCCTTGTGGACAACATGGTATATCAAGGTTAACGAAATCACTATCGTTAACTTACAATTTTGTTTGTCTGTAATTCATATCTCAAATCTAACTTGCAATTAAATTGAATAAATATAAATACGCTAAAAGCTCTAAAAACTCTAAATTCATATAACTTTAACAAGCATAATTGGGGTTCTAAAATCATGTCCAAGGATTCACTAACTTGCAGACATGGTGATTTTAGAAATCCACAGAATATGTATTTGTCAATGTTCTGAATTATACTTAACTCAATACTTTTAATATTGCATAATTGAATTTCTAAAATCGTATTTTGAGACATGGTTTCATAAACTTGGAAACTTTTAAATCATAATATCACGTCGTTAATAGAGATAAATCATATTCAACTCAATATTTTTAATAAAAACTTAGATGGGCTTATAGAAACATATTCACCTAGTCCAAAATTTTGAAAACGGAGTAATTTCATTAATCTATATTTTATGCCTCCAATTTTGATAAACTTGCTAAATCACATATTTTTCAATAAATCTTTTCATGAGCATATAAAATATTTTCAAGGTATACAACAAATTAATCATGGTCCCATGATTTTTTAAAACATTTTTCATGATTTACTCAAGGGTTCATAATACTTCTAAACTTGGCATATTTTGTAAAATCATATTCATAGCGTATTTCCAATTCTAAATTCATACGTAGCATCATAGTGTTTATAACATAGCTATAATGATCGAAAATAAAGTCATGAGTTCAAACACACTCACTGTTTAGAGTTGGGAGTGCATGAGTCTCACTCCAGAAACACGCAAGTTACCAATGAATTTTTTCATCGGTATTACCAACGGATTTATTGACAGAAAACGTGAAATCTGAGCCAAATTTTTTTTTCATTCATCATCGACGGAAATCCGGTAAATTTCACACCAATTGGCACGGAATATGGCGCACATATTACCGATGAATTTTTCTCTCGATAAATAACTTGAATCGTTTTTTTTTCAAAAATTTAATTTTATAAACGGATTTTTCCATTGATAATTATTTTTTTAAAATTTATTTTTAGCGGTAGAATAATCTGCTTGAAATTTTTTAGTGAATGCCGCGTTTTCCAAGGAGTTATTGGTAGAAATTTTCCTTCGGTAATTTAAATTTTCGCCAATAACTTAAAAAGAAAAGGGATTTAGTTTCTCCCCTCATTATTTCTCTCTCTTCGCAACTCTCTCTTTGTGTACAACACCGCCCCCGCCCCCCCTGCAGCGGCCCAAAGCTATTGCCCGTGCTACGCTATGTTCAATGAGCAGGAAGGCCATCGTCGACCGCCGCTCTCCTCCTTGGAAGGCCTTTGCCGTGCCAGATTTGGAGGAAGTCCAACCCGTAGTGCTCTCATCTCAAGTGCACCAACACCATCTCCATCTTAGTCTCAAGTATACACTTACCCTTACCACCAGTTACTTTCTTCCATTTTGTTGTGTTTTTCCCAAGATCTACTATGGATTAACTGCCCATCTCATTGTTTTTGTTTTGGAATTTTTGAAACAATTGATTTTCCCATATTCAATAATAGATACTAGTGTCGTTTCGTAACTTAAGTTTCCCCAAACCTTGAAAAAGCTCATTTGGTTCGTTCATTTTTTCTTAACTTAACTTTGATTCTTAAGTTATTATTGCATTTGTGGTTTTATTTGTAAGTAATTCTTAAACATCACATTTGAGCTTAGGAGCTTTCATTTTATTTATTTAAAAAAAAGTTGTTTTCATTTCACATGCTCTAAATGAAGTCCATTCTAGATTAGAAAATCAATTTTTGCATCTCCAATCAATGTTTTGTTGCTAAAAAAAAATTAAGGGACCCAATTCATATATGCTTCTCTTAATTTATGATAAGAGATATATGCTATGATTATTATTTGTTTCATCCCTGTTTGGCTTCTCCTATTTCTGTTTTCATCTTCCCATTTGTTATGGATTGTTGAGGGATATCTACTCATGTATATAATGTATGAAAGATGTAGGTTATATTTGAGGGATTTTTGATTAATTGATTTATTAATTTAAGTAATTGATTTTGTTACAAAACATCAAATCGGTTGGAGTATTTTTTAGTATATTATTCCTTTATCTCTTTTAAGGTAAGTAATTATTTCTTCTCCTTATTTAATTATATTTTTGTTAAGATAGAGACTTATGATTTCTAAGATAGAGTTGTAGGAAATTGGGATTGCATGAGCTTGGGGAATGACGTAAAGGTCATTTTCCAACTTGTTTGCATTGTTTGCTATGGAGATTGATTGTGTATGTGGAGATTCAGGATATGCATGTTATGATGTTATAAGGGTGTGTTCTAGAACAGTTTTAGATCTTTAAATATTTGTTTGATTGTATTATTCAGTTTATTGACTGGATTGATATATATATATATTGAAATTAGAGTTTTGGGATGTTTTAATTTCAAGGGAGGTTTTGTCGAATTTATTTTTAATTTAAAGAGTGAAATTTTAATTTAAGGGGGTGCTGCTGAAATTTTGTTAAGTTAAATAGTAATTTTGATATGTTATTTTTGTAATGTGTGAATAATAACCGTTATAAAAAATAGAATATTCTATTTTTTGTAATAGTTATTACTTTAGAGACTCAATTGAAAAGTTTTATATAATGTAGAGACCCAAGTAAAAACTTTTAAACTGGGAACCTAATTGAAAATTGAGTGAAATTATAGGGACGGACTTATAAGTAATTAAACCTAAATTAAATATCACACAGAAATATAATTGACTCTAAAATGTTCACAATAACAAATCTTGAGAGTTCCATGGATTTCTCACAAGTTGCAATTTCTTTGCTAGTTGGAGTTGGCCATATAAATCAAGCAATATTAATGTAATATATCATAAATTATATTTATAGACACTGGCTCATGAATCTACTCCGTGATTTCAAGGTATTACCTATAGGAGATGTGTTGTTTATACCTAAAATGACTAGACATATAATGGATAGATTAAAAGGATATAGACAAAAACAAAGTGACGGTGTCTAGAAAGGCTATCTTATATCTATATGTATAAGATTTCTATAAAATGTCTAACTCTTAATATACAAATAATATTTATCATGGGAAAAAGTTTAAAATGTCCAAGGTATATAGTCCTACTAATTAATGTGAATGAAACGCATGCAAGAAACGCCTGAAAGCTAAATTTGAAAACACACCAAAGGTTCCGGCTCTATGTAATATTGCTTATTCTTTCATTGCTACAACAGAAGTTGTAGACAAATAGCCTTAATTACATGTGATAGTTTGGTCTCACCAATGATATTATTGCTATACAATATTTTTCAGATGCTCAAGTGCAACTACAGTGTGGGGGCAAGGTGTTTTCCGATGCAACAACCGATGGTGCTGGAAAATTCTCAATAATGATGGATTCCCTGCTATATGATTTGTCTTCACCGCTCAATGGATGCAACCTTGTGGTTCTTACACCACTCTCCAACTGCGACCCCAAGCTTCCTTCTGTTGGGGGATTGATTTCAACCCTGCGGTTTGTTGGGATCAGTGGTGCTGGAACTCACACTGTTGCCAACATTGCTCCATCAGGATTTCAGTTCGTGCCCTCAACTTAAAGAGCAATCATATTCATAGGGGAGCACAAAAACATGACAATATATATTATAATTAAAAAAAAAAGTCATCACGAACTGTGTTGCTCATTTCTTATTTTTGTGTGTTTTCCTCTTTTTTTTCTTTATTTGTTATATGTTGAATTTTTTATATTTATGTTTGTAGACTTTGTGACATTTTTATCTATTTTACATTTTGGACTTAAATTTATTGTGTTTATTATTTATTAAGTATTTTCTTATAATTTTTCATTATTAAATATATTTACATATTTATAATTAACTTTAAATAACAGATATGCTCTTAAATATTCAGGGAACATACAAATTACTGCATATTTATTCACAAAAAAAAAATTGCCGACGGATTTTTTGTCCTTAAAATCAAAATGTAATAAAAACTAAAACGATCACAAATTATCGATAGATTTTTCCGTCGGTAATATAAATATAAAATAAAAAAATTAAAAATTTTACATTACCAATAGATTTTTCCATCGGTAACATAAAAAACAAAAATTAAATAATAAACATTCATAATTACTAACGGACAAATCCGTCGGTAAAATTCAAAAAATAAAGAAATTAAAATTTCTGCGAATTTTCTCGGTAACTAATAAAAACGCGTCAGTAATTAGTAAATCTTGACGAATTTGTTGGCGAATTTTCCAGCTCATTATCGATGGATTTTTATAGACAAAATCTGTTGGTAATTTCGTTGGTAAATATTATCGACGAATTTTTTTTGCCAATAATAGTTACCGACTACATTATTACTATTTGACAAAATCCGTCGATAACACCTGAAAATCCATAGGTAACAACATTATTTCTGGTAGTGACTATCCAATATCCACTTGATCTTGGAAGCTAGAAATTACATCAATAATTGCCATAGAACCAACATAGACACATGAGCAAACTATAAGCTTACTAGAACAACTCTATAAACATTATGAGAGTACCCAAACTTGACAACAAATAGGATATAAACACCCTAACTCGTATATATGGAGGAAAGGAGAGGAAAGAAAGCATAAATCATGAACAATCCATACCTTGAAGCTTAGAGGAGATAGGATTAAGAGCGGATGAGGGTAAGAAGATGGGAGAAAAAGGAGAGGGTGTTAGGGTTTGAACTTTGGATAGAAGAAGCGTAGAGGAGGGTTAGGATTGGAGGGTCACTAAACAAAGCTACGTTGTTTTGAGCCTCTTAACATTGGAGGCATCATTATAGTGGTCCTTATAGCAGCCTCAGAAATGCATGTTATGCATTTTTCATATTTTCATGCATCCAAAGTCTTTTCGAGGTTTTTTAATTTTAATATGGTGTGGGACGAGGTTTAATATCATAATATGTCATTTATGGAGTAATTACGGTGGGTGGGACGTGGAACGCGAATTATGTTCCAAAATCATCCACAAGGAACACAATTCGCTACGCGGATCATGTCCTCGAGGTTTTCACAATCTGCTACCGCGGATTACGTTCCCAAGATTTTTTCTTTTTTTTTGGCTTTTTCTACACATAATTGCTGGAACATAATCGCTCTGAGCGAATTACGTTCCCAAAGTTTTTTTTTATTGTTTTTATGTGTCACAATCCGCTACCTGCAGATTGTTCCCTCAACCACCCCCAAATTGTCATTTCCCTGAATGTGCCATATGCTAGTGTTTTGGCTTATGAATTTCCATAAGCAAATCATTGAGCCTCTTTTCGACAACACGGTGGGTAGAAGAACTAAGGTCGTCCGAATTTGTCTAAGGACACATGAATTTGAGACATCACATTGAGTCAATCAATAAAGTATCAAAATTTTATTAAAATATCAAAGTGACAAATTATAGAAAATAATTACCTATTACTACAACCCTTCATTATGATTTGTCATTTTTATTAAATCTTATTGGTCAGTAATATAAAACTATTTTATATTATCACTGCATAAAAATTAACCTTATTCCTGTATTCTCTCATATTTGGATTTAGTTTTTCAATTTTCATCAACTATAATTTCTTTGCTTTTTCTGCCACTATTGTCAAGTTTTTCGTTTTCTTTCTTTTAATTGTCAATCTCGAAATTTCATGGGGGTAGGAAATGCTATTGATCGATAGATTCGGTCAACATAGCTAGCTAGGAGAATATATCAGATTAAAAATAAATTTTAATCTTTACCCGCTGATGATTGTGAAAGTAACTATTATGACCTCCTCGAGTAAAAATGTTTCAATAATGTTTTATACAACTGTTTTGGTATATTTTGCTTGGGATTATACTTAAACTAGCCTTGTAGAGACTTTTGAAGGGAGTTGAACGTCTTTGTCAATCAATGAACATGTAAAAGTAAGAAGCTAAGAAATCATTTCAAATTTCAGTCTTCGGCGAAATTGTTCATATTTTTCAGTTGAAAGAATACAATAAATTAATAATAACAATCAAAGTAATATTCGTAGACGTTCATTCTAGATACGAAGATCAGTCTCAAATGACAAGTCCAATATTTTAATGCGAAAGATTCACATGCGAACAGAAACACAATCTGTGTATCACCGTTGCTTCTCTCTAAATATTAATTATAAACTATGATCTACAGGAAAGAATTCGTCCACAAACTTATAAACCAGCCGAATAAGGCCAGTTTTCACTATCGTGCTTCTTAAGTAGTACTAGCCTTTATTTTTGGAAAACTCCACAAGATCAACACATGGTTTTGGGAAGGTAAACATTCTATTTTCTTAATTATTGACTTTGACTTCGAGTCTTGGACATGCAAAAACCATTAAATGAAGAATTATGACTCTTATAAAATCTCAAATATTTGAATAGAATTGTTTTTGATAGGAAGAAACATGTCGAAAATCTTAAAGAAAATGGAAAACTCTATTATATTTCAGCCAAAACAGACGTATCGACTCGAAATTATAACATATTCACCCGTCTTTTACTTTCTTAATTAAATTCTCAAACCTAGGTGTTTTGTTTGGGTAATATAATATTGTGAGTCTATATCAAAAGATTAAAAAAAGATTTGTTATTTGAAGTTGATCATTTTATTTGGGGTACCACAATGACTTGTCCATCATTCACAAATGAAAATATAACAAAATAGTATTTACAACAAAAGTTTATCATTCCAATAGTGGATGATGGATAAATCAACATGATGTCTCAAGTAAAATAAACACACTTAACATAATTTTTTCCATAATAGTTTATGGCACAATTTTGATATTTTTCCCTATGAGTTTAAAACTTTAATATTCTTTTCTTTAATAATTAATATAATCCAACACATATATACACTTGGAGTTTATAAGAATTATATATATATTCTTGGTTGAAACGTCATTTTACCCTTGAATTCATGTGTACTCTATATATATGTGCCTTCATTGATCTGAGATATTAAGGAGACAATTGACAGAAAACCAAGCATAATGCTATTTTCTATATGGGTTTTAATTTAATGTCACTATGTTGTGCCTAAGTGTCTATCTATGTCGCTTTGTAATAATGACACCAATAACTTAATAGTAGTGGTCGAACCCGACTTACCTCCGTCGCTGGCTATTGCTTTGCAATGAGTGGATTTAATTAGTTACAACGCAAAAAAAAAAAAAAACTTTATTCGAAATTAAAGGATATATTGCTTTCGCAAATGGCCCCCGAGTTTGCAATATTCTCCAGAGTCTAGACCATTGGAGGGGGAACAGCAGAATGTTGCAGTAAAAAGGCAAATCCAAAATGTTATGAGCCTACAATTCATTCATGTGCGATGATGAATATTCCATCCTAGCTGGTTTGATTTTCTTGCGCCTACATCGTCTATCATCACACACATGATCATTAATTGATCGAACCAAACTCAATTCAATTATTCAATTTTATGAAAAATAGGAAAAACTTGTTAACGTCTACAAGGTTCCATCACATCTCTGATCTATCTTTCTTAGGCTGACAGGTTTGTGCTCATTGGGGATGTTGTGAGTGACAGATTGACGTTACACTGGATTCCATGGATAACAAGAAAAGAATCACATAATTAGTTATCGTTTTCATCACCCCCATTTTCGCCGTTCTATTAAATCCATATTGTAAGGTATTAATAAAAGACTTTTGCTTATCAGTACTCTAAGAGCACTGTCTGGATAAGAATAGTAGAAAAGATAAGATTTAAAATTTTATAATAGATCCCATAATTTGAAAATATGAAAATTTAGAGTCTTTTTAGTTTGAGTTTTCAGATTTTTAGTCTTTCAGAATTTATGAAAAAAAACCTGTAAATTCTAAAAGCGAAATTTATAGTTTTTAAATTTTAGTTTTTCCAAAATTCAAAACTAAAATGAGAACTAAAAACTGAAACTAAACCAAACAGCTAAGGGTTTGTTTGGTTTAAGTTTTCAATTTTCAATTTTATTTTTAATTTTTTAGATTTTGTTAAAGAAATACTGAAATTTCTGAAACTATAAATTTCAATTTTCAATTTTTATTTTCAGTTTTATATTTCCTTTATAAAATTTAAAAAACGAAAACTAAAAACTGAAACTAAATATGTCCTTATCTTTTCAATATCAAACCTTGTATTTCTTAGTCTTGAATCAGTGTCCTTAGTTAAATAAACCCTTAATAAAATGGCGCATTTTATAAACCTCGGTAACAATCATAGACCACCATTGAATGCTAGTTGAAATCCAAGGGAAATATCATAACAATTTGAATTATATATTTTTTTACTTTTGCTTTTTGTATTATATTATAAAATACATATTTTATTGTAATTTTGTACCTTTTTTTTAACTTTTGATTATACATTCTAATATCCTTTGAGTTTTTATGAAATTTACTCTGACTTTCCTTTATTTGTTTGGATGGTATAGATCTTTTTTAGATGGCTAGATACATTGTATAATGTGCATCGAGGAGAAGTCCTAATGGTTTCACAAATTTGAAACGAAATCTTCTAAGCTAATTTTATAAAAATATGAAGTCGAGTGAATTTCACTTAATCTTAGAAGAAGTGAATGCAATTTCTTCTTTTTATTAATACTACATATATTATTATAATATATCTAAATATATTTATATATAAATTCAATTAGATTTAATTTAAATACATTAACAATATAAAAGTTTTACACAGTCATCCAATTAAATTCTTCTATATATATGACTTTTAAAGTAATAGATTAAAAGTTAACTATGTTCAATTGTAATTGAGTATCTAAGTAAAAAAACTTGTATGATCATCAATACATTGAAATTAAATTAAATTAAATTAATCTAATATTATTAATTTATTATTTTTTGGTGAGGTATTATTAAGTTATTCTGATATTATTTATATTAGTACCACTATTTTTTTAAAAAATAAGATGAAAAGAAAGATTTACCTTAGAGGGGGGAAACAAAAAGGGAGAAAGAAAAGGTCAAGGGTGAGAGAGAGAGAGATAGGCAGAAGGAGACAGGGAACGTGGAGTCCCGTTTTTGTTGGCTGGGCTCATGAGGGAAATGGACTCAAGAGTGAAGCCACGCTACAATTCATACTCTGAATGTGTTGTACTTTGAAATGACAAATCAATATAAGCTCTGACCCTCTCTCTCTCTCTTTCTCTGAACTCTGGTCTGAAGCCACAAAGCTGCCATCAAGATCCAATGCATCATCTCCTCCTCACTTCCGACCCTTCAATTCCTAATATTTAATTAATTATAATATTAATTGCTAGCTTCTGCTATGATGATTGCATTCCGCCTACCCCTTTCCTTTCTTCTCTCGTTGCAAAATATTTAATAAATTAAGAAATCATATATATTTTAACTTTCTTTGTTTTTTATGAAAGCTAATCATTTTCATGGAAATCGTTATGGTGAGTCTTATTAACACAGTATTAGATCAGTCCATCGTGTGGACATAGCAAAAGGGCAATAGCAGCATCATACGAGTCATAAAGCCGATCAGTGACAGGCTCAAAAGCTTCCGGCAACTGCATTTGCAACTGTAGCTATATATATATATATATCCGTTATTTTTTTTTCCTTGGTTTAAGTTTACTGCACACCTTTAGTTGTAAATGAACATCACTCGGACCCGTAACGTGGATCGTTTGACGTTCACAAACTTTGGAACTTCTCAGCAAATTTTTATTTGCATAATAATAAATATTTATAAAGAGAAAAAATACAGGTGCAAATGCGGCTGCCGGAATGTTATAATTTATATTGATCTTTCTTTTTATGGATCTTCACTGTATTATGATTTGTTTTATAAAAAATCTTATTTGGATTTATAGGGTGTGAATATTGTGTTACTCATAACTAATTCACTATTGAATGAGATGTGACTCTATTCAATAAGTCTACATTCCATTCAATAATAAATAATGTGTGAGTATATGATATCTTATATCTAATAAGTCCAAATAACATAACTCTTGTTTTATATATTCACACACGCGTAGTTTCTTGTTTCTCGGTAACAAAAATTAAGTACGATATCACTACCACTAGTGTCTTTAGTGTCTCTTTCCAGGTGGTTTCTGATATGGCATTATTAATTAGTGTCTTAATTACTACTCCTACACCTCTAAATAATTATTTAATTTTAAATGTGTATTAAAATTAAGAAAATGATTGAAAAAATATTAAAATTAAAAAAGTTAAAAGTAATTTATTGAACTATCTTTTAATATTCTATTTTCTCTCTCTTACTCCACTATATCTTTTTTCTTTTCCAATAATATTTAATAGGATTGTTATTAAAAAAAATAATTAATAACATGAATAATTATTTCTAGATTAATTTTTTAAAAAATAAATAAGTATTCAAGAACAAATGAAGTATTAGAATGGAGTAAGTGAAAAATAATGCTGGAGCTAATAACATTGCTTGAATCTTCACAACTTCCTTAAATGAAGATTCTTCCAGCGTTGACCATTTGAAAATTTTCGCAGACTACATTAAATCAATGTATGTATAACCATTGCCTTAAGGGTACTATCTAATTAAGCAAAACAAGAAAACTTTGACATTAAAAAAACAAGATTTTGTGTGTTTAAAATATGGGATCTACTAAAAACTTCTATAAATTGTTTGTTTTGGTATCCTTAATTAGTGCCCTAAGGGCATTATTGGTTAGCAAAACTCATTTTTAAATATATTAAATTCAAGTTAAGTATCTGTACCATGCAATTACGAAATAGAGAAGGGAAAAGAAGGGAGAAACCAAGCAAATCCAAAATCATGGAGAAAATGTCGCAGCAATCTAACTATGCAATACCAGGGCATATAAGAATTTGATAAAGGGAAGAAGAATATATATATTTGGCAGGATCGGGACGAAACTCATTAGTCATATTGTGGTATAGTCCACGATGTAACCAATTCAAAAACATGAGAAACCTCAGTTTGTTTTGTCTAATTATATATAGTTTCAAACAAATCATCAACCATGACTAGAAAGATCATTTTCTTGCTCAATTTCAGAGCCAGCTTCGTCATCTTGATCAAGACAATCAATTCCATAAGCTTTGTGTCCATTCCCGAACGCCTTGATATGATCCTTAAGAGACCTTTTGTGCTTGAAGTCAGACCCACAAGAACAATACCAGAGCTTCCCACAGTTCTTCTCATGAGTTCTCCAATCACCTCTTACAGCAAATGCTTTGCAACATTTTCTACACATGAAAGGCTTGATTCCATGCTTTCTCTTGTAATGTGTTTGAAGGGTTCTAAAGTCTTTGAGCGGCTTTGCTCTTGGGTGGTCAATGTTGTTCTTGCACCCGGCTGCACAGCAATAGCAAGGGAGCCTAAGCATAGCTGTTGGCTGGGTTCCCCTTAGCGATTCTGGCCCCTTTCTATATTGAGATCCATGCCCCCACATATGCATCTGCAAATTTTGGAAGCAATGTCATCTATAAGAGCAAATAACAATTCCATTATTTAGATTTACTTTTAGAACACCAAAATACAATACCCTCTCTAGTAACTACAATATATCTTATTTCGACATCAATAATTTTTTGAGATCCAAAAAGGTGAATATCGCATTTGATATTCACTTTATTACTATTAAATTGGTTTTGGCTTGTGACCCCACTCTCTTGACCATCTAATTTCTCTGCTCTTGGATTTGATGGATGTCCAAATCCACATTCACTTTTAGATATCCAAATAGCATTACTCTTTCAATATACATGTATGTATTTCAACTGACTAGATGTGTGTATACTTCAAAAGTATGCTCACCCCCACTTACCTTAATACATGGTCTCCTTTACTATCTCTATAGATGGTATTTTTAAAAGAAGCATTTTCCAGCAAATAATTAGCTGAAAAGGCAATTGGGCAAGAATGAAAGTCACTAACACTCACGTGCAGGATAAAATCTTTGGAATAGTGTCCAAGAGTCTTTCACGGTGAAACAGCATTTGCTTTTTGCATGTAATTTTGTTAAGATTACGAATTTAATTTTACTTTGCCGGCCAATTTTTTGAGTCAGAAAGCCTAAGAGGATAATCTAGGAGGCCGCGTCATTTTCAGCATGTTTCAATACCTCTTCGTGGCCTATGGTCTAGGATTAAAGAAAAAAGTGACAGTGTAGGGCATCCTAATAAAGAAACAGTTCGGAAGCCCAACAAGGGAATATTGTACAGCTATTTATGTTTATTTTTGCGGACAAGAAAAATTAATTCATTCCATGCGTGTTGAACTAGAGTTCGAAAACTAAAAACTTAATTGATGTTCTTTCATTCTATGTCTCCTTGTGTTGGTGTTCAACTTGTTCTTGCTTTTGAACTAAGATTTAATGAGCCCAAGGGCTATACCAATTCTCATTTTTCTATCAAATGCAAAAACCACGAAGGTGCAAAATGGATACTACCCTCAAATAATGATATCGATCTTTGGAAGGAAATCAGGAGTTAATTTCTCATTTTTATCTCCTCAACAGCTAAAGGGGGCATGGCATAGAACAGTTTAGAGCTCAGGACTAAAGGAAATTAAGGACATGCAATAGTATATGTAGGCCGGGCAACCCTAAATTACACAAAAACACTCACATACACAAATGTCCGTCCTTTCATGAATCTAAGACAAGATTAATTATGGGTGAAATCTTTAAAGTCAGACTTTAAAAGAAAAAGTATAACCAAAGGATATACAGAAATGAACATTTCTCTTTTTTAGCAAATTTTCACAAAAGTAAGATCTGGGAAAGTGGAGGCAAGAAAGAAAAAAAAGGAAAGGGAAAGGAAAGACATTCTCTTTCTTTCTCACTTTTATATTCATTTCATCCTCAATTAATGTTTTCCACTACATATGCGTATTTTTTAAACCTGGCCTCGAGAGAATTCATTTTTTTTCCAAGGTTATATATGAAAGGCGACAAATACCTGCATGTTGTTGTATCTGTTGAACGTCTTGAAACACAGGGGGCATGAGAACTGCGTTGGACCAATCAGAATCTGAGCTGGGGTAGGGATCCAATACTGGCCCCTGTTGATTCTATTTGATGGGCACTCGGGAGAAGCATCAACAGTGATCACTTTTTCTTCTTTGTCCGAAACCTCTGATGAGGAATACATGTTTGATGAACCCAAATCAGCTGAACTAGTGGTTGGAAGCCCTAAGTGCAAGGCCACCGTAACACTATCATCATCAATAGAGCTGGATGATATGCTTAGTTCCTTCTTCTCCTTCTTGTTATTGTTATCAACTTCCATGGCACCAAAGGAAGATTCTAGATCTTCACGCCTAGTAGGGCTTAGGTTAAGGAGAGGGAGGGCTTGTCTTGGAGGAGAGGATTGGTGGTGTTGGTGGTGGTGAGTGAAAGAGATGTTGCCACTTGTGCAATCATGATGATGATGATGATGATGATGATAGCTAGAAGGAAAATAGAATGGTGGGTTGGAGCAAGATGATGAAGAAGAGAAAAGGAAGGTTGGGGAATTGAGGTCAAACCAACCATTGAAGTCATTTGAGCAGTATGGATCCGTCATGATGAGAGGTGGGAACGGATCGATCAAAGGAAAAGGGTATTATATGATCGATGGCGTAGAAAAGGATTAGGTTATTATAGAGAGAACTGAACAAGGAAAGGAAAATGATAATAAAGGGAAGAGGGGTAGGGTAGTGTGTAGTGGATGGGGAGAGATAAAGGTGAGCAAAAAGATAAGTTTGAGATTTATAACAAAATCACCATAATGAAAGAGTCAGGGTGAAGAGTTAAAAAGATGTGTTAGAAATCCAATGTTGGTAAAGCAGACCCAATAAAGTTAAAAAAAAAAGGGAGACAAGAAATCACTTGCGAAATGTGACTTAACAATGGAGAAAATATGCCAAAGCAAAGAGGGGAAAGAGAGTGTGGGAAAAAGTCAGGTTTGTGTAGACAAGGAGATGATGAGATCTTATTATCTTGGAACTTGAAATTAAGAAGGTTTATATGAACAGTGTGGAAAAAAAAGAAGGGCGGGGGGGTGCATAAGAAATTATTTAATATTTTAAGAAATTATTCCTCACTTTTAAAGTATTTATCAATTTTAACCAAATATAAAAATTAAAAAAAAATAATATTGATAATAATAATGAATAGACTAATATATCTCTATATATTAATTAATATAGTATAATATTTAAAATTAATACTAAATAAAATATTTTAAAAATATGTAATTAATTATAAATAATATTAAAAAATTAAAATTAATAGATATTTTAAAATATGAAATTACTTTAAAAATAAACATATATTTTGAAAGTGATAGACTAATATAGTTGAGACTCTGCGTCTCTACCTACCCATAAATGGTAGAAAATGAGACCAAAGACAAAGTCGTTAGTCATTGAAGTTGAAGTCTTGACTCTTGAAGACTATTACTAGTATCTGTTCTCTCATTACGGAATGCCCGTTCCCACTCACACGAGAGGCAGCAACTACCTTGTAGGCTTCAGCCCCATCAGGGAGGAACCAAGGTTGAGAGAGAGAGAGAGAGAGAGAGAGAGATTAACACCATATGCGTCTTGGAGTATAATATTCTTTTCGATTAGCACGTACGTAATTTATTAATTATTGAATCAGGCTGTATCGAAATCATATGTTAAGAGCTAAGAAATTTATCATTATAACACCAATTAATTAGAATACCACAAAATTGAAGAGGAAAAAAAAGCACAATATATAATGAAAAATGTTAGAGACACATTAATTTTGATAGTTTAGTTATTAAAAGGATGTGTGATATTTATTAAACTATTTGATAAATAAGTTGATTATATTACTTTATTTTATTTATCTATCACCATATCTTTTAGGCAATAATTCTTTTGGTCATGGGACATAGATTTTTTTATAGTATTTTGGAAAAGAAATATTTTGTCATTTGAATTACAGGTTATATAAGCATGTGTATTTTACCCAAAAAAACTTTTGCAAGTGTATAAATTGACTCTAACATTGCCCATCCATGTAAATCGACCATTCTACTAAATTTTGCATCTATTAATAATAAAAATGGTACAAGTTCACACAAATTAAAGATATTGATTTACATGTATGTTTTAGAGTAATCAATTAATTTAATTGACAAGCTGTTGAAATGAATTGTTTAATTGTTCCGAGGAAATAACACAATGGATCTGTTTGTTTGACAGCCTTCGACGATTGAGATCTTTCTCTTCTTCTCTTGTGTATGTAAAGTACTATGCCTCCTCGGGAAACAAACAGTTTGGGTTTGAACCAGCAAGTGCTTTGGCCTGCACGCTCTGGTCGGCTTTGGCCTCCTCAATTCAAAGGACCAGAGACTCCATCAGTCCGTGTCTCCGCTATAGTACTCTATCCACTGCTGAAATTTCACTTCTTGTGTTCTGTTACATGCAAAATATACTCACTCACTCACCTTCACTGTTGGATCTACCTTGTCTTTCTCTCTCTCTGCTCTCTCCGCGGATACAGCTGTTTTGTTCAGTGGGACATTTTGGAGTTAAGAGGAAAAAAGAAGTAAAGAACCACCATATATCATTTTGATCGAGGTCGAGGCTCACACGACAAAATACGGGACATAAATACTTCTAATTAGCTATTCCCTCTGCATATGAATAAGTGTCTTTTTAGAGAAAAAAATTTGTCAAATATTATCTGTTATTTGATAATTTTAAAGAAGTATTAATAATTATATTTTTTTCATATTTATTCTTACATAAATTTTCTCACAATTCTCATTATAATTATTATATAAATAAAATAAAAGAACAATTTTAGAATTAATTTATTTTAATAATTATGCTTTTTAAATAATGTTTTAATCTGTGTGTCAAAATCTTAAAAGATACTTGTTCATAAATGGAAGTAGTGACTGTAACCACTGAACACCATTGCCACCGACATGATCAACACCCTTTTGATAATCGTACCTCTTCTTTACCACCACCCTTAATTCTCTCTTCAATTTCCATAATTAATTATTTATACTATATAATAGTTTTAGCCCGTGTATATGCAATGTGCAACTGATTGAGGGTGTGCCCGTGTGTATAATTAGTAACACCTAAAAAAGTACCTCAGATTTTATTAATTTATTACAAATCTATTATTATCATAATGTCATTTGTGGAATAGTTTATATTTCTTTACATAAAGTAACCACATTTTTTCCACGGAAAAATAAAGCTACTACGTTTTTATATTTGGATAAATACAAAGTAGTGTAACTAAAGTTGACAGACCGATCGACTAAAATCGTTATTCTCTCTGTGAATTATACAGGAATCACAGTGAATCTAAGTTTGGATCTTTGCCAGCAAAAGCTTCACAAAAAGAAGCAGAGGGGGAAATTATTATGACAATAACAACTATAAGTTAAAACTTAAAAAGGCCGAATGTGGATTTCAGTGGCGAATTATATAACATGCATGGTACGATTTGGCGGATTGGCATCCATTAATTAATATCCTTTCAAGGAAAAAAATGTGACTAGAAATTAATCGCCCATTTTTTCCCTCAAAGAATCTTTTTGTTTTTCTACTTTCAACTTTACCACAGGAACTCTCTTTTATTCGGTGGTTAACTTTTAGCAATGATAGATCTCTCCCCCCCCCTCTCTCTCCCTTATGGGCTCCTTTGCGTGTCCACTTCAGTTTATAGTATTGTCGCTGTTTTTCATCCGCCATCCGTAGATTTTCTTTTAATAAATTTTATTAAATCTAAAAATCTATTACTATTAATAGAAGATTCAACAAGTTTGGTCATTTCTCTCTCAGAATTCATCAATGTATATTTCAATCTTTCGATGTGCTGTTCCTCCAGGATCTTGCTCCAAATGGCAGTGAAGGATATACTATAATAATTGTAGTAGAAACTGAATAGCCTCTGATAGCTTCAGCACATAATTTGATGAACCTAGCTACACTGCCTAGGTAGGCAGTGCAAGATAGTATTGAGGAGCTAACTAGTACTCGAGGCTAATAAAAATTAGGGTGACACAAGCAAAAAATGCTATTGAATTGCTCTTTAGAAGCATATATTATCTCTGTCCACTTACATGTGTCTTTTTGAAAATCAGTAACATTTTATCCATTAAAAACTCAATATATCTGGATAGAAATTATATCCAAATACAATGGTCTCCACTCATTCCATTAACCCTCACATTCATGATGAAAAAATATGTGTCAAATGGACAACTTTGAGATAATGCTGCTCTTGTGGCATATGTCAATGAAGAGAATCCAACTGTTGAAACTAACACTGCTTAGTCTTTTAAGAGAATAATCTCATTATTCATAACTTACTAGAACAACCATGTTGAGCTTCTTATTTGTCAAATGTTATGATTCATAGCAATTGTAGTTTGGGTTTGTTCGTTCAGCCAATATACGAGATGCATATAGTTCGGAGAAGGCTGGCAATGCGAGAACAATGGAACCATGTTTCTAGCATTCTCACGCCAATTGACTCTCACGGCTAGTTACGAGTTTCCTAAAGTTATGTTACTCTAGTTAGGAATTTCTCAACTTTCTCCCTTTGTTTTTTTTGGTCATACTCACTAGCTTGCAAATTGCAAGTTCTTTTTGCTTGGTATATAGGTTCGTAATTGCAAACAATTGTCATGCACAGTGCCCCAGATCGAGGGCTAGCTCAATATATGAGTTCCATTTTAGTTAGTTGAGTTAGCCCACACGTGACATGCTTGAAAGAGTGGGCCAGAAAGATGGATTAAAATTAACCATTTCTTTCTCTTTTTAGCACAAAGTGGACATATAAGATGGCCCATACAACGTAGGAGCTATGGCGACCCTACTTATTAGGCCTACCAAATTCTTATATAGTAACACTAACAAGAGACCAATTTGATGGCCAAAACCAAAAGGTTGTTAATGTGAGAATCCAGCCATGTTTGGATCTGGATTGAGTAGGATCGAGACTAGTCCAGAACTCTCAGTTCATCTGCTTTCCCCAAAACACTCAATTCATAATGGAGGGATTGGACGTGAAAGTGATAGATTGACGTGGGGAGTTTCGACTTTTTGCTTGTAAAATTAACTTGACTAATTTATTCTTATCTTTATTGAGGTTTAGTATAATCACGCTCAATATTCCTATTTTACAAAACTATCATTGATCTCATAAGGTTCACTAAAATTCCATAAACTTTAATAAACTAGTTCATTAATTTAAGTAAGAAAGATAACATAGAATATATACATATTTATTAATAAAAAATTATAATATTTTGATAATATTTAACACATTAGTTGAATAAAATACTTTTTCATCACATGTGAAAAACTTATAATTATTGCTTATGATAGAGAAAAAAAGGTATTCTAGTTAATATATATGCCAAATATTACTATAATATTATAATTTTATCATTAATAATTATGTATATATCATATATTATCTTTTTTTATCATTTAAATTAATGAACTAGTATATATACAGAGGTCAATGTAATTTTAGTAAACTTTAGAGGAGGTCAATGATAGTTTTATAAAATAAAAGGATGTTGAATGTAATTTCATTAAACCTCGAGGGAGGGAGGTTGGTTTAATTTTCTCGGTTAACTTTGTTCCCATTACTAATTTATATTTATACAACCGGTATAATAATTTAAATGAACTTAAATCAATTATAATAAATAAAATTACCTTTTCTACCATATTATTTTCTAAAAAAAGCATTTTACGGCCTTTTTATTTTCTAATAATAATTTGAACGTTTTTTGCAATTGTATTGTTAACAAATATTTCTGCATTTCAAAAGTTTAAGATTTAAATTCGGATCAGGGAAGTAGTAAAATGATGTTCTGCTATATTCTCGCATGGAAAGTACTATGCAACCAAAAACTTTGTCGGGGTTTGTACCGCGAATAATCTATTATAATTGTTAACCCTTAAATGAATTAGTGGGTAACACAATTTAATTTCATCTAATAATCAATATAATTTCTGTCAAAAATTTTATAGGTATTTTTTTGAATGCATAACATTATCCTCCTGCATATTCTAGTAGGAAGGTGAGACAAAGGTTACAACTTACAACTTAGTAAGGTGCTTATTGCATCCTGCAGTGCCGATCCCCACCTTAATTATGTTTATTGTACTAATAGGATTGAGTGCCATAACTCAAATTGTTAGCATTTACTGGCCTGGCACTTTGCTGGGTTTGCTATCCTCATTGTCGGCTTGGGAGTGATAGTAATAAGCATGATTTTGATACCACATTTCCAAGGTCATTCACCTTGTCTTATGTTTGTCGGTATTGTCCGTCAATCTTTGTCCTCCATTTCCCAAATTCTTGACCCCGTCTCCTACAATTTGTAGACCCGAAATTGAATCAATATAAAGAAGGAAGTTTTAAGTGAAAAAAAATAAAATTTTAAAATTTTTAATGAACTAAAAAACAATTAAATTTTTATATACGACGAATACTTTTAAAATACTTATTGACATATATATTATTGAAGTTGCGTGTCATTATGTAGCCTTTTTAGAAATTTATATTTAATAGAATTCTATAATCCGTTATGTTTGTTATTATTTCTTTTAAAATTTGTTAAAAACACATTGCTTTTTCGAAAGCACTTCATTTTTTCGATAAATTGAAAAATGGGGCTCAGACCCCGTGGAGGTGGGAGCAGCAGCATACAACAGTACCAACACAAATGAACCCAGCTAGCATGGTTCACAGACTAAGAACTTGTAAAATTGAAGTAGACCAACAGACGACATTGAAGGAAGGTGACTCAAAGCTATTATTCAAACTGAATTTGCAGGATTCAAAGTAGACTCAAAAGCTGTTGTGCTCAGAAACCTCTGCTTACCACTTCAAAACCTTCATCTTTTAGCAAGCAATCGACAATAACAATTACAGCAGACAGCACCTCAGGAGTAGCCACCATTCCTTCTTATATTCAGATGAACACATTGAGAATCACATTCGTCTACGCTTTAACATTAACTCCCATCTAGCAATGAGATCTGCACCAAGGAACTTATGTACCCATTCACTCCAATCCCTTTGACATTGCCATCAAGATTATCTTAGTGAATAAATCTTCTGCACCTATACCTAACTTTTCCTTGTCAACGGGCGAAGCTTCACATGAATGAGAAAGTTATCTAATGAACCAGACTATCAGTATTTAAAAAACACACCCACATTCAGAGTTCAAACGCAACAAAGGCACACAAATTGCCTACACAAAATCAACAACCCTCACCAATGTATCACTCACTAAAAGAATCACTCTTCACTAGTTAATTCATCCTCCATCTCACAAAATTCTCCCCCTCACTCACTACCATACAGTGTATCACTCAAACAGCATTCCACCACCTCCAATCCATAAGCTATGCGCATATACTCATATTTTATAATGGTACACATCAATCCATAATTTTTTTTGAATCCATAATTTAACCCATCAATTAAATTTGCATATATTGTTAACGAAAAATAAACATACTATACCCTTTAAATTTTAGATCATGTGCAAATAAATAATCCCAACTGAAAAGGCATAACATAATGTTCTAAACTCCTTTTTTTCTTTTAACATATACAATTTCCATTCTGTTAATATAAATATAGAAGTTAACAGAAAAATAAATTTGCTAGCTAAAAAAAATGCTACAATTCAATTTACATGTTTTCAAAGCTTTGAGTAAAGTGTTATTACCTGAAATAGGAGCAGAACATACATGAATGATTAACTAGATCTAGGTCCATAACATAAAAACATGCGAACTGTGAATGCCAAGTGTTCCGCCAGGTTTAAACATCCGATAAATACTCTCAATGAAGATCAGATAGAAAACCAAAATGAGCCGTTTCATCAGAGCAATAGGAAGCAATTAATGAAGCATCAGCATCAGCATCAAGACAGCTTATTACTTTTCTATTTCTCTATTTTATTTGGGTAAAAAATGAAGTGTTTACACAAAAAGGAAAAGCATATGCAAACTGCAAAAAAAATTGGATATATGAAACAATCAAGAAGCCTAGTTAGACGTTTAGTTTCTATGGCCAACTCCAAAGTGAAACCTCTTCTCTTTCTTGTCATTAAAAGCATATTCAAGACGCAAAGGACCCAAAGGCGAATCCACACGGATGCCAAACCCATACCCGTATCCGCTTCCAGGCTTATACCTTGCTCCGGCAGGGTCACCTAATAAAAAACCAAATCACCATTATTGCCAAACATTGAGGAAAGGATGAACATTATTGCCAAACATCTAGACAGCCACTACCAGTTAAGATGGAAATGTTGAGAAGTCAAACTGTTATCTTGAAAGAATAAAAAAAAAGGCATTGTAGATATTGTCCATCAAAGGAGCCACGAGAAGCAGATTTTGCTTGGTAAACTACTCAACTAATATATGGCCCTAGTTGGTGCAAGTCGTCTTGAATTGTTAGTTTTAACTGCTACCGAACTTCATGACATTGGGCAGATTGACTATTTCTATTAACAGTAGAAAGAACTATTATATCAATGGCATTCAAATATTGAATGTGCACTGGTTGATCTCCAGAATATCAGCCTCACGAAATATAAAAAGGAACCAAATAAAAAATAATAATGAAACAGAACAAATCAAGAGTCAAGGCCTACCAGGGACAGTTAGGCCAGATCCAAGATCAGTTCCATAGTCAGAAAATATAACACCTTCTACTGGCCCAACCTGCAAACAGACAAAACGTAAGATGAGTAAGTCAACTGCTCCCTAACATAAATAAAAGTTTAATCAAATGCATGCAATCGCAGGGACAGGCATATATGAAATAAAACTTCTATCAAGCATTTAGAGATATCTATACATAACCACATGCACATTATGATTCTTAGAAACCCAGTATTCACTTTGATAAAACAGCAACCACCACAACTGTTGTAATGGGCATGTTATTCTTCATATTAACAAATGCTTTTGTTTTCTATTCCCAATCCTTTCCTCTCAAAAAACATTTAAACAACTGGGTTTTGTTCTCCTTTATCTCTTAGGCAAGGTCATAGGTGCCATCTTTTTTTTTTTTTTACTTTACCTCCACCTGCACAGACAGCAAGTCAAATTCTGTCTTAAAGAGTGGCTGTCATATTTCAGGGTCCCTCTTCTACAAGAATTACGTAACTCCTAAAGCACTCGTGAACCAGGTGCGTGCCATGAAAATTAGGATAGGCACAAGAAGCTTAATAGAGTAGGAAAAAACATGCATTAATTCAAGTACCATGGAGAAAGAAATCTCTCCAGAGCCAACAACATACGATCGACCAGACCCCACTGCACCTTCATCATAGCCCCTCACACTGTTTGTTCCACCAATGGCAAAAGCTTCAAAGGGAGAGAAATTTCCCACCACATGACCACCGAAAAGACTAGCACAAAACCAATTGAAGTTGGAAGAACACATAAGGTTGTTTGTTTTGCTTTGATATAAACAACAGAGTATTCATTTCTCTTTCCATGAGAACAGGTATGCATTCATACCTTAAACTGAGGCGGGTGGGACCTATCTCTACACCCTTCCTAGCACGTGCATTCACCCTAGTGAAGGATAGCCATTCAGACAAAACAGGAAGTCCCTGTTCCAAGTTAAGGATGAACTGCAAGACCAAGCAAGCAATGATGAGTCATAGTAGGAAATTTTAAAATAAAGGACTTTATTTCCAGCATAACAAACCATAGAAGACCCATGGTCGCCAGAACCAGTGTAAACAGTCTCAAATTTAGCAAGCAACGTGTCATCGTGATTATTGCCACTACAAAGAAAGAAATCACAGAAGATTAGAAACGCCCACCCAAAATCATCATAACCATACTCTCAGAAACAAGTAACATGTAGCATCTAGTTGGATTACAACCTTGCAGTAAGAGGACTGCCATAATGATCCTTTCTGATAGAATTCCCCGTGTCATCACGGACCCCAGCATGCTGGATTAACAAATACCACAAATGAAAAAAAAAATGGGAAAAAGTAACAGAAATAGACTTAGAAACAAATTAGAAATAACACTGATATTACACAAAATGAAAGAACCCAAAGCAATTATCAATGATGCACCTGGAAAACAAGTCCTGCTGTCCCACTCCACTTTGGCCTGATCGGTCGACTTAACTCTATACCACCTGTGATGCGGCTGATGGTCAGGTTACTGTTGCCATCACCATGAACAATTGTTCCAGGCGTTCTTGAATTCTAAAAAGAAATTAGTTGATATCACCAAACATAATCTTTAATTTTCAATAATAAAAATCTTAGCAGGTCATCAGACAAGTAAACCTTCAGATTACCTGAATCATTATTGTTCTGGATGTTCGTTTATCATCTCCTTGAATCCAAGGGTCTGTGTAGTTTATACGAAAAATTGAGTCAATCTGGCCCCTCTCTAAGGAAATATTGAGTTTCTGGTTTCTCCCAAAAACATTCCTATGAGAATAGGCAAAGCTGCAATGGAATCAAAATAGAATTGAGTGGACCATCGATCTGTACACTAGTTGTTGTTGGACCATAAGTAACTTGCAATATGGAAACATACGTCAAAGCAAAAACAACTTTACTGTTGACAAGGGGGAGAACATACTTAAGAGTAGATAGCCACCGAGATATGTTAATATCAACTAAAATTATAAATGGCCCAATTCTATCTTCAGAAAAATTATGTACAGGACGGTGGTCTTTTTAGAGATTCATGTGACATGTTCAAACATTTTCCAATGACAGACACTGCATAGCAGTATATGGAGCAATCAGCAGAACTAAATAATCCTTAAACTAGTTTTAATTGCAGGAAAGTAATCTTGGATATTAGATCTTAACATACAAGGAGAGGATAAGCATAACTCATAACTTCACCTATCACATAACTGAGAAAATCAGCTCACCTGCCAATGAGTCCTCTCAGTGGACCACTTGTAATCCTGCAAATGTAGATACCAAGTCAGATTATGCATCAAGAAGAAAGGAATATTAAGTCAATCTCACCTATAGTTTAAGAAATAACAACCTCACCAGTATGGAGCTGTAAAAAATGCGGTATGGAGATGGTACATATATCCAAAAAATAAAATACATAGGGGTATGCCATGTGCAAATTCACAGTAGGGGAGTTTACAGTAAATTCTAAAACTACAGAGGAGTTAGGGAATTTCATCAAACCATGGGAAGGTCATAGTTATTTGCCCAATTAGTAAATATAAACTTCTTCAAAGTATGCTTCAGACTAGCTTGACTTACCCACTTGATATTCCACCACCAGCAGAAAATCCTCCACTTGGACGTTCCACCACATTCATCACTAAATCAACCTTCCCTGTATCTATAAAATGCCAAAAGTAAAACATTACACAAGTTTAGAGAATACCACGGATTTCAATATTTTCCCAGTCACTGGCAAGAATTAAGGTGTAGTTATAAGCTGACAATGCACAAACAGAATTATTGGGAAAAGAATCAGATCACCTGCAGAACCCAGCAACTTATCTAAGTCCTATTTAGCACTAGTTAACTGTATAAAAGGAAACTACTTAAATTTTCAACTATTGAATAACATCCTTTTTCTTTTCCTTTTCTCTGGCCTTCTATTATTGATGTCAACTTCAATTGCCTAGTTCCTCCCACTGTTACCATGAAACATTCTCCACTTTATATATATACAGACACACACACACACAAAAAACAATTTTAAAGGGCCACTTTTGGTAGGACAGTAAAATGATGAATAAAATATTTATCCTTATATAGGGTGTGGTAAAATATCACATTGCAACTTGGCAAATGAAGTCACTAGTTAGAACAAACAGTATTTCTGTCTTACATCTATTCACCTTAACTTAAAGCCCATTTTCAGTATGTATGCATTACCTGTTGGTTGAGGGATAATGCTGACATCTTCCATGATCCCCATAGTTAGTACAGTTTCCACATCTCTTTTTCCCTGAAGCATGCTGTAGACCTGGAAATAGAATTAATGATTATGCCAAAATCCTTCTTCATAGGAATGGAAATTCAGGGAGGCACGTTTTCCTAAAGACAAAATAAGCTAGGATTGGAAACATACCCTTCAGTGGACAACCCAAGTACCCAACTACCATTTAACAGACAAGAGAATGTTGAGTTGACAGCCAAATTTTGATAAAATGATGCTATAATACAATTACACTTATTACATTAGAGAGACATAAAATCCTTATTTAACCTGATTCACAGTTTTGCAAAAATTTAAATGTGCATTAGTTCTTCATAGAAACTCCAAAAGCTAACTCACACCATGCCATGAGAAATTGGTGAAGGAAGTACCTGTCCCTTCTTGGTCGTAATCTGCCGCAGTATTGTTTCTGGCTTTGTCTTCCCTATAGTAGGCTCACCACTGCAGATAGAAAAGGAAATTACAGAAGAAAAAAAACTCTCAATAAAATATATTATAGTTGCGTCTGTATGATTGCAATTGTGCATGTAAATCAACTTGAAAGAAGGTGCTTACGTCTTCCTGTCAAGGAACCGTATGGAGATATTATTGACCTCAGCCTCTGACACTTGTAATCGTAGAACACCCAGATAGAATCTCAACATCTGAAACCTACAATGATGATCAAGGCAGAAAAGTAAATGCCATTGGTAACACTGGTTAGAGCATAAGCCAAGCAAAGCTGAAGGATATAATTTTACGATATTCTGTGCAGCTAAGACTACTAGAAACACAAAATGGTTCCACATTGTGGATTGCCACCCAACTCCATGCAAGAATTTGGCATTTTTAAAGTTTGAAGCCTGAGCAAAAGTTAATAGTAATTTACCATAGCAAAGAGACCACGCTCCATATACCATCCATTAATGGAAGAAATTGCTTCATCCAAGCGCCTCAGATTGATAACTTTTCCTGCACAACTTTTAACTTGTAAATTTGAATCTAGCAAAGGTCATACACGAACAACAATGCAATAACACATGCATGATTCCAAATTTATAAACTGCACAGATAAGTAGAAACAAACAAACAAACAAAAAAGAACAATTTACCATATCCATCTTGAAAGGAGTCCTCTAAAAACTTAGCTGGAAGAATATTAGCTCCCTCACAAACCAACCCTCGGAACTCTTGATTTGGTTCTACCTTATGCCACAATCAAATCAACCATTACCAAACACATTATTCATCATTCCACATAACAATCAATCACTACAAAAACGAAGTGTCGTTTACAATGCCTAAGTCTCAGCGAGCACACACTAAAAAAAAAAAAAAAAACCCCTACCTGAAACACTAATCTGATACCATCACGCGTATCAACGGCAACGGGCATGCACGAGCAGAAATAGCCACTGTTGATGATGCGATGAACATCCTCTTGCACCTCTCGCACGGTGAGAGCCGAGTTGGGTCGACACGCTTTGAGAGCTTGCAGCGCCTCCGCCTCGAGGTCCTTCCTCTCGAGCTCCTCGCCTTCCTTGTTCCGAACAAGCACCTCGCTTATCAGCACGCGCTCCTCGCTCTGCCGTGCCGACGGAGGAGAAGAAGCGTGTGCCTTCTCCGGCGGCGGCGACGACTCGGTCAGGGACAGCGAGGCCGAGCAGAGAATCGGTGACGGCGGCGGTGCTCTCCGTTCTTCGGTGAGGGACAGCGTAGCGGAGCAAAGGAGGGCGGATTTTCCGAGGACGGAGCGAGTCAACTCGTTAGAGTGGGATTTGAAGGAGCGAACGAGTTGAGCGAACGAGTTGGCGATGGTTTCGAAGGGGGAGTTTGGGGGTTTGGGAGGGCGAGGGATTTTAATGGAAGAAGAAACGAATCGAACGTCGTCGTTTCGAAGCATTGTGTTGTGTTGGAGGGGTCAAGGGTAGAATTGGAATCTGAATGCGGTCGTGAAGTGAGGTCAAGTCATGTCATGGAGGAGTGAGTGAGTGAGTGGTTCCCTCAGTTGGCACAGCCACTGCTGCAGCTGAAGGTGCTTCCTTCTTCCTTGTTCACCACTGCACTAACAAGTTAAAAAAGACTGAGGAGTGAAGAGTGAGGACAGAGAAGATTCGCAGCGGTTTTCCCGGTTTGGACACGGGCCGGGTTTTTTTTTGTCTGTAATGCACAATGGGCTGGACCCAAATTATGAAAGCAGTGTGCTCTACTCTGCCGTAATTTTTGTATTTTTGGATTCAACTCCATTGTGGTATTTGACAATTGTGCTCCTTACAGGCATCCTCATTCACGACCCAAAAAAAAAAACAATAATACTATTTTAACATTTACTTTTTTTTGGTGTTATATTCAAATACTCATTCTATTATTATTGAATAAGATGGATGAGTAAAAATAAATGTTGATCATAATTTTATTTAATAATAATAAAATAAGTGTTTAGATGGAACATCTTAAAATGGATATTGAAATAATATAATTGAAAATAAAAGGCATCACATCAGTCCATTTTTTTTCTAGAACTTTTCGCCCAATCCTTTTACCGTCAACTTCAATGAGTAGAGTCGTATCCTGAGTATTTACATTAATAGATAAAATTACATTAAATATTCTAGCAAGCTAAGGTTAAATGATTTCAACTCATATTATATATTATAAAGAATAAAGATTAATTTCATTGAGTAATTTTTTTTTCATATTGTATCCTAATTGAATCCACTAATGTATATGATTTTTCAAGCAATGAAATAAGGAATTAAACTTATTTTGATAATATGATAATATTTAATTTGATGATTATATAAAAAAATTATACAACAAGTATGTTAAAGTTAAACTCATACAGTAAAATCAAATAAATAACTCTATTCATCTAAAAGAAAAACATTGTTGGATATTGACCTCATTAATCATGACTTACTATAAACATTCCGATTAACAACTAATTGAAATCGACTCTGAACTCCAAACACATGTATTTATGGATCTAATAAGACTTGTGGTGTGACAATTTTCAACGTTGAGGAACGTGAAAAACACCCATTCAGGCCTTATAATCTGGTCCCCTCCTCCCCTGAGCAAAACATAGGAATCGGCCGGCCCACGTGTCTCCCTCTCTCTCTCTCTCTCTCTCTCTCTCTCTGACTCCATGTTGGTGTGTGTACTGTGCTACTGATCGTCGGTCACAGCAGGTATGGTAAGCTCAACACAAGATCTGTAAAACCAACCTTATCTCTCTCATGTTGTCTCTCTGTCACTCATGTTTTGCTTCTAATTCTGATCCGCATGAATACCTGGTTAGAAAGATTTTACGCTTTATGTTGGGATGTTACGATTTGTACGAGACTGAATCTGTTCTCATATGCTGCTGTTTAGCTCCCATGTCCCAAACACTTATTATCTACTTATGATTACTGGTTAATGCGTACGGCTATTACCTTCTTTGTGGGTTCTCTGTTTTTCTTCTTTATTTTGCTTCTGATATTGTATATGGAGAAAAGATTTAGTTTTTCAGTTTCCTGGTGGTGTGTGTTAAGCTTAGTCAACTGTTGATTGATACTGTTCTAATTACAACCCGTTTAAAATATTCAGTTTCTGTTCTAGCCCTGGACTCTTATCAGCATCCCAAGTTTGAGATTTAGGGTTTGGTGATTGTGTTCCAAGAATGAACAGTTCAGGTTTGGGAGGCAGTTTTCTGGCAGGCCCCGCCACCGGGATTTTGGACCTTGAGTCGCCGTTCCATAGGCACCAACAATCCCAGCTGGGTCATTCACCGGTTGCAGGCCAACATCACTTGAATATTATGAGTGATCTGGAAAATGATCACCCAATTGGCCTAATGGAGCTGAAAGGATCGACTGCGGCGGCAAACTTTGGTAAAGAAAAGGGAATTGCTTCTTCTAACCCTGCCAATAGTAATGATTTGAGCGACGATGATGAGCCAAGTTACGCAGATGATGGAAATTGTGAGAACTTTGATGGCCGGAAGAGCAAAAAGGGGTCTCCTTGGCAGCGAATGAAGTGGACGGACAATGTGGTTCGGCTTCTTATAGCAGTGGTGAACTGTGTGGGGGATGATGGCAGCATTAATGGCATGGATGGTCTTAAAAGGAAATCTGGTGTCTTGCAAAAGAAGGGCAAGTGGAAAACCGTCTCCAAGATAATGATAAGCAAGGGTTGCCACGTGTCGCCACAGCAGTGTGAGGACAAGTTTAATGACTTAAATAAGAGGTACAAGAGGTTGAATGATATACTTGGAAGGGGAACTTGTTGCCAAGTGGTTGAGAATCCGGCACTGATGGATTCAATGCCTAACCTATCAGCAAAGGCGAAGGATGACGTTAGAAAGATATTGAGCTCAAAACACTTGTTTTATAAGGAGATGTGTGCCTACCATAACGGGCAGAGGATACCGAATTGCCATGACCTTGACTTGCAGGGTTATTCTCTGGAACATGGGAGGGACTCGAGAGATAATAATGGCTCGGAGGAGGAAGCTGAGGATAACAATGAAAGTGATGATGATGAGTTGGATAATGAGGGTAATATTAATGCACATAGGGATGGAGAGAGGATGGATGAGTTCTGTGATAGAAGGAAATTAAGTGAGGAAGATTGCCATTTTTGGCCACAATCTGTTGAGATGGATAAATTTGAAGTTGAAATGGCAAGGACTTTTCAAGACCCAACCAAGTCATTGTGGGAACGAAAAGAATGGATTAAGATAAAGATGCTGCAGCTTCAAGAGCAAAAAGTCAGCTACCAAGTTCAAGCTCTTGAACTCGAGAAACAACGGTTCAAGTGGTTGAGATACTGCAGCCAGAAGGACAGGGAGCTGGAGAGGCTGAGGTTGGAGAACGAGAGGATGAAATTGGAAAACGAGCAGGGTCTTGAAACTGAAGCAGAAAGAGCACGAAACGGATTTGAGTAGGTCTGAGATGTCCTTAGACCCTGCTTCTCATGGAATCAACAGGTCGCATGGGAGGGAACATTTCAACTTGAGCTGACAGCAGTGGCTCCTACTCACACAGATCGACCATCATTGCTTAAACAATGTATGCAATGAAACTCTTCTGTTTAATATGTCTCATTATTTGTTATTACATTTAGGTAGCATAGTAGCTTATATACATAGAATTGTATTGACCTGGGAAATGAGTGATGCGCTCATTTGTTCTTGGGATTTCAACTATGTGGTTGAGAAGTGAGTTCACTAGACATTTCCCCTTTGAATTGTCTCACTCGTTTGAGAACAACAAATAATGTCGTCAATTTTTTTCACCTTAGCATAGAAGTGTAAATACATTTTGGATTGTGAAGAGAAATGTTTTGCCCTGCTTGTTGCGCTCTTTGCCTCATTTGATAATTATATGTTGGCATGTGGGATTCTGTGACACAGAAATCGATGGATTTTGCTGTAAGTCACTTGAGCAGTTGAGCTTTTATTGGGCATAGCTGCTGTGGTTTTACCTTGTGTTTGCCAACTGAATTGTAAAGAGAAATTGCCAGAAGCTTTTAGAGCAAGAAAAAATTTTGTATTGTACCATTCATTACTCAACATATTAGATATAACATTAAAAATATAGGGAAAATTTCCAAAATTGATGTATTGAATGATAAATAATATGGAACAAATTTTTTTTCTTGTTTTGGATCCATTTAAAATTTTCCTTCGTGTTAACTTATGCAGCCACATACCAACGTGCATGAGTTAACTTTAGGCTTATATTGTACTGAAAAAAATGGTGCTTAACTCAGAAAAAAAAAAGAAAAGAATTATACAAGCTTCCTCGGGTTATGTCACGGACTTTTCTCTTTTCTGTATCTTTGTTGCATTAAGTAGCTACCTACCTGAGCATGAATGCTTCATTTTTAGCTTTGCTTTTTCTATAACACTTTCAAGAAAGAGTTCGCCTATAGACTTCTCTGTTTTCCATATCTGTGATTGAACCATCACAACTATGTCGTGTTTAAAGTACCATGTCGGCAAATGTGGCATTATTAATATTTTGGAGCGTCAAGAGACTAGTTGTCTTGCGTTTGGTAGTGCATTCTTTGTGGGTTTTTATATCACAGAACCTAGTTCGATGAAACGTATGGCAATTCTGCTTTCTGGAAACATTTGAGTTATACGAAGATTTCATAATTTTCTATATAATTCAATGCAATTTATGATAGATTATGAATTTTAATCTGCAGTGGTCCTTATTTGACAGACTACAATCAATCCTAGTTTTGGTGTCCTTTTTTTTTCCTTATATATCTTTTATTAATTTCCGAAGAAGTGAAATCGACTGGTGAGAAATGAGACGCCAATAGTGAGTCAACGTTCTTATTTCGGGGAATTTTAAAAAGGAATGATGCACTGAATGACGAATCAATGAGAGAATGTAGTTATTTTGAAGTTTTTATATGTATTTTTTTCATAAGCCTTGTCCCGCAGGTAACAATGTCATCTAGAAAGCCGCAATGTTTGAAAGTATATAACTGAAAAGCAAAACAATAATAAAGATGGTAGAAGAGATAATGGAAAATATGAACCCAAGGAGAGGTTGAATAAAATAAAAGATATATTTCAATGTGGTCAATTACAAAGAAACAATCTCTATTTATAGGTCTAGCATAATAAATACAGTAAATCAGTATAAATTAAAATAGAATGATAAAATCAAATTAATATAAATTTACATTAATATAAATCAAACTAATATCAATTTAAATCATTCTAAATAACTCTAAAATATAATTATTCTTAACAAAAGAAATAAAACTGTGTTAGTCTTTAACGAATTCAGCATTGAAAATTAAGCACGACCAAACGTGTCCCTATGTCCCAAGATTTAGTTTATTGTCAAATTGGCCTCACTTGAAAAAGTCTTATAGAGTGCGAAAAGGGCAGAATGTCAGAAATTTCCATGAGACCTTCCATCCCTTTTTTCACGGAGTGTGAACTAATTTCCATAAGACCTGCGTTTACTAATCCATTCAAATATCAAAATTCAACTTGTTGATCCATCTACCCAGGATTTGAGCCGCCATGCTTTATATAGTAGCATGTATTAATATAGGGCTTCATCTAAGAGAAACAATACAAGCTTGCCTCAACGTTTTATGCCTTGTTTCACATTCAAGAAACCAAGAACAAAAAGGTACATTCTCTCTGACACAGCCTTTGGTGTTTAAGCTAGCAGTTTGGCTACTATTTTTCTATTTCTATTATAAGGAGGTGTTTGTTTAGAAAAAATATTATGAAACTTAAATTTTATATATAATTAAAAAAATTAAAATTTGATTTTTTATTCTTTTCTTAAATTTTTTTTTTTTTGCTTTTATAAGAAAGCTGAAAATTGATTTTTTTTTTTGTTTATCTAATCAGTGCACTAGGGAAATGTTTACATTAGAAAAATGAAAGTTTATATTTTCAAAGCATTATATTTGTGGCAATGTTTTGAAACTTAGTTTTTTGGTAACCCTAACCATTGTCCTAAGGTTATTGGTTAGCAAAACTCATTTTTTATGAAAAAAATGATTTAAAGACAAAATAATCTCATCCAAACACACTCCAAGTAAGCACACGTGTTTTCATTTACCTGTTAGTTTCCCTAACTCTGCCGCGTTCTTTCTTGATTCTAATCTGTTGGGAACTGAAAACTCTTTGAAAAACTCAGAATTCTCTTTGTTGCTTTGCCCTTTTGGGCTGGTAGCCATTGTTAGAATGATGCACAATGACAATAGTCCATAAATAACTCAAGCGCTTTACATAACTTAATCTATTTTGGTGCAGTTTATAGTGGGTTCTCTGAGCACACTTTTATCACTAAGCAGTAGTGATGGCTGATAGTCACCAGCAGCCAACAATCGTACAAAAGCTTCATTTGAGGCCCAGCTTTCCCCCACATGTTGCAACTTGTTATGGAGGCCGGAAACCTGCTCTGCATCGCCAACAATTTTCATTCAAAAATCACTCAAATGCTGGCTTGCAGTACTGTGCTTTGATGCCTGCATGCAATAATGCTACAAGTGATCATCATGTGCGTTCTTCTTCAGCTGTGTTTGTGCCATCCCCATCAGAGAAAGGCTTTTCTAGCTTTGCCACTAATTTTCTGATGGGTGGAGTTTCTGCTGCAGTGTCCAAGACTTTAGTTGCTCCTCTTGAGCGTGTGAAGCTTCTCCTCCAAAATCAAGATGAAATGATTAAGGCTGGTAGGCTCTCCCAACCCTACAAGGGCATGGGAGATTGTTTTAGTAGATCAATCAGAGACGAGGGAGTTGTTTCACTCTGGAGAGGGAACACTGTTAATGTTATCCGTTACTTCCCAACACAGGTTTGTCATTCTCATGCACTTGAACTTTGCATTGTAATAATTAACTTTCATCTATACAGTGTTCTGCATCCAAAAAAATATATACCGAATCTTTTATAGAAACTACGATAATTATTTGATAAAATAAAGTGATATGATCCATTAATTTATCTAAAGGCTAACAACTATTTCCTTCATTTCTAAATATAAGTCCATTTGGACAAACTGATATATTAATAAGTTAATATATCTGGAAGGCATTATATCAGATATATTGAGTTTTTAATGAGTTTGTTCAAATGGACGGTATATTTAGAAATGGAGGGAGTATGACATATCATTTTGGATACAAAATGTTAGCAAAATTTCTAGTTGTGAAGCATTTTCCTTTGTTGTATTTATTAGGTCTATATGATATCTAATTGTGTTGCATGCAGGCCCTGAACTTTGCATTTAAGGACTACTTTAAGAGCCTGTTTAACTTTAAGAAAGACCGAGATGGGTACTGGAAATCGTTTGCAGGTAACGTGGCATCAGGGGCTGCTGCGGGAGCTTCATCCTCGGTCTTTGTTTATTCACTGGATTACGCTCGAACTCGTCTTACCAATGATGCTAAAGCTGGTGGGCAGAGGCAATTCAATGGCTTGGTGGATGTGTACAGGAAGACTCTTCAATCGGATGGTATTGCTGGCCTCTACCGTGGCTTCAACGTTTCTTGTGCTGGAATCATTGTCTACCGTGGCTTATACTTTGGAATGTATGATTCTTTCAAGCCAGTGCTCTTGGTAGGATCATTGCAGGTGAGGCATTAGTTACTACATTACCTGCAACATTACCGTTATTTATATATACACTAGTTTCTTACACATCATCGAGACACATGAAAAAACGAAAAATTCATTTGTTCTGTTTCATTTTGTTAATTCTCAAATCACTTTTGTAAGATATTATTGTCTTCTATTTTTCTTGCATTTTTAATGCAATAACTAATTTGTTAATTAATAAATAGAAAAAAGTAAATTATTTTTTTATTCTAAGAGCACCTAAATATTTCTCTAAAAAACACACCAATAGGTAATTGTAATTTCAATTAAATTACATTACTAGTGAGTTTACCGATGAAAAACAGATATCATATTCATTATCATTTATCCTAAATTCTTACCATATATATATATATAACAGATATCATATTCATTATCATTTATCTTAAATTCTTACTATATATATATATATATATATACATTGATTTCAAGATGTTTAAAATGGTAACTAAATAATGGGTGCAAAAATTATTCTCCTAGTTACAAAAGCTCATGCACCTTTGTTCACCATCATCATGTCTTTGGTTCCATTAGTTTGATTCATTTGTTTTTCAAAAAATTTCAGGATAGTTTCTTGGCTAGCTTTGCACTGGGATGGGCCGTTACTAATGCTGCTAGCCTTGCGTCGTACCCCTTTGACACCGTCCGTAGAAGGATGATGATGACATCAGGTGAAGCTGTCAAGTACAAGAGCTCTTTTGATGCGTTCAAGCAAATTGTGAAGAGTGAAGGCACAAAATCTCTGTTCAAGGGTGCTGGTGCAAACATCCTTCGGGCAATTGCTAGTGCTGGAGTGCTTGCTGGCTATGACAAACTTCAGCTTCTTCTGCTGGGAAAGAAGTATAGTTCTGGCGGGGCTTAATTATTAATTGGATTATTCCTTAACAACACAAGATGGCGACGAAAATTAAAATCAATCATACCATTCTTATTTCTTAGATATATTTATTTATTTCTTTCTGTCAGTTAATAAGTCATTTATGCATGACATTACTTTTAAATCACAGTGACCTTGTTTTACTGACCATTCTTGTTGAAGTACATTAGGGCTTGTTTGGCAACTATTTTTAAAAATAGTTTTCAATTTTAAAATTAAAAAAATAGAAAAAACCTGTTTGATAGCTATTTTTTTTCATGCTCATTTTAAAAACAAAAAATAGATGTTGAATTTTAAAAACAAGAAATGGAAAATAGATGAAAGCTGTTTTCCAAAATCAACTCAAAAACACTGGCGATTATATAAATAAACAGGTGAAACCTCTTTGATCCTTCACAAACAATCTCCTTCCACTCATTTTCAACATCACAAAGGGAAGCACGGCCAATGACCACCACCACTTTCAGTCACTCCCACAACTCCTGTCTTAACCACCACGAACCACCACTGCCTTCAACATCGGAAGTTGAGCACAACTAGAGGGACTTGACCCACAAAGCCTTTTTTCAAACCCATGATAAGGACCCACCAACGTCAGAGGAACGATAACGTTTCCTTTGTTCTCCCCAATGTGGTTGTCCTTGTACAAGAGCGCTCTCCTCTAGATGGGGGACAGGCCTTCCCTAACCCCATCTAGTTGACGCATCGTTTAAGGACTTGAGATTTCAAAGTTGGACGAGGTTATCGAGGGGCTCAGGAAGGCCATGGTTGGGGTTTTCGAGAGAGGGACGAGCTCAGGGTTGCCACCGTGAGGAAGGTGGTGGAGGTGCTAAGGGCACCGAGGTAGTTCTTTGGCTATGAGGTTTCAGTTACGTGCTAGGAGGTGGGGGTTTGGGGGGGGAGAGGACGAGTCATCTCGAGGAGTTTGAGTTTGAATGACTCTTGTCTCGTCTCTTATCGCCTAACAAATAGGTTTTATTTTTTTTGTTTTTTAAAATTGAAACTTAAATGTACTTTTTCAAACAATTTTAAAAAACATAAATACAAAACACTTTCAAACTCTTTAGTTTTTGTAATCTTTGATTGACCGAGTAGTGCTATTTTGCTTGATGAGCTTTATGACACAACCTACTTCACCCCATACTCTTAAATTGATATGGTTTACATGTGTTGACACATGTTGGCATGGACTACTTTGAGCTTTAATTGAGCTATACTTTGGAATATCTAATTCAACATTTTTCTTAATCATTTTAAAAATTTATGTTTGTCCCACTATCATATTAATCTCTCTTTTGACCCATTAGAATAATATCTTAAATTTTTTATAAAACTAGTAGCAATATAGAACGTCCTTTAGAAGAAATGTCGTTTTTGCAATGATGGCATGCGGCATGCCTCTGTAAACGACATACGTAATCAGTTCTCTCCTTGCATAACAAGCAGCGAATCTTTTGAATTAGATATTGGTGACTTAGCAACTTTGTCGTGGGTTCTTTAGCACTACAGTCAGACAAAATGGGATCTGAAGGGAATATATGAACACATAATGCCGCACTTTTTCGTCCCTCACTTCACTTGCACGCCACGTTGTTGTTTGATTCTCTTCACTCCCTCTTCTTCAATTATGTCTCGTTCCAAAAGCAAAAAGTACACTCTTCATCATATATAGGTTTTGATTTATAACACTACCATAAGTTTGTATTTTCATGTCAATGCTTGTTGGCTTCTGTTGTTTACATTATCACAATTGAGCAAACCATAACTAGTAAATTTGGATAGGTAATAAAGGAATTCAAGTCTGCCATTTGTAGCTGGCTGATTACCAAACAATACCAACTTGATGGGATCAGTTAAATTTGGTCACTCACCATGCATTTCATGCTCCAAGGAGTTGGTGGAACTTCATGCGGAATCTCCTCATTTAATCTCATCTTTCTTTTCTATTTTTTTAATAATAAAAGATACAATAATAATTAAACAAAAACTAATAAAGAAAAGAAAAGAAGAGAACCGCAAGGGAGGAAAAGAGGTGCGACGCAGGTGATCATTGTTCCATGTAACGGAGTTGGCGTGTTTGTGAAGAGAAATGTTATTTGCCCCATAATTTGTAAGAAATGGTGTGGAAACACCCCTAATTATTTATTATTAGATAAAAAGATGTTAATCTCACTTATATTCAAATTCATATCTCATTTAATAATGAATAAAAGTGTATTGATATAGTATTTCACAAAATATGAGTATAAATAATACTATTTAATAATAAAATAAGTGAGTGTATAAAGTAAAAAGAAATTTAATCATGGATTAATATTTTACTTATATATTTATTTTACGTGTTAAAATATTTTTTTTTTCAGTAAAGTAAAGGGGGAGAAAGCAGAGTGAAGCTGAGAGAGAAGGTAAAAGAGGCAGTTGCAAAACACAGAGACGACCATTCTTTTTCTTTTCTATTTCATTTCATGCTCTTCTCCCTCTCAAGCTAGGTAGGTCCGTTTCTTCATATTCCATTCATTAATTCATTCCAATCCATCTCTTTCTTCTTCTTCTTCTTCTGACTGTTGTTGATCTCTCATTCATCAAAGGTTTCATTCAGTCTTGAATCACAGATGAATGCAAATTTCACGTGACATAATTTTGTTGAGCAACTAACTGGCTATAAGCTTTTTCAGCTTTTTTTTTTTTTCTCAGTTTCATTTTCCACTTGATTAGTTGGTTCCTCAAGCTCGTGTTGAAATTAACATGCTTGATTGGGACCGTGCCACGTCGTTCCTCTATGTTCAGAATGCATGCAACATGCTTGAGACAATGCACTTACCATCCATTGGTTTATGTACTAAATAATTATCATCTATTTTAACATGTAGCGAGTTTCTGTTTCAATTTTATTTTATTTCTTTTTTGCAGGTTTACATTTTAGGAGTTGCTGTGGCTGAATTGTTTCGTGTTAATTGCTTCATTTTTTTGTTGATGCGCCTGCATTGTTGAATCCCTGAAGTTAAAGTTGTTGCTTTTCATATGTAACTTTCTATTTTTGCATCCCTTTTTCTTTGCATTGGATTCTTGCTATTTTCTGTGAATTCACACTCATGCACATCACTTATTTGCGCAGAAAGGATTCAATTATGAGTTGGAACCCACAAATGGAAGTCCATTACAATAATATCAGCTACCCATATAGTACAGCAGGAAGCTTTATTGAGTATTTTGAAGGCCTCACCTATCAACATGTCAACTTCATTTTTTCTGATGCCTCACATGCTCAGGTGCCTCTACACACACATCATATAGATCCTCTTTTAAGATATTACTAGTGTAAAAGCCCGTGCTGTGCCCGGTGCTGTTTTGATCAAAGTTAAGAACAAAGATGAGGTACACATTAGTAATTAAAATAATTTACAATAGCATTAGATTAAAAAAGAGAATAAATATATACTGATTTATCATCATTAGTAAGATGACATGAAAAATATAGAAATATATGACATAAAAGTATAATCCCACAAATTACTGACTCCACTTTCATTATACAGTATGGTAATGTTTCGGTTTAAAAATCAAAATATTGATTGATAAGACTCGTGAATTTTCAATTGTTGACAAACACCTACATAATATAATGAAATCAATGTTAGTACTTGCATGTTAAGTATATTAAATAAACTATCACTTTTATACGTTTAGTGCTAGGCTTTTATACGTGTTTAAGTAGAAGCGTAAGAGCATTTAAACCTGAAAATGTTGGAAGTTAGATCCCATACTTATGAATTAAATCTTTGAAACTCATTGACCATGATTTGCATTGAATATTATGATGTTGAGTGATTGTAGTATTTATTAGAATGTGTCATTAATAAAGTAGGCATTTGACCACTATGCCTTTAGAAGCCTTAGGAACGTGAAATTGGTCAAGTGTAATAAATGATTAGTCTTGGTCAATGATAAATCGTTGAATGATGTGTTGCCCATGGTGAAATGGAAATTTTGTTTGGTGAGACCATTATTTTCCATCCAATTGTATATAACTTATTAACAACAAAAAGTATTTTGACCAAGAACTTCGAACATTTTAACAGCTGAAAAAAAAAAAAGTTTAGCAGATAGCTAAGAAAGGATAGATATATGTATTGGTAGAAAAGTTCATCTATAATAAGAGTTCTTAATCCATAAGAATTTGACCAGACACTTTAAATTACAACCTCTTTGTGCCATATTTTTTTGATTTAACATTTCACAATGATTATAAAGTAGGTGTTCATTTCATTAGCAATGTATTAATTTAACTACAATATTGGGGAACTAAAATTTAAAGTAAAACTCATTTTGACAGTCAATGGTACTATGTGGCATTAATTTTGTATAAGCACTTGTAAGATTAGGAAATTAAGAACTAAACCAGATAAAGATGGTAATGTGTTATATTTACCCATTCTTATGTAAGATTGATTTGGAATATGTTGTATTGAACTATAAAAGGGACCAAAATGAGGAAAAGATGGCAGATACCACGATGCAAGTTCCCCTTCCTCATTGCAAAGTGACAAATGCTCTTTGAATGAGCTGGACACACACCGAGTCAGATCCATGAACCTCAGTCTCTCACCCTCCTCTCACCCTTGCACATATACACCCAACGCCTCCATCAAAAGGGGGGAACCACCACAACTGACAATTCCTCATCACAAGCGGCATCATCAACCTCTTACAAGGCCTCCATCACTAGCCCATCACCACAATCCCCTTCCTCTACCCCCTGTCACCATGGCCAAATAGCCACACAATCACACCGTCAATCACTCTCCATACGCCTCACATCATCACCACCGCCCCACTTCCTCTCCGCTCCGCCTCATCCCTTCCGCCCAGCCACACTCACCACGTGGCCATCCTACATCCGCCCCCTCGCGATGCCTCCTCTCGCCTCATCCCTTCTCCCAGCCACACTCACCACGCAGCCATCCTACATCCGCCCCGTCGCGATGCCTCCTCTCGCTTCGCCTCAACCTTTCAGCCCAGCCACACTCACCGCGACCATCTACATCGCCCCTATTCTCGATGCTTCCTCTTGCTCCGCCTCACCCCTTCCGCCAGCCACACTCACCGTGCGGCCTTACCCTTCTTCGCACATCGCGCGGCCTTTTCCCTCTCCCCCACCGCACAACGCCGCACCACCCCGCCTCATCACCAAGCCACCGTGGCCGTGAGCCCCCTCAATTCCTCCTCCTGTCCACCGTGAGCCGCCACCAATAGCCTCACCACCTCGCCAAATCGCCATCACTGCGTCCCTTCGCACCTCGCGAACCATGACCTCCTTTCCCTTCCAATTGAAACCCAGTTGAGATCCCTTTCCCTTAGCAGCATGCACCGCCACCGCAGCCTGACCACTGCGCCAAACCGCCATCACGTGTGTCCCACGCCGCTCGAACCACTGACCTCCTTTCATAAAATCTTTCAAAATATTTTCTCTTATATATTTTATTTTCCTTTCATAAAAAAATATCAAAATGAATTTTTTTATCTTTTTAGAAATATTTATAATTTGTAAGAGATTTTTATTTTCATATGTTTGATTTAAATTTTGTTACTTATTTGTCAAAAATTTCATTTCGAATAAAAATGTTAATTTAAGCGTGAAGTTTATTAACACGGAATTTGACATGAGTTGTGACAACTTGGTGTTTATAAAATTTCTTAAATTTTCTTGTAAATAAAAATAATAATAAAATGAATGTTTTTAAAGGTTATTAATAATTTGCACAAATCAATTAAGGTAGGTAAAGGGCGTGTGTATTAGGAGTGTGGATTAAATCCTACCCTTCCCTATGCATAACTGATTCCGAACTAAATTAGTTTCAAAGATCATTTCTTTTAAAATAAAATGGATTTTTCCATATTTTTCCCAATTTAAATAAACTTGGTGGCAACTCCAAATTTTAACTATTTCTCACCGTCCTCGTCATGAACTAATTGAGCAATTACATGTAATTGGCGATTGAGAGTATATAAACTCCATAGAAACTTGAACTGATTGGTACAATTTGACTGATGTATATTGTTTCTAGTATGAATTCCATATCAGTAGTCAAACCAACTACCTATAACCAGTTTGCGATATAAACGTGTAGTTTTTGAGATTAACAAAGAATATAATTAACAAAACTAATTGAAAGTAATACAATATCAATTAAATAATATACTAATTATATACCCAAAAAAATAAAGATACTAATTAGACACATAAGAAAAAATATTTCAAATTAAAAATAATAATAAATTGGCCACGTTTCTAAATCAACACTAAATGAGTACATCTAATTAAATAGGAAACCAAATTTGAACAAAGAAATTATTAAAAAAATAAATAATAACAGGAAAAATACCACCATTATCCCCCTTCTCAGCCGCGAAATCACCATTGTTCTCAACTGCCATTGTCGTGCTCCACCAGTTGTCGTGAAGCACCATAGCCTTCTTACTCACCCTTAATCACCAGCCATAGCCACCAGAGATACTCATAAGAACTAGAAACCTTGGAACCTCTATCATACCCTGCCTTGACCGTGAACCTACAACCTCGAGCATCCCTTAACCACCATCAGGCCTCAATCAACAGAATCTCTTAAAAAATGTCGAAAATAGCAAATGGTGGTACTAGAAATCAAAATTGAAGCAAAGGGAACTTGCTCTTAAATTCACATAGCTTCAGCATGATAGCATCTTGAGTTAGTGAGATATTTTCATGCCTTAAACACAAAACTATCCCTTCTATAATGAAAAATGATTGTGTTCAAAGCAACAACAAAGATTAAACCAAAAAAAAATGAAAAAACTTGAAAACCAAATTAATAGACCAAATACCTATTTCACATATGCATGTTATCTTCTAATCAAATCATAGTAATAATAAAAAGCCTAGAATATAAGTGATGAACATGTATTCAGCATATAAAATCATATACTCAAGTCATGAAAATTAAAAAGTCAAAACATGTTCAACATATAAAATCACATCGCCTAATATGCAATAACTCCAAATTAGGAAAATAACACATATATATATCATAAGAAACAACAAAAATATGCCTTCCCACTAATGAATCTGAGCTTCTTTATCTCATTTCCATGGCTTCCTACTTTTAAAAAACAAAAGAAAGAAATTGTTAGAAGGTGAGATATTTTTTGTTACTAAATTTTCTTTTTCTAATAAATTGTACCAAAAGGCACAAACTCATCACAACTTGAAATTGAAGCCATGAACCGATCATTGGTCATTTTTGTAGCATAAAGAGACAATGGTAGAGAAAATGAGTAAAAAGAGAAAACGAAAAAAAAAAGATGAGAATTGAAGCACTACCTGCACAGGCTGGAGATGCACCTGGAGAAACCGTGTCAACCACTGGTCACCACCACCGGGGCACCAACTTCATCCTCGAAGAGCAACCACATCTCGTTCCTCAACCCGCACCGATCCTCCATCATTTCCATCATGGAACAGCCACCGCGTTGCACCTTCACATCGCTTTGCCGCATGGTCGTCGTCGTACCCACAGAAGACATGCACAACTGTCACGCTCTCCCTTTGCACCGTGACCACCATCACCATCACCGCGGATCTTGTCCTCAGAGACCCATAACCACTGAAACCCCATCACCGTCGCACACCACCATGCGAGCCACCACCTCCGACCCATGAGCGACTGCCGTGACCTCCGCCACCCTCATCCTCGGACCACCGTGCCTTCCCCTCACCAAATCCGCGCATGAAACATGGGAGAGATGGGAATGGGGAGAGAAAACAATAGAGGTAAGTCAGGAGGCTGCTATAAGTGGGTTTCAACAATTAATACCTATCAGTCACACACTCCTTCAAATGCACCATTACAGTGCATTTTTTTTTTGGATTAACCATTACAGTGCATATGTGCAAATGCTAAAAACGACAAATTGATGGGTGTATGGCATTTATTGAGCTGTATGTAGGCACTTGGTCAATTTTGAATTTCAAACAAATGGAATTGTGCATATGTGCTGCATTACTTGTGTGGGAAGGGTGGGCATTTATTCAGCTGCACCTAACATTGGTTAAATTTAAAAGAGTAAACCATAAAAATTTTTTGAATGGAAAATTTTCTAATAAAAAAAAATTAATATTGGAACTCAATTATAAAAATAGGCACAATAGTGAATCTGTCACCCATTTCCTCATGTGGTATGGAAATTATTAACCTACGTGACACCATAATCCTAATCATCACCTATTTATTAAAACACACTTTAACTTTTGTAAATCCAAAACATTCTAAAATTTTACAAATATCCCTATTAAACCCAAATAAAGCCTCAGCTCCTTCTTACTTTTATCGTTCCTCCATTTATTATAACAACAACAGGTGTTGATTGCATGCAAGTGACGCAAAGAGTGAAGTGAACAACAACGCATGAGCAACGGTGATAGTGTGATTATTGTCTTCGCCTTCAAATCCTTCAGCGTTTCATTTACCTTCCTGAACTGCTTTCCAGTGGGGTTCACGTTCGATTGCAATGAAGTATGAGGCGTAATGATATGACACCCCAAAGAAACAAAAAACAAAAACTGTAAAAGGGGCCTTGCGTATTTTTAAAGAAATCTCTGGCTTTGTTTAGGTTTAATAGGGTATTTGTGAAATTTTAGAATGTTTTGGGAGGGATTCAAAGTTAAAAGTGTTTTAATAAATAGGTGATGATTAGGTTAGATAGGTTAATAATTTACATGCCACGTCATAAATAGGTGACACATTAGACAGATGGTGTTTTTATAATTGTAAACTTATTAATTTTTTTTGACCAATTTGATTAAAGAAATTGAACTAATTTGGGGGTTTATTTAAAATTCAAACCAACAAAAACGTGCTCCATTCAACTGCAAGACAGATCAAATCTCCATGGCATTGAATTCTTCAACTTGCTATTAGTATTACCTGCAGATTGGAGGGAAATGGAAAGCATTGAAACTTACATCATACTGACACGTGACAAGGTCACTTGATCAATCCCACACCTCCATCACCGGTTTTTATATTATAGTATAGGATAGGATATGCTCAACATTGTAGAGCTTTGTAGATAAAATACAGGATAAATGTCTGTTTTAGATTTTTTAGATAGCATGCATGTTTCAGCTTTTATGTGCAATATTCTTAATTTTCATTTTCTGTGAATGGAAGTTTAGTAGAATGTTTCATACTATTCAATTTAAAGAAAACGACACTTATCTATGCAGGAGAATTCATACCCTTTGACTACAGGTTTTTATAAATTTGGACTATCTGAAACTCAGAGTCCTTCATACTGTGGTTACAGTTATGGTTATGAGATGAATCATCATCATGAACCACTGATGGATGAGTATAGAAGACATTCAGAAAACTTGTCGACAATCAATGAACAGATGGCAACAGTAAGTATAGGAGGGGAAGAAGGAGTAAATAATGCCACACAAGACAATTCTATTGAATGTATGTTATTGAGTTTCATCTGAAGATATTTTTCCTCACATAAATAATCCATCCCAACCCCCTTCTTGCAGATCTGTCATTTGTTTCCTACTTAAATAATCTGTCCTTCATTTCAGGTCCACGAAGACATCATAACAATTCTGATGATTATCAGGTATTTTCGTTCAAAGTTAGTGGTGCATTAAATAATAAAATTTCAACTCTGTGAAATCAAAGATGTTTGCACTGTTACCCTTAGCACATTCATCATTCATCAATTAGAAGCAAAATAAATGATTATCTAAGCCCTTTTTTTCCTCTAAACTTTGCAGGTCATTTGGCAAGACAATATCGATCCTGACAACATGACATATGAGGTTGGATTGAGAGTCTTAGCCTTCTCTTCCTGGTCTAAATATATATCTTAAAGTACAACTTTCATATGATTGGTTTCTTGAAAGTATACTGTTTGTCTCCTAGATTTATGCAATAGTTAGTCTTACTCTTACAATTATTTCATTACGAGAACCTATACTTGTAACTTCTTGATTGTAGGAACTACTTGAGTTAGGTGAGGCTGTTGGAACACGCAGCCGGTCTCTCCGTAAAACAGATCTCCTTGCTTCCAGTTTCAAAGTACAAGTGTAGCTTCTTGAGGAAGAAGTCACGGGATGAGAGGTAACATTAGACTCTTTTTTCCCCTCCAGGACAGTTGTTTTTGTTCTTCTCCATTCAGCCATTTTATTAGTCTTCTTTTCATGAATCTAGCTTTGCCAACCCCACCTAATGAGAAAATTCTTGGTTGTTGTTGTTGACTTCTTGATGAGTCTAGCTTTCAAAATCTTTGCTTATGCCTTTCGAAGTTCTTCACCAACTCTAATTCACTGTTGACTAATTGTTCTTGGAATTAAAACTTTTTTCATTGAGATCCAAAATTATATTTAGGAAATAGAAATTGCTGTACTAAGCGTATTCTGTTGGGTTCATTTTAATCGGAAGAATCATATGCCGTCCTGGCTTTACTCAAAAACAACTTGTATAGCCTGGGTAGAATGCATTACGAGGTTAAAAGGATAAGATGCAGATTTCTACACATAATAACAGACCACGGGTCCTTAGGTAGCAGCTCACTTGAAAAGTATATATACGTAGAATAGTAATGGTCTAATGGATACTGGCAGATGGATTCTTTGTGAATCCATGAATGCACATGTTATAAATAACAAATTTACCATCATTTATGGTCATAAAATCTGTGGCTGCCTGCTTCACGTAAATATGTAATCTATAAATGAGAACAAACTGCATAATCTGGAGAGTATTTGGATCTTGTCTCCTCTGTTTTAATGTGTTATTCTGACTCGTTTTCTTGTTTAGATGCGTGATTTGCCAGATGGAATATAAAAGAGGGGACAAGAGGATTACTTTACCATGTAAACACGTCTATCATGCTAGCTGTGGGAAAAGATGGCTTAGCATCAATAAGGCAAGTTTTCTAGGATTGAGATACTTGAGTGAATTATATACACTACTTCGTGAAGTTCATAGTTCGTCTAGCAATTGAATAAAAAAAGTGTTTTAAATTTTATAAATACAAGCATTTTAATGACAAATGATGAATATATGAAAAACTACTTAGGACTTGTTTAGTTTGAGTTTCCAGTTTTCAATTTTTCAGATTTTGTGAAGGTAATGTTGAAAATTCTAAAACTATAAATTCCAGTTTTAACTTTCATTTCCCCTTTCAGGATTTCTTCAAGAATTCTAAAACTAAAAATAAAAACTAAAAACTCTAACAAAAAAGGCTCTTAATTTTCTCGTTAGCAATGAAGTGCACATTTTTGAGGGATCCTACCCTAGTTAGTTGATTCTGATCAATTTAACATGAACTCATTAAATACTTCAATGCTCATTAGGCATCTGCTAAAATACCTGTCTTTTCTTTTTCTGTTGTGTGCTAATGTTTTTATCAGGCTTGCCCTATATGCTACACGGAGGTGTTTGCCGGCATGCCAAAACATAAAGAATCAGTTGGTCACCGACGAGCGCATAGAAGTAATTGACCCGCATATGATTTTATTTCTTGTTGAGCTTGGGTATCTTTCACAGAGATATTTGTTTCATTTTTTCTAGTCGAATGAACTGCAAGTTGGGCTTGGCAAAAATATGGCAGCCGTTGAGTGGGTTGTAAAAGTGAAGTTTTAAAAGAATATGAAGGTTGGTGGATGGTGTGTTTTTTATCTACAAAATACCATGTATTGTGCTATGATTTCACCTATTTAGATAATTTTTTTTTTAACATGACCTGCGTATTATATCACCAGATATGATGTGAGTGATGAAATTGAGTGTTATTTACGTTTTTCTCCTGCCTAATAGGTTAGGAAAAATCTAAGAATTGAACTCAAGTGATGCATAAGCGAAAAACTGATTAAGTAGTACATAATTTCTTTTTTTTTTTTTTTGACTGACTTCCATGAATAAGAACGTCAACGGACTGCCGGGCGAATGTATTGATATGCCTCTCAACATGATTGTTGTTTCGGAGTATACAATGTTCTTTTTTCTGTCACAAAGAATGTTCATCGAATAACAGCACTAAAATACTCGCGTTTCTTGACATTTGATGGTCACCGAAATCGCATTTTTGCCTTAAATGATTTAAGAACAGCAGCGCTTAAATACTCTTATAGCGTAACACCGGAACGTTACTGAAATTACATTCTTTTTCTTTAAGAAATTCTGAGGTGCTTTTAAAGTTTCATTGACAAATACGTATTGCATTAGAAATATAAAGAAGGAAAAGATAATAATCCAAAAACTGATGTTAATAAATAAATCAGTACAAATATTTTCTTTTGTCACACCTAATATTTTTACTTGCGGTGTAGTTTATTGGATTTTTACTCTGCAATCTTATTTTGTCTTCTTTCAACTTAGTGGGCTATTATCATTTATAAGATAAGATATCACATTGATCTTTGATAGACCTACAGAATGTAAGTTGCGAATTTGAAGATGATAATAAATCCGTTATGGACATGTTTACGCAGAGAGACATGAGGATAACATGTGAAGGAAGAACATATCAATGATTTCCCCAAAATTCTAAATAGTATTTGCTTCCCCTCAGCTGGCCACACGGCGAAGCAATTTTATTAAACTCTGAAGTTTGAAGTCAGAATATAAGGATTGCCCCCAAATAAGCCTCCCTCTGTATGACAATTTATGACTTAGCAACTTACACATAACCCATCTGCCATATATGACTATATGACTACTGTAAGGTACAAGATATACATACATGATGCAACTTTTTCTTGGCCCGTGGGAAATCAGACGTTATACCATGTCAAATAACCAGATGTTCTAGCTGTAGAACTTAATCTAATACGAGGCTTATACAATATAATATACATGTACAATAATATATTGAATTATTTTAGCGAAAAGGTTACATTGACCGGAGAAGTGAAAATAGAAAATAATGAGAATTGTAGGGTATTGTGACTAACATTACAATTGACTTTGTATTATAAGCGCGTTCTAGCTGCCACCGCCAAGCAAATTTATTAAGAAGAAAAATTAGCTGATTAAATTTTGTTTACACGTATTGCAGAACGATTCCACCCCTTAGCTGTGCATTTCGTGAGTACCAATATACTAGCTAGCTAGTTGCATGTACTATTGTTTCTGATATCTGAAAAATTAAAAAAAAGGCATTTTGATTGTATTCCCAGTTGATTCATTCATGACTCGAAGCTTACACGTTAGGCAACCAAGAATTTGAAAAGTGAATCTCCCACAAGTCTATGACTATTAGAAACAATTAAGCCTAAGCTTGAAATTTCTTGTAACAGTTGTTTTAGCATAATGTTAGAACTAGAATTCGTGTTCAAATTAATTCGATGGCACACTGCTTCTGCCATAACAAAGGAAGTATAGAAACTTTGGATTTTTTTTCACAAAATCTTTATGCTAGTTTTTTTTTTTTCTCTCTTTGGTCTGATATTAGACGTGACTGTCTCATAAATCTATGTTTCCTGTACGATGTCAATGACATAATATTAAATAATCAAGAGCAACAAGTGGAGCGAATGGAGAGGAGCCCTGCGCAATTCAAGGAATTTTTAATTGTAACTAATGGATCACCTTATTTATGTAACATGCTTCTAAACATCATGATTGCAAAGTAACAACAGCAATATATCAGCAACCTGCATTATGTCTAAACAGTAGTACATATAATAATGTATAATTAATGAGATTATACTATTTATATGTGAAGTGAAAACAGGTCCTATCTGCAGAATTTGTATTAGACTAGTAATGTAATATGGAATTTAAGAATAGAGAAGTATGAGGGAGGGGGAAATGCATCTCAGACTGCTGCTGCTGTTTTCTTCCAACATGACATAACTGATCATGATACTACTGAGATGCCATTCACATTGACATGACCGATCAAAGGCTCATCACAAGATTAACAATGTTAGATGAAGAATCAAGTAGGTCTTTACTGGGAAATATGAAACAGTAATCATAACAAGTAAAATTAAATACTTCAAGTCAGATTATACTGATGATAATTTTCAATGTAATCATTGTCATGGAAAGTTAGTTTAGTTAGCTTTATCTCTGGGGATATGTCTGGTAGGTTCAAGCAGTTTATTAACGGGACCATCTATCACAGCATAAAATAAGTTAGCTTTATAATCCAAAAACATTAACCATTCCGAAGAAAGAGCCAAATTATTGAGCTAGGAAACGACAGATTAGGGAAACAACCTTGCCGTTTAACTACATATATGCATAATCTTTCTTTCTCATACGTAATAATATAATCACCTCCTCTAAAAATTAATAGATTTAACCAGAATGCTATGACTCGCTTTTGCAATATTTGGACCAATCTAACGAGTACTTACATATAGCCATGCCGTTGACAAACCTCTTCCTTGACTTTGCTCTCAGCTAATAGAGTGGGAAATATGAACTCACCTAGTGGAAAACCACAACTTGAAAATATAAAATGCTTTTAAACAAATTAAAAGGGTAAGGATATGTATTTTAAATCTTCAATCCAGACTGTCAATGCAATTTACAAGAAATATGGTCTCAACCATGATTGAAGGCTAACACTATATAAAGGGTTACAATGCATACTTTGCAAACCAAGCATAGATCATTAGTTTTCTAAGGGTAGACTAGAGAGCTGCAGAGTGATCAAAAGATGGGAACCTTAGCAGGGCCGAGGCACTGGCCTCGACTCATCAGTGCAGCAGCATTTTGCCTAATTGCTATGAGTGTCACTGCTGATTATGGGCCTTTTTATTCATCTCAACCAACCTACTACTCTCCACCAAAACAAGCAGAATACCCACCTTATCATCACGAAAACCCTGCAAAGCATGCGGGATACCCACCTTACCATCATGAATCTCCTCCAAATCACGGAAAGTACCCACCATTCCATCACAAGTCACATCCAAAGCATGAAGGATTCCAACACTACCGTGACAAATTACCTTCGTATACATACAAATCTCCACCTCCGCCATCTCCTTCACCACCCCCACCTTATGTCTACGAGTCTCTACCACCTCCATCTCCTTCACCTCCTCTGCCATATGTTTATAAGTCTCCCCCACCTCCATCTCATTCACCGCCTCCACCATATATCCACAAGTCCCCATATGTCTACAAGTCCCCACCGCCAACATCACCATCGCCACCTCCTCCTTACATCTATAAGTCTCCACCTCCTCCACCGTATATCCACAAGTCCCCATATGTCTACAAGTCTCCACCTCCACCATCTCCATCGTCACCCCCTCCTTACATCTATAAGTTTCCACCTCCTCCATCTCACTCACCTCCCCCACCATATGTCCACAAGTCTCCATATGTTTACAAGTCTCCACCACCACCTTCATATGTTTATAAGTCTCCTCCCCAACCGTCTCCTTCACCACCTCCTTCATATATCTATAAGTCTCCTCCTTCTCCACATTCGTCTCCTCCCCCACCTTATGTCCACAAGTCTCCTTATGTCTACAAGTCTCCACCTCCTCCTCATTCATCACCTCCCCCGCCATATGTCCTCCAGTCCCTTATGTCTATAAGTCTCCACCTCCACCATCCCCATCACCACCCCCTCCTTATGTCTATAAGTCCCTCCTCCTCCATCTCATTCATCTCCTCCACCATATGTCCACAAGTCCCCCTATGTTTACAAGTCTCCTCCTCCACCATCTTCATCACCACCCCCTCCCTATGTCTACAAGTCTCCACCTCCTCCTCATTCATCACCTCCCCCACCATATGTCCTCCAGTCCCCTTATGTCTATAAGTCTCCACCTCCAACATCTCCATCACCACCCCCTCCTTATGTCTATAAGTCCCCTCCTCCTCCATCTCATTCATCTCCTCCACCATATGTCCACAAGTCCCCGTATGTTTACAAGTCTCCTCCTCCACCATCTCCATCACCACCCCCTCCCTATGTCTACAAGTCCCCACCTCCTCCGTCCCACTCACCACCCCCTCCTTATGACTACAAGTCTTTGCCTCCTCCATCCCATTCGCCTCCTACACCATATGCTCCCAAGTCCTCGTATGTCTACAAATCTCCACCTCCTCCCTCACATTCACTTCCACCGCCATATGTCTACAAGTCACCACCACCCCCATCTCCTTCACCTCCCCCACCTTATATCTACAAGTCCCCATATGTTTACAAGTCTCCTCCCCCATCTCCTTCACCACCACCTCCATCTCCTCACAAATCCCCCTATGTCTATAAGTCCCCACCACCACTATCCCCATCGCCACCACCTCCATATATCTACAAGTCTCAACCTCCTCCATCTCCTCACAAATCCCCATATGTCTATAAGTCCCCACCACCACCATCCCCATCACCACCACCTCCATATATTTATAAATCTCCTTCACCACCTACTCCATATATTTACAAATCTCCACCTCCACCTTTTTCATCGCCTCCTTCAACTTATGTTTATAAATCACCTCCACCTCCTCATTATGTTAACGAGTTTCCGCCGAACCACCTTCCCTACCTCTATAACTCACCCCCACCTCCTCCAAAAGTCTATTAAGCTTGCAGTTAAACCAACTTAAATTCTTTCAATAAAATTATCTTTCACATTTCCATTAATAATAGGGTCTGCACTAATGGAAATTGCCATGAATGTAGCCCTCGTGTCATTATTTATGATTGTTACTTCAGAAATTTGTTTGGTCCTACACATTTCTTTTATTGAAGATCATATATTGTTATTCATTAAGTGTCCATTTCCTTATTTGCAATGTAATCCGTGGCATGCACTTTCGAAATAAAAATTCTATTTGATATTAAGCTCCTTTTGCCAAAAGCATTAGCCTTGTACTGATCTCTGCATGTTCTCACTTGAATGGTCGTAAAACATGACTAAAATACCAAATTGTCAGAAGTGGGATTTGAACCCACGCCCTCTCACGAGGACCAGAACTTGAGTCTGGCGCCTTAGACCACTCGGCCATCCTGACAGTTGATATAGCATTCAAAACAATATTTTAACTTATGTTAGTTTTAATGTTTCCACTTTCCACACCAAAGGTGGCTATCGCTTGGCCATCCAGTGAAGATCAACAAGGCTATGAAATCGAAAACCAAGTTACATAGTCCACAAGGGTGAAACCTAATCGTTAAATATTGCATACTTCCGCTAGGAATTCACCTATATACTCTTGTAGTCTTATGTGTATGTGATTCGATGCATACTTATTCATGTTCTAATGTATTTTATTAGACAAGTTACAGCCTAGATATAATTATTAATCGATGAAAACTAATTAAAAAAATTTACGAGGTTCATTATTCAAAATTTACGGGGTACAGATAAAAATAGAATTTATAGGAGAATCAGTTAAACTCGTGTACAACCCGGGCACAAGTCCGAAGAAGCTCTTTCTATGTGCAAGCGTGCATGTGTTGCCACATAAAACTGTCTTTTTGGGTATGTTTAGATTAATAGAATTGGGTGGAGTGGAGCGAGTAAGATTTTAAATTGCTTCATTGTTTTGATTTGCAAAATCTAGATAGAATAGAGAGAGATGTATGAACTTCATTCTATCAATTCTCCTCAAATTTCTTCCCTCCAAATTGGACGAAATAGGATAGAATAAAAAATACTCAAACAATGAAGCTAGTAATTATTTGCTTCATTCACTCCACTTCATTCTCACTCCGCTATCACGACCCACCTAGGGAACATGACCGGCATATGAGAATTGTGTCATCACGGAAGCCTCTGATAATATGACTTTAATATGCATAAATAAATCGAATATATTTAAAATATCTAAGTTTAACTAAATTCCATAATTCTGAAAAATATTTCCAATCGTAAATCCTTAACATAAAACTCGTAAAATCCATAATATGGGTCAAAACCAAACATAATAAATGACTGAAATTCTAAAATAGTTAAAACAATGTAATGCATATCCAGGATCATGCCTACACAATTATTGGAGCACTAATATACTGATAATCAACAGGTAAGCTCACTCGAAGCGAAGCTCACCAAAAAAACTCCAACACTCCTAGGAGGATTCTCTGGTGTCAGAAGGAGCTGCGTCTAAGGGAGAAAAAGAAGGGGTGAGTTCATCAAAACTTAGAGTGAGCCTCCACTCACAACCCACATGGGACAATAACAAAATACATAACATATACATACAACTGATGTAAAACATTATATATATATATAATATATTGAAAACAATAATTTAACTAAATTCATGATAATAACTAGTAGAGAAACAAGAGATATTTTGTACATAAATAACTAAGGTGAATAGCTAAAATCTAGCCAATGGCTAATCTGATAGGCACCTAACTAGATCCTATAAATGGACAGGCATGGATTCCTTATTGTGGGTGAGCTAGTCCTTTGCGGACCACTTGGTACCAAGGTTAAGAATCAATCCTTAGCCATTAACTCGCCTTCGTTTCTCACTAATTACTATAAAATAACTTGTACATAAACCGAATAAATCGTAAAGCTCTGAATTCATATAATTATAACAATCTGACTTTAACATCACTGAGGTTCTAAAATCATACGCAAGGGATTACCAGCTTGTAAACATAGTGATTTCAGAAGCCTACAGAATATGTATCTGATAATTGTTATGAATCATACTTTGTTCCACACTTTCAATAAATCATATATGTTCTAAAATCTTAATAGGAAATCAATAGTTTGAAAACATGATAATTAATACTTCTGTTGTAAACATTAAACTAAGGTATCATAATTTTATAAACTGGAAAAGATATTTCATAACATGCAAGATATCAAATATGGCCCCATGATGTAATACCCGATGTACACGTGTCAGTAGATAAGTTCTGGACGGCTCAAGATCTCCAGGACCCACCGGGTCTTGAACTTCACTAAGTCTGATCCTACACCTCCGTGGACGGCTATATGTTAAAGTAATATTCTTGAGATTAAAAGTCCAGGTAATTGTTCCTAGAGGGAAAATGAGTTGATGAGTGATTTTTAACGAATTTTATGAAACCTTTAAACGTTTCGTTTTGAGCCTCTAAGTTTAGAAAATCTCGAAAACTTCAGGATTTGAACTAAAACCCAAAATTTGGATTTTGAATTGTTGAAGTTTTGATTTTTTTGATATTTTATTTAAATCCAAATGGGGAATATTTCCTTATCTATTTTTATGTTTTAAAGTTTATGTAAATAAGTGAGATGAACTGAGAGTTGTGTGATAGGAGTTATGCAGCAGTTGGGCTTTGTTGTCACGCTATACGGTCACCAGAGGGCAATTGCAAGTGTGCAGCGTCTAAGGACCGCTGGGCCTGAGGACCGCTATACGGTCATAAGTAGCACGAACGGTGGGCGCGCAGGCCAGACCGCTATAGTGGTGTCATTTGGTTGGCACAGTGAAACGGCAACGTTTTACGTAAATGATGCCCCCCCTTTTAAACACTCAAACTAGGGATTTCACTCCCTAAAACCGAACCTTAACACTCCTCTACTCCCTTCCCCCTCTTCCTCTAATCCTACCTTCTCCAAGAGATCAAATGTGAGTTTTATGGGTTTTCGTTATTCTTTTCATTCCCATTTCATATGTTGGTGAATGGGTTGTCATTTGTTTCCATTGTTGTTAAGTGGGGGTGCTCTCCCAATGGTGTTAGAGTTATGTTTGAGCAATCTAGAGGTTGTTAGAATTTAATCTTGAGTTTTGTAGTTTAATAGCAGACATTGGTGCCATTTCCACTCCAGAAACATTGTGGGTGTTGACGCCACTCCTTCCTCCCCTCCAGGTGAGTGGATTCATATCCTATGATCCTTGTGTTAATCATTAGAGTTATTTTCCTTGATTAGGAACTTGTTTGCATGATTTTAGAGAATGATAGAGATTTCATATGGTTTTACACATTTGTGAAAATAGTTGTTTTTCAACAAGAGCATGATATACTTGTTTTGATGTAAACTCATGGAACTATTATTGCTAAATGATTTATTAAAGAGCTAAAGTATGATTATGACTTGATTTAGAGATTTTAGAAATTTTCATGATAATTTCAAGAGCAGAGTAATTATACATTATAGAGTTTTATCCCAGAATATAGTTTTAGAGAAATGACATGATTTCATGATTTAGAGATTTGACGGTAGTCATAGAGAAACAAACAGTGAGTTAACGGCTGGAACCGATCGTTAACCTTTATACCAAGTTGTTCTGAGAGGACAATCTCATAGAGTAGAAAATGGAGCCTAGTTAGGTGTCCAATTTAGATCCTAAGGGATCATAGAGTTCAGAGATGTTGTTATGCCATGGTTAACATGCATAACTAGAGATCTTGTTATGTCACATGAATTGTGCATAACCAGGAGATTTTGTTTCTCTAGTAAGAGTACTGTATTTATGATTTCCAGATATTATTGATTTAAGAACTATTATGTACATGTAACAGAACGATTTCAAAAAAATTGTATAACTGGTTTTGATGGATATATATATGTATGATTATTTGTTTTCTTGGTTGTCCCATGAGAAGGTTATGGGTGAAGCTTGTTCATCAGTTTTAGATAAAACTCACCTCCTCTCCCTTTTCCATTACAGATACGTTAGCTCCGAGCTTCACTTTGGAGTGAAGTACTTTTTTTGGTATTTTGATTAAAGATAGAGTGCTCGATGTACATGACGAGCAAGGTCCGGACCATAGAGATAGGGTACATTGAGTTATCATGATTATTTTGTATTTACATGATTATAGTTTTCATATATATCTTGTATAGAGAGCAACTCATATATTTTGGGTTAGAGATATGTTCAGAGATTGAGAAATGATTTGTTTTCTAACTTTAGATATTTGTGCCAGAGTTAATTATGATATGTGTTTATGATGATTATATTTTCTTTCAAAGAGTCAAAGGTTTATTAGAGATGGAAATGATGTTTTATAAATTGGTTTAATATTAAAATATGCATATAGAGAGATTTAGAGGTCACGAGGCTTATGTGGGAATAAGGATTCTTCACGTGCTAGTCACGTGTCCAAGTCGGGTCGTGACACATGAGCTTTCTAAAATAAGGTTTTCATGATAACTGTGAAAAGTAATAATTTTTCTAAAATTTTGGTATAATCCGTGAAAGCATGTATGTGGCATAAGTCAATCTAGAATTTCACAAACAATTTATATAATGGGAAAATACTAATAATAACCAAAAGTATGGTCATGAGCTTAAACTCACTCACCATTGGTACGGAAGTATACTTTCACTAACAACTTGACTCTGAGAGAGCTGGAATGACACTAGTAACGGAAGAGATTAACTTGAGAAAAATTGAGTGAAATCACATTTATCTCTCTAGCAAAATTCTTGGCGACTAAAGATCTAGAAAAATATTTGGGAGTATTATGATATGCCGAAAATATACCATGAGTATAAAACAAAAATAATGAAACTACAAAGCATAAAAGAAAAAAAAACATAATTGAGCGTCGTTCCATGTCCTTGCTATAACATATATATAGGTATATATATAATAATAATAATAAATATATGCGTGCATCTCGTGGTACCTTATTATATATATAAATAATAATAATAATAATAATAATAGCAAATACAACTTGTGCGTGCCTCCCGTTTTTAGTTATATTATATAATAATAATAGGTAAAATAATAATAATAATAACACTATATGCAAATCCTGTGTTCCACATGTTGCATTTTTTTTTATATTTATATAATATTATAACACCAATCATGCTACCGTGCATGCTACATATATATATATATATATATATTAATAATATCTATAATAATACTAATGGTAATAATAAGTACTAATAATGCTAACAGCAATGATGATAATAATAATTCAGATACTACTAAACTCTTTATATAGGATATCACATCCGCTCCACTCTACTCAACTCCACTAATCCAAGCATACCATTTGGGAAATCACCATCATCATATTCATTCACGTCTTAATTAGTCGGTGGATAATTTTTAGGAATACAAATAAGAGATTACACTGTTATAACTCACAAGTGAATTGATATTGACTATTATTTCATTTTAAAGTCTTTTTCCCCGCATGAAGGAGGGAGTTCTATGAGAGAAAACGCAACTCATAACAAATTCTTAGATGAACATGTAGAGCCTACGGATTGAAAAGAGGAATTATGATGATATTGATAACAACTGATTTCAATGTGTACCACAATCAATGAACAGTATTGAGTGATTCACTAACTATACAAGAGCTCAAGAATGATAATTAGAAATCTCTGAGTAAAACACTACAGGTTGGGAATCATCCTCGAATCGTTGACCTCAAGGTATCACCTGTAAGAGACCAAGAGATTGGTATCAAGAACTAGAAGGGAGGTAGAGAAAGTGCTAACAGAATGTTAGTAGAAAGGGAGAAACTTTTACCAAATACCTGTCTTCATTTGGTTGTCTCTTTTTCTTTAAGGGTATATTTATAAGTTTATTTTGGAGGGAAGAGAGGAAGGAAGGACTCGTAATGTAAAATTATATTAAGTCTTCTCCTTCCTCTCTTTCCAAAACTCAAACTCACAAACAGACTCTAAGTATTCATATCACAAACTCTTTCAATCGCTTGTTGGGGATTCTTTGTCTGCAACCTCTGCCTTTCTTTGGACTCTCTAGTTTCTTGTCCATGTGGCTAACTGAATTTTCTAACTGACCCTCACAGTTTGTTATGTTGGTCACGCACTCCATAGGATGCATAACAGAACACAAATCTAATAACTCATATTTACACATTCTCACAGTAAAAAAATTCCCAATTCTCATAATTGAATTTTTTGATCACATTCACTTATTCACTATATATGAATTCAAATTCCCAATTCTCAATTCTTTACACATTGATTTTCAAATGTCTAAAATATATGTTCCAAAAATATGTCTCTTGCTACATGATTTGAGTGGGGAGAATTTAGACAAACTCTAGGTTTGAGCCCCTGATTTGCTGCTCTCACCTGTATATAAATTATCTTCTATCAAGGGGAAATGCATTTATTTTTTTTATTTCTTGCAATGAAGTGCGTATACATTCAGGCCCATTCTTTTTGAGCATTACATGCTGATATGCTAAGAATCAAAAAGTGAATAAGTATCAAACACTAAGTTTGGGATGGAAATCTGAGTTGGTAAGCGAAGATGTAATCTCATCTAAACAAGCCATCCGAATTCTCTCTGGAGTTGCTGGACTGTCAAGAGGAAACCAGTCATTACTCCCCACTTCAACTCTTGCAGCTCTGATGGCATCCTTGATAGCAAAGAGCACCGCGGACGCTAGGAAAAATGGTGGCTCACCAACAGCTTTAGATGAATGGACGGCCTTAACGTTTGGATGACCCTACCAGTTAGCACACACAACAATAAACAAGGTAAGGTACCATGTAGTTACCATCAATTTTATGAATTGTAATGTGGTGCACATTGCAAATAGCCAAAAAATTTGTAACTAACAGATGACTTTCGGCTATGAGTAAATTTCCAAAATCTTTCATGGTATATGTGAGATGATGACATATGCTATAATTAGTTGTAAGGCTAACAGGGAACTCGATGCATTTATCGAGTCCAAGATTTCTTAACAACAACAAAGTATTCCATTCAATTATCAATAGTAAGAAAATGTTTTGTCATCAATTTCCAAATGTCCCTGACAGCCAGGTGGTGCCCTGCAGTATTTAACCTGGTCTTTCTCATACAAAGTAAATGTTACACAACCTGACTATTTTACAGAGAGCATCAAACCAGTTAGTGCTCTGCTTCCCCATTATTACAGATGGGGCAGTACTTGTACTTGCACAACTGTTAGTTAATGCTATGTTCATGTTCATCTTTTCAATTTTACACCAGCCATACTCATTGTCTGTGAATACACTCGCAAGTCTCACGACTACAATGTCCCGTCCGGTAATGTAGGACAGTGGAATGACTCCCAAGTGCATCACCCTCTCTAATCCGCTTACCTCAAAAGAAAAGAATTAAAAAAACTGTTCAGGATTCAGGAGTATACCTTCAGAAGTGAGACATTGAATTTGAAGGGAACATCATTTATAGAAGGAATTTTATAAGCCCCAGGTCCACATGTGTAAAGGCACCCAGGGGGAGCCATTTATGTGCTTCATCTCCCCATTTAAGTTCTTCTAAAGCAACCCAACCCAAACCTTGAATAAAAGCTCCTTCAATCTGCGAAAAGAAATAGCATGGACAAAATATTTATATATCATGCAAAAACATAACATATAGGATTTTCAAGAACAGGGAAGAAAAAATTAGGAAGTTGTAAGTCTAAGAAATTTAAGTGTTCAATATTCTACACACCCCTTTTTTTAATGTTTAGACATCCTGCAATGAAGATTGTCCAAACTGATTTTTGGAAGTTTTCAAAATTCTCACAAAGTGAACATATTGAAATAATGTTTATGTCTGATCAACCGAAATGTCATCACAAGCTTCTTTATTGAAAAAAAGTATGCACAGAAATATTCAGCTAATTTATGAAAGCCAAAATTTATTCACTATTATAAGATATTAGGAACTGAGTGAAGTGTTTTTTCTATCATTTTCTCATTTCCATTTAGAGGAATTCCTGTCTTCTCTAGTGTGTTCCTTCTCCATCTTTGACAAACTTACTTTTCTATTATGAAAATAATTTAAAAGATTAAAAAACAGAGAGAAAGATGAACAACTATAAAAGAAAAGTACCTGTCCGACATCTATTGCCGGGTTCAGAGAATAACCGAGATCCAAAAATACGTTTGCCACCCTGGTGTGAAAATCTCCGGTCAAGGTGTCAATTTCCACCTCAGCAAATGCAGCCCCGTAAGTGAAATAACTAAAAGGTTTTCCTTTAGCTGTCTTCCAATCAAAGCCAATATCAGGTGTAATATAAAATCCATGGGCAGAAAGATCTATTCGCTCTGCATAGCATGCACGAGCTAGCTGAAAACAACAAAAGCATAACAAAATGTTTAGAAGATATCTTTCAAGCACAAGCCACCTTGTAACAGCAGCATCAATCACAAAATTTACTTCTAATTAAACAAAAGAATTGTTGACAAAATCTACACAGCATATATCTTAAGAAGGAGTCTAAATAAAATGGACGTTATTTCTTACATAATCCCCAACTACTACAATCACTTATCATAAAGCCCAAGATATTCTTATGAAAATATCTAAGATCTTGTGAATTTTTTTCCCTTTTTTAGAAATTCTAAATTGTAATAATTTCTTAATTTTCTCACAAACTTCCCAATACCTCAGCATTAGCATATCATTTATATAAAAATAAAACTTTCATAAAATACAATGAATGAATGTGTTTAGTCATTTATTCTGAGTGAATCCCTTGTCAGAATGAGAAGCAAAAACTGCAAATAGAAGAGTACCTCCTCAAACGAGTTGAAGTTATGTTGTGAAGCAATAGGTTCCATGCGTTTCTTTATTTGCTCACATGCATCTAAACATGCTGCTCCATACATATCAGAACTTGCAGAAGCTGCTGTTGGAGAAGAATTAGGAACCTGATTTTGTGGCGAGCACGAGTAACATCAGAAACAGTACTTCCGGATCCAAGAAAGGATAATCACCAAAAAGGCAGTTCAGGATATTATACTCGAAATATTTACCAACAGAAAAGCTTGCCAAAACTATGCTCTCTTATGTTTGCCTAGGATCTTTAGTTGTTCTTCCCTGAAATTACTTTAGAGAGTTGACAGTTTTTTACATAAAAAAAAAAAAAGAATGCTAATATTGGTTTTTTTTAGGTCAACACAGGGTTTCCACAGCTGAAAGCAGTAATTAATCCGCTTAAGACACAGAGCTCACAAATGGTAATGTTGGTTTTCTCCTTATTATGTATGAAAACCCAAGCAACTTTATAAAACTGTCAACTGAGTTGGAGTCACAAACCCCGAATTAGACTTTAATTACTTTTTTGGAAGTCCATGAAAAATTAAATTAGCACCTACAATAAAATGGAAGGAGGAGGAGGAGGAGGAGGAGGAGGGGGAGAAGTAATATATAATCTATTACTTGGTACGATCTAGGATACACAAACTTCCAACAAAAAATCCTTGAATAGAGTAGCGTATTACCTTGTCAGTACTTGTATCAGATATAAAGACAGAGCTTAGCGGGATATTGAAAGCTGATGCAGCAATCTGGGCAACTTTTGTATGCAAACCTTGCCCCATCTCTACACCTCCATGGCTAACTAAAACAGTACCATCTGTATAGACATGAACCAGGGCACCTGCCTACACTTATTAAAAAGACATTAACTGCACCATCATCACTATTTTAATAATGCAATTCTTTGCTAACTAGCAAATTAGGAACAAAAAGAAACAGAATATTTTTGAAAAAAAAAAAAGCACCACAAAACTAGAAAGCAAAATTACTTAGCAATGTATAAAGCAAAAAAGAATACTTTTTTGAAACAAAAGATTAAACACTATTTTTTTTTTTTGGACAAAAGAAGAAGTTTCATTAACAAGAGAGAATAATACACAGTAAAGAGGACAAGAAATTCTCAAAGCAAAAAATCAAATCTTTCCAATCTCATCATATTAGAGATGGAAAAAGATCATATGTGCCTTACATCAAATAGACACTAAGCGTCTAATCTTATCGCACAAAACCTATTTATCTAAATGTCTGTCATGAAAAATATGAGAGTTATGCTCTAACCAAATAACTGCAAAGATAACACACTGCCATAAAGATTTGACTTCTTTTCTCTCCCAAAACCAACAAAACCCTAAACCCTAAACAACCACATTAAGCATTTTTCCTTTTAATTTTAAAGGTTGTTTCTTGTTTTCCATCCTGCTTTGTTTTAATGCGGTTCTTATTTTATTAAGCTGTCATACGTCTAGATCATAGGAATTGTAATCAGGACTGAGCTTAGTGATATACACTTAATTTAGCATAAATAGCCCTTACCCTAAAGATGTATTCAGCCATCACATGCTGTATATTTTCAGATTTAAAGTGGCTTACAACACTAGATCCCAATTCTCTCATTCCTACTTCAATTTTCCTTGGTCCTAACCATAACTCTGCTAAGAAGTTTCAGGTCTAATTAAAATATCCTAGCCCTTCAAGGAATCATATACTTGTCATAAACTTCCTCTACCAAATGGTAACTTTTTAACCTATAAAAAAGGAAAGGCATATTGTCATAAACTTGAATCCTCTACCAAAAGGTAACTTTTTAACCTATTAAAAAGGAAAGGCATATTAGCTAGAGCACAAGAGTGCAGGAAAATTTGTAGGGAAATACTTGTTTGAAAAAAGTTTGATTATTGATATGAAACACTGAAACTTAGAAAATTTTATTAAAAAAGAAGACAAAAAAACTGAATGAAGAGACATGCATACTGAAAATAAGCTCTGGACCCTATTCCTAGCAGAAGCTACCCAGTCTGGTGCCCAACTCATTGTCCCCACAACAAAATAGAAAAGTAGCCTCTTATTCCTCCCTGGATTTCCTCGAACTTCAGTTGAAGTCACATTTTTTTCCTTTGCTTTTCCCTTTTTTTAAACTGAAAGTAACATGATATAAGTCAGTTATTACCTGGTTCATAAGTTTTGTTGTAAAGGATATACCAAACTTAGTTGGAACCATAGCAATGCCACGCTTCTTCCATCGGTTATGAACATTGAACTGGTCAACATCTGCACGTGCCTTCACAAAATTGCAGGATAACTTGAGTTCATTCCATAGCTGGGGTAGTGTGAAGTGCTGAAGTTGCTGGCCATAATGTAACACATATCCTTCACCTTGAAAATTATTTTCCTGGAAAGAAATTGGCTTATTAAAGTTGAAAAGAAAATCCAATATCAAGTAGGATAAGGATAAAACTTCAGATTCACAACTATAGAGTGAATAAAACAAAAATTTATATTCTTACCCTTATCTCTTCTGGGCTCATCTGGAGTTCCATAGCAACCCTTTGAATCCAGTTTTCAGTAATGAGCATTCCTTGAGGACCACCAAATCCACGGAAAGCAGTGTGGCTTGGGAAATTAGTGAAGCAAACCTTTCCTATTATCCTCATATTTGGTATTTCATACACATTATCTGAATGAAACATAGCACGTTCAAGAACTGCAAGTGACAAATCCAGTGAATTTCCTCCATTGTTATAAATTTCAAGATCCAGTGCAAGCACCTTCCCTTCATTTGTAAATCCAACCTAAATCCAATAATAGCTCTAATTAATTATTCAATTTCATGAAAAATGAAGAGTGACATGAAGGATGACATGGTCCTAGTTAATGAGTCAAGAAGAGTAAGTTATAAACTTGAGTTGGTAGAGAGAGACTTTGGAATCAAAACATTTTGGTTAAGTATAAGAAAGCCTAGACCATGTTTGGATTTGATTTTTTAAGGGAAAAATCATTTTTCTTTCCAAAGCTGTTGTGGGAAGCTTTTGATTATAGTAGTTTTGAATACAAAATAAGTTTACAAGTTCACTAGGAGTTGCCCAATTTAGGTACCATGATCTATCTGACATATAGTGATGGGAGTATTGATGGCGATGTCACACAAAGAATTTAAGATAGGTAGAGGCAATCCAGTAAACTTACTACAAGAGTGCATAAGTTCTGCCTCAAATATATTTAAAGAAAAACAGAAATTTCACAGGATTTAGGTTTACGAAAATATTGATGTATGAAGAACCACACCAGTTGAACCAATGTAAATAATTGTAGCAATACCTTGTACTTCCCTAGAAAACTATGGCGTTGCCCAGTTATCATCATGTCTACATCTCGATCCAGTGTGAGTTTCACATGCCGATTTAATAGATATGATGGAACTGAAGCTGCAGCAGCAATAAAGGCTGCTCTTGTCTCCTTCCCCCAAATCCACCACCAATTCGCTTTGTTTTGCAAACTACCTTTGACATGGGAAGACCAAGAACATGAGAAACATATTTCTGGTGCTTCTGAGGGGCCTGAAATAACAGTGTTATTTTCACAATTCAGTCATTTATTTCAAGCCACAAATTACAGGTAACACCAACCACCACCAATTACCAAACCACAATCCCCGGACCTAGTTGAAGATTCTTAAGATTTTTTTTCTCTAAGGAAAATTCCATTTCCCTCCCCAAAGAGCTTCATATAGAAACAGCTGACATGAAAACAAGCCCTTTTATTCAATTCCCATCTCAGTATACCTCTCTCAATGTATCCCATTTAGAGTTGTAGAGCATCCAAAATAACATGAAATGATCAAGAAATACTAAACTCTGCAATGAGATCAAGGTGCCAAAATAGAATAACTCATGTTCTCCTCTGTTTTACTTTTTGTCCATTGCTTGACTCAGTTATCATCAGTATATTCTGAGCACTTGTTTGTTCCAGTCATACATGGCTGAATCTTTCCATAAAGCAATTGATACAATAAAACAAGCTAAAGATTCCAGACAACTTCAGTTTGCAAAAAGTCACATATAAGAGTTTCAGTACAAAAATGTGCGACTTACTTGAGTAGATGATATCATATGAACTTCATTTCCACCATCCACTGTCCACACCAAACTGCTATTTGGCTCCAGATAGAAGTGTTCCTGACCTCCTATCTGAACTTCCCCTTCAATTATTCTGTCACACTGACCTGACTGAAAACATTGATCAACATCACCTTTAGTCAAACACTTCTTCGTGTTCGGATGAAAACTTCCAGCATTGACGGCATCCTGTATTGAAAGTATGGCTGGGAGCTCTTCATACTGAACATTAACTTTTCTTGCTGCTGTCTTTGCATTTTCATGTGTATCAGCCACAACTATTCCGATAACCTGGAAACATACATGTAAATCCAACTTAAAAAGCTAATCCATGACTAAATATTCTGTGAGAATTCATCATCAACTCTACAAAGGCCATCCACCAACTTCAAGATTTGGTCAGATATACACAGAAAGTGAAGGCAATCATTAGTAGGTGGCCAAATGAATATTCCAGTGTGATTGGAGAAAGATAGGTACAGTGAATTAGGCGATTCATCTTGAAATTAAGGGAGATTTTCAAGTAGATAAGTGTTGTATGATTAAACGATAAGCTGACAATGTAGACTACTCTAGAGAGTAACACAGGTCAGCAATATAGATCTATATAAAATAAGTACTACGCATACTGTATGCTTGTGTGAAAAGAAGAGTAGGCAAGGCATGCAGGCCAAGCCAAGCGAGACGAGTAAAATATGTGAAGACAATGCAAGAAGAGATATGAGTGGGGATCACTTGAATGAGGAGTAGCAGCAGCATGTGTGACATAGTGCTGAAGAGAATTTCAAATGTGAAAAGTGTTATATACCAAAATAATACAAGTCTCATTACCAGCTCTAGCCTCTAGTATGTGGGGCAAGTCTAATTCGAGTATATGCACTATATATATAGACATCACAAGCATAAAACAATATCACTTTACTTTTGCAAGTGACACTGCTCATCTTCAATTCATACCACAACTCATCAGTAGAGAATGGATGCACACTAAAAATGTCATAAAAGGAAGCAGGAGAGTCCCTTTCCCCTTCACTCTTCAAACTCAAAATTATAATAAACCAATTACAAGTGAGATATTATTCAGTAAACTATATACCTGACCCACACAAGTGACATGTTCTGTAGCAAAAAGCTCCTCATCAGCAACAACTGGTCCAATTTTATTATCACACGGTACATCTTTGGCCAGAAATAAGCCCTCAAATCCAGGTGAAGACATGGCCTCGGAACCATCAATTGAAAGTATCCGGGCATGGGGTTTTCTACTCAAAACTAAGGCTGCATGCAATCCATTTGGAGGCAATTGTATGTCATCAGCATATTCTGCTTCTCCTGTAACCTGAGTATAAGTTATAATAGCCGTGTGACAAAGCATTCTACTGAAAATTAGAAGACACAATTTGTTAAAAGGGACTACATACACCAAACACAATAGAAAGACTAAGAGAATATCAAGTGATTTTTTTTTAACCAAAAAAACGAAAAGGAGAAGATAAATGTGCAGTTGATAGAGGATACAAGCAATTCATACATCCAAGCTACATATCTAGGAAAGACTTGCATGATATGATTAGAATCTACTTTTGAACCTAAAAATAAGGAACCCACATAATTCCAATTTAAAATACACGCCAACAAAAGGAATTTGATATTGAAGCTTGTTATCTTTGTATAAGAAACTAGATCTATGTCCATAACCAAAATGACCCAGAAGGCATTGATGTCAGCAAAATGTCAAAACACAAGAATGACAGTGGAAAATGTAGATCATAGTTGTCAGTGGCAGATGGTGGCTCATGGCACTAGACCAAAAATCCGCCGTTTAAGTCCGCCCTAAGACTGCCATGGCCGCCATAATGAGCAAATCCTCTCATGGCAGGGGGGCCAAAATCCTCCATGCCATGGCGGCCATTTGACAACTATGATGTAGATATAACCAACATAGATGTTTCATTTTGCATATGATATGTGGGGATATTAGAAACAATACGGGTTTCTTTGAGATGCAACTAGGGTTTGACATGTAACTTCTTATAGGATCACAGGGTAATGAATTCCAGCCGCTTTAATTACCACTTGAGATAATTAAAAAGAGGATAGAATACTTCATAATGTCATGCCTCCGAAAATGGAAGAAAGAAGATGCAAGAATGCTTGACTGATTATAACACTTCACAACAAATCTAGGGAAGAATGCAAAATTGTTAAATTTGGGTTGTCAATTTTTCCATAGAAATTCAACGAACCTGAAGTCTTGACGATAAATGAACCTCAGGATTACCCACAGCTGTCCCTTGTTTAATGATTTCATAATCCTGAGATCCTGTAATTGTTGGGCGGTGGACTGAGTGCACAGCAGATAGATGGGATGATGGTATCTGGTCTTTGATGCCATCCATTTGATGAGACACCCACAGAAAAAATTTAAAAAAGAAACTTAGAGTCAAAGATTTCCGGAACTCTACCATTCCACCAGGAGCATTTCCCTTAAGTGATATATCATTTTGTAGGACTTCAATGCATTTTGCAACAGGTCTTGATCCCAAACCTTTCCTATGAGAAATTCCTTTGTTTTTTTGGCAGACAGTGAAAATGGAGCCACCCCACCATAAACAATTGATGCATCAGCAACCACCCAGTTTTCACCATGTTCCTGAAGATGAACACGCATGCCTGCATTTACAATTGCAATATCATCATCCCTTCTATGAGACTGTTTAAATTCTTTCACATACTCGAATGTCTTATTCCATGGAAGGAATATTGACAGCAAGATTTCACCGCTTTTCAAATCCACCTTACGATAGCCCTCAAAGAAGAAATTTTCTGCCAGTACTGTCCTGATGTTTCTTTTGCAATCAATAATTCGAAACTTTGCTCCAACTGCCATCCAGAGAGGATTTAAGTCAGATATTGGACTGGCAGTACATATATTCCCACCAATCGCTGCAGCATTTCTTATCTGTGTTCCAGCAAACCATTTCAGTTGCTCAATAAAGGCCTTACAAGATAAAGTTTCATGAGCAGCTCGCTCATTTACAACCTTTCTGAAAAAATTCAAGAGGTCAGTCAGTCTTACTGCTGCACCTATCTCTAGGCCATCATCCTTTACATCCAAAGCATTTAGTTCTGGCACATGTGTTACAGAAATCAGAACCCGATATGGCATTCTCTTTAGTCTCATCTCAATTCCTACCTCGGTATTTCCAACAATCAACTTTGCATCAGGATATTTAGCTTTTAAATCCAATGCATGTTGAAGTGTTAAAGGCCGATACCACATTAAACCACCAAATCCAGTCAAACTTAAAAAGGCTGGCATCCTTAACTGGAGCTCAGGAGGAAAAATAAGTTCCTTTTCTGTATATTTAGTTCCATCTATCTCATCATAGGAAGTAGGTTTATATCTATTATCATTATTGCTGACAACACATTTATGATCTATGTTGTTTAAATTACACGAACAGGGTTTTCCAGTTGATGGGCAAACAGACTTGGCTTCTTGAAGGCTCAATGAAGAAATGCCAGTATATAAGACATCATTAGTTTTGGCAAAGACCCGAAAAGCATCAACTATTGGTCTGTAACCAGTGCACCGGCATAAATTTCCTGCGAGGCATTCTTCAATTTGCTCTTCACTAGGTGGGGTTTGACCTGACCGCAATGATGCATACAGGGACATAATAAAACCGGGTGTACAAAATCCACATTGGGAACCATGAGCGCGAGCCAGTGCTTCCTGAAGAGATTAAAAGTTCAATTTACTGATGGGTAAGTTAGATTTTAAAACCATGAAGAAAGCTCATAGCTTAAGCCCTTAAATGTATCACAAGAAACATAACAAATGAAGAATACCCGGAACAATTGCAAGCACCACAGACAAGCACAATAAAAAAAAGAGCATGAGTATGAATCACCTGGATAGGATGCAAACCACGCTTGTAGCTTCCCAATCCTTCCACTGTAATCACATGCATCCCTTCTACAGAATACAGAGGTGCTAAGCAAGCATTGATGGCATAGTGTCTGGAATAACCATTTGAAACCATAGCAGTAAGTTTGATGTTAAGATACAAGAACGAAGCATTTCACAAGTACAAGCATGAAATCAGCGATCAGAGATGCCAAGAGAAAGAAACACTTACGAGCATTTCTTCAGTTTGCTGTCATAATTAGAAACCATAACCGTACAAGCTCCACAACCACCTTCCCCACATCCTAGTTTAGTCCCTGTCAAACCTATATCTATCACACCAACAAAGATGATGAAATAACCATAATTAGTTTTGCTGAACATATGAAAACGATCGAATCAGGAAGTACTTGTTGACTTTGCAAACAATAAAATTAGAAAAAATAAAAAGGACAAGGCATGTTTCATTTCTCTTGTTTTTTTCCTTCTTCTCCCATTTTTCAGGTGTCAAAGTTGACCAACTACCAAAGATAACGAACTCAAACTGCAAAGATTATTCGAATAATAAAACATGAAGCACTCTAAAAAATAAAATTAAAAAAGAAAAAAAAAAGGTTTTAGTTAATCATGTGAAGTAGAAAAAATGGGTTGATGGCAGAGAGAGTGAAACCTCTGAGATACTCAAGAAGGGTCAAATGAGCCAATCCATCAGGCAACAATCTACGAAGTCCGTTAACGTAGACAACAGGCTCGTTCGACGACACCTTCAGTTGTTGTTCTTCTGGTTTTTCCTCGTTCTTCAACGATCCCATTTTTTCAATTACTGGAAATTTGGAAGCTCCAACTTACACTGGAATCGAATGGAACACCCTTCTCCTGCTACTATCTATATTTAAGATTACTCTTGTAATCTTTGATTCTGTTTTTGATTATGTATGTATTGGTTAATAATGATAATATGTTTCTGATCGATTTAAAAACATCACCGCCCCAAACGAAGCAAATCAACTCGGAGATTCGATTCTTTGGAGTTTGGATCAACCAACGATGTATCCCACATGCGACAAACTAGCCACGATGTAATAAATAGTTGATAATGTACTCATGATTTAATAGTTAATTATTTTTTTGTTTAGTAAAATCAAAATAAAACGGGGTATTTTTATACTAGAATAGAATGTCTTAGTGATTTATGCATAATGAGTGTTGTGTAAATATAAGGATTAATTATTCTGTGAGTCTGTTTAATTTTTATTTAATTAATAATTAGTTTCCTATAATTTAAAAATTTATAATTAGGTTTCTATAGCATATAAGATTTTTAAATTAAAATCCAATCATTGTGAAAAATTGAATATTTTATGAATATTCATTTTTATCTCTCTTTCACCCTCTTATGGATGAATATTTCATTTTTTATAATGGTAAGAACTTGATTGAAAAATCTTATATACTATAAAACTTAATTATAAATTTTTAAATTATATAGACTTTATTAAAAATTAAGTGAAACTATAACGATCTGAATAATTAAACATAAATATAAACTTAATAGTACCTATTTATTACTTTATACTAATTGTTTTTAATTAAATATTAAAGTACTTCCTTTTTTTGTAATCAAAAGTTTAAGCAAATTCAGTGTTGGTCATTCCATTAAGATTGGGACACAGTCCATGGACTTTTCGAGCATTTATATGAGTTCTTATATGATTACATGCAAGTGAAGGTCTCATATAATAGTTAGCGTAAGTCTAACACACACCCTTGTGAAATATAGGTAGACTCCTTAACCACCCACTGCACACTCCATTTTCATGTTGAATAATGATATTATAGTTTTGAGTTCACGATAAACCTACACATAACAATATATCAATCGTTCAAAATATAATTTAAAATTATAAATACATAGATATTATAAAAGTAATAGTTATATCATGTCATATGTAAGATTTCCTGTAATCTCAAGTTTATATTTACATTGTTCTTTCATAGTATAGTGCATCTTATTCATAACGAAAACGCACACATTAACTAGATTTTTTTAGGTATTATTAACTAGTTATTATTAATTGATGCCATAAGGATTGGTGACATTATTAACTGATATAAAATATGTGTTAAGAAAATTATGCAAGATGATTATTCTAAAAACAATAAATATACACTTATATAATTTTTTTAAGACTAAAATCCTAATTCAGTTACTCAAATTTATAGTTAAATAAATTAGTTCTAGATTTAAAAATCTAATATCAAGTCCCTCAAATTTTATAAATGGGGGAAAATTAGTCCTTTATCAAATTATTGCTAAACTATTGACAGAATATCCACGTATTGTGTTAACTCCTTACATATACTATTAATTTTCATAGTGGGTTTTAACTTGTTTTACTCCTCTGTTTACAGAACAAATGACAATTTAATATTAAAATTTTTCTTTGAGTATAGAGCTATGGTGAGAGAGCAAATGAAAAAAAAAGTCTAAAGTCTAAATGACTTCATTTAGAGAATAGGCGAGCAAAAGTCACTATGAAAATTAATACATATAAACAAATTAACAGTAGGCATAAATAAGTAAAGATGTCATAATTTAAATCAATTTTACAAAGAAACTAATTTGTTCTTATTTATGAAATTTGAGGACTAATATGAAAATTTTTAAATCTAAAGGATTAATTTGTCTTCTACTATAAATTTGAGGGACTAAATTGAGGTTTTAGTTTTTTTTTTATAAATATACTTATATATGTTAAGAAGAGGAATGGTAACCTTATTATGATTAGAAGGTATTGATATTATATTTAATTGTAATCTATTAGTTAATATTTAGTAGAGGAGATCGAATTTTCAAGATTAATGAGTTTTAAATGTTAATTAAGCACTTAGGTAAAGGGCAAAATAAAAGCATAATTCACCATTTAATGACATCATCGTCGCATCATGTCTTGGAATTTTTGGTAGATTAATCGGGGTATATCCTCTTTCCCAATATACATCACACCGCACTGTCACAAAATCTATTCTTTTCCGCCAATACCATCGCATTGGATCTTTTAGACATCACGATGAGTCAAAAGCCAAGTTAAGCCACGCAACCCTGCCCCGTTTTGGCAGCAAAACGACGGCTTTGAAAGCTAGAACAAGAAAATATGTCATTGTCCTTGCACATGCAAAGACTATGTCATGTTTATGAGGAGAATCATGATCCCATTGGTTTGATTTTAACCAATCATAACACGTCTCTCTCCTTTGCTTGTGAAAATGAGATAAAAGAAATATTTTTCAAAAAAAAAAAAAAAAAGATTACCACCAATGTTAATGTATAGTTGTATAGTAAAATGCATCCATCATTGCATGCCTGCAGCACTTATACTTTGTTTAGAACTTTAGATTTAGACAGAAAGTTTTTAACGTATTTGAAAGGTTTATGATTGATTGAAGAGAAAATGAAGAGGAAAAAATGGGTTTACAATCTATTTCTATCAAATAGAGTTACACTTGCATCAAGTTATCAAGGATTATGCCATTGCCAGATCGTGGTGCCGCATATTGCTGGAGTCACGAAAATGGATAAAGAAAAACAAATGCTATCTCACCCATCTGTCTGTAGTTTTGGTCTTATATACTGAGAAAATAAAAAAGAATATTTATTTAGAATAATTAAACCTGAATTCGAATGGTTGAAGATTGAAATGAATCTGTGTCAGCATGGATTGATGTTACGGCCAGCATTAGAATAGTAAGTACTGAATAAGACGACTATAATAAAAAATGTGTGAAAAAAACAAAAGTATTTAGGACAACTCTACGTATTTCTCTTACTATACTCACAAAGACTGCATTTCCGAGCCTTGGAAACAATGGATGGAGAAACATGTAATATACTAATATATATACAAGTTTAAGGCAGAAACATTAACTAGCTAGTGCTGACTGAACTTTGCTCATGTCTCAAGAAGCCTCTGCCTCATGGGATCTTGTGTAGGCAAATTCCAGGGCTTAGAACGCTCTGATTGAGACGAGTGAATCAGGATTTCCATAACACCTGTCACGAGTAGCAGGAAAAGCACCATACATAAGATGCCTTGCCATGTGGAGAGGAGTGAGGACCACTCGAAGAACTTATAAAGAAGCAAGCCAAGGAGACAAGTCCAAGTAAAGACAACCTGTTCAAAAGAGGAAAACGACATGAGATTACAAGATCAAAGGTGCAGTGCTGAAGTAGTACTCTTGTATTTTGTGGATGGATCGCCAAATATATTCTCTTCCTTATACCACCAATTATGTATTGTTACATAAGAGATAAAAATCAAAAGAGATTTAAAAATTTAAAATGGTTGCCAAATATATCATATTAATGAATACCATATGATTGATGGATAGAGAAGGGGACATGATTTGGGATAAAACATTTTTTTTCATGCATCTTAGTATGTCCTCTTACCAAAATAGATATCTTAGGCCGACCTAAGTCTTGAAGTTCCTCTTCGCTGAATATATCGCTAGTATTATATCTCTCCAGCATAGCATCCTGGTAATTTAGAAAACGGACATCGTTTATAGATTTTTACCACATTGCAGAACACTTTCTAGAAGGAATTGCATCAGCTTAAGTGCCTGTTTAGGTTAAATTCTTTCCAAGACTCCGTGGCAGAAAATGTCTCGCAAAGTCAAATTCTTCTTTTCCATAAGAAAAATAAAATAAAACAAACATGCCCTTGTACAAAGGTATGCAGAAGACTAAATAATAAAGTGGAGTTATGAAAACAACTTTGAAAAGAACCACAGAAGAAAAGCTAGATTATTCCCAGGTACCCACATAGTGAAAAAGAGTAGCAATTATCAAATTTTCATCTCCGTGAACACAAAGAATCGACTATGCGACACTAAGATCAGCCACATAGTGAAAAGCATGTGTGCATTGCATTCTTTAGGAACTCAACGTTCACACTTTACTTGTATTGTAATACCTTGGTGACAAATGTGTCTTTGCACCATTGTGCAATGTCATCGGATGTTTCTGGCAGTTCATCCATTTTGTGTCGCTTAATTTGAACCTTCACCTGGTATGAAGCAGAGGAACATAACTATATCTTCCGTTAAGAGGATCTAATAGGCCAAACTCAATTTGTTTCTGATGGAGCTATGGTTCATGGTGTTGAAAGTCATCACAATACCACAAACTAAGATGAAGAAAATAAACTAAGCTAGCTAAAGTTTGACAAATATTATCACAACTATTGATGTGTCAAAGATTTCATAGCATTGTGTAATTTGTCAAATCTAGCGTTCATCAAAGGCTCTCTACTTGCTTACCGAACAAGAAATGCCTTTAAATATTCTCAACATTGTAGGTGGAGGCTCACTTTTCGGAACAGCATATGTGCAATCATAAATAGCTGGAGTAAATCTCCTGACATGTTCTACTGCTGTGACAAAGCCCTGGAGAAAAGATTATCAACAATAAAAAAAGTAACAGCTAAGACAAAATCAAAATGTGTAATTGGCAACTGGTGATCTAGCTGTTGCCAACTGGTGATATCAGTTATTTATGTGGTGATCATCATCTCGCATCATGTTCTTATAAGCTTGAAGCTCCAAAAGTAATCACTTTTCATATTTTTAGCCTTTGATGATTTCAAATTTTCAGCTGGAAGAACAATGCTGAAAATGAAAACTCTAGTCTACTAGAATAAAGTTGCTGGAAAATAGATACAGGAAATAGATTTTACTATGAGTGAAAAATTATAATACTCTCCTAAGTCCTAACAATAGGTATCAACTTAATTCACCTTAGTACGAGGAATCAAAACATTTTTAGGCATAGGCAGCCCTCTTGAAGCAGCAAATTCTTGAGCAGCTAAAAGCTTTGCCTGTGTAAAACGAGTTCCTTCAACAAAAAGAGCCAACCAAAAAGGCATTGGGATGTGCTCTAGATGATTAAAACCTGACTGCCACGCCAAAGTTAAGAGATATATAAATAAAACGCTTATAACGAATATTTTACTAATCGCATGTGTAAATTAGGAGAGATATTTTTGTTATACATTCAGTGCTGTTTCATCCTTATGCCAGCTTCTTTGCAGAAATATATAATCAGCAAACCACATGGACCAACCTAGAACCTGCATAGATGAACCATATTATTGATCATCTTACAGTTAAGATCAATTTTCTATCATAAGGAAAGTCCTAGGGAACAAAAATTTGCAATGATCTTAATGATTTCTTGTGCTTCAAACAATAAAAAGTGCTGAAATTCAAGTAGATTCTGCAGCATGGTTAGTTATGTAGCTGTTTGTTGATGCAATGGCTAAGTTGTGATAAATTCAATACCGAAAATTATAATGGCTTGAACTTCTAGAACTGTTAATCTTATCATTATGCAAGAACTTATAAGATTTCCTCCTTTATCTTATATCAGTCGTTTGTTATTTTCAAGGAAAGTCCCATTTCTAATGATTGTTAATAGATTGGAAAATTTCTGCACGAAGCATCCTTGAAAGTTAAAACTAATCGTCAAGCAAGCAGAACTCATAAAATGAGAAGTAGCAATAATAAATTAATAATAGTGATAATAAGTACATCAAAAGTACAAACATAAAAGAAAAGGCCTTAATGCATTTCCTAATTTATAGAGAACAAATGAAGTACTGAAACTCACAGGAAGGTACTTGACTTCCTTTTCATAATGGCCACACTGCTTCCAAGGCAACCAGAGCGCTGTCACAAATGAAGTCAAACGCGTTGAAATATATACAAAAAATAGATAGCATGAGCCAAGAAAAGATCACAAGCAGTATGCTCATGAGCCATGCAACTGTGACTGCATATAATGGTTTAGAAGAACTACCACACCCTAAATTTCAAAGGAAGTCATAGGAGCAAAAACAAATTCACTGTGAGGAATAGTGACTTTATTTGGCTAGTGTCACCTTTAGGATTCAATGAGCTTAACATCCTAAAGGTTGTCAATTGGTGAGACCCTCAAGCTTAGCACTACCATGAGTGAGACCCTTAAGCTTGATGCGTTGGTTCTAAGAAACTTTAAGGAAATAAAGTTACACTCTTACTAACAATTATAGCTTTTAATTTAATAGTAAGCACCTGATCCAACAATGAAAGTTGTCAATTGGTTAAAAGGGCAGACTAACCTCAACTTTACCTTCTTCCCATGTCAATATTAAGGGCAAGAAGAAGGGATAAAACAAATATGGTATGGTCTGGAGTGATTTTAAGAACTGGGGCCTTGTCACAGTAAAAGTGACATTTTTACGATAAGGTTGACAAGACATAGAATACTAAGACCTCATAAATTACTGTGACTCATGTAATTTGAAGCAGTGCCCTTGGGACAAAAACGAAAATGCAATTTAATGCTATCATAATATGAAAGACTTTTGCATAGATAAATTCAGAGATAAGAGGTACCTGAGCTAAGACCCATCCAATAAGCCAATCAATGTCGCTCCTGTGGTTGCAGATCAGAAGCGCATTTTCCTTACCTAAAATTTTTCAGATAAAAACGCAAATTTGTGAGATCCATTCTGTAAAAAGTAAATCATTATTTATAAGAACTTAACCACGAAAGTGGTCGCCACCTTACCCATTAATTTAAAAGTCTCTGAATCTGTGTACAGCTCAATCTGCAACCGGAAGATTCAACTTGTTAGACTGCAGTATGGATAATGTAACACTAATCAACTGCTCAAAATTCCTCAGGATGACAAAAGATGAAAACACATAAGGAATTAGTGATGACAGCTATAAAGCAATGTTACACAGTTATAAAAATATGACAATTTTGTTTTAACAGAAATTATGATGGTTGATGGAGAAAATGAAGTGGTGTAATTCAGTTATTCTTCCTTGTATGTATGACTGTGCATTCTAAGATGCATGATCTATTGACCTTTCCTTCCCTTTCGCAGCTATTTAATTTTATAGAACACAAAAAATGATGCATGTATCTTTTCTCTCTTCCTCAATCCTCAAGTATGATAACATTCTTCGTCTTGTCAACATCCCCAGATTTTTCGTGAATGATAAATTCTTAGTTGTTTTTGAAATAATAAAAACCTTTTGCTCTGATCTATTTTTATTTGACACATAAATAAATGTGAGTCATTCTTATATAATAAGAGCTTTTTCATACTCAACTAAGAATTTCTTCTGGTGAACTACTAATTACACAGCTACAAGGCAAGCATGAAGAGGTTAAGATCAAATGACATATATAGTTAGAGTAAGATAGCCAAACACCTTGATGCCTGCCCACCAATCAATGAGCCATACGAGCTCCAACCATAGTGATTCTGTAAGCACTTTGTTAATTCTTCTGAAAAAAGTCCTTGATACTGGACGAACAAGGACAAAGACCACAACCTGCAAAATGCATGTTTAATACGATATATATCAAGTGAAGTAATCAACTAATCAAAATGCACAATAACATGGCAGAATTGGTCAAGATGTACATAGGAATACAACATACATGATGTGCAGAATAGTTTACATCATACAGGGACGGATCCAGGATGCAACTAATGATTGGTCAAAATTATAAAACCTAGAAAAGACGAGAGAAGACAGCCACTTTTTTAACGTTACCGTTAGAAAAATATTCCATTCCTCTTTTACCATTTATTGTTATTGTGTTTAGAAATCGCAGAGTTATAATAGTGTTTTTTTTTAACGACATATCAAGGACAAGCCACCGGATCTTAAACCTGCAACTTCCATAAATCAAACTCTAATGTGCGTATAGTATATCCTGGATTAGATGTTAATGTGTTAGCATTAATCACGTATCTTTGCTTTTGTGTATAAAACGTGATTATTTAGTTAGAGGTGGCCACCAAGAGATGTTACATTCAAAATTGAAACCATAAATGTGGTTGCCTGGTGCGTACTGTAATTAGTTGTAAAATTCTTTACGATCTCCCAATTACAAGTAACATTAGTTTCAATTCAAGACCTATAAATTCTGCCATGCAACATTGAGTGTAACCGAAAAAAGGAAAAAGAATGACAAGTAAAACATATTTATAAATTCACATGCAGATGCAATGATGCTTGTGGATTCAATCTTAATTAATTACCTGAATTACATTAACAATGAGGCCTGAGAGAATGAAAAGAGTGCCTAAAGGAAGAATAACAGCTGCAGCTGGGAACGCCATGGCTTCTCTTACCTGCTTGCTACAGATAGAAAGATGAGAGGGGAATAACAAGGAAGGAAAAAAGTTTTGTATGGAGAAAGAAAATGAAAGAAAAAATTAGAAGAAAAGGTTTGGGAAAATAATAATAAGATCTTCTGGGTGGAGGGTCTTAGGACCGGTTAAGCAGCCAGAAAAACCGTTGCAAATAAGATAACTAATTGAGTAAGCAAGCACCATGTGATGTGGAAATTGATATTGCTAAGTTCAGCTGACTTTTAGCTAGCTGGGAACGTCAATCTCATCGTAATGCCTCTCCTGCACAATCCATCATACTCACGATCATTGCGGGACTTATATTCAAGTCACATTTATTAGACACCTAATCTAGTTATAAATGTTATAAATCAACAAATTATATATATATATACCCTCAAATGTATGATCCATAACGTGAAACAATGGCTCAGTTTTGCCCGTCAATGTTCAGAGTCAAAGATACATGATATATACTAAAAACAGAGGAAAAAAACTCTTGGCTATGTTTTATTGATGATAAATAGTAGAGTAGAATGAAATAAAATAAAATAAGGTGGAAATAATAGAGCAGAATGAATTGACGTAATTATTTTATTCCATAATTGGAAATAACTTGCATTTCATCTCAAAACAATTAAACTTATAGTAATTTCATTCCCCTTCGATCTATTCCAGCCTGTTTCATCAATCCAAACATTGTTTCCATCATCCTCAAATTTTCTCCTGTCACCTCCAATCCCACTAGTGTTTGGTAGCGTAGAGATTGAATATGGAAGAAGCTCATTGTTAAATGTTTTGTAGAGGGAGGATGGCAAACGATGCCGCCACAGAGCCATCACCAATCGTCCTTCATCCAACAAGTCCAAAACCTCTGGATTGGTGACTTGCCCCACAAAGCCTACCTCACTGGCTCACTCTCTGCTTCTCTCAAACTGGCGAGGTTACCCTTCCATTTCATTTCATTCTTCTTTCATTCACATGACACTATTAATTAATCAATCAATTAACGAAATCCAAATGATTAATTATTAATAATAGGTAGTTTCCATAAAAAATCATTCGCGACAAGGCCACAAGCCAGCCCCAAGGCTATGGCTATCGAGTTTTTCCCTTACTCCAAACCTACAAAGGCACGCACGTGCCAAGAACAAAGCAAACCTTCAGGTTCAATTGGGCCTCATTCAGGGTCGGTGAGTGCATGCCCAATGGTGGGCCTGACCAATCCATCTTTGTGGGCGATTTGGCCCACGACGTCATCGAGTGCCTTCTTCAGGAGACTTTTCGGGCCTACTACCCTTCCGTTGGGAGCACCAAGGTTGTTAGTTACGGACGTTAACACTAGACGGCCCAAGGGATATGGGTTCATTAATTTCGCAGATGAGAACAAGAGGAACTGCGCCATGATGGCATTTTGAAGAAAAATCCCATCTTTTCGTTAAACAAAAGACAAACTATTTGATGATTAAGCGAGTCATAAAATAATTGAATGACAAGGTATGGGCAAAATTGTTCTTTCCTTTTTTTTTTTCAGGCACTAGGGCAAAATTTGTTTTTAATTCAAGAATATAATGTAATCCTCAGTCCTATGTTAAATACTTCGACAGCCAAGGAAGATCTTTGCAGTCTCTTAGCGCAAAGGCTACATCATCGCTGCCACAAAGTAAAATGAAACCAGTCAACTTAATGGAATCAAATCAAATGTAGTTAGGTAAATGCAGTAAATAGGAAAATCAGTTAAGACGCTTAAAGTATAAATTAGTTCGACAGTGTCAGCTATATTAGTGTTTTCAAATTTCAGCCATGATACCAGATATCTCTTGATTTGTACTAAACAAATAAACTCCTTTTTCACTTTCGCCTCACTTTAGTGTGTAGCTACTTAACTATCTGCAGTATCGCTAAACTACTGAAGTACTAACGTTAACTCATCAAAACCATTACTACTCATAGATATCAACTTTTGAAGGACATGGACATTTTCGATAGAATCAGCTGAAACTGATAAGGGATTTGAGGACTAACCTCGGGAAATTGAGCTGCAATTTTTGCAGCTTGTGCTTGGCACCTGCTTCACATAAAATAACCCGGCATTCGCCTAGCTTACAGCTGCAAATAAATTGGAACAGAAGCATCCCAGATTCAAATTGATACGGAATTAGCATGGATCACATACACTTAGCTTTTACTGCAGTTCAGTCTTGTCTTTCTTTATAAATGTATTCAAGTATTAACTAATAAGCAAGACAGCATTTTGCCCGTTTTCCCCTTCAACAGCCGCACCATATCAAATGCATTATGCATGTAGAAAAGAAGGCATTAGAAGTCGAGAAATTCTTCGGTGCTTTGAAGCAAAACAATATTTACTCTATTCCATTTATTGATTGACAAATCAGCTATTGCATTAAATATGTAGAGAGTGGGAGACAATAATGGCCCACAAAATTTATATGTCAATCAATAAATGAATCAGAGCAGGTGTTTTCTTTATTCTCGATACACCTAAGTATTTCTCTTAGAAGTCTTACCCAACTTGCAGAAGAGTATCATATCCAGGAAACACTTCACCATTACTAGTACAGAGACACAAAACTGTCATCGCCAACTGCAAGTCAAATAGAACCTTACATAAGAACAGCAATGCAAATTAACTCATTACCTTCAATTACCCTAAATATATAACTTTTTTTTTAAAAAAAAGCCTACAATTTTCTGCATGGGATTGCACAGATGAAAGGATATCGATTAGCTTCTTACTAATGCTATTCAAGTGGAAAGCAAACATCATAATATTTTACATTTCAATTCACCAGATTTTATTACTTTTTCTCAGATATGCATGCACCAAAAAAGCTCAATTAAAGCTGTAAATTTCACGTACTTGTGTGAAGCTGCAGAACTCTAAGCATGACCTGAATGGTAAAAAAGAATAAAATAACAAAGATTCGGAAGCTGACCTTCTCAAAAGTGGTTTCCCCCATTCCTGTTTTATAAAGCTCATGCACCATAGCTGTCAGGAAGATTTTGCTAAGTCTGGAACAGCTTTTTATCACCTTCAAAAAGAAAGGAAGACATACGCAACATAAGACTAAAATAAAATGCTAGCGTCATTCTGCCATTCAAAGAAAGATATGTAAGTGCTTATGACAACTGAGTATGGAGCAATTATTTCATGTATTTCATGAGTAAAAACTGCTTATGCACGAATGACATTGATAACATCCACTTCCTATTTTACTTATTTCGAATGGCCCTATAATCAGTGTAGTTCCACAAAATTAGCAGTCACAGCTAATGAACTAAAACAGCATTCATTCATATCGTTTCTAGGTAATTCAAGCCAGAGTCATGTAATACAGAAACTCATCTTCGTTTATGTAATAGTCCTCAATTATGGAAACAGCGCATGTTTGCTACTTATTAAAGTATCTATATGACGCACATTAGCGCATAGTCCTCAATTAGTAACTACTAGACCACGCATCTCATAACCTTAGTTCATGTTCTAAGGCATGATCTGCCATTTGGGAAACAAAATGGAACTTCTGGAGTGAAGAAATAAATCGGCAAATCGCAAAATTCAACTCACTTGAATATGAGGTGCCTGGAACATTTCTTGAATGGCTGCTTCAACATCAGCCATACCAACAAGTGCTTTTCCTGGAGAGTAATGCAAAGGAATTAGTAGGCAGAAGCACCACAACGGAAATAAGGAATTAATACATACTAGTACTCTGATCGTAGTTTAGACTTTCGAGTTAATAACATGTAATCCAAATATTCCAGTATCGAAGACAAAAGCATCCTCCCTTTTACTAGTGTACACATAAAATCTATAGGAATAGGAGTATAGGATAAGGACATTACCTGTTGCAACAGAATCAGGATTTGCAATTAGCTTCTTCATACGATAATCTGCTATTTCAGCTGCACGTCTGCATATCTCCAAGGCACGACGTGCATCTCCTGAGATTGCTGCAACCTGAATAATCAAGTACCATTTTGGATGTGAATCAATGACCTATTGCACTAAAACAAGCATCCATCATGTACAAAAGATTAGAGGAAATTAATAACCTTTCTTGAAGCAAATTCTATGGCTTGCTTTTCAAATACATCAATTCCTTTAAGGCGGCTCGAAATGATTTCTTGAAGCTGCTGATAATTATACGGGCCAAAGCAAAGCCTCTGTATGCCCATTCGGCTTGATATACGAGGAAGTAACTTCTCTGGAAGATCCATCGTATTTGCTATCCCTGAATTCATCATGTCATTGCTTAAGCATGAGGTAGTTTTTGATGGGGGTGATAGAAAAGCCAGTACTGTTGTTATAATCATATATGGATTCTTCTTTCCCCACTATTTTAATTACCCCAACCAATCTGCAAGATCAAAATACAAAAATAAAAAGGGTGTTGGTCTTACCTATCACAATAAGTTTGGAATGCGCCCTTGTAGGCCAATCAAGAATATTGTATAATACCTGTAATAAAAGGAAGGTTCATCTTAATGTAATTCCATATATTAAAGAATGTCGATCCAGTGAGAAGTTCTTGTTACAAGACTTGTATGTTACCGACTGATTTCTGGTTACAAGAAGATCAAGCTCATCAATAAGCAAAATACATGGCCGGTCACCCTCTTCCCCAGTTTTCTTCCCTTCTACAAATCTCTCATTTAGCAAATGCAGAGCCTTTTTCCAGCTGACCCTGTGTCCGTTTAATGCCTCATATATGACCTGGAAGAATATCAGAGCTATAAGATAACTGAGAATATAATAATATAAAGCCAAAAACACTATAGACATGATGAATGTTACCCTATAAATATTCTCTGGTGATGCCAATTTCAGACCATTAATCTCCACAAAACAGTAGGGTCTGATGTTTCCTGCATCAACTTCTGACATCAAACTCCTCATTACTGATAGTACACTCATTGTCTGCAGTTGCACATGAATAAAGGAGTAAAAACCAAGACTAGCTCCACAGCAACTAATTAAAGCCTCATTTGATTAAATAAACAAATACAAAGATAGTACCTTGCCAGTTCCTGGAACACCATGAATGTAGAGGCAACGCCCCAGACATTGATTGTCACAAATAGCACCTTTAATGAATGTAGTTATCTCCTCCATTTCTCTATATAAAAGCATGCATTGATGAGTAACTTCAGAGAGATATAAAATATATAAAGAAAATATTCAAATTTCACGTACTTATTTCTACAAGGTAAAGATTTAGGTAATGATGCTAACAACAGTGTAGCCTTTGCTCTCTCAAGATCAGTCTGTTTGTGAGACCTTACATGCTCTGGAATTCTTTTTGTACCTATCTTCTGAAGTCCAAAGAACCGACCCTTGTGCAGATTCTGTATCATTTACACATATATTTGCGGTTGGAAATCATAAATGTCAAACAAAGCATAACACGAAGTTAACAATAATAAACATACTGCAGCCAACTGATGGCTTGTTGATGGCTGACATTTTGCATTTTTAATATTCTCCTCTTCATATTCATAATCTTCATCTGTATCAGAGTCTGATTCCTTGGAAAGGTTCCAATCTTCATCACTGTCAGCCTCTTCACCATCCTACCATGTACCAATAAACCTATGAATACTGACATTGTTAAACAATTAACTACTTTAATAAGAAAAAGAATCCTTGTATTTTTTTTTTTTTGCTCAATCTTCTCACACCATTACCCCTTGTTCATTGTCAATATCAGCAAGACGTTTGAAACTGTGCCAATGTATGTCATATTCATATTCACATAAGAAAATATCATCCCCCTCATTGGCCTTAGCATAGTCTTTGGGGATCATGACAAAGCAATGTCTAATGACAGTTTCCATCTGCAGTGAACACAGAAACACCATGATGAACGAAAAGAGAATAAGTTCCCACTACCTTAAACATTATGTCTGAGGCTGAGGCTGTACTACAGAAACAGCCACGCAATAATTACTCCTAGTCATGTTAAATTTTTAGATGCAGTTCACTACTTCATTGTATAATATTGGTCTTAACCGCACAAACTGTTTTATTATAATAAATATTCAAATCACCTTTATCTTGTATCAAATTATAGTGAATGCAAATGGCAAACATATCTCCTGCAGCACCATGGATCTTAAGCCATCTAGATTTACCAAAAGATTTCAAGAATTACCACTGAAACATGCTAAGTACAATTTATTAAGCATGATAGCTAGGAAGTTCAACTTAAAAATTTCACTCATGCTAGCAATTCGCTATCAGTAGGTCACAAGCAAAACAGTTATGATCCAGTACCTCAATGTCTGCAAACTCATTGGTCCGATACAGCTCCCTGCTCAGGTTATGTGGTTGTCGCCCAACGGAAGTCTCTTCTGGGATCATATACCACCGTACCCAACACCAGTAGTTGTCATCCACTTCCTTCCATATACTGCTCACATCAAAACCAATTTTACAAATCAATAAAAAGACCCACCCAACTGACATTAATCACCATAATTAACAAATGAAAACGATAAATGTTTTTTAAAACCAATGCTTCGTGCACCATGTTGTATACAAGTTCATTTCATTGCACAATGTAAGATATATCATATACCTCTCAATACGAGCAGCCCATAAATCACTGGAAAGAAGCTTCTGCCTCAGCGTCCTAGCCAGTTTCTTACCCTCCGGTGGCTTTGGAAGGCTAACATCCCTACCCATCTTCCCAGCATCACAGAACCCACAAACCCAATCCCCTTCAGGAACCTCCTTCAACGGCGGCTTCAAGCATTTCAAATGAAACCCTCCCAAGCAAGCATCACACTCGATCATAACCTCACTCCCAGAATCAAAGCACACCCTACACTCCTCCATTTCGGGTTCTTCATCATCTGAGCTAGCATCTTCCCTCCTCTTCACATAAACATCATCACCAACTTCAAACTCCCCACCATCATAAACCACCTTCTTGTAATACACGCGGCTCTTAGGCAACCTCGTACCCTTTCGACCACTCCCAGGTTTCCCTTTCTTCGCGGAAATGGCTCTGGTAACAACCGTCCTCGCACTCTCACTCCTCGTCTTCCTCTTCTTCGTTTCCAATTGGTCAGGGATTGTGGAGAAAACGGAACTTCAACCGAACCTTTTCCATTTCTCTGCTTCAGTGATTCACCCTTTTTCCCAGATCCACCTTCAGCAACAGAAGTAGCATTTCGTCTATTTACGGTTCTACTTGTTACCACTTTGTATTCGGTGGAATCATCGATATCATCTATTGATCGACGGTGCTTCGCGGGATTGACGGAGTTGAAGGAGAGGGAACGTTGGCGCGTGGATCTGCGTGGAGGTGGGAGGGACTGCGGGGTGAGAGGGGTAACGGCTGGGGAAGGTTTGGGATTGGATTTGGATCGGAGATTGGGCTTTGAGGGAGTTGCAGCCATGGATCAAGGAAAGGGTGCAACTGCGAATTCGAGGTAGCTAGGGTTTGGTGGAGGAGTGAGAGTGAGTGGAGAAGAAAGGGAAGGAGGAGAGAGAGTATGGCGTTCTGAGCTTAACAACGATGAGAAGTGGCGCCAAATTTTACCTCTCCTTTCCCTCACCTTTGAACGTCGTTTTTTTTTTTGGGCTTCTGTAGTTATTGCTAGGGCCACTATCGGTGCTCAATTCCTGGCCCAATTCAATTCTTCCTTTTTTTGTTTTTTGCACTTCTAATTATTTATTTATAAGTTCTTCATTGCACTAAATACGTCATCAGCTAACAATTATCAAGCCAAAATTATTTTTTTCATTAATTTAATTTTTCTTCTTTAATTTTATTTTATTTTATTTTTGTATATAATAGTGACTTTTAAAGGGAAAAAATAAATATTATTAAGTTATAAATTAATTTGTATAATAAGTTCTAAGTTAACCGTATTTATACGGATATATTAGATGAGTGGAATTAAGTTTTCACCCTCCCTAATCATAATTAAACTCCGAGCTCAAATATTTTTTTAAAAGACCAGTTTTATAAATCAAAAGATTTTTCAATTTTAATTAGAAATTAAAATTAGTGGTAACTCCATTTTTAAATTTATATTTTTTAGAAATAAATTTTTGTTGTTGTTTTATTATGGCGCCTTCGGACATTGTGACAATTACTATATTTATAGACATACACTCTTACTACAATATTACATGAAGAGAGAGGGAGAAGCAAATCTAATGAATAGGTAGGAGTAATAAACATTGGCGTGGTGCAGGTGGGTGCCACAACCTAATTTGCACATTTGTGAGCCTGGCAGACATAACAGGTGCATCATATCTTGAAATTTTATGATTCAATTGAGAATGTCACATGACACAAGTTTAATACATTATAATATCTAGACACACTTATAATAAAGGTCAATTTCATTAATTATATTTAATATATAATCACTCATTTATATAATGGCTAGATTTTTTTAATGGGTCTAAGAATTAATTCTTGGAATTGTGTTCATACAAAAAATTTTCTTAAATTAAAGTTTAATATCTCCTAAAAATAACGATACAAGTACAGTTCGTGATCCAAATTAAAGTTCCAACTTCCAAACCTTGCCTTACCCAAGCTAGGCAAACTATAGATAAATAGGAAATGTAGCAGAATCAACGAGAAGCACACTCATCACTCAAGTATTATTATAAGCCTATATATAACCACACACTTCATTGATTGGTTGAAAACTAACAATAAAGTAGGTACAAGACTAAAATAATAATGAGCGTTTTGATCTCTTTAAGCCGAGAATGACCAGGAGTACTCCAAGATAGTCCAAATTGTAAGCCACCTCAAGTAGCTGGAGCTTTTGAAGAGTCCAAGGAGGAAACCTGAACCAAAAGTCTGTGTAGTAACTTCTCCTGGCCACAGCCTTGTGGTGGCTGAACTCGTCAAAGGAAAACTTCCCATGGTACATGCCAAATCCACTCTCACCAACTCCTCCAAATGGGAGGGTGTCCGCTATATACTACACAAAATAATACAGTCAAGTTAATAATCTTTCAAATGCTTAATTAAGATAAATGTTATTTCTACACTTGTGAATATTATATCAACACACTCATATCCATTGAATTTGATGTAACCCCACTTAATTTGGATCACACCATCCAATAGTGGATATGAATATATCGATAGGACCCATAAAGTGAGAGTTAAAATAATATTGCTCTTAGATATGCCCTAGAATTAACTAATTGTAGATGCATACCCTCTCCATGTGAAAAAATGGAAAAGAAATGAATACATACTTGTAGAATTGCATCGTTGAATACGAGACTTCCTGATGATGTTTCAGATACCATCCTCCTTTGCAGAGTTCGGTTTTTTGTAAAGGCATAAATTGCTAGCGGCTTAGGCCTTGACTTTATGAATCCAATACAGTCTTCGATCTTCTCCAGCTGCAAATCAAAAGCCAGCAAATTAATTAATTAAAATGTACAAATGAATGAAACTGGACTTGGCATAACACAATAGAAAAAGTAGCATGATCAATGTGGTATCTAAAGAATCTCACCATCCACTAGCCATTTAATTTTATTCGACAACTAATTGAAAAAACCTTTAAAAAAAACACACACACACAATCTTATGCATGTATATATCTTAATTCTTACGGTGATAATTGGAAGCAAGGGGCCAAACACTTCTTCCGTCATGATTGCAGATTCAAGTGGCGGATCGACCAATATTGTTGGTTCAATAAATCTGCAGATAGAATTCCTCACATTTATTAGCTAGTACGTACATACATAGCGTTAGAGAAAATTGGCCTGGTCTCTGTTTACGTAACTAGCTAGCCGGGGAAGTAAACCTTATGGATCCAAGTGCGATATTTAAATTACAAAAATATTATTTCAATATTTAAAAATGGATGATCAATTGGGATATCCATTTCATTACCGTTAGATATGATAATGAATTCTCCATTTATCTATCACATCTAATAATGAAAAGTGATGCTAATTGAACATCCACTTTAGAGTGTTAGACCTAACACACTTTTGGATGTTAGATCAGCAATACTCTTTAAATTAAAAGCTAAGATATGCTAGCAACCGATCGAGAAAAAGAGAGAGCACTGTACTTACAAGTTATCTTCGTCAAGTGAACCACCAAAAACCACCGATTCTTTGACGTTAGGATCTGTCAGAAGAGACTTGAGTCTCGAGAAATGTTGTTTGTTAACTATTCTTGCAATTGTGTTGGATGCTTTTGGGTTTTCTCCAAACATTTTCTTAATCCAGACCTTCATTAGTGCCACCTAAAAAGATATTAAAATATTAGTTATTATAACTCGTGTGTTACAAGATCAAGTTAACAGGTAACATCGTAAATTAAAAGCTTGGAAACTCTCTGAAGTACGTACCAATGTAGAAACGAAACCCTTTTCTACAAGGACATAGTCGATTGCTATGCATGCTTGTCCTGCACAAGCTCCAAATTTTGCCACCAAAATTCGTTTCACAGCCACCTAGTGGTTCAACAAAGGGACTTTAATTTCCAATACGAGGAACATGTTTTTATGCTAAAAAAAATCGTATACATTAAATCACCCGGCCTGAAATTCTTCATAACCAAAACAAAAATATAAAATCAATTTAACTAAAAAGAGCTATATTATTTGTACATCTTATTTTAATTAAAAACATTCATTAACATTTACATACAAAAAAAGTGTGCATCACAATATTATCATTATCTCATCACACTTTTAATTTTCAATTTCTTTAAACTCTGAAATGGAGTGTGCAAATAACATAATGCACTAGCGATGGATATCCTGAAAAAAAAAAAAATAACATAATGTGCTATAGCCAAACAAAATAAATAGATAAATACACTAATTTCCTTTTAATTTCTTCTTCCTTGTCCCCTGTTTTATTCTTTTTTTTTTTAACTTATGCTTCTTCTTTCAATTCCAATAGAATTAGGTGCATGACATCACATGTGGTAATTAAGATTGAATGCATTTTATATATATATATATATATATACAAACCTCTCTGTCCCAAGAAGCCGTAAGTGAATCAACAACTGCCGGGCATTTTCCACCCAACTCCAAAGTCACAGGCGTTAGATGCTCCACTGCTGCAGACATAACAATCCGCCCCACCCTTGCACTTCCTACGATATTGCATTATCATTATATATATATGCATTTAAAAGATGAAAAATCTCATCAATGGTACTTATAATATCACTTGATTGTGACAATGACATAGTATATTCCGGTAAAAAAGAATTAAAGAATAAGACCAAGATGATGAATGATGATGATGATGATGATGCAGCAAAAGTAATTAAAGAGAACGGTTAAGCATGTTTGACCAGTGAAGAAGATCTTGTCCCATCTTTGCTTCAGGAGTTGATCCCCCAGAGTTGGTCCACCTTGAATGATCATAATGGCTTTGGTATCCAAGTAAGTTGGGAGAACTGTGGCTAGAAGTGAAGAACAAGCAGGTGACATCTCTGAAGGCTTCAGAACCACACTGTTTCCAGCAGCTACAGCTCCAATCAGTGGCTCCAACGACAGTCCTGTATATATTTTACAAATTAAGGCATCACCATGACATCTTCCATGAAGCCTTTAACTTAAAATTTTGAGTTTAAGTGAATTAACTCACCAAAGGGGAAATTCCATGATGAGAATATGAGGACGAGGCCAAGAGGCTCAGGTACAATCTCTGCACTCGAAAGCAATGCTATTTGCGGCAATTTAGCCTATCAAGTATCAACAACGCACGTCAAAAAATTAAGAATAAAAATAATAAAGGTTCTGCAAATTAGTGATCGATTTCTTCCCATGCAAAAGTTCTTGCTTCTTCTCCGTAAATGAGATACGAGTGATGCTTCGGACTCCTAAAAGTGTTCTTAAACATATCTTTCTTCACTTATTAAGTAGGAAGAAGTTTAGGAGGATTTATAAGGAAATAAATCATTTCTCATGAAATATATAAATGGCAATTCAATCATAACATGCTAGTACTAATTGATTAGCTGTTCAGAACCTGCCTTTTGTTCCCCCTCTTAGCATAGCAATATCATTTTGTGCACAAATTAAAATTCCTTTCCTCCTTTTATCAAAAAGAAAAAAATTCCTTACCTCCTTGCCGGCCATCCATTTTTTCAAAGACTTGGTTGCGAAATTTAAGGTCTTAATTAACGTCCCCACCTGCAATCGCACATTGATTAATTTAATTCCTTAACTAAGTACTACAGTAAACAGCTATATATATGTTATTTGCTGGTGGCAATTAATTAATTAATCATGACACGTAAGATTTAATCACATAGAAGTGTTATTTTAATACCTAAAAATAATGTTTCTTAAGACACAACTCTTTATCTTTGAATGTGATGGGTTAATGAAGAAATGAAAACCATCATCATATCTAATGGTGATAAAGTGATTGTCTTAAAGATCAACCGCTTTTTAGGTGTTGAAATAATAATTTTGTTAACTAGCTAGCATTCACATCAAATTAATTAACGCACCTCATCTCTAAAAGCCTCAACTTGATGCTTCCCCAAATCGTGCTTGAGGGCCTTGAAGATTTCTTCCTCTTCTCCACGAGGAAACTGCGCAACCCTTTAAGCTGCGATTGTCTCCATGATGCTTCCTTTGTTTTTCCACTCTCATAATACTTCCTCATGTTCCTTAGGTCTCTCTCCAGAGCTTCCACTGAACACTCCATATCTCGTAAACACAGAATTTGATATGACATGATGCAACACAACTTTGATATATCTATGCAAGTAGTGTAATTATATCTTCTGTGGAAATAAGTACTACCTAGTATTGATATATAAATAAACACAGACTGACCCACTTCCTAAGGCTTTCAGAAAGACATATTCTAATTAATGAAATGAAATGCTCTGTTTTTTCTGGTTGCAGAGAGATGAGACATTAGTTTAAGGATATGGAAAAGGGGAAGGCTAATGTAATAATAATAATAATTAAAGTATGGCCCATAATAGATAATGAGTATCTTAGCTGTTAAAGTATTGATTATGAAATATTCTATTAATTCATTTTTTTTCATATATTTTAGAATCTAAAAGTTTTTTATGCTGATATTTAATTATGCAGTATTAATATACTATTAATAGTATTTGATTTATATAGAGCAATATAATTTTTTCAAAAATTATATATGTATAATATATAATTACACTACTAGAAACATGTGGGATATCGATGGAAATACCGACAAGTATGAAACGTCAGTCTACGACGTATCTTTTTTCAAGCTATCACGTTTTTGGAAATAATTATAGTTGTTGTTGGTGTACTTCACATACCTGCGATAACACCGTTGGTGATGCTGGCGCCAACACACGCCACTTGGTGCACATATTGTTTGACGGTTGTATTGACGGTAATTAACAATTTATTTTTTAATTATTTTTATTAAATATTACTGACGGGTATATTTAACAATATGTTTTATTTTTTATTTTAATTAAATTTACCGATTAGTGTACCAACGAGTATTTAATAATTTATTTTCATTTATTTTTGTTAAATATTACAGATGTTTATTATAATTTTAATTATATTTATTAATTATTTATTAAAGAGTTATTTTTTTAAAATTATTAATTAATATTTTTAAAATTATTATTTATTATTTATTACCAGAAGTTTTTGAAATTTCACGTGTTGCCGTGCAACCTTTGGGATTTCTAAATTTCTGTCGGAAACCGTTGGTAAGTACTAGTTAGCGAAATGCACCGTTTCATTAAATGAGTACATGTTGGTATACCCATCAATAACTCCGTTATCCCCTCATCGAACCCTCTTCTTCCCACTCCGTGAAGCGCTCTCTCTCTCTTCACTCTCTCTCTAAATCTTGCCACCGCCAGCCCATTTTGCCATCGTGCGTCGTCACTGGAGCTCTATTCGAGAAACGAAGACCACCATTGCAATCTAGGGACTTTGGTGAGCATTTTAATCGGTTTAATTTTTTATTTGATTTAGTTTTTTCATTTGTTTATGGGTGCCCATTGTGTTGTGTTTTGTTGCATTGTTGAGTAATTATGGTTGTTACTTTGTTAATGAAGGAGTGTTGTTTCAAAGTGACAACGATTATTGATTTAGAGATTGGTTTGTCATTCTTCTTCCTTGTGTTATTTTATGTTTTATATGTATATAAGTGTGTTGATTTAAAGTTATCATATTGGATTGTCGGGATTGGATTTGGTTGAATGCAGAGAGTTTTCCACATTCTGTGGATTTTTTTACTATAGAGGTTAGTAACTAAATCCTTGTTGTTTATATAGTTGAATGGTTTAATATGTATATAGGATATATAGAGACTTATGTTTTCTAGGATAGAGTTGTAGGAAATGGGGATTACATGACTGGGGAGGCATAGAGGTCCCCTAACTTGTTTGCATTGTTTGTTGTGGGATTCTTTGTGTCTGGAGATTACAGGATGCATGTTGTGGAGTTATAAGGGGATACGCAATAGAACGGCTTTAGGATTATGTGAATTTTATGTAATGATTAAAATGTAATTGTTGAATATATTCTATTGTTGATCTTTATAATAATATCTATAATTATTGAATTGAAATATCTAACGATGGAAACTCCTAATTTAAGGGGAGATGTTGAAATTTTATTTAAATTTTGTGTAGGAATAATAGATTAAAAAAAAGTAATTATATTTAGAAAACTGAAAAGCTAGTTGAATTTGGTTAAAAATGCTTGAGTATAAATAAAACTTAAAGACCAATTGAGTGTATTTTAAAGACAAAGTAAAATAAATATCTAACAACGGAAGCTCCTAATTTTAGGGAAGATGCTATGAAATTGTGTTAACTTTTTTTAAGGAATAATAGATTAAATAAGAGTAATTATATTAAAAAAAAATTAACAACCAATTGAGGCTGCTAAGAAAATAATTATTTAAATAAAACTTAAAGACCAATTAGTGTGTTTTAAAGACAAAATAAAATAAATATTAACGATGGAAGCTCTAAATTTAAGGAGAGATGTTGTCAAAATTTTGTTAACTTTTTTTGAAGGAATAATAGATTAAATAAGAGTAACTATATTAAAAACAAACGTAAAATCCAATTAAATATGCTTAAAAAATAATAATTTAAATAAAACTTAAAGACTAATTGAGTGTGTTTTAAAGACCAAGTAAAATAAATATCTACGACGAAGCTTTTAATTTAAGGAGAAATGCTGAAATTTTGTTAACTATTTTTTAAGGAATAATAGATTAAATAAAAGTAACTATATTATAAAAAAAAATTAAAAGCCAATTGAATTTGCTTAAAAAATAATAATTTAACTAAAACTTAAAAACCAATTGAATGTGTTTTAAAGACCAAGTAAAATAAATATCTACGAAGAAGCTCAGAATTTAAGGGAGATGCTATCAAAATTTTGTTAACTTTTTTTAAGGAATAATAGATTAAATAAGAGTAACTGTTTTTAAGGAATAATAGATGATCCACCCCTTCACGAATAGTAATCAATGCAGACAATCCTAAAAACTCTATTTTGTTAACTATTGGGAAAGTTGACATAATTGAATGCACAATTAATCACTCAATCAGAAATCATGAAAATGATGAAATAAGTGATCGTAGTGCTGATGATTCACCTAATGATCAACAACAGAGTGATGATGAAAGCGTCCTACACTTTCAGACTAATTAAGGTGTTCAATCATTTATATGATATTATTATGAAATTATTTGAAATTTCATGATTCAATTAATATTTTTTTGTGGATTACTTTTTAATTGTTTCAGTATGGCTAAAGGCAGAGGCCAACCTCAAAGACCGGACCCACCACCACCTCAACCACCTCTCGCCCACCACCTCAACCACCGCCCCTCCCACTACCTCCACCATCGTCCCTTGCACCACCTCCACCTCAATCCTACCATCAGCACCCAGCTTCAGGATGATGCCTACTCCTGGATATGCTGGGCCCCCACCTCCCCCATATTCACACTCACAACCCACTCGCATTAGCGACCCTCCCTAGCCTTACCACTGCACTGACTCCGCCACGTATTTGATCATACTCCTCCTTCATCGAGAGGTCACAACCACGAGACGCCGATGGGAGACCTCTGCCGATGGGCCACTTGGGCCTTGGTAGACCTCTCTGGAGATTAGGCAGAACGTAAAGGTAAGTTGAAACATGTTTTTTATTATATTTTAATTTTACATTGCTTATGATATTTAAGTAATTTTGATTTTTTTTATATATTTCATTTATGTAATAGTTTTCATCTGTTTCGCGACTCACCATAGGATCACGGAAGTCATACAAGTCAGAGTATAACCATTCGTGGCCCACATGCTCTATATCCCTCCTTATGTCAAGGATCGTGGTGGAAGGAATGGAAGGTATTCTATAATTTATTCACTTTTGTTAAAATATATGTTTATATTATTTAATTATATGCTTATATATATTTCCTAAACATTATGAATTTGTGTATGCATAAATCCTTTTACATTCAACTCGAGCATGAGCCCAGGTTAGAGGCTTGGAGGATTAGGTCTTCAAGCGAATGCATGATATGTTTCATGATGTCCGTAAGAGACACATGAACGCTCGTGACTAAATGACACCACCCTGGCTAGCTCAGTGCCATTGGGCCAGCAACAAACCTTCAAGGATAGGTCGGATAAAGGAAAGGCAAACCGCACCTCACAAAAAGGCGGCTGCTGCACACGGCTAGGTCGAGCACCAGGAGACCGGAAGCATTTGATAATTCTTTAACCTTTCTAAAATTTATAATAACATTTACTATATTTGAATTGTGGCAAATACTATATTTTTATGACTTTATTGTGCTTATTTGTGTAGGCGAGGGAGTTGAGCTACCCTCCAATACAGGGCAACTATTTCAGAGACCCACACTCAAAAGGGTGAGCAAAGGGGGAAGCTTGAGATGTCTGGGTAGACAGCTCTGAGGCGACTTATGTAAGTTTTAATTTAGACATATCTTTACTTAATTTTTATTATCATTTAATTTATGTCATAATTATTATTTGCAATGTGTTTTATATTTTTCCTTTATAGCGTGAGTTTACAGACCTTTGGGAGGAGGCACAGACCCAGTACCAGACCCAGAAGCTGAGGTTAGGCTGAATGCTAACATTCCTCCTCCTCCAAATGAGGAGGATGTCAGGACCCAAGTGGTTGGCGACCCTTACAAGGGCTGCATATATGGGATGTGGTACTATCCTGAGAGTATATGCCCATCCTCCGCCTGGGTCAGCTATTGGAGATGATGCCTTGAGGGAGCATGTGCATGCCTCAACAGGAGCTACACAGCAAGCATAGTTGATCCAGCAAGGAGGAGCAGGCACAACTCCTTTAGGCTTCAGGAGCAGGAGGCAAGACGAGCAATTGTGGAGGAGGAGCTGAGAATCGAGAGCTTAAGCTCTCTTGGATCGATAGTAGCATGAGAAAGCAAAGAAGGAGAAGGCTCAGTTTCGGAAGATGTAGAAGATCACTCCAGATGTGATGACCTTCTTCGGGACATGCAGGCTTTGGATCTTCAGAACTTGGCAAGACACTCCCCATACCCCATTCTCCCATATCTCACTTCCCTCCATCTCTAAGGTCACTCAGAGTGGATAGTGCGGATGACGATGATGGTCCAGATGATGATGATGATGATGATGTAGCCATGCCGGACGATCCTGACGCCCAGGAGTTTAGCTAGTTTTTATCAAGCTTCATCTTTTTTCCTTTCTGGATATTTTTTATATTTATTATAATTTGTATATATTTTATTGTCATAATTTGCTATTTTATTTAATCAGTTTAATTTATTTATTTTATTATTTTCTTATTTAATATCAGTTAATTGATAATTAGGTTATTATATATATAAATGAATAATAAATTACCAATCACTTCATAATTAGACAAGGAAATTTAAAAAAAATAAATAAATAGTTACGGCGGGTATGTTTATTGGTAAAACGTAATATTTATAAAATAAAATTATTTTCCAAACATTAAAATACCGTCAATAAACCAGTCTAAATGAGTAAAATAATTATTTTATTTATTTCAAATTTTGTCGGTAAAAATAAATAAACTCATCGGTATTTATATGTCTCTAACGGCTATAGTGACACCTTTTTATCTAATTGTACCGACGGCTATATATTTTAATACCTTGGTACACGTGTTGATAACTACGACGGGCTTTATTATATCATCAGTAATATTCATCGAGCTTGGAACCAATGGCCTCGTGTCCGTTAGTATAAATACAATCCGTCGAAAAACCCATAAGTAATGGAGTCAATTTCTTGCATTTTTCTTGTAGTGTTAGTTAGCAGGACAAAAAAATTTAGAATTCTAGTATAAAATATTAAACCATTATTTGATTATTTTATATATTAAGTACTTGTATTAATTATATCTATTGCTTTAAAATATCAGCCATCGACATGCCCAGCTCAACAACTTTTGCTGTAGCTCTTCCACTCCATTAATTACTACACTAACTAAGAATAGAACTAGGTTTCTTTTTTGTTTTATGTGGGGAATAAAACTAAATTTTAATAAAATGAATGAGCAATAATAAAAGTGCCATGAAAAAAAAACTCCATTATGTGTTAGATGGGAGGAGTTGTTTTCAACATTGAATGATATGTAATTTGTCCATCAAAATTTAGGGAGTGACAATAACCACTCTCAGTTATCTATTGTCACTTTTTACTAGTTTTGTAAAGTATATATTATTATTTCTTACTTTTTCTGTCTTTAATATGATATCTTAGATATCTCATATATCAATTAATAAATAGCATAAAGGAAATTTTTTTTTTTCATTTTCTGAATACCTAAGAATTTCTCATGAGAAAAATACCTTGATTTTAATTCTCTTCTTCCCGTAATCATCATATATAGTCATGGTTTAAAACCAAAAAAAAAGAAAGAAAAACTACGTTACCAAATTTGTTTAAACAACATAAAAGTCAGTTTACACGGTTCAAAGTATGGATTTGGCTTTTTCGACATCGAACCAAACACACACTTTATAAATACATTATTTGCTTTGAGTGGTTTTCAAAACTAAATACTACATTATTCTTTAATTTACCTACGCCCTGCCAGAATGAAAGACATGAAGCTGCCATCCAAAAGTGAGCCCTTCCTTGTTACTAGTAGCTCTCTCTTATAAGGTAATTTCGGGTCTTTGGACATAAGCACAGTACCCACTACTTGGACTCGTCGTACACGAGCGAGATGCCATGAAATGACAACTATCGAGAGAAAAAGATGTGCCATGAAATATCACTGAGTATTTAATGACCACACCTACCCCAACCACATGTTCCCCCAGCCAAAACCACAACATCCATGTAATTAAACCTTACAGTATCATAGCTTGTGGAGAGGGTGGGCACTAACGAGCTGGGAGTGAGTGAAGAAACTGTCAAACTGGGTTGGCCCCGACGTATTTAATTTATGAATTCTAGCCACATGCATAAAAAGCACCTAGTATGGCACCTCGTGGCTAAATTTCATTGTCCTGGTTTGAGTTTCATTTAATGAAGTTTGCGTCATGGCTTGTTTCAAGCAGTTTCTTTCGTTGTCTACTTGTCTTTAGTTAAATAAGTTTGTTGCAATGTATTCTTCATCCATCACTCCTCACATTTAAGGCCGTGACCCCATAACTGTACGTTTGTCATTCTAGTTCACCCAAAATATATATATTCATATGCCATTTAAGAATATTTCCAAAATTAGGTGCGTTTATTTTGGGCTTTTTATTTATATCAAATTCTACCCAAAAAAAAATGAAAACAAATTATACATGGAATTCAGTCCAATTTTTTTCCCATTTTACCCTCCAACACCACATCTAGGATTATGTTTAATTATGGGGTAAAATTGAAGTTAAACACAGGCTAAGCAAATGCGACCAAGAATAGGCCCAATTAAAATGCTCACCAAGCCCCCTAGATCGCAATGGTAGTCTCAGAATCTGAACGGAGCTCGGTGGCATCGCATGGGGCGAATAGGCACGCGGATCCGTTTAGAGAGAGGTATCGCTTGATACCATGTTAAAATTGAGGGTTTAAACTGTGGAGGAAGAAAAGAAAGAGAATAAAGACTCTGATCAAGGCAACAGTCACAAGAAAGACCTATAAATAGAGATGTTGTGCTTTCAAAGACAAGATTTTTGACAATGTAAAAAGAGAAACTCTATAAATTGTTTATTTTTCTGGGATGAAAAAAATATTTAGGGTCTATTTGGTGTTTATTTTCATTTTCAGTTTTATAATTTTTAAAATTTTATAAAATAAATACTAAAAATTTTAAAAATTATAAAATTCAATATTTAATTTATTTTTTGTTGGAATAGTTTTGCCTATCTTTGGTTATCCTCTTTGAGGCTTTAATTGTTGTTGTTTTCTTTTGTGCCAGTGGCTCGCCTAACCAACACTTAAGTTTTCGTAAGATGAGCAAATCAGACCTGGAAAACTTAAATGATTCCTTCTATCGATTCTTCCTAGGAAGAATGTATGATCTACTATGAACGTAGAAATAGAAATTGCAGAATATTAAGAAAACCAATGCATTTAATATAAATAAAGGATCTCAAATGTCATCCGAATCCATTCGGAAATCCTACACTATTAAAGAAATCTACTCCTCCATAAGAAATTTAATAGATTTTAAAGAGAAGAATCTCATAAGAAATTTAGTAGATTTTAAAGAGAAGAGTCTCATAAGAATTTAAGAGAGTTTAAAGAAAAAATCTCATAAGAATTTATGATATTTCCTTAAGCCATAAAATAACTTATTTTATGTAATTTTAAACATTAAAATGAGTATTTTAATTTTAATTCTTATTTTAGATGATATAAAGTATATCAATATATCACTTAATATTATATATCATCATCAAACAATCAATTCAGGGCTATAAAAATTACCCAAGACACTTCAATATGTTCACAAGGTTTCATAAAAATTTCAGAGTAAAAAAAGTTTTCTACTTTGACCAGGAGACTGGTATATGGATTATAACTTATAAGAAACCTCCTGGAAACTACAACTAAATTCTGTATGCATAAACAATACCTATCTTTAATTTCAATTGCTATTATTTCACTCTTCACAACCCTAATTTCCCCAACTAAGTGTTGAAACCTCCTTGAAGACGACATAAGTTATGCCCTTTACTACATTTTGGTGAAAATTGATAATTAATTTACTTTAAATTAATTTTTTTACAAATTAAATATAATATTCATATCAATTGAATAAAATAAAATTTGATTTGATTTATAAATCACTTATATATTTAAAATAGAGGTCTATAAATGCTATAGAAGTCCCTCCCATGGCCTTCACCTATAGCAATCTTTAACCACTATAGTGGTGTCAGAAAATCCTGTTCCTACTTTTGATGTTTTCATGAGCTTAAGGTCTTCCTGGCAACATTCCAACTTTTCAACTAGTCCAAGACACACGCCCTTAATATATCCTTAAGGGTTTGAATTGTTCTTTCTGATTGTCTATCAGTTTGAGGGCGATAGGCAATGCTCAAAAATGTATAATAATTAGAAACCTAAGTACATATAAGAAACTATACGTGCTCAACAAAACTAAAATATTCACAAAAATATGTTTCTTGGTGCCAGTGGAAAAGCGAGTGGATGGTGGTATCCTTTTGACAAGGGGCTTAAGACGATTAATTTGGCCATCAGGCCCCCATTCTTTCACATTCTTAGTATGAATATTGTTATTTCTCTCATTGTTGTCAAGTGGGGTGCCTCCAATGTTGTTAGAGTTGTGTTAGAGTAATCTAGAGATACTCTATTTATCAGAACAATCAACCGTATTGACTTAAGCTAGAGTGATTAATTCCATGGATTTGTAAACTCAATGCAAATTTGCACAACATTTTCCAAGCAAATATAAAACATTCACATAATTATTCTGAACAAAGGGTTTCTGTGAACAGAAAAACTTTATTAAAGATACATGGACCATCGAAGAATGCCAAAAAAAAAGAAGAAGAAGTAAGAGAGCAGAAGAGAGAGAGATATATAAATAATTGTAAGGAAATATTTGTTAAGGGTTTTTTTTTTTTTAAATCAATGCCGGTCGGATACTTATTAAGATAGAATCCCAAGCTTTGACAATATAAAATTTCATACTTTTAATGATAGAATTTCTCTCAAAAGATATTGGTTAAATAAATCCATTTATTAATTTGATGTGTGGGGTAATTTATTAAAATAATATATAATGTCATAATCGATAGAAAGATGTTGATTACTCTTGCTTCATTGCACATCCACTAATTATATTTATATATATGTTGATTACTTTTATATATAGTGCATAAAAAGTTCATTTTTTTTCAATATGAGTTTTCAAGTGTGATATCATGATGACATGTGATTTGGTAAAATTTATGATGAATATGGTGTTTTCTAAAATAAATCGCCAAAGGACGATTTACATGCAACAAGAAGTTTCCAAAAAATTTAGTTGTCTTAACACACAAATTGCCTGAATGCGATTTTGGATAGAAAAAATAGTTTTTGATTTGAATTGTTTTACACACAAATGGCTAATGTGCTATTTTATTAGAAAAACATATTTTTAATAATAAAAAGATTGCTGCTCCATTCTTTCACAAATGGTTAGTGGACGATTTCTGTACATTGTATAATCACTAATCTCCCCATAACACCATATCATCCTAATTAAATCAGCCAAACCTTGTATTAAAAAAATTTTCCACCTAAAAACAGCCATCAAAATTAACTTTATGATAAAAACTCTTACCTACTTCTAAAATCAAAGTACAGAAAATTATATTTTACTCTATTTTTTTTTATATTCTTATACAAATAGTTTACAGAATTGTAATCGTTATTTTTTTAATTAAAAAAGATGCCGTTCCTACAAATAAGTACAAACAAACGCGCACATACTTATGCGATAATAGCAGCAAACACCAAAATGTGATAAATAATAGTGCATGTTTTGATGATTATATTATTTTTTATAAATTGTCAAAATTTAAAAATAAAAAATAGCTGATATATATATATATGCCAAAATGATAAATAACTTCAACATCTTGAAATTACGAAGTGAGTTCAGATTTTAAATAAATAATTAAATATTACAATATTACAGCATAATTTGTATGTTTGAACATGGTTGGTTGATAATAGTGGCTTAAATTTATAAAAATGTCTCGGGGTTTTACAAAAAAATTAATTATAATAAAGATGTATAAAAATTTATACCATTACGAAAATTTTATATATATATATATATAACAAATTTATAAAAGTCAAACACGCCCTGATAGTTCTCTACAACAACCATAACATCTTTCCTTGTACAACCATTATTAATTATCATTAGCCCAAGCTTGCCTTCCATAGCATTGTATTGGAGATTGACATCTTCCATTAATTTTTGTCATATGACAGTTGAGATATTATTGATGATTTGATTTTCAGTTTCCGTCATTGAATTATTCCAATTTTTTTTCCGTCATATATAGGATATCATTAACTATTTCTTTTTCTTTTCCCCCGAACTACAAGTTTAGTTTAGTAGACTTAAGAAACGACCATCCACCAGCCAAGTTCATTACAAAAATGAGTGATGCTTATGTTATGGTACCAACTACATCACAATTGATAAAAATCAAGGAAGAGAAAATTGGCTAAGAATAAACTAGTAAGGATCCTGATTTAAAGGTTTATGGTTCAACCAAAATATAATAAAATATACATTTACATAAATATACATACATAAAAATATATAATTATTTATGAAATTCTAACTTTTTGAAAAATTTAAGATAAAATATTTTATTAATATTGTTACTTTTGTTGTCAAAAATTAAAAAAGCTATTGCATATTTTGTTTTTGGGCTCAAAAAGATTATTTTTTGGAATAAGCCCAATGCCACCTAATCCACCAATTGTCTCACAAACCCATTACTCCATTACCTCCCGAGAAACCCTAACACTAAACATTTCATGCATAGAAAAATCCTCTCCTGCCACCATCAAGACGCATTTTTCGTTGCTTCCATTTTACATGCAAATGCTATCTTTTATCATTATTTTTATTATTATTGTTATTTTGTTTTGTTTGCTCGTTGCATTGTGCAAATGCTGAAATCAGGGTCGTAGCTAGCTTTGCTTTTGTTTTGTGCTTTGTGTTTGATGTGAGTGCTTCGATAGATTACATTACTGTTGGTTGTTGGTTGTGGTTGTTATTTGTTTGTGAATAGAAGAAACTAGAGACTTGAAAGGAAGGGAAAGAGATCTGTGAAACGATGTCGTCGAGGGCGGGCCGTGAATTCACCGCATAGGCGGATCACGCGAACACAAACCGCTGGGAACCTCGGGATGCCATATTCGACAGTGAGGTTGTGCCTTATTCCCTTGTTGAGATTGCACCCATTCTTCGTGTTGCCAATGAAGTTGAGAAGACCATCCAGAATCACTCATCTATGTAAGTTCTATTTTGTTTTTTTGATTCTGCATTTTCTCAACCATTTGTTTTTTCAGATCAAAGACCCAAAGGGACCTTAGAAAACCATATTGGTCCAGGCTTTCCCCATTTTGACTAGTTCTAGCCCATCTACTTTTAAGTGCTTAATTGACTGGCCAATCCAATTTTCTCTTCTATGATAATAACACAAGATAACTAGAATTTAGTTTTCAATCATTGGATCTTCACGTTTTGACTTGAGCCACTCACCTGAATTTCCTGAAAATGCATGAAAGGTAAGGGATGGGAAATTTTCGAGGGTGGTGGTGGAGGTGGAAGTAACTTGTGAAGAGGTTCATGATTAATTGATCCCCCATGTTGGGGGCCAACGCTAGTCCTCTTATTTATTATCATTGGATGTAATTTCAACGGTTTGGATTCAATAGATAAATTGTACCATATTTTTATTTATATAATATAATATGTTTAAATGTACAAATTTAACCTCTAAAGATTTCAACTATTTCTTTCTAATATCACCGCTACCCACCACCAAAACCACCACTATCGAGGCTCCAGCACCAGCGGAAATCGACGCGCGACCCCAGTGGCTCAGCGAGTCCCCTATTCCATCCTTGCTCCTTGGCCTTGTCACCATGGCTTCGCTGACCTCAACCCACCAATCGCATTAAGGCCCTTAAGCTATAACCCAAGCAGGCACAGATCTGCCGTTACGCTAATAGCATGTACCAGCGTTGTCAACCTCACTGTGCAATTGATGTGCGTAAGTCACGAGAAGGCCTGATGCCAGGAAAGATTGTGTTTGCACATGTTGTTCCAGAACAATTTTCTAGTTGACTTTAATTAGTAGGTTGGGCATCAACAAGTGCGACCGCAGAGACTCTTCTAAGTTAATGGGGCCAACCCCAGAGAATATCCACAGCACCTTCAATTTCAATTGCTCAATCCTCTTCCTACATCATCCCCTAGTTGATACCTGCTTTTCCAAAACCCAGCCTATGTGTGAACTTGAATACCCAACTCTAAATCTGTGCTCATGATTAATATTAAGTTGAACATTCAACTTTAAAATTAATATTATAATAAATATACAAAATATTTTAAGTTCATGAATCTATAGCTTATTGTTAGTTACAGATTGCCAAAGGATATTAATACTTTTGTAGAACATGAGGCTTCCAAACAAATCTCTAAAATTAGTAAAGATTTCACCTTGAGTTTACAAATGTTAATGAATGATGGCTTGATCATTGTTTACAACCTGACACTCAATCTGAAGTCGTAAAAGGAACTTTAACACCACCTTAGTTGCGGGCCACCTTCACTAGGCGGTGGTGACAGTGGGTAGTGCCATGAAAAAGGAAGTTGGCGTGACGAGTTGAGGGTAATGGAAAGGGAGCTGACATGACGGGGCCTATGGGAAAGATGGTGGAAAGGGAGGTGAAAGGAGGAGAGAAGAAGGGAGAGTGTGACAATGGAACATTAAACACTAAAAAAGGTTAACTCAGTAATTGACGTGGTGGACTAACATTGGTCCCAACATGGGGAGGACCAATTAATCCTGAGCCTTGTGAAAAGGGCTTGGTTCCAAGAGATGGCCTTTTTTTTATTTGGGATCAAGTATGGGCGCTTCAAAGCTAAACAATTTGCCCACAATGGTCGAGTTTCTTTTGAGGATACAGAGTTGGGTTAAGGCCCAAGAAGAAACTAGATTGCTATGGATGTTGATATTGAAATTGTAATTTGACCATGACCACAAAAAAATATACAGTGTAATTTGACCCAAAAAATGGAAATTGTAATGTATAATTTTAATTTCAATTATAATGGTAAAAGAATTGAAATTGACTTGAAAATTTGAATTTTATATTTGGTTTTACTAAAGAATTATAACATGATTATTACAAAATAGATAAAAAAAAATAGAAAAATTATATTAACTTTAATAAAAAATATATTTAATAAGTCTTGAAATGGACAATTCACAGAGCATATCTTGGGAATTGAGAATAATCCATTTTAATTTTTTTCCTATGTCATTTTAGTTGTTATTAAATTCATAGAATCAGAGTATGAAACTATAATTTCAATTCTATATGTTATTCTAAACATAAAAATTGGAATTAGGGTATCCAATTCCAATTTGAAACTCCAATATCCTTCTTAATTTCAGACACCAAACAGGACAGAAGGCACAACGATACCACTGTAGCATCAACAAAAAGAAAAGAGATTAGTTATTTTTTTTGTCTTCTCAAAGAGAGATTAGGTTAGAGAGGGCTCATTTCCAAATCGCAAAGCCAAAATCATACCCAACGCAGGCTAAGTTTAACTATTGAAGTGTTTTGGGCTCATTCTTCTCCTATTTCATTTTCTCTCCTATTTATGTTTTTCAAGGCAAACAAGACCTTTGACCAAAAAAAAAAAGGTAAATAAAACCAAGACATGTTTTAATTAACTTATTTTAAGTTCAAAACAGATAAATTAACGTTCAAACTGCCACTAGGATTGCGTTCATTAGTAGTGAAGAACTTGAGTAATTTCCATGTTGTTGGACATATGACAAATTATAAATGGAAAAAAAAAAACCATGGTGATTAAAAATGATGACGTGTCCATCCCATATTCCTCCACCTATGTTGGAATAGAGAATCCTATAAGTTTTTCGGGTCTCTTATGCAATTTCCAAACAAATTAGCGCTCATCATATGTCACTTGCCTTCTAGAGACAGGCTGTTACAGTGGTGGTTGCACTTTGTTTACTAAGTTTTATGGGAAGCGAATATAAGTGGTTGGTGGGATCCGCCTAATGCCCTTATCTAACTAAGTCATGCTTTGCTTAGTTCTGAGGTAATCAACATGGACTGGGGTAAGCTTTGGCAACAGAACGGTGCAGAGAAAACCATACACTTATTGAGACTGATTCTATTTATAGCTAATAATATGGAATAGATGTACTTATGTGGAAGCGAATTCAAATACGGAATAATAAGTCACAATGAATGTTAAGGTTTATACATGCTTGTCTACCCCATCTCTACCTTAATAATTATATACTACCTTTCTAAGCTTCTTTGTTTTTAATTAGTGTTTAGCTTTCTGTAAACTGAGGATGCATTTCGAAGCAACTTCAAATATGGGTCAATTTTTATAATGTGAATTTATTTATGCGTCGTATTTGAGATGTTTCTATAACTACTTTGGGGGTCTTTCACTCACTCTGTAGGAGCCTACAGTATCAGCAATAAGTTTGATTAATCATGATATTATTTGAAGTCAAAGTAATATGATGTGCTGCTAACGTATAAGAGATTGGAATTCTGAGGTGGATGGTAATTTAGTTCTTCCTACCCATCTTTTAACTTTATTTATTTATTTATTTATTCTGCCTAAATCCAAGCAAATGCCCCATTGCCACATTCGGCACATGATTTGACGACTGAATATATCATTCATCGTACCCCCTTTGCACATTTGGCCCTCTGTGGGGATGCCCATTTAATAAGTTGATTGGTTTTCTCACTTTTTCTTGTACGATCTTGGGATTGTTTTAAGGATCCTTTTTGACCTTTCTGACCCCTTAGAACTAGTGAGGCGAACACGATGAAAAAGAACAATCATAACAGATATACCATCCTGCAGAATGACCATGGAAAGGCCATCCATTTTTTTCAGTCAAATTGGTTCCCTTTATTCGTTAAGGTGTGGGTCTAATTTTCACTCCTTATCCTTACTAAAAGGAAAGGAATTTGTCTTGTGTAAATTTCATTTTGATATATACATGCCAAGTTTGCTAGTGCTTTTGCCAGTTCTGCAGCAGTGGAGTGTTCTTTTATTTGTCGTTCTTCTATTGCGCTTTCGAGGAATGATTAGACTTTGCATTCGCCACTTTAACTACCACAAATCCTCCATATGGAACAGATTTGCCAAAGCTGGTTTGCAAAATAAAGGGCAAATTACAGTACGCAATTAAGTAGCCCCACATTCTTGATGGGGAAATAATCCGAGGGGATTTATATGTTTATCACATGATGGTTAATGCAACATATATACGAAGGTGAAACTGTAATAACCATCTCCAATTAAAGTTTGTTTTGCAGTTTGCAGTCCTGAGTAAGAAAACTGAAATCGTCCATATATACACGTTTTGTCCTTACATTGAACAGATGGTCTACGAAGTCAATAATCTGCTGCACCATTTCTTTCTTTCTTTTCTCACGTGATCCAGCTTTGTCCGTAAAAGAATATGCATGACAAAACAGGGAAGGCCAAGGTTCATCACTTCCTTCAATCACAATTTATATGACTTTATCTCTTGATTACTATTTATGAAAGTTATTAGTCTCTGATAAATTACATCTGCTATGTGTGTGTGTGTATGAATAGTTGGCAATCAACAACCACTCTACACTACCTTTATCCCATATATATAACTTAATTCATAATACCAACTATGCAAATAGATTATGAACCTTAATTTCTAATGTTGGTGAAATTAAAGTAGCAGTTACATGCACTTTATTCCCACAAAAGTCAGCTAGACATACATACATTGGTCTCAAATAGTGGCTACATTGCTTACCAGATCATCTCATCATAACTGCCAGGCTACCAGCTTATGGTAGTTGAATTCAACATATATACAAGTAGTGTTTGTATAAAAACATCACATAGGAAAGCTCCAAATATCTTATCATGTCAATTTTCAGACGCAGGTCATTCTAATTAAGGCGCGTGAAGTTTATGGACTCAAACATATATTTGAGTAGGTTTACATTTTCTTTTTATGCAGGTAAAGCTTAAGCATGTGGATCTTGTGCTCAAAAATTAATTTAATTAACAAATTATATAAGTGTTGTCGGAGTGTGCATTATTTATTCTCCAATATGTGCCGTAAGATGTTTTATTTTTTATCCATATATATACTTACATATTTGTTCTATTTAACTTCAACAACACGTGTGGGAGGAAATTAAAGGGAGAGATTATGTGAAGTGGAAGCAAATAATCTTGGCTTGGTCATAAAAGAAACTCGTATACTATACATATATACATTTTAATTTTTTGTCTGGCACCCTATGATTCATATGTGTCATATATATGATCATTTCCTTGTGAATGAAGAAAAATTAGAAAAGAAAAAAAGACAAGGGCCATGGAGTCAAAGAAAAGACGACCACCACCCCTATATCTCTATTCCTCAGGTCCTTCTCCAAACCGTTTTCTACTAGACTCATCAACCAACTCCTCTCTCTGTCTCTTTTCTATGATCTCTCATACTCTTCCCTATTTTGTAAGCAAACCCACAACCATCCATCACCATCATAATTAATTCCCTCCCCATGAAGCTTCTTTAATTTCTAATATTTCTCTCCCTCTATAAATCCTCCATCACTTATCTCCATCAAACTAGTTAAGAGAGGAAATTGTATATTGTGGTCCCGATATCAGGCTGTAGTACAATGAGGAAGCCTGAGGCATCTGCTAAAAACAACAACAAGCCGCTTAGAAAGGGGTTGTGGTCACCAGAAGAAGATGACAAGCTAATGAACTACATGCTGAACAATGGACAAGGTTGTTGGAGCGATGTGGCCAGAAATGCTGGGTTGCAAAGGTGTGGCAAAAGTTGTCGTCTTCGATGGATCAATTACTTGAGGCCTGATCTCAAAAGAGGTGCCATCTCACCCCAAGAGGAGGAACTCATCATTCACTTCCATTCCCTTCTTGGCAACAGGTCCATCTATATATTAATTTATCCATCTTTTCAAATTTAGATCCTTTAATCATTAGAATTAAGAACTGATAATTAAACAAATAATACTGCTCTAGCTGATAGTATATATACGATCATAATAATGATAATGTTTTTAAAAATGTATTCTATATATAAGAACCCGTTTATTAGCACATACATATTAAGTTTTACATATACATTATATATGTAAATCCATGACATATATATCCTTAAAGAAGTTAGCCATATTATATTTTCGAGGAAGAGTGATAGTCATTGATGTATATATGGTGCTGGAATTTAAAAAGGAAAAACTGACGAAGAAAAAGAAAGAAATCTAAAGTGGTACTATTTAGAAGGGTTTTATCTAGTGAATACAAATTTTGAAGATTAGTTCATCAGCTATTTTTATTGCGAAAACCCTGAGACTCACCCATAGCGACTTTATCATGTAGCAATCTTATAGTTATTTCAAGAAAGGATAAAATTTAGAAGGTTTATTCAGGTGTTGGATGTTAAATTCTCTCTCTCCGTAGTCCAGGACATGCACTCTCACCTTTTTCGAAGTTCACAAGACAACATAATATAAGCTAGTTAATAAGGACTTCGAGTTAAAGACCCTCCATGTATGTGTACTGTTTAAAATTTTTATTAGCTTTCATGCAAAGCATAGTATGGATGGAAAATAAAGGAACCTATTTCAAATTAATTGCTATATATATTGTGCTAACATTTTAATATATGTTTTCACTTTTAAAGATGGTCTCAAATAGCGGCACGCTTACCGGGGCGAACGGACAATGAGATCAAGAATTTTTGGAATTCAACAATAAAGAAAAGACTCAAGATCTTGTCGTCCACGACCACAACCTCATCAACTTCACCAAACGCAAGTGAGTCATCGTATGAGCCTAACAAAGACCATAATATTATGGGAGGGTTTATTTCTACGCAACATAGTCAGCATGCAGGGTTTGTGCCTATGTTCAGTTCATCTCAATCACCATCAATGCAGCCTTCACTTCTCAATACCATGATTGACAGGTCGAATATGTTGGAACATGGACTAATAACCATGCCAGCTACTACAGGGCCATGCTTCTCACAAAGTGGGGTTGAGTTAGAAAATGGGGTCGTTGGGAGTGTAAATATTGGGGTAGAAAGGGATATATTTGTAATTCCGCCTCTAGAGAGTGTTAGCTCCACTAGTGATCATAGCATGAGAGTAGAGAGTATTAGCAAGAGAGAAGCTAACAACAGTAGTTATATTGATGACATAAACACTATCCTTAATAACTGCAATATCAGCAACAATAATAGCAGATCTGAGAATAATAGGGTTGGGGTGGAGAATTTATTTCATGAAGAGCTAGCCATGGGAGAATGGAGCTTGGAGGACTTGATGAAAGACATTTCATCCTTTCCATTACTTGATTTTTCAGTCTGATCCAATGAGTCCACCTTTTATTATCTGTATTTTTATCATCATATATCAAAGGAGGAAATTCACAAATCAACATGCAGGTCTGAAATAGTCACTTCTTATCTCGAGAACCAGTGTAGTTAATTACAATAATCTGCCATACTTGTAAAGAGAGATGTCAATATAGATTGTAAAACACCTTTTTCTTTTGGTTCAACTTTTGTGGAGGTTGTACTACCCTCCTTATTGTTATATATATACTGCAGTGATCTTGAGTTCTGAGATATACATGTATAAAAACAATACTGTTTATTATTGACAATGTTCCATATGCACGAGGAATGCTTTTTACTCTCTTACCCCAACCCCAATTTGCCGTTGAGATCCCTGATCGTTTAATACATTGCTCTTAGAATTTTAGAAGCAATTAGAGTTGCGTTCATGATTGTTTATTTACCATGAAGGGCTTAATTCATCATTAAAGTATGTCCACATGGTGCCGAAGTCACGGTTAATGGGTGTACTTAGTCGGATTAAATATAATTTTGTTGAGGGTTTCGATCATATTATATGGAAGTTTGTTAGGCTAGATGATTAAATTCTAAGAGTAATTATAACATCAACTTTGATTTCACGTCTTAAAAGAAAGATAAGTATAATTATTATATTGACAAATCATCAGTGCAAAGAAAAAATTTCCGTGTAAAATATAGAATAATTATCAAGAAGTGAATTTTAAGCAACTTAATTTGAAATGGACAAGTTGGCTTATCGATAGAGAGAAAAGGAAAGGGGATAGTGCTTTTCGATATCATTTCCCATCAGAATTTCCACGTCCCATACAATAACTAACGTGTTTATTAGTAATATTTTGATTGAAAGCAAGTATAGTTTTCACCGTAATCTGTTATTTTCTACTTCACCAAAAATATCTGTTATTTTCTTCATCTTCTTCTATATAATGTCACTGATATCATATAGTTTTGACTTTTAACCTTACATGCAATATCACTACCTAACCAAGAAGCAGTATGTATCTGTTAACACTATAAATAACGTCAGATAGATACGGCCCAAATCATAGACTTGTGCTTTGAACCTAGAAGAGAGGAAAATAGGGCTATGCTTGTTTTGGTTTATGAAAAATGAGAAGTTGAAAATATAGTAAAATGAAAATAACTGAAAATATGGTGGAAATTAGAAGCTTTTTTTGGGTCAAGGAATTTAAAAGTTGAATATTGTAAAATGAAAATTGTTTTTTTTTTTCGGTTAAAATGAAAATTGTTTTGGTCTGTGTCGTTGGTTACTAGTGGGTTGCATCATCAATAACTCAAAATAAAAGTAGCTAAAACCCAGCCCATGGGTGTTTTTGTCGGCGCCCATGTGTTGGGGCACACTATTATAAGAAGAAGAATAATTGTTTTAATCTACAGAACATGTGGGAATTATATCTTCGAACTTTAGACCACGTAATAGAGAAGAATTGTCAAAAGATAATGTCGTAGATTCGTACTCAAGTGAGCTGTTTACGAGGCCCACACCCCAACTCGGCCTAAGCACGTCTCTACGCCCATCTATTTCCATTAGGAAAATGATATACTCTAGTGCAACATTTTGTTTTTTTACCAAAAACAGAAAGTACTAGAGTTTTTCAATCAATCCTTTTAAATATTACATGATGAATTGCTTTTTAAGGTTTTAAAACAAGGATTGCATTTATATTTTTTACCTTGGAAGATTTGTAAGAAAAATTTATAGGATGATATATTATTACTCATTTTCACTAGTCCATCAAAATTAAATATTGAGGAAACTATACTTTAACCTCTTGAATTATAGAATATGTGCATTTTACCTTCAAAACATGTGCAAATTGATAATTTTGGTAATTATTTTTATCTATTATTAACAAAATAACACATGTTCAAGAAATTTTAGGGTACAAGTTATGCATTATTTCTTGTTAGTTAAGGTTATTGGGTTGCACCGCACCTAAAGTTTTAGAAGTGTAATACATCAACTTTTTTTTAATGTTTATAAGCAAAAATGTACTAAAAGGGTTAAATTGCACTTTTGGGAAATATTAAATACCTAGATTTTCAAAAAAATAAAATAAAAGAAAAGGTCAGAAAAAAAATTTTCAAACCAAGAAGGTCAGCCCTTATCTTCAAGTAGTAATTTTGCTAAATCTGACTACATGCCCTTGGAGGGCTATATATTAGAACTATTTTCTTGGGACCAAAAGTCCCAGGAATTATTCCCTAGAGGAAAATGAGTTGAAGAGATATTTTTAACGAATTTTATGAAACCCTCAAGCGCTTCATTTTTAGCCTACAAGTTTATAAAATCGTAAGATTTTTTGAATTTGAACTAAAATCCAAAAAATGAGATTTTGATTGGTTAGGATTTTGATTTTTCTAATATTTTATTTGAATCCAAATAGGGGATATTTTCCTATTTACATTTATGTTTTAAAGCTAATGGAAAGAAAATAAATGATTAACTTAAAATTAAGAAATGTAAATAAGTGAGTAATGGGATGGTACAAATACATACCAGGATTGGAGCATCTTAGCCTCTGGAGGCCCTTAACAGAGGGTGAAGTCTGTCTGAGCTTTTGGATACCGCCCAGCTTGGCAGAGAGTAAGTTGCGCCAAAGTGGCAGGGGACCCAGGTGGTCATATGACCGCCATGCGGTGAACGAACATAAAAATCCTATTTCGGGTTGAGACCATTCAGACATAACCATCTCCCCCAAACCTCTCTCAACTTGAACAAACACCTCTTCCAACCTATTTTCACTCATAAAACTCCATTTTCTTCCAATTCTTTCAAGTTTAACTTAGAATCTTCAATCCTCCAAGCTTAAAGGTATGTTATTTTGCTAGTTTTGCTTCATTTCCATCAAGTTTTTCTAGCTCAAAAGTGGTTCTCCATGTCTTCTAAGGAAGAGAGGTTCTTTACCTTGTTAGAGATGGAATTTGAGTATTTAGAAGTTTTTAAAGGTTGATTTAGAATTCTATTACTTCCATGAAGATATTGCTCTCATTTCTATTCCCAAGAGTTCTGTTGGTGTAATTCCTTCTCTGTTCAACCCTCCAGGTGAGTGGGTTTGCTCTTAGCCTCTATGTTGTTCATTATACTTATTTTCATGAAAACTATAAGCTACTACTTGGCTTTAGAGATTACTACAAGGATTTGAGATTTATATTGGATTATGTAGTTTGAATGGCCAGTTTTAGAGCATGAAACATGTTTTAGACAAAACTTATGGGACCATGCTTGTTGAACTGATTCTATGTAGAATTGATGATATATGTGATTGTTAGAGGTTTTTATGATTGTTCTACTGATTGGAACTGGTTTATGTTTATGCTATGGTTTTATACCTACATACGAGGTTTAGAGAAAAGGACTGAAAGTGATGGTTTAGACTCTATGATTTCAGAATAGGATATTGAGTTTTCTTAATTTATGGTTGGAACTATGTTTAACAAGTTAATAGTTTGATTTAAAGAGTTTTGATGATTGAATGATGTTTTGATAATCAATAAAGGAGTTTTAAGCATGAATCTCCACGAGATTTGAACAATTGGCAACATACTCTGGAGGTTTTGAATCTTAATGTCCACAAAGGGTGATTCCTTGGACATGGTTCCACCACAGTGATGCTAAGGTTAGACCTTTAGAATTGAATGGACTCAAGTTTTCATAATATAACAAGCTTATTGTTAATAAGAAATGATATAGATTTAGATATAAAAGGATTTTAGAGCATGAATCTTCGTGTGACTCAGAGGCTTGGATATATATTCTGTGAACTTGGAATTACCAAGTGTGATTTCATAGTTAAGGTATGCCTAAGGTTTAACTGCGTAGTTAGAGAGATTCAAAGCTCTCAGGAGTTTATGAGCCCACGAGGGCAATCTATTCAGAAATACAAGCCCACGAGGGCAATATATTCAAAGAAATACAAGCCCACGAGGGGCAACATATTCAAAGAATTATGAGCCCACCAGGGCCTGGTTCACGAGGAACCATTGAGATGGTCCATTAGGGACGTGGTTCACGAGGAACCATTAAATCTCATTGAGGGCTCTGTTAGAGGGACTGACACGGACTTTTTTGTTATTGTTTATCGCTATGATATTTCAGACTATACATTACTATTTCTCTAGAAGCTATTACATTGTGAATTTATATGATTTCAGATATGAAAGTGAATTGAGAAAATGGTTTTGAGTTTATAAAATGATGATTTGAATATGGATATATAAAATGTACGTATACTTGATTATGTATGATTTCAAATACTATGGATATTATTATGAGTTCATGCATTATTTCTTTGATGTCCCATGGAATGGGGTTTTAGGTGAAGCTTAATCTAAGTTTTGGTATCAAAACTCACCCTCTCATTTCTCTCATTTTTACAGATAGAGGACAATAAATTCTACATAGTTGGATAATGCCATTGGGAAGTTTCACAGAGTTAAGCATTTCCTTCTCCTCAAGTGCTTAGGATTGCACTTGGGGTTCTTGACCTAGGGTATGAGTTATTGCATTTAGCATATCATGATAAACTTTAAAGTGTATTTCAATGTTATTTCGATGATATGAACGATTTTGTATTGAAGGACATTATGAGGTTTTAGACATGATTATTTTATTTTCAGAGAATAAACAATGTGTCTAGAGAAAGTGACAATTGTGCTTTAAATAGACTTTTATGAACAAAGCATGCATATAGAACGGTCTTCAGGTAACGTGAGAATGAGATTTTCACGTAAATCCCAGGTCGGTTGACAATATCAAAGATCAATTTTGCATATTTTTAAATTTTTAGGGTAAAAAAACATGAGACTTGTAGTTTATCACATAAACTACAATTTTTCCTAAATACTAGTTCGTTTTATCATGTCACGGATGATAACAAAAAATATTTTGTTAATCATTACTAAAAATAATAATTTAATTAAATATAACTTATAAAAATTAAATATATAAATTTATTTTGAAGTAAGTTAAGTTAAGTTAAATAATTAAATGAATGAAAAAAATGAGTATGTATCTAAAATAAGTCATTCTATATTTTATATCTTATTTTAAATATCATATTTATAAAACAGAGCATTTCGGAAGTTGCCTTCAACTCACAACAACAAAAAGCCTATTTCACAAAAATTTTGCACATTTTGAATAGATGAAATTTTTTAATAATAAAAAAAATATGTAAATAATTTTACTACATTATAGGTCATTTATATCTTTTTAGTATATTAAAGTATTTAATTTACGTGATTTCATTTATACTTCATTTGTTGGTGGTATATTTAGAAATAGTCTTGTGGCTAAGGCAAAAGCTTGTCTATGAGCTCTATACATCGAACAGATTAATCATTGTTTCCGATAAATGCCCTAGGTTCACAAAAAATAAACCTCCTTTCCTTTTATATCCTTTTAAGAAATTAAAATATCTATTTTAAAATATATGTTATAATTAGTAAAAAAGTCATGAATAATTTTAATTTATTTAAGAAAAAATATTAATAATTAAAAAAAAATCAAGAAACCATTATGATTTCTGCATGCAGAGGCTTTAGGAAGATTGCAAGTTTTCTTGGCGAGGTGAAGAATCTTCTTTTGATTCTTTCCACAAAATACATGGACTAAATGGCTGGTTTACACCCGTTTTAAAGTTTCAAAGGAAAAGATGAGAGAGAGAGAGAGTTAATGGGAATTTGTGTGATAATTGAGTCTTGGAAAAAGTTTTGATGATATTAGAGTATGTGAGACGTTTAGATTGTTCAGTCTATTATTCTTGAGACATTGATATAATTTATGAGAGAGGTTGATTTCTTCTATTATTATTATTATCTTTTAGAAGTGGTAATTGTTTTATGGAATCTCATTCATTAATGACTAGTCAATTTTAATTCAAATAAATTATATTTAATATTATTAAGTGATTGGAAAACTTGAGTGAGGGAATAACATATGAAATATGAGAATATAAATAGGTAATATTCATTCCACTAAATAGTGTGATAGAATGTGTTTTAGATACATGATTCGATTTCGATATACGTATTTTTAGTTTATTTGAAATTAATTGTAATTGATATTTATATATTTAATTTACATCTCTCAATTACATATCCTTTCCTAATTTTAAAACAATGTTATAAGTAATAAAAATCATAAGTAACGTTAACTTATGTCATTTTAATTACACCTTCTTTCCTTTTTATGCCATTTTAATAAATTAAAATATCTAATTTTATATATGAATTTATTTTGAAAATAATTTAATATTTAAATAATTAAATAAATAAAAAAGAAACATAAATGAATATATTCCTGGAATTAGTCATTCTATTTGATATCTTATCTTGAGTATTATCATCGTCATATACACAAAGTTGAGAAAATTTTGATAGACGACCTTTAATGAATAATAAAGATTTTATAAATTTTATAAAAAATTTTCTGTTTTGATTGATGAAATTATTGAATAATGAAAGAAAAAAAGTAAATAGTTTTATTATGTCATTAGTCATTTACGTTCTTTTAGTAAATTAAAATTTCTAATTTATAAGAATATATTTTATAATTAATAAAAATTTTGAATAACCTTAGTTATATACAAAATATATTTATTAGAATACTCATACTGTCCATGTACAATCTAAAACATACATATTATATGTTAGGAGGAAGAAAAATATGAACATATATTCATTTTACTTACTTCATTTCGATCATAACTTAGACAATAACATAAAACATGAGTCATTAACCACTCACTATAGCCTTACTTCTCTAAAGTTTCTTGCCTGCAAAATTTCTCAAATTAGTGCAAAGCACAAAGTTAGATGTAAATATTTATTAAAATTTTATTATAAATAACAAATTGAAGTATGAAAACTATTTTAACAAAATTAGAGTGTGTTTGATATTTAATTGACACGAAGTTTTAACAAAAATAAAATATGAAAATACAAATTTTATTAAGGATAAACAAAAATTATACATAAGAGTACACGGTTGAAAAATACAAAAAGTATCTTTTAGATATGACATTACATTGAAATCTTGCTTATCATTTTACAAACTGCAAAGAAAAAAAAGAATATTAGCTAGCAATGATGGAATAATTTGAATTAATAAAAAAAATATGATGTAATAAATTAAAACTAAAAATTAAAATGATATAAATAATATAACTTGTCTCAATTTTAAATTATTGCCATATTAGAATCAATTAGAAAAAGAATTGTTTAAATTAAGTGTATCAAACGATTCAAATCAAATATAAAATACTATATTTCGGATTTGAAAATAGGACATTAAATTATACATGTCAATTTAATTATTTTATTAAATTAAAAAGAATAATAAATTAAGATTCCTTCAAGCTAGGAGTGATGTATTCGTGGTCTTACATTCACTAATGATAGATCCACATGCCATTTTTCATATATATTATTTGTTTTTTCTATTCCAATGACAACTTCACACAATTCCATCAAACACTTTCACATGATTAAATTAATCTTCAATTCATATTCTGCCAATTTCTTGTGAGATATTGGTTCAAAATTGAAATCTCAAACATTTTTTTATTTGTGTTGCCATTATTTAATCATTTATTATCAAAGAGTATTATAAAATATGTGTAACATAAGAAATGACAATAATTAAGAAGAGAATAATTTCATTCAACCTCATTCTGTTTAAAGTGGTATTATGATAAGAATTTAAGTAGAAGTAGACAAAATAAATAACACCTTAGCAAAAAATAAAATAAAAACACAAAAACAATAAAGCAATTATAGCACCTATGATCAATAAAAAAAATATATATAAAAACAACTCCATCCTATAGTCATAAAAAAAAAACCTCTCTTTTATATAACACCTTTGCTAGATTAGTGAGAATCCAGTAAAAGATCACTCCACTCAGATTATCACATAGCCTAATGATAGACTTTACTTTATGGTCTTAAACTATGTTGAAGACTCTTCATCTACTATATGTTCAAATTCATTAGAGATTTTTTTTTTTTGTATGAATCAAGCCTGCATTCTTATTATCAACTTGAGAAATCTGTATACAATTTCTTGCACTAAACTAAATCATTAAATCCATACAAAGGAAAAAGTTCAAAATTGAAAATGTATAATTTGGGTTATTTGTAAAACAAAGCACAGTGGAAAATAGAAAGGTCAAAATATAATAATAATCTAGCAATAGATGATAATTGCAAATGCAATGGGATTTCAAAGTAAGAGAATTTTTTTTTCAAATGACTATCCAATTGTTAAGTCGATATATACATAAATAATATTAAAGGCATGATCAAATTCATTATTGCCATTGATCTTCCCTTCAATATTTCCTTGAAGTTTTCACCAAAAAACTTATCAAGTTGTATATATTCATTCATATTATAGTGTAACGTCAAAACACTTTAATTTTTCTATGCACTTTAACGAACCAGAGTATAATTTCTTCAAAAGAAAGCCCACCAAGACATGTACAATCCCCATAAAATACAGATTGCACTAACTGATTGGTTGATTACCCTACAATTGATTCTATGCCTAAATGATACAAAATACTTAAATTTATTAAAAATTCTGACATATAATAAACACAGAATTAGAATTACAATTTGTACAAAATAAGTTGACTAACCTTGGTATAACATTGACCACATGACAATCACAATTTTCATAGAAATATAGACTATTGTAAATATTGACTTTTTTTTGCCTCACTTGCATAATATGAACTACAAATGAGGGCTATTATTTATGCCCTTGTTGATAGTTGCAAATACTGCATACAAACTATCCTGAAATAAGTTATAAACAATAATAAAATTAACATATAATTCATTAGATATAATCGCAATTTAAGTTAAGACTGATATTGATAAAAAAAAACTCACATTTGCAATTCTTTTTCTGCTCAATTAACTTCATTATAGGAGTTATTGAGTTTAGAAAGTTATTTTCAAGCAAGTGAAAATCATCAACAACCCTAACATCAACTCTTTCAAAAGGAAGAGATGACTCCATAAACTTAGAGATTATGGAAGTATCAATGTATATCCTTCAAACTTTGAGAAAAGATTCAAAATGGGAATTCGAACTTTCCATCACTTCTATTTTAAAGAGAAATGGTTGGTCGGCTAATGAATATTCAAAATTAGAAAAAATTCCCAATAAAATTCCTTCTTGTTTAAAGCCAAAGTTAATATTTAAATATTTCAATTTAACAAAAGGAACTGTAATATATAGATCTTAGTTGAGCAGTAAAATAATAAGTAAAAGAACAATATAACAACAAAAATCAAAAGTGAAGAATATATAAAAAGTTCAAATTATATAAGATATATGAATAACAAATAGGAGACATACCGATACAAATAGGAGACATACCAATATAATTTTATTGCTCAAGAGAAATAGTAACCAACAATATGTACTAAATGAAATAGGTAAATTAGAATATCAAATAAAAGCAATAATCTAGGTCACATATATGTCAAAAGCTCATAAGTTTTTAAATTTCAGTAATACATTAAGAGGAAGAAGAATAGATAAGAATCACGATTAAAGAAAAATCATAATTTAGCTAAATCAAAATACAAAGTGGTAAAAAGCAGTAAGCTATGTACATGCAAATAAACACAAAATACCAAACAAAATTAATTATAAACAACATGGACTTATGGCAAAAGTTGAATAATATAAATTAAATAATAATCTAAATAAAACATATATAAACTCAGAATGTCATCAAGGAATTTAGAACATGACTTTTTTCAGAAGCATAGTACCATTGTGGTCAAAAATTACAAAATTTCAGGACCTGGTCATCCGTCATAGAGAGCTTAATCTTATATCTGCAAAATCATAAATACAAATCAAGAATATGTATGTATATATGTGTGTAAATATATTCTAGATTAATAGAAAGAAGATATATCAAAAGCAACAACTTGTATAGTTATTCCCCAAGAAACCATTATAATTTCTACATCCAGAGCTCTAGGAAGATTGCAAGATTTCTTGGCGAGGTGGAGAATCTTCTTTTGATTCTTCCCAAAAAAACACATGGACTAAATGGTCGGTTTGCAACGTTTTAAAGTTTCATAAGAAAAGATGAGAGAGAGGGAGTTAATAAGAATTTTGTGTCATGATCGAGTCTTGAAAAAGTTTTGATGATATTAGAGTATGTGAGACATTTAGATTGTTCAATCTATAATTCTTGAGACATTGATATAATTTACAGAGAGATTGATTTCTTCTATTATTATTATTATTATTATTATTATTATTATTATTATTATTATTATTATTATTATCTTTTAGAAGTGGTAATTGTTTCATGGAATCTCATTTACTAATGACTTGGTCAATTTTAATTCACATAAATTATATGTAATATTATTAAGTGATTGGAAAGCTTGGTGAGGAAATATCATATGAAATATGAGAATATAAATAAGTAATATTCATTGCACTAAATAGTGGGATAGAATGTGCTTTAGATACATGCTTCGATTTCGATATACGTATTTTTGTGGGTTATTTGAAATTAATTGTAATTGATATTTATATGTGTATGAAATTTTGAAACCCAACAAAATTTTCTCTATAATTAGTAATTGAAATTTATTATATTATTATAGATATATGTAAAACAAAATTCATTGATTTAAAAGTGATTTTGAATTTAAAATTTATTATATTACTTATAATCGGTATCCATTCAAAATCATTATTCAATCAAATAAGAGCAAAATCCAATCACAATCAATATGTAATTAGAATGTAGTACCTGTATATGAATTTATAATTAACATGTAATCAGAATCAACATTAAATCAAAATAAAAATCCAATCACAAAACAAAACTAATGAATAAGGTTATGAAATTTGCGGCCATAAATTTCTTTGAGAGAGACATGTGGAAAAATTTCCTTCACATGAGTCTTGTTTATTAGTAGTATAGATTACCATATTATTACCCCATTTCAATTAAATATCATTTTAGGGTTATATTTTTGTTTTAAAGTAGTTATCATTTCAAGATTTGAATGTTAATCGCACACATTAAACACTTTACTAGACACATTCACACAATTCAACTCTGGAAGAATATTTGGTATTTCTTTTTGAGTTTTATTTTTTATTTTTTATTTAAGAACTAATCCATCCAATAGAGGGAGGTCGATCTCTAAGTTGGCCTCGTATGTACTAGCAACATTTCTCTTAAATTTATCCTATTGTATTAGATTAGATAATTTGTTTTCTTTTTTAAACCAATCATACTTTTTTAAGAGGATAGTTAATCATTTATATAAAATTTTTAAAAAATATTAGGATTAATTAATAATTTTAATTACTACATAATAAATTTAAAAGAGATTCATTTTGAAATGGAGAGATATATATATATGGTCGGATAAATTATTGGCCATAAAAGTCTGTAGCTTAGGATCAGAATAGTGACAACTCACAGCTTCCATTTCTGACCTCACGTACTTCACCGTTTGTTCATGGCTCATGCTGATTTCTGATTGCTGAGCTGACCCAAATCTTCCTTCCACTTCCACCCTGTAGTTACCATTTCTGAGCACTTTCTCTCGCTTTTGACCCACTCCAGAACAAGCCGAAACTGCTCCGTGATTAGATTTTCTCCTTCCACTGCTACGCCACCACGTGCCACCTTCTACCACCATCCTCATTGGCTCACATATCTTTTCATCCGGTCCACCTCACCAAATGCTTGAATCCGACGTGGACAAACACCCCTCCACTCATCTCTCGCCACGTGCCCCCCGGTATCCATCTTCAACCGGAACTTGCAAACCTCAAACAACCACCAATTCCTCAGCTTCAAACAAAGCCTCACATCCCAATCACAATCTCCACCGTTACTTCCATATCCAACGGCCCACATTATCCTCACCCTAATCAGTACAAATTTCCCTCCACACAAGATCCCTCCACTCCCCAGAGACGGTGCTGCTGCTCCGTTAACCCGAAAACCCGCTCCAGCACCCGACTCCGATGGCCACCGTCGCATTAACCACCGCCTTCTCCGCCGTCCCATCACTCCGGCGACGCTCCTCCCCAAACCACCTCACTCCACCACTCTCCTATTCCCCAAAACGCCACCGTTTCACTAAGCCACTCACACTCTCTAACCTCACTTTCAGCATCAACACCACCAAGCCCTACTGGAACCAGAAAAAGCACTCTAATATCAAGTCAACAGTCAGAGCCTCCGCCGCCGGAGCTTCTGTAACTCCGGTACCGACGCCGGCGCCGGCATGGCAAGGCGCCGCCGTGAAGCCTCTCCTGGCTTCGATAGCGACTGGCGTTATCCTCTGGTTCGCTCCCGTCCCTTCCGGCGTCTCCAGAAACGCGTGGCAGTTGCTGGCGATATTCTTGGCCACCATCGTCGGAATCATCACGCAGCCGCTGCCGCTCGGTGCGGTGGCGCTGCTGGGTCTCGGAGTCTCGGTCCTCACCAAAACCCTAACGTTCGCGGCGGCGTTCTCAGGGTTCGGCGACCCGATCCCGTGGCTCATCTGCATGGCCTTCTTCTTCGCCAAAGGATTCATCAAAACCGGCCTCGGAAACCGCGTCGCGTACCAATTCGTCTCGCTCTTCGGTAGCTCCTCGTTAGGGCTAGGTTACAGCCTGGTCTTCAGCGAAGCCTTGCTCGCGCCGGCTATCCCGTCGGTTTCCGCCAGAGCCGGAGGAATTTTCCTGCCGCTGGTGAAGGCTCTGTGCGCCGCTTGCGGTAGCAACGCCGGTGACGGGACGGAGAACAGGTTGGGGTCGTGGCTGGCGCTGACGTGTTTTCAGACGTCGGTGATATCGTCGGCGATGTTTCTGACGGCGATGGCGGCGAACCCTCTGTGCGCGACTCTGACTCAGAGCTCGATCAACCAGACGATTGGGTGGTTGGATTGGGCGAAGGCTGCGATTGTTCCTGGGCTGGTGTCGTTGGTGTTGGTGCCGTTGATACTGTATGTGGTTTACCCTCCGACTCTGAAGTCGAGCCCCGATGCCCCCAAGCTTGCGAGGGACAAGTTGCAGAAAATGGGGCCTATGACTTCTCAGGAGAAGATTATGACTGCCACCTTGCTTCTTACGGTATCAAGATTTTGTTTTTCTTTTTCGGATGATATTATAGTTTATCTATTTTTTTTCCATGAGATGATATTATAATTTATAATAACTAGGCTACAACTTAAATATTGCGAGTAGAGTACTACTAATGATAATTTGTGAACCGCATGTGACTGACTCATATGAGGGTTTAATATTTTCTTTAACATTAGCAAGGATTAAAGAAAATATTAAGTAATGTATATTCAGTGACTGAATCATTATCTGTGTTACTCTAATATACCCATATTTGCATTGTATGTAACAGGTGGGGCTTTGGGTTTTTGGAGGGGTTCTTAACATCGATGCTGTAACTGCTGCCATTGCTGGATTAGGCGTACTCCTTGTTACAGGGGTTGTTAAATGGAAGGAGTGCTTAGCTGAGGGAGTTGCCTGGGATACTCTCACCTGGTTCGCTGCCCTCATCGCCATGGCTGCTTACTTGAACAAATATGGTCTTATTTCTTGGTTCAGCGAAACTGTAGTCAAGGTTTTCTCTTACTCTGTCTCCCCTGCTCCTGCTGATTGATATTCGTTTAGCTATGTATATGTTTATAAATATTTGAATTATTTATTATTATTATATTCCGTGATTATTTTTTTATAGTAAGGATTTGCTAATGATGTTTTTTTTAACATGCAGTTTGTTGGCGGATTAGGACTCTCATGGCAACTATCATTTGGGATTCTAGTACTTCTCTACTTTTACTCACATTACTTCTTTGCTAGTGGAGCTGCTCACATCGGTGCCATGTTTACTGCCTTCCTGTCTGTTGCAACTGCTCTGGGAACTCCTCCATTCTTTGGAGCTATAGTGCTGTCCTTCCTCTCCAACCTCATGGGTGGCCTTACCCATTACGGCATTGGGTCTGCTCCTGTATTTTATGGTGCCAACTATGTGCCCCTTGCCAAATGGTGGGGCTATGGATTCCTTATAAGTATTGTTAACATTGTTATCTGGCTAGGAATAGGGGGAGTTTGGTGGAAAGCCATTGGCTTGTGGTAGAGGGCTTTGTTAAAAGAAATTCGCCAACCCAATTTTCCTAATTGAAGATTTTTGTACACATCCAGCTGCGACTTTTAAGTTATAATTAGCAGTTGGAGCAAACTGCTAAGTTTCTTATGATTCTTTCTAGAAATGGTCTACATGAGGTTTTTGTGGGGATTTAGGTTGGGAACTATAACACAGTTGTCATTTTAGATCCGCAAGTGTAACATTACATGATTTTTTTTTAGATGTAAGGACATGCTTTTTCAGGAAATAGTAAAGTTGATGAATGCTTGAATGTGTTTTTCATTAAATTTTGCTGAGCAAGTGATTTATTCTTTTCAGCGTCGGATGACGTGCAAGTTATTGTTTCTGAAGCTGGAAATTTAACCATTATCATGGCCACGGATTATCAACAAATTCATTTTAAATGTTTCTATTCCCATCTAAAAAATGTTTTCGAGCTAAAACGATTCCTTTGTGATCTGAATTTTTGAAGTAATCTCCATAAGTCGTTTCACATTTCCAATTAAAGAACCAACTACTTGGAACAACCAGTGTTTTTGTTTGGTCAGAGAAAAACAACCATTGTTGTGATTGATGGTGATGAAAATTAATAGTCTATGACCCGTGTTTTGGTTTAAGATACTCAGCATTTTCTTTTTGGAGGTTTTTTTTTTGTCAATATTCAGCGTTTTTGTTATTGGTGGGTCAGTATTTGCCAATTCTTCTTTATCAGTTTTTGGTTACGAACTTCGACTAAAGGCAAATGTCGTTTTTTGGGTGTAAAAACGTTTATGGTTACGAACGGCCCCCATTTGGGCTGATGCTTTGTTTTTCAAGCTGAGCAGACCTTGTCCAAAACAAATTTTCAGACATGCACGGGTTGGGCCTAACCTAAATTGGGCTGGTGACAATATTTCAAACTATAGTATTTGGTGTAGCTAATATTGAGTTCGAAGACCAAAAAAAATAAAAAAACATTGAGTTCAATATGCCAAGGCAAAATTAGCTTGCACTATTCCTGATATATGACTTGGAAACCGCTAAAAGCTATCATCCAGCTAGGTATAATCGATGTATATCTTTCTTCAATTTAATGTTAGTATTTTTCATGTGGAAAATAATTGAAAACAAAATTGATAGAGTCATGGTATTCTTAGATATGTCTTTACCATATTGTTATGAAATCATCTCTTTAAAAACTTAAGTTATTGGATTATGACACACTAATAATTTTATATCTAATACATATTTTTATAAGTCATAAAATCCAAATATAGTATGAAATAAAATTGCACTATAATCAAATGATAAAAAATATGAAAATGTTAAATGATGAGCAGAAACGCATGATGAACAATTGGAAAAATGGAGTGCCAAAAACGAGTGGATGGGCTCACATACGCAAATAGATAAACTTTCGCGGTTGAGCTTTTAGCCTTAAAAGCGTCCAACAGCTAAAATCCATACCCAAAAGACGAAGAGTCGATGATGAAAAGCAAGAGGAATACCATACAGTCACGAATTTGGTGGTTACGTATTTGGCCTTTCATATTTATAAAATCTGCAGTTATAATATTTTTGACAAAGTTTTTAAAGCTTGTATCATTAGGAGGTTTGATTACCAGCCCCATAGACTAAATACTAAACAGCCACCCAATAAACGAAGTGTTACGTGATAAAAAGTAAGGGATTCTACCGTCCTTGCGATTTTAGTACTTACTTAATTGGAGGTTCCTAATTTTAGAATCATTGGCTGTAACTTTCTAGTAACATTCTTTTTAAGCATGTACGATATATTAGAAGGTTTGATCAACAGCATCCTTAACCATTCTTTTTTAATTATTTTTTGTGTTTAACCACAATATTTCTGTGGGCACTAGTTATCGTGAAAGCAGCCACATTATCGCTGCCAAAAGTCTTTGTATTATAATAGATACCAAAGATCTGGTGCCGATGCCTCAATTATTTTGTTATATAGCAAGTGGAAACTGGGATCAATCACCTAAAGTTTCATGGAACATGAGATTGCACTGCTTTTTTTATCAATATCAATATTTAAAATCTAATCTCAAGATTGTAGCTGAAAAAGTGAAAAGGGTTGGTACTTGGTGGAATATTCGTCACCAAAGCATTACATTTGTTATGTATATGAATATGAATATGAATATGAATCTACTATCCGACGGTATGTGTGATTGAATTTGAGTTTACATTTGTTATGCATATTAATATGAATATGAATATGAATCTACTATCCGACGGTATGTGTGGTTGAATTTGAGTTTGGGTTTATCTCTTTGTGGTGAGAGGTTCCACATGGTACTGTAGCCGATAAAAGAAGTGCCACTTGACCCTTTTCATTCGAACCGAACGTTGATAGTAGGCAATGCACTTGATAAATGAGAATCGGATCAAATGCTCTTTCAAATTTTGTACACATTTAATAAATAAATCAGACAGCTCATAAAATATTTTCTATGATTTTAGGAGATATTTGATTGATATTTCCTAAAATTTGGAGGACAGATTCATAACACAGTAAACAGAAAGAAATATATCTCAAAATAGTTTTACCTATATATATAATGAAATATTAAACTAAGATGATTCATATAGATATTTATATGTGAAATAAAGAAAAAGTTAAGAAGAATGCACACAATATTTATGTTGGTTAACTCAATGTGAGATCTACATCTAGTCTTCACTCAAGGGTGAGAGTTTCACTAATTTCTAGTTTCCAAATACAAAACAAAGCTTATCATCCAATACAAGTGTAAACTAAACTAAACCAAACAAAGTTTCTAAGCTATAAACGAAGTAGTTTTTGACAAGAGTCTTCAAGCTCACAACAAGCATAGTGTTTGACAAGAGCCTTCAAGCTCATCCAGATTCACTCATGAAACCTCAATAAAATCTCTTTTAAAAATGATTTTCTGTTTCTCATAAATAAAAGGAACCAAGTTCTTTAACCAAAACTCTCACAAATTTGGCTTTTATCACTAAAAAAACCTTACAAATAAAACTGCCTCTTACAGTGATTTTCTTATATGCTCAATATACTCAATACTCTCAGACTTTTTACAAAAACAACAATTCACAGTGTTTGGAAAAAATACAGCAGCGTGAGAGGAGAAAAAGAGGAAGATAGCAAGTTTTTCTTCTTAAAAAATGATATACAGCAATGGGTCTTTTTCTGATTTTGCTTGTTGTCTCAAATGCTTCTTTGTATAGATGAAGTTGCATACCGTTGCAAGGGTATGAGGTGGATGGTGCAATAGTGACAATCTTTTGCTGGAGAGGAAGACAAATTATTCCTTAAAGATGATAGTTAATGGAAACCCCTTTTTTTGTAGATAAATTTCAGCTAGATGTATTTTTAAATGAAGCAAGATTTTGACTATTGCATGGTCTATGACTTTGCTCCCGTTGCTGTCTTTTTTTGCTATATACTAAAATATGATAGTGACTATTGTGCAAAAGTTTGTCTTTAGCTATTGTCCTCACTCTTGACTTTTATAGTTCTTGATAAACTCATTTTTCTTTCTTTAATATATCTTCTAATTGATGGGAAACACTAACACACATATTAGAACTAGAATATTCAATAACAAATGTTTGTCATCATTCAAGGATTCTAAAGCTAACAAATGTTTTATTTATTAGATGTGTTTGATTAGAAATTTTTATAGATGAGTTTTATGTGTAAATTTATATATAATTTTTTTTATGAAAAATTTCAACTCATTTTTATCTCTAAATTAAACACACACTTAATATGAGTTAATCAAACAAAGCTGTGCAGCATTCCTCTAAATAATAATAACAATAATAGTAATAATTATAAAAGGCTTGGTAAAAGCTAAGTATTAATTGATGAAGTTTTTTTGGTAAAGAAATTGATGAAATTTAATTGAATTAAAAGTATGATTTTCAAACAATGTGTAAAGAATATGATGAGGACGATTAAATTTGAAGGATTAAAGTTAATAGTTTGCACACAAATTTTCTAAAGCTAGCTAATTAATGAAATAAATGGGTAGGAATATAGCTTTTTTTTAAAGTTCAGAAAATAACTTACTTTAAATGAAATTAAGAGTGAACAACATCTTACATATTTGTTTTGTAAATAAACTTTTTTTAATAACTTTTTTCTTATTTTTTTTTAATGTGAGTCATCAGAAGCAATGATATTCAAGCCACTTATTGATATAGTGATAAGGAGTTTAAGTAATATGAAGTAAATTTAATTATTTACAAGTGTTGGATTAAATAAATATTAATTATTTATTTAATTCATTATAAATGAATATTCATGAAAAGACATATTGGTTCACCAAAAGACATGTTGGTTTATGAAAAGACATGTTGATGGCAACCATTGTGACTATTCTTGAATGGACATATCTTTTCATATATCAAATGTGCATCTATAAATATCCCTCATTATAGAACAATTTTCTTACTTTTACTTTGTGCATTATGTGAGTGCAAAAGTTCTTTAAAAATTCAAGAGTGAGGAAATTTCTTGTTATTGCTAGACAAGAAATTTATATAGACGTTTCATTGTATTCTGAGGATATCATCATCACAGATAGCAACTACGTGTGGACAAATCTCTAAAGATAGATTGATTTCGTGCCTTGAAACCACAATATTTAAGTTCTTGTTCATCATCTTCTTCTACACACTTTCTAACAATTTTGGAGAGATATATTTGAAGATGACTCAAGATCAAAATAATACTTTCACGGTCATGAATCAAGAGTTTGTCAAACTATATTGGTTTGATGGGACAAACTTCAATCGATGGAAGGACAAAATGATGTTTCTTCTTTCGTGCTAAATCTTGCTTATGTGCTTGATCCAAACACCACACCAATTCTCAATGCCGCTGAAGATGCAACCAATGAAGAGAAGGAAAAGATTGCCCAATTGAAGAAAAAGCATGATGAGGACATTTTTGCATGGAGGACACATTCTCAACACCTTGTCAGATAGACTTTATGATCTCTACATGTCAATTCAATCGCCATTGGAGATTTGGAAGTCTTTAGAAGAAAAATACAATAATGAGCGACAAGGTACGGATAAATTTATCATGTTGAAGTACTTTAAGTTTAGTATGGTTGATAATGTGCCTATCATGGATCAAGTTCATGAGTTACAAATCCTTGTAAGTAGACTTCGTGATCTACAAGTAATGGTTCCTGAATCATTACAAGTTGGAGCAATTATTGCAAAATTGCCTTCATCTTAAAATGATTATAGGAAGAAACTCCTACATCTTGGAGAAGACTTCTCTATTGAAATATTACTAAGAAATTTACGTATAGAAGAGGAAACTCGAAACGTGTTGTTATGTATCTTCTCAAAGTTCTAAAGTGAACCATGTTGGAGAAGTGAATGTCAATAAAGACAAAAGAAATAATGATGTGTATGTAGGAAAAAATATTGTACTCAAGGCATGTTCAAATTTAGTATTAATGATAAAGTGAATGATTATCTGTATATTGTTGATTCTTGTGATTTATGGCATAGTAGATTAGCACATTTAAATTACAAGTCAATTGAATATATGCAAAAACATAATTATATTGATCTCAGTAATAAGAATTTTAATAAGAAATGTGAAATTTGCATACAATCCAAAATTACTAAGAAACCATTTACTAAAGTTGAAAGGAATACACATTTACTAGAACTAATACATAGTGATATTTGTGAATTAAATGAAAATATTACTAGAGGAGGAAAAAGGTATTTTATAACCTTTATTGATGATTGTTCTAGATTTAATTATGTGTATTTGATAAGAAATAAAGATGAAGCATTTGAAATGTTTAAGAAATATAAAATGGAAGTCGAAAATATGCATGATAAGAAAATAAAGGTTCTTCGTAGTGATAGAGGTGGAGAATATTTTCTAGTGAATTTGATAATTTTTATGAATTACATGGTATTGTGCATGAATGTTCTGCTCCATATACTCCGCAACAAAATGGTTTAGCGGAGAAAGAATCATACCTTAGTGGATATGGTTAATTCAATGCTACTAAATGCTAAGGTACCTCACAATCTATGGGGTGGGGTATTATTGACGCATGTCATATTCACAATAGGATACCATCAAGAAACAGAAAGGTTTCTCCATATGAAATATGGAAAGGAAGAAAACTAAACTTAAATTATTTAAAAGTGTTGGGGTGTTTAGCTTTTTATCGTGTTCCTGATCAAAAGAGAACTAAATTGGGGTCAAGAGTCATAAAAGGCATCTTCATAGGTATGCTCAAAATTCAAAGGCATATAGAATTTTGTACTTATGTCCAATATAGTTGTTGAATCAAGGGAGGTAGAATTTATTGAAAATAAATTCATTGATGACTCAACTCCAAATTGGAATATCCCTAAAAGGATACAAAAGTTTTCCAAGAAGCGATTATAAATCAAGGCAATAAAAGTCTAAGTGACAATGTAGTAGTTGAACTAAGAAGGAGCCAAAGAGTGAGAAAAGAGAAAGACTTGAGCTTAGACTTTATCTCTTCTAAGGCTATAACTTTTTTGGTTGAATGAACTAGGGATTCTGATAAATAAGGTCCCTATTGTTCTAAGTATAGAGGGTGATCCTCAAACATTTAAAGAGGCAATGGCCTCTAGACTGCCTTTTGGAAGAAGCAGGAGATGATGAAATGAACTCAATATTATCTAATAATACTTGGGTCTTAGTTGATTTGCCTCAAGGATCAAAGCCTATAAGATGCAAGTGGGTATTTAAAAAGTATGATACAGATGGTTCACTACAAACCTTCAAAGCAAGGTTGGTAGTGAAAGGGTTTAGATAAAAGGAAGGTCTAGATTATTTTGATACTGCATCTTGCAAGAATGACCTCTATTAGGACTCTTATAGCATTAGCATCCATTTATAAGCTTCATGTGCATCGAATGGATGTTAAAACAGCTTTTCTTAATGGAGATCTTAATGAAGAAATTTATATGGAACAACTGAAAGGCTATGTGCTACCTGGAAATGAAAAGAAATTTGTAAACTTGTTAAGTCTTTATATGGCTTAAAGGCGCCTAAACAATGGCATGAGAAGTTTGATTCTATAGTGTTATCGAATGGCTTCTCACATGGCAGTGATAGATATATATACTCCAAATTTACTAAGGATTATGGAGTAATAATCTGTTTGTATGTAGATGATATGCTAATTTTTGGGACGAATTTAGAAGGGATTTGTCAAACAAAGGAGTATCTAACTTCTAAATTCAATATGAAGGATTTGAATGAAGTAGATACAATACTAGGCATAAAGGTGCTTAAACATGAAATTGGTTTTGTTTTAAGTCAATCTCATTATATCGAAAAGATATTGGAAAAATTTGAGCATCTTAAAATTAAGGAGTTCAATACACTCTATGATCCTAACTTTAAATTAGAAGAAAACATAGGGAGACCTGTAGCACAATTAGAATATGCAAGTGCTATAGGAAGTTTAATATATGCAATGCATTGCACTATGGAGGTTTCACATTCACATACTATGGAGGCTGAGTTTATAGCTTTAAGCTGGTAAGAGCGAAATGACTTAGAAATTTGTTATATGATATAGAGTTGTGGCCACAACCAATGACCGTTATTTCAATCTTCTGTGATAGTGAATCAACTATGTCTCGAGCACATAACAAGGTTTATAATGGAAAGTCTAGACATATAAGCTTGAGACATGAGTATGTGAGGCAATTAATAGAAGATGGTATAATTATCATCACATATGTAAAATCCTAAGGGAATTTAGAGACCCATTGACTAAAGGTTTGTCAAGGGATAAGGTCAAAGAGATTACTGCTAAAATGGGATTAAAACCTATAATTGTTAAATGATGGAACCCAACCTTATTCTAGTAGAACTCTAGTTTCAAGGTTTAATGGGTAACAACAAATTATTTAACAATTGGAGCACTAAGGTATAGGATGTAGTGTCATATATATATATATATATATATAAAATAAGGAGGGTGAGTTAAAACTCTTAATGGATTGATAATATTAATTTATCAAAGGATTCCACCTATGTGAATATAGGAGTGGTGCCACTTCGATCGAGAATTTTAGAGGTTTTATTCGTAAATATTCATGAAACCAGGATGAGCACATGACCATAAAAGTGCTTAAAATTAACAAATTCTTGAACTTGAAGAGGTACAATTTATGTGTGTGACTTTTCTGTACTAACACAAAAAGTATAGGTTTAATCAATTAGACACCTATTACTTTGTTAGAACCTTTAAAGTTTGCACTAAAGGAATGTTTAATCCTTGTGATACATTCATTTATGCATAAATTTATATAAATTTTAAACTTGTAAATAGTGGAGGATTGAAGTAAATTTAATTATTTACAAGTGTTGGATTAATAAATATTAACTATTTATTTAATTCATTATAAATGAATATTTATGAAAAGACATATTGGTTCATCAAAAGACATGCTGGTTTATGAAAAGGCATGTTGGTTTATGAAAAATATGTTGGTGGCAACCATTGTGACTATTCTTAAATGGACATGTCTTTTAATACGTGTCAAATGTGATCTATAAATATCCCTCATTATAGAACAATTTTCTTACTTTTACTTTATGTATTATGTGAGTGTAAGAGTTTTTTAAAAGTTTAAGAGTGAGGGAATTTCTGTTATTGCTAGACAATAAATTCGTATAGAGGTTCATTTATCTTAGAATTGTCATCAACTCATAGGATTGTATGGGGAATATCTCTATAAAGATAGCGATTGATTTCTGTTTGAAACGATATATTCAAGTTCTTTTTTCATCATCTTCTTTTATACATTTTCTAACATAATATGCATGCATAGGGTCCTAAATTTAAATCTCTTTGTAAAATTTAATTTTCAAAGTTAAAAAAAAAACACGTTATTCCCAAGCTCGGCCTTTTACAATAATTGTCTTTTGTAACCGGCCATAATTGCATAAACGTGGAAGCGCAATATTCAACCACTCCTTTCCTGTGGTCAAGATATTCTACGCAAAATTCCTTCAACATATCAAAGTACTTAAAAATTTTATATTTTGATTTTGTCATGTCAGATTCTGATTAAGTATAATGAGAACCTAGAACCTTTTATTTTGTTTAAATTTTAAAATATCTAGATAGATAAATTATAAGGTTCATCTTTTATATTTGGTTTGACCATAAATCTCATATTATAAGATGTTAGATGAATACTAATTTTGTTAAATGTTATAATTTATCGACTAATAGTAGGGAGTTTATGATGAACCTCGTCCATCATAAAACCCTTTGGTTCTTTAGACCATGATTAAGAGAATGAAAATGGAGAAAATCAAGTAAATGATTATTGTTTTAAAGCAATTTTAGGGAGGGAATGACATGATTAGTAAGAGACAATGTGTTCTCCTTTACCAGTTAAAACTAAGTTTTTTTGACCATCTAAATTGAAGGATCAAGGAGAGAATAAAAATAACTTCTAAATAAGGAAGTAACATAGTATCTTCCACTCTACTTTTCATATCTTTTTATTCTATTATTAACTACTCACTTCTATCATTCAAACTCCGTATCACAGCCTTAAGGAATGAACTTGACAAAGAAAATAAAAAGCTCTAATAACTAGTTTTTGAAAAGAAATTAAATTAAAATAAGTTTAATATTTATTAGTATATTCCTTACTAGTTCACAGTTGCTTTACTGGCCAAGTGGAAGGAGGCATGTAACAGGTGTGTGCTGCTCAACAATTAACAGGGGTATTCTTGCCCCGCTAAATGACAAAGCAGATAACAATCCTTACAACAAAATTAGAACACCATGGAGGTATACGGAACATCATAGATGGATTAAGATTTGAAGTCCCAGTGTATAGAATTTACTAACTTTTAATTCATGCATTTTAAATTAAATTAGTTAATTATAAATGAAATATTTTTAAATGTTATTTTTTATTCAATGTGCGTTGAATTAAATTTTTATTAAAAGAAATAAATTAAATGTTCAATCAATTCGACCAGAGAAATAATAACTAAAGAAAAATATTTTGATATGCTTTGAGAGTTGAGAATATATTTGTTTTATTCTATTTAATCTATGACATACTAATTTTATGGCTTATTGTTCTCTTTGATTTTTTCTACATATTTAATGTAATAACTAATACATCATTTATTAAATAGAATAAAATAAGTACATTTATTTTTATTTTTTTCTCTCAAAACATCTAAAAATTTCTCATAATTAAAGTAAATGTCCTAAAATCAATATATTTTTTTTGATAAAATCACAACGGATTCTTGCCACGAAAGGGCTTGAGACCGACTGTAATTGAATTGAATGACAGCTTCATTTTAACCAAAATTATTTTTAAATTATTACTTTTAATGAGTTTTAGACACAAGCTCAGTGCACATAACTTTTGCATCAGTTCAGTGGGCATTTATGCAGTTCCATATGGAAGTTCGCTACATCTACCAAGAAAAAAAATGGAAGTTCACTATTTAGCAGGAGTTCTCAGCTAGTTTGATCGACATTAGTATACACTCTTTTCATTTCAAAATAAATATTATATAAAAATTAATATACAAAAATTTAAAATAATTGTTACATAATATTTATCTTTTAAAAAAGTTGATCTGAAAACGTAAATTATTAATTTTTATAGAAAGAATTATAATTAGATAAAAGAGGTGATTAATTTTTATAGAAAGAATTATAATTAGATAAAAGAGGTGAAGAAAGAAAAAATAGATTACCCAATTTAATATATGATATGATATGCTTTGGATATCATTGAGGGGCATTATTACGAATATGGGTATAGGGTGGTGTTTTAAATGTAATATTAGAATTTATAAAATTTATGTGTAATATAGTGTTTTTTAATACAAATTACTATGCAGCAATTTATGTGCAATTTCAATTAAAAACTATCGTTATGTAGCGATTTATGTGATAAAATAATATTTTATTTTGATTTTTTCGTATTTAGATGCACACAAATTACTACGTAATGATTTTATTAAAAAATATCTTAAATCACTACATCTTGGTTTGTGTTGATGAGCGATTTATATAAAAAACACCTTATCAATTTAAATTCCTCATAATCCCATTTCATACGAACACAGATACCCAAATATCATTATAAAAAATTTTCCCTATCATTGATTGTATATTGATGCTTATTTATGAGATCAAGGTTGATTTACTTTGATTTATTTATTACTCTTGGTCTATAAATAGGCATTACCTTCCTATTCAGAATACATACACTTAATATACAGATAATTCACCATTTTTCCATGTCTCTATTTTTGCTCTTGGTTTCTAACAATATAGAATTAGGATAAAATTGGTATGAATTATTTAATATTTCATTAAAAGTTATAAAGTGGAAATTATTTTGATAAAATAATAAAATTTTAAAAAGACAAATTGAAATTGAAATTAAAATTAAAAGACTATACAATTGAAAATTAATAATATATATACACTACTGGTCTACCACAAACAACCACAAAAATAATTTTGACCTCGACTTAATGGCCACAATAAAGCAAATTAAATCAGGAAAAAAAAAAGGGAGACAGAACTCTGATAGGATCAAAACATAGTTATTTGAGGACCATACAATAATTTTTTTTTTTATTAATAGGACCATACAATAATGCGACTATGATTTATGAATTATGACCACCTCCACCCTCCAACAAAGGGTCACGTAACGTGATAGACTAGTATTTCAGCTTCCTTTTACAAGAAAAGTCCTTTTCCTTTTTCTGTGATTTTTCCTCCAGCTTATGGACCGGACCGGTGGTGGCGATATTCCAGTGCAGCACAAGTGGAGGGACACGTGGCAATCGCTGGTAAGCATGCAGTGCCACTTTGACATCAGTGGAGCTATTCTCGTGAATCTCGTACTGCCCACGTGTTGCTACCAAAATTTATCAAAAAAATAAAAAAATATTCCCACCAAACTTTATCACTATACTATTCCAACATTTAATATTCTTAAATAATTAAATATCTTATTCACAAAGAATAATTCTATTTTGACTTCTACATTCACCTATATAGATCCCATATGATGTGAGATCAATAATAAGAAAAAATAAGTTAAAAAAAATAAATAATAAGATACATATTATTTATAAATAAAATATTTAAATATTTAAAAATATTAAATATTAAAATAATAAAATTAATTCGTCTCATCACTCAATTTTTCCTCTCCATCGCGCTTAGGACTAACATTACCCCAAAATTTATGGTCACGGTGATTAGACAACCAACACAACGCCACAAATGAAACAACACCTCCAACAGAATTTCCCAATGAAGCTGCTCTTCCATTTTCTCATTTGAGCATGAATCTGTGCCTGAGGGCTGGTCCCGCCCACTTTCTTTGTTGTGGGCACCATCTATCTATCTTCGCCACAAAAGGATATGTATCATCATAATTATGGTTAATGATTAATTGCAATTGCTACCTCAGAATAAAACGTTTCTGGCTCTCTTATAACGTTGTTGTTCTTCTTTATTTAATATATCATTGTCGCACGCATATAATGTGACAAGGGATTATTGTTGTGGCATGAGCATGGGACTTGCTACCTCTGATACGTTGTTGTCTGAGATTTCGCGCAAGTTAGGGGCAGTTGCTTTTTCGGCTGTGGGATGATCATGATTCATATCACAAGTGTTTTGAAGACGCTTTAAGTTTAATAGTAAAAAAAGTGCAAGGTTCAAAGCTTTGGATATTGACTAGTTGGCGTGAGAATCTGGGTGGCACTTTTTCTTTGTGTTGTTCTGTGAATTGGATTGGTTGCGTCTCTTTCTCTCTCTCAGCTGCGTTTTTTTTCCTTGGCTTTATGATAAGAGTGTTTTCTTACGGAGATTAGAAGCTCCGGCTGTGGGAAAAGTCCCCAGTTAGAACGCTGTTTTCAAGGGGATTATTCAGTGAAGAACCTCATCTCAGCGTCACATAGGTACCACTTTTTTGTTGAGTTCTTTAGGACCCTCCGATTCTATAATATTAGTTGTCTTGAACAAACTGATTCACTAAAAAGTGAATGTATCCGATTAAAACAAATTGTAGCCTAGTAACTCTGATGGGGGCCTCTCTAGCTAGTTAATTATTCTGTTTTGCCTCCGAGCAATGATATATGTCTCTATAAATTGTATTCAAGCGGGAAGAATCTGCAAAAGCATCTCCTTTTATCAACTATTCATATTCCTTCACATATATTCCATCATGATTTGACTCCATTTGCTGGCCTCTATTTAACCAGTAACTATGTATATGGAGAATATATACAGTTTCTGAGGCTCTAAATTATGATGATATCTTGGTATTAAATTGTTAATTAATTAATTAATATGCAAGCAAAATGATTAATGCATTCCTCCTAGATAGTGGAGGTCGATTTGTATCCCTTCATTTTGGTATCAAAACCTTACAATTCACCTGCAACTTCTTATAGGTACTTGGTTGGTTCTCAAAGCAACACCAGTGAATAATTTTTGGCTTCCCACTCCCTGTGATGGCTGAGAAACGGGGTCTCTATTCATCAGGGGATTGGAGGAGACTACCAGCTTGCACTTTCTTTAAGGATGCCAGGTATGATACAATACAATAGCATTTTAAATCAAAAAGTTGTGTAGCTTTAACATAGCACGTTTTCTCTGAAAATTTTCATCTATTGTATGTTAATGATGTTAATTTCATGGAGGTCACTCTTGATTTTGTTCTTGCTGCAGACTAGTTTTTAAATTAGACAGTCTTGGACGGGAAATATTGTCAATTGCACTGCCTGGTGCCATGGCTTTGACAGCTGACCCTATTGCTTCACTTATCGACACCGCATTCATTGGCCGAATAGGTATGTTAAGTAGTTCCTTTATTAGCTTCGAGCATATTACAGACATCTTTACCTGTATAAGTTTGTCATACGAAATAGTAGGTGGGCATGGTTGTTCAAATTAGTACATGTTTCCAGTCTTGCATGCTTCAAATAATTTGCATATCAACTAAGTTATATATATGGGCTGAGTTTATCTGTTTATATCATGATTTATTACAGGGAACAACTTGATTGATGTTAGCCAGGATGCATGTGACATGAGGTTGCCTCATGAGTAATTGAATTAAAAATAGCTCCCTATAAATATGGTCTATAGGCAAGTGACATGTTGATCACACTCGAGAATCAGATAGGAAAAGTCCAAATGATCAAAACTACTACATGTATTTGAATTTCTTATAATGCATCTATCATTTTTGGCATTGGTCCATACAGGTCCAGTGGAGCTTGCTGCTGTAGGAGTCTCAATAGCTCTCTTCAATCAAGCATCACGGATTGCAATATTCCCCCTTGTCAGTTGCACAACGTCTTTCGTAGCTGAGGAAGATACCGTCAATGGGGCGAGCCCTCAGGTAGATGAGAATGAATGCTTGGAAGCAGGTCCACCCTCGGATGGTGAAACCAAAGAGTTCTTACCAAAGAAAGGTACCATTCTACCATTCTTTTATAAGTGGTTTAGTTTCAAGTTTCAACCCATTTTTTCTTGGATTCTACTTTCAAGTAGTGTCTTATGTCGTTGCTCTACAGGTGGAACCGTGCACAAACCAGCTTTGGTTGGTGAAAGCTTTAACATAGTTAAGGAGGAAAATAAGAAAAGACATATCCCTTCAGCTTCATCAGCATTATTTATTGGTGGCGTCCTTGGCCTCATCCAGGCAACATTACTTATATCTGCAGCAAAACCTTTATTGAATTTCATGGGAGTATCTTCTGTAAGCACTTTGGTCGAAATATTAAGAGAATGTTGCTTCAAAGCTATAGCACTTTCTGAGTTTATGGCAGCATGGGATGATTGCCAAATAATATAGAATATGAATGCAGGACTCTCCTATGCTACACCCTGCGCAGCAGTACCTGACATTGAGGTCCCTTGGTGCTCCTGCAGTTCTTCTCTCATTAGCGATGCAGGGAGTCTTCCGAGGATTTAAAGACACTAAAACTCCTCTCTATGCCACTGGTGTGCTTTGACAAACTCAAATTGATATTGATTTAGTGTCACAATATCATGCTGTCATCTGATTCTAATTACTTTTTCTTTGACAGTGGCAGGAGATGTGACCAACATAGCACTAGATCCTCTATTCATGTTTGCATTCCGCTTGGGTGTCAGTGGTGCAGCCATTGCCCATGTTATATCTCAGTATGTTTTTTATTTAATTGCAATTCAATTGCTCTGATTGTACCCTTGCTTATGTACAGTGCAAGCTACTTTATGCCAAAATATCATGCCAGCTCTCTCTTGTTTTCCTTTTACTTCTTGTGACACTAGCTATCTCTTACTTTAAACTTAACTGTTTATGTAGGTACCTAATTTCAGGTGTACTCCTGTGGAGGTTGATGCAACGAGTTGATCTTATACCTCCAAGCATCAAACATTTGCAATTTGACCGATTTCTTAAAAATGGTGAGAGGATTTATTTTGCTTCTATATATGTTCTGAACCACACTTAAAATTGTTTACCAATGATATCTTTCTAGGGTATACTATAGAAATAAATACTTCATTCAATGTTATTCAATCACAAATTTTGCAGATAAAAATTTTCTTATGGATATTTCTACATTGCTTTTCTTTCTCCTTTTTCATTCAAATTGATGCTACTATTAATTGTTTCCCTTGGATATAGGTCAACTAACATAAGGATTTGACACTATTTGTCCTTTCCTCTTTCATTCTTGTCATCCAGGTTTCCTATTACTAATGAGAGTCATTGCCGTAACATTCTGTGTGACACTGGCTGCATCATTAGCTGCACGCAAGGGATCAACATCTATGGCTGCATTTCAAGTTTGCCTACAGGTTTGGTTGGCAGTGTCTCTTCTTGCTGATGGTCTGGCCGTTGCTGGGCAGGTTAGTTATGACTACTATGTCCACCAAATGTCTTACTGTGTTATTTCATGATGGTTTCATGTCAAAGCATTGGATAAAGCATCAATGATCTCTGCTTGAATTATATTTTCTTGTGGGAAATTTTGTTTATCTTAACACATGATAGATTGTTTAAATTCGTTTTCTAAGCCCACATCTTCGATGGCAAAACTGATGAAGTTGAAAAACACTTAGTATGAAATGACACAACAGAAGCCTTAATTCCTACATACTTTCGATGTTCCTCGGTGTGGAATAATCATGTCCAATTGATTTTCGTTTATGTTTGTCCTATTTCTCAGTACAATGCCTCAATTTAGAAACAGAAGCCAAAGGGCAATTTTTTTTTTTTTAAATCATGATCTGCTTCCATTTGTTCATAACTTCCAAATCAATATGATGTTGGTTTCAGGCGATTCTTGCGGGTGCATTTGCTAATAAGGACTATGACAAGGCCACAGCAACTGCTTCCCGAGTATTGCAGGTGCTTTAAAATGCTGAAAGAAATCCTATTCTTTATTCAGGACATTCAATTGTAAATGTAACAAATTATATATTGCAGATGGGTTTGGTACTAGGATTGGCGCTTGCAATCATTCTCGGAACAGGATTGCATTTTGGAGCTAAACTATTTACTCAAGATGTTGATGTCCTTCATCTCATTAGAGTTGGGATCCCGGTAATTCATTCATGTTCAAAGTGAAAAAGGAATTCAGCATTCTATCTTTTCAGTACAACCCCCAAAGCAGCTCTACTTACATTCATGTTACTTCTTGTTTACCAGTTCGTTGCACTCACGCAACCCCTGAACTCTTTGGCATTTGTGTTTGATGGTGTCAACTTTGGGGCATCTGATTTTGCATATTCAGCCTTCTCTATGGTGAGTATTTTCTTCAATGTTTTAGGAGTCATTTGGACGAGCTTTTAAAATAAGATGATTTTTTCAAACAAAAATTTTGAATAACTATGGCTTTGGGGTAGGAATTGATTTATTTGATAATGGCATTGTCGACTCTCTCAGGTTGTGGTGGCCATTATTAGCATCGTTTGTCTACTTATCTTGTCATATGCTGGTGGTTTCATTGGAATTTGGGTTGCTTTGACAATCTATATGGCTCTCCGGGCATTTGCTGGCTTCTTGAGGTAATGATTCTCAAGGATTACCCATATTTTTAGATATTTCTAATTATATTTTACATTTTTTAATTTGAGTTATATTTATTCTTATTATCCTAGTGTCTACCAAATTCTCGTAACAACAACATATTCTTCTCCCTTCTCTTTTCACCAAATTGAATTGATCACCAAATTCAAGCCACAATCACTTTCAGACTTCAGTCAATGAACTAATTAAAATGAACTACAATGATGCAGGATTGGAACTGGATCAGGACCCTGGGATTTCCTCTGGAGCTGACATTGACCACTATAGTCATAGCTTCATATTTGGCCTCATTTCAATGGTGTTTTACATGAAAGTGAGAGAAGTTTTCCTAGGCCCTTAATTCTCTTGGATATTGTTTTGAAAGAATAGACGCTACTGCTGCTTGGTTGTTCTTGGAGGCATTAGTTGAAATAATGTACCCTTGCTTCAGAATATGTACAGAAAAATAACTCCAATTGTATACTTTTAGTCTCAAATGTATAGAGAAATCAAATGAAATGAAATGGAATAATATAGGATCAGGATTTTGTTTATAACCATGGAACAAATATAACTACACGGAAAACATGAAACTGAAAAGATTGCATGAGATAAGTACTAGATTATTAATAATATGGCTCGGATAGGATGGTTCCATCGAGGCTAAATAAGAAATAAACTAAAATTGGAGAAAGCATTTTTTTTTCCTAGGTATTCACCAATAGCAGCAGTGACGAAACCCTTAGCGAATAAATCTTTAGCTACAAGATTCGTTTTATATATATATTAGAAATTGAATCCAAGAAAACAATTTTACAAGCATAGGATTTTATCATTTGAAAAAAAATGTTAAATAATTTTTTTTTAGAAGTTATTTTTATTAAAATGATGTGTTATGGTTGTTAGCTCTTAGGTGAATAAGGGATTATATCATTTTAGTCATTTAACAACTATCATAATTCCTTTTTTCCAAAGATTTGGGTAATATTTTTTTGATTATGTAAAATTAATGTTAACAAATTCAAGAAAATAAATGAATCCGGAAATTTATCTAAAAATTTACAATAGCCTAATATTTTCATAATTTCTATAGTTTTTAATTTTCTAAACAATCCTAAACTATATAGAATACACTGAATTACGATTTTTTTTATTAAACTGAATTACGATTAATTTGATTTAATTTGGGCCAATCAATATGAGAGTAATATTAATTTTTCTCATTCATAACTCTCAAATAAGAAAAAAATTGTTTAAAGAAATTTTTTTTCAAAAGAACCAATCAAACATTACTAAATTTAAATAAAATTGAAAGTTAATTTGCTTTTAATTGTGCAATAATTCTTTAGCTAATTTCTTAAACTCGACACATCATATAATAATGTTTTCAATAGAATTTTTTTTCCAAGAAAAAGGAAAATACTTTTAAAATCAATGAAATTAAAAATTTGAAATATTCGTAACTATTATTCCTGGATAAATTATAGTTTTCTTTTGCATTTCGGAAATTACACCACCACTTGCCTCCATAGATTTGCATCCCACAAATACAAAGGTGTGTGTTGGGTAACGGGCGACACTCAAATGCATGGAAAAGTTGTTGTTTCCCCATGGCAGCTAGCCCATCAGTGGCACAACATGACCACCTCGCTAGCACGAAGGTGAAGAATGACGACGAGGGTGCGCGGTGGTCGGAGGTGGGACTGATGGGGGTCATGACCGGTGACTTCATGGTCGTAAAGGAAGCAGCGCCTTTGGTATTGGAGAGCATGTGCCATGCCTCGCGAAGGCACTATTGTTGGCAAAAATGGAAGATCATTTTTAAGTGGAAAATTACAACCTCTCAAAATATAAAGAGAAAATAATATTATCATTCTCTATTATCAATGAAGATTACAAACATATAAAAAAAATACATTATGAAAGATCTAATATTTTTCTCTTTATAAAACACTCAGCTCAATTTTCTTTAATTTACTCTTAAACTACATCTTTTTTGTGGTGCATTTTTTACAACACGAAGAACTACCTCCTTTATATAGAGGTTATTGGCGGCAATCCTTGCTTAATAACAAAGCAAAATGACACTTGATACTTCTAGGAGTTTCTAGTTGTAGGAGTTTTTAGTGTGCTCCTTTGATTAGTCAACTTAGTGAAAAATATAAATTTAACTTAAATTTCACTTCATGCAAGGTGGTATATATTATAGCCTTGCATAAATAACCAAATTTAATCATGAATTAACTATCCAAGTAGCAAGAGATAAAATAGAATTTAACTTGAATTTTTCATGCTAGTTGACAAAGTTTCTAGCATATTCATGATAAGGTGAAATAACATGAATTCTAAAATGTTCTTTTTTTTTTACCACATGCATACACCTCCACATATCAAAATTGACTTTACATATTCACACATGGCGGTGCACACCACCATTAAACAATGATGGGGCAGAAGCATGGCTTTGAAAAGAGAATAAGGGTGTCGAAGAAGATGGAACAAATTAATTAAAAAAAATTATTGGGAGTGTAAGGAGTAAAATGATCCTCATATTAAAAAGACTATTTTAAAATATTTCATGTCACCGACATTAAACACATGTTATTTAATTATTTGAACTACCTAGTATGTGCAGGTGAAGATAATTATTTTATGTTCGCATGAGAAAACACCACCTTAAAAATATATGAAATTATTTTAACTAGTTTTATTTAATATTTTTCCCAAAAAAAAAAGCTTTATTTAATAGTTTTATTTTTACTTTTTAAAAGTTACTCGTTCTTGTTCTCCACTGCTCCAGTTCTAGCAGTCGCCGCCAGCGAGAAAGAGATAGAGGAAACATTGAACGGAAGAACAATGGCGATGGCGTTGGGTACCAGACTCGAAAGCCTTCGAAGCTCTTCCTTATTCCGATTCCCACTCACTTTCATCAGAACCCTTAGCACTGCTTCGCCTTCTCCTTCTTCTTCTTCTTCTTCTTCTTCTGCTGAGAACCCTAAGAAATCAAAGCGAAGAAAGAAGAAGAACCTGTTCGAGGTGGCTCAGTTCCTACCTAACTGGGGACTCGGCTACCACATGGCCAAGTCCCACTGGAATGAAGTTTCTTACGAGATCACCAAAATAAATCTCTACAAGGTAGCTGCCTCCTCTTTGTCGATCTTAACCATTCATTCTCTTAAGTACTATCAGAAGTTCACTATCATATTTATCGATTCCACGTATTTATTTATTTGCAGGATGGAAGACATGGCAAGGCATGGGGGATTGCCTATAAAAATGGTTAGCCTCGTAGCTTTTGTTATGTATGAAAATTTGCCTTATTGTTCATTTGGGATGATCTGTTGTAGACTCTAAACAAGAGGGTGATAATTGAATAGTTTATCCCTAATTAATTAAAATTTAGATCACTGAAAAGTATAGGGATTAGGGAGTCTTCCTGGTGCCTGACTAATGATGAATTTGGGTTTCATTTGATAGGATAAGCTTCATTACTTTTCTGCATTGTGAATTACATCATGTGTGGTTCTGCCGATCATGATGCATTAGAATCCGTAGCATCACTTGTTGGGGGGTTTTGAAGACTTTCCGCTCGTCTCGTCTATGTTTCTGAGCAGTATTGTTTTCCAGTGTTTTTCTAATAATAATGTGGCGCTGGTTGGTATGAATTCTCAGATGGGAGCCTGTGGTGTTTATTTGAGTTGGTTTACTGGTTCACTTAAGGAGTTTTGTGGTAGTGATTTATTAGGTGAAGGATGCAAAGCAAGATGGCATGAGTACATTCTGGCAATTTTAAATGAAAACAGATTTCATGGCCATCTGTTTGTCTAAGAGCGTGTGTAGGTACTGTTGTTCCATTCTGTGACTTACCATCAAAACCTGCACTAGGTATTTAGGACCTCTCTGGCATAAAACTAAAAGCTAAAGTGATTCTCTAATATGCTGCTCTCTTGTTGTAACCTACTCTTAAATACTCATTCCACTGTTTGTTATGCGGTTCATGAACTAATATTTGGCAAAACTGTCCATTCAGTTTTGATACTTAAATAACTAAGGCACTTCTTCACTTGATATATTCTAACAATCACTATAAATGAAAATATTTTTTATGCAAATGAAGGTTCCGCAAGTTATTTATGTGCAAATGTTTGTTACAGTAATGATTCATATTATTAACTATGGATAGAAAAACTCTAGCAGGATGTTAGAACATGCTATGATTTTTATGTGCTTCTTACTAGATACTATCTCCCTCGTGCTCTCATGAAATGCCCAAGTTTGGTTTCCCAGGACATCTAGTTGAATGCTTTTGCTATTCATGTTTATATTGGCTCAACTTTCTTTGACTGTCTTATTCATGTCCCGTCTACAATTATTGATGATCTGTTATAAGTCTCATAATTTTTGCATATATGACAGTTGTGTGCATGTGTTTGTGTTAGAACTTGGAAGCTTTGTTCTGCAACCAATTTTTTTGCTGCTTGTAAGTGGCACTGCTTAAGTACTGAAGCTATTTTAAGTACATGTTCTCTGGCTTGCCTTGACATCATAGAACTTATTGCAGGCTTGCCAGCAGCAGATGCTCCGAAGAAAATTAGTGGAGTTCACAAGCGCTGTTGGAGGTACCTCCCAAATGTAGTAAAAGCCTCCGAAAGCTCACAAAACTTAACGAGCTCAACAGATGGTGGCCATAAAGCTGAAACCCAAGCAAGTTGATGCTTTCTTTCAACACCTTGGGGTTTTAGGTTATTGAGTTGGGTTTCAATTGCCATAGTTGTTTTGGTAGCATTTTTGAGCCAGCCACGAAATATATCTTCTGCATTCATGTAAGGTTCTTGTGCTTCTTTTTCTTGAATTCCCAATTGATAGTATTCTAGACCATGAAACATCTGCTTTGAGAGAGCAAGCTGGATCGATTTAATTCTTCTTTCTGATTGAATCTGTGCTTGCTTTGGCCTTATATTTTAGGACAAAATATAGATCAAGTTCCTTGTATCCTTGCGAATAATTCTTCGGTAGTCACTGCCTACCATATGCACTTCATGTGGTAGGTTGTGTGACCCACAGTAAAAATGCAGCAATCATCAAGAATGTATTTATACATGTCAAGCATTGAATCATCCTAACAGGGTGTTTTAGAGTTTGACTTTTGAAGGGGAAGGGAGGGAAGAAAAGGGTTTTGTAGAGTAAACTTTCAAAATTTTACTCTATAAATTCTTTTCTCTCTATTCGCCTCCAAAATTAGAGTCACAAATACACCTTAAGAGATGATGTTTTTGACAATGCTTGCCTAAGAATTTCGCATATCATTGTTATCTTGTTTTAAAATTAAGAAAGGACCCTGTGGACATTTATGTCATTGTGATGTTCTTAACAACTTTAAAGCTACTCATCTAGAGAAAAATGGCTACGCATCCTTGCTTGATTTGAGAACCATGTGACCAGTTTCTAGCAAGTCGATGCATTCAGCAGGTTAGACATTAATTGTCACCTGTTATCGTTCGGTGATGCTCATTTTAAATTCAGCTACAACCTTATCAAAAGTGCTTCCGACATCCTGCCACATGAAGCAACAGATCTTGGCGAGCTTCTTTAAATACCCAACTCGCTGGCTACGAAACATAAACGAAAGTAATAATTCGCTGAAGTGACCTTATCATTTTAGGTATGTATGGATGGACTGCCAAAACACAGGCATAGTTGGACTATACTCTGCGATTTTCAGCAGCGAATGTTAATTAGAAACATCATCATCATGATCTTGTGATAGGTTGCTTCTTTCAATATTATGGCTCCTGTTCACCGTGATATGAATTGTACACCCAACACTGACAGATAAGTAGGTCCAAAGCAAGCTTTGTGCTAACGAGATATGTAATAGGGCATAAAATTGTCGTCGAATCTGCAAATCAAAGTCACAAGGTATGCGCTTCCATCGCCATATGGTGGGTTCTCCTTTGTGTTCTTGTTGTCACATTGAGTGGGAGACTATTATTCATTGTTTGTGAGATTACATAGCCTCTTGTGCGTGTGGTTCAGGTTGGGTTTGCTTATGACCCTCTTCTTCTTATTGGATGGTGAGGATTGAAAAAGTATTCAAGGGCTGTGAAAAAGAACCTTTTGTTTTGTTTGTGTTTGCGCGAGGAACAATATGGTGTTGGATTTGAAGCGATGGACGCTTCATAGGGTAATGGGGAGAATCTATCAAGCCATGCGCGATGCTAACTTGTCTTGCTCTCTTGTTGACCAGGTTAATCGTCATCATTCTAGTGGTGTGTGCTGGTTTCCTCCTCAGGAAGGAGTGGTGAAGCTGAATGTGGATAAGAGTAGATTTGATAGTAGTCATCGTTGTGGTATTGGTGGACTTCTCGTGACCATGAGAGTAGTTGGTTGTGTGGCTTTTCCTGTGTAGCCCCTTGGAATGATGTGACTATGCTGGAGCTCATGGCGTGAGGGAAGGGTTGTTGGCTTGGGATCGTGGTTGGCGACATGTTCTTTGTGAGTGTGATAGTGTGGAGACTACTTATCTGATGGGCGGCCTATGGGTTTACGTGTGCATAGTTTACATGCCTTAGTAAACGAGATTTAGGTCTGTGCAGCGGCACTAGGAGATGTAGGTGTGCTGGGTTCCAAGGACAATAAACTATGCGTGATCACCCAAGATGGATGCTTCTAGTGTTGCCAACGACTTGGTATGGGACTCTTCCTCCTCAAATGCTGCCTTATTGCAGGATGACCTGGTGTAGTTTTGTTGTTTCTTTGTTTCATTACCAAAAAAAAAAATGAGTCACAAGGCATGCACCGTGTCTCTTGGATTGTAAGACAACCATCAATAACTATATAGAAGCAATAATTAAGATAAAATCCACCACAAATAATAAAGGAGTTAAAGAATAAACGAATATGCAGACTGGATAGAGTATAAGAGAATTCTAATTTCTACCACAAAAAAAGAAAGAGTATGAAAGAACTGAGTGCCACACTACATAAATTTAATATTACAAAAATATAATCGAATTGTGGGACAAATGACAGGCAACTTGAATCAACTAATAGTAGGTAAATTAGATTCTTATGTAAATTTATATAACAATCTAATTTATATCCAAACTGATAAAAGTCTTTATATTAATCAAATTTTACCAAACAAATATTATGTTAGCTAAGTTATTATTATACTAAGGCTTCACCGTTTTATTAGTAGACCTTTTTTTTAATACTTCAAAAATTATATTGATCATAATGAGATTCAAATCCAGAACTCCATACATATTATCTAAACCCATCACCATTAGACCAATTCTAGTGGCTTCACCATTTTAGTACACTTAAATTCTTGTAATGGATTAATATAAACCTCTTAGTAAACAAGACATAAAAAAGAAACTAAGTAAACAATATTTTTTTCTTGATACTTTCAATTTGAAGTAAATTTGATCATAATAATATCGATTTGATTCTAATATTTTTAGTTTTAATATCAATTAATTATAATATTATCTATTTTGATATTAATCTAGTCATTCTATCAAAGTGAAAATCCAATAAAATAATTAACTTAATATTAAAATTAAATTAATGCAAAAAAATTTGGTTAGAACTAAATTAATATTAAAATTAAAAATGTTATTAATAAGATTGGTTGGCAATTTGGAGGATTTTATGTGATTTGAGATTTCATTTTTAATTTTCAAAATTTTGTGAAGAAATATTAAAAACTGAAAATAAAAATTAAAAACTAAAATTTATAATTTTTAATATTTTCTTTATAAAATCTAAAAACTAAAAAAAATTAAAAACCCAAATTAAACACGCCTTTAAAATCACTCGTGGATACACCTTCAATCAAAACGCTGGTAGCTCTGCTCACTGTTATTTAACCCTTTGTCAGTCAACGTTAACGGGCGTCAATTCTTCAGCCTGTTGCTTTGCCCCTAAACCCTAAATCGCAATCTGAGTGAACTGAGGAGTGAGTCGTAAGGTATAGAATAGGGTTTGTTTATTTGCAGCTCACATCAGTGCAATTACCATCATCACTCGGCTTCTTCTTCTGATCCAATCCAATCCAAACAGGGTGCAGCAATGGCTTCCGGCAACATCCCCCTTCTGCCTTCGATAAAGAACAGGCAGGTATTCCTGTTCTCTTTCTCCGATTTTCGAATCACCCTCGCAAAACAAAGGAATTTCATTGCTTCTTTGCTTTTTTTTTTTTGTTTCCGGTGATTAATGTTGTTTATTTGACTCCCCAATTTGATCTCAAGTTTGGATTTTTGGTTTCGGGTGTTATTTGATTGTTGTGCTTTTTTTTTTTTTTTCCTTTTTATTGTTTTTGGGATTCAATTTGAATAATTTTGTGTGGTAATGGTGCAGATATTTGGAATGGCTGAAAAGGAGATGGAGTATAGGGTCGAATTATTCAACAAGTAGGTTTCCCCTTCTCAAATTCCTCTTCCCCTTTCTTTATTTTTGGATTGAGTTTGAACAATTTGTTACCTGCTTCCTTTGTGAATTCAATTCCTATGTCACTGTTTATTCGGGAGAGTATTTATCTGCACTGTGTTTGCTGCTGTGTTGTTAGCACAGTATAATGTAGAATCTGGCTGCTAGTTGTTTGGAAGATTCCTTTGTTTGCATTGGTGGCATTCATAAGGGTTCATTTGGCTAACCCTTTTGCTGTTTTTTCACCATTCAGGATGACCCAGACCTGTTTCAACAAGTGTGTTGACAATAGGTAGGAAATTCTTTTGTTGTGGCTCTTTCTTCTAATTGCTTTAAACTGTTTGAAGGCCCTTCTGTAGTTTTGGAAAGATTAGCTTAGCTTCTTATTCCTCCCAATGCTGGTTCATTATTGGGACAATGGTTGGGTGTGAATGATAACATTTCTTTATCACACTATCTTATCAGGTACAAGGAGAATGAGCTGAACATGGGTGAAAATAGTTGCATTGACCGCTGTGTTTCAAAATACTGGCATGTAAGATGGCTCATCTTCCTAATGCAAAACTTTCCATTCTTGATTCCTTAACGAGTGCCTTTGTTACATGTTTTGAGATGAAACCTTACTGAGGTTGAATTAGTTTCTCGTATTATGAAATTTGCCCGTGCATTTGGTTTCATCATGTATGTTTTAATGTTTTCAATATTTCTGCTGCTGTGTTTCTGCTGCTTGTTCTGGTTTCATATATATATATATATATATATATATAGTAATTGCGTTGTTGTCTAAGCGTGTTTTGTTGTTTTTATTTTTTATTATTTTTTATTTCTTTGTGGCCAGGTGACTAATCTAATTGGTCAGCTGCTTGGTACTGGTAGGCCTCCAATGTAAACCAAGTGAAGTGTTGTGCTCTCTCTTGCGCTTAGTTGCTGCCTGAGGAAGCGTAAATGTGATACTTTGCATGGTCTTTATTTTTCGTCCATGACTATTTTGAGGTCAATCTATTTTTGGTTAGGAAAGGGATTGAGTTACACATGGTAAACTCTAGAAATAATTTACCAGTTAATTAAGATAATTCTTCAGCCCTAAATTATGACCTTCGGCTTTACCCCTAATTTTATCTTCATGATATTCTACAGATTTATTTGAACTTTATTATCTGCTACCGCTTTGTCTTTCTTTTTCCCTTCTTGCTTGAACGCTTAGAATTATATCTCCGTCTTTCACGTTTCCAAAATTTTAATTTGTATGCATTCAATTTTTTTCTCCTTACATATGTGACCAATATCTGTTACAAATTTTCGGGGAAATGAAATTGAGGGATAAAAATTGTATCACTTTGTGTGGGAAAACAACTGGCAATTATTATGGGAGTAAAGAAAATGAAATGAGCATGTGTCTTACGCAAGGTCGACCGTAATTCGTCTCTTAAAAAATTTGACAATTAAGGTTCGAATTTGAAATTTGATAAGGCGTGATGGGTAGTTTGCTTTTATGAATACATAACTCTTCCTCATCCTGAAATTTTATATATTGAAATATTAAAAGCTCACACATTCTTATATTTCTTGAATAATCATACATTATAGATTAACATTTAATCTTGTAAAAAATCCTCTTAACATTAATTTCTCTTTTTATGAAATACAAGAAGAGAATTGTTTATACTATTTGAACAAAAAGCCACGAAGGAATGGTAGCGAATAGTGAGTATTCCTTATCAACTATATGTTGCTATACTTATAGTATGTTTGTGAGTTTAATTTTGAAGGGGAAAGAGAGAGAGGAGAACTTGTATGTAAAATTATATTATAAGTTAAGTTCTTCCTCCTTCCCTCCTCTCAAAACCCAAACTCTCAAATATATCCTCAAAGAATTCGATGCAAGCAGTGGCTGAAAGCAAGATAGGACTAGGAGAGAACAAAAACGAAACCCTACAATTTTCCATAGTTTTAACATGATGGACTAATAATAACATGTTTAATAAGTTTGTGCCAAGTCCCAGACCTCTAAATGGGATGGAATCGGCTCTGACCATAAATATGATATCTTTATAAGGCCATTGATCAATTTGAGATTCACGGCTTTAATTAAAATAAATAAATAAAAGAAAAATTGCAAGGAAGCATGGACAGATGAGAAGTCAGAATCCAGAAGCCTGCTGAAGGAGATACTGTAAAGAGAAAGATACATACAGCTAATGCTTCTAATATCTCATTGACAAATGAAGGGAACTAAAACAAAGGAAAAAAGGCTATACACTTCAATTCAATTTCTATGCCTTCTTGATTCCAGCATTGTGCCGTCCTTAAGGCTTTCCTGTGCATCATTGTCCATCCCAAGGCTGAAGAGTGCCACTGCTTGAAGATAGAATGCAGTAGGCCAGGTGGGGGATACTGATTGAGCTTGCATGGCATCTCCAAGGGCTTCTTGTGGCATGCTGTTCATCAGGTAACATAAGCAGCGCCTTGCGTACACAGTTGGCGATACCATGGTCCCACCATCGATGAACTACACAAAACATGCATGGTGATATTCTCTCAGAACAAGCAGGGGAAGGGAGTTCCATAATAAACCACTTAAGCTTCTTCATTAAGTTTGTTGTGAGGAGTGATAGGCTAATTGGTAAGTAATACCAAGGCATGTACCCCTTTACCCTATCAGCTAATCATTCAATGTTCTAGCCTGTGACCCCCAAATTTCAATGCAGTAAAGATGAACTTTGTTTGCAATGAAGTTAATAATGGGATATTTTTTATTTATTTTGTGCATAGAACTGAAGTCTGGCTGACTCACTTGTGTATAGTAGTCAATGGCTGAAGGGAAGTCTTTGGCACGAAAGCAGAATCTCCACGCTTCTTAGCATTTAGTGTTTCTTGTATTTGATCTGTCCACATTTGGAAGGAAAGCTGTGTTGCAAAGAAAGGACAATTACAAGATCAACGGAAGTCAAGCTTTGTTAAGAACTATATCATAATCAATCTTTGTTGTGCTAATGCATCGAACACTTCTAAGGAACAAAAATAATTTGGGGCAGGCAAAGTCAAAGGATCATGCATAAGAAAGATTCACAACGCAGTATCTTCAGTTATGTACAAGTATAATCCGTGCCTTTTAGACGGAACATCATGCCTATAACCAAATGAACATGATTTCAATTGAATTGGACTAATTTTAATGTGAAGAAAGAGAATCCAACAGTTCAAGAGTAGTTTGATCCTCAAAGCAACAGCACAACAAAGTTTTTTCCCACAAGATGAGGAGTTTCAAAGCTATTGAAAAAAGAAAATCTTATTATTAGAAGGGAGTTTAACTTCCACTCCCCAAAAATAAAGAGCTAAAACTTGAAAGAGACACAAGAAGTTACGCTCAGAAATATAGGAAAACTGGTGGTAAAAGAAATAAGCACTGCACAATGTAGTTTTATGAATTCAAGGTAAAACACCGGCATTTATTATCTAGTTGCTTTGACATCAAGAAGCCTTTAAACTTTTTTACTATTTTCAAAAGAAAATAAGACTAGTAAAGCCTATGATGGCTTTCTTAAACAAAATCTGCTACACGAGAAAGAAATCTTGGGAAAAAAATGAATTACCTCATTTGCAACATCTTCATCATCCTTGTACTCTGCTGTTTCCAAAATTTCAAATATTGCGGTGAGATCTCTTCTTGAACAAACTTCACCAAAAGGCGTCAATGAAACTGTTTCCTTTGATGATGCACCCTCTTCTGGTATTCCCATCAAAACTTGCGATGGTACCTGCCAATTATCACTCGTTATAAACCAAATACACATGCTTCCATTGTGTGCTTCATTAAAATGGTACAAGCCAACCAAGTAACTCTGATCCTTGATTAAAATATTATAGTAGAACTTGAGACAAAAAGCAGGAAGGTAAAAATGAAGAGCATACTGAAGTTTCTTTCTGAAGAGGAGTTAAAGCAGTCACAAGTGACTTGGCTGTTGGCCTCTCCGAGGTTCATACTGCAAACAACGCGAAGCTAATCTCACTATTTCAGTGCCATCATCATTGGAAAGTTGACCTTCCAAACACGAGTCCATCAGCAATGAAAAATTTTTGCCCCGTATAAGGTCAAGCGCCTGCATGTAAAGGATTACGGTACCAATTTAATTAATGAAACACATAAATGTTGTGATCATTTTAAGCCAATCCATCATAGGATGCTACTGCAAATCCATTAAAATTTAAGCAGAAGCTGCCAAAACTCTACAGATCAAAGATTTACAGAACAACATGCTATGTTGAATTAAATAGAATAGATTAAAAGGGGAAATAGTGAGTATACATGACTTGGTGGAATATGCTTGCCACTCAGAAGATCAAGCAGAAGGGTGCCAAAACTGTAAATTACACTTTCTGGAACGATTCTTCCTGCCAAATTTCAAACATCTGTGTTAGCAAAGTTAAGAAAGTGAACAAGTCAAGAACTCATAATGCATGAAAATACGCAAAAAAGAGAAAGATATAGCTCCAACCCATAAAAAAATCATAACAAGCTAATATGAAACTTGATACAAAAGGTTTTCATTTTTTTCAAGGAGAAAAAAAACATTAATGCCATATAATTGAAGAGAACAGAAAACTTCTTATCAAGTAATGCTATATAATTCAACTAGATTGGCCGGAGCAACCTCAACTGCTATTTTAATGGCATTCACCCCCCCCCTTTCATCCCTGTCGTCAAGAGAACACGTACATCAAAATCTTTGTTGTTTTTAATTCTTACCTGTCCTCATATACTCAGGAGGGGTGAAGGCTAAATTGGTACTGTAGCTTTTGCCGTCTCTGCTGTTTTTCATGAGTCCAAAACATGAGAGTCTAGGGTTGCCATCCTGTCCACCATTGATCCCGTGTAAACAATAGCTGATAAAACATAATGATTTGAAAAAGGCATAAACCTGATCACAAAAGCTTGAGTACCTGATCAAACAAAACTCTATAAGCATTAAGATCGTGGTACAATGCCCTCCCTTGACTGCTGCAGTATTCCAATGCTTGTGCCAAATACAAGGCAACTCTCAGCCTCATTGCCCATTTCATGGGCTGGGTCTCCCCTGCCAGCATAGTTCAGAAAAAATCACAAATCAGTGGTCTAGATAAGGTTAACATTTAACAAAAGTACTCAAAATTTAGCTTCTTGAGCAAAATGTCTTATCTCTGTCAATTGTTTTAAATTGCAGTCCGCAACAACCATCACAAGTACAATTGCGGCGGCATCAGCCACATTTCCCAAGTTCCGCAACCCCATTAATCACAATTCACAACCACAATTTAAAACCATATGCCCCATAATGCCAGCATATGGCATATCCCAAAAGATTCATTTCCCCAATCTGTTGACCAATGACCAATGATAACTAAATCAGATATAAAGAAATGAATGCCACTCACAGTGGAAGAGATGTTTGGAAAGAGTTTCATTTGGCATAAACTCTGCCACAAGCAACCTTTCCTCTCCGTCAAAGCAACACCCAACCAAGTTAGCTAAACGCTCATTCCTCAGCTGCCCCACTGCCCGTGCTTCCTCCTGAAAATCCAAACCAAACACGACACATAAAAATCAACAACTTCCACTTTCACACACACACACACACACACACACTCTTTGCAATGCAATGCAAAGATAAGAAGGATCACGAACTGAACTAGGAACTGTCTTGAATCAGGCCAAGCGTTCTTGTTGAAGCGCTTCACAGCAACAAGAGTATCATCTTCGAGCCTCCCTTTGTAGACAACGTTCGGAGCCTTCTCACCATGTTCCGAAACAATGTTGTCCGGTGAGAATGCTGACGTGGCACTTTTCAGTTGGTCCAAGGTGAACTCAGTAAAGCTGGAACTAGTACCCTTCTTCTCACCCTTGTTCCCATCCTCTGTACGCAGAAACGAATCCGTGTTAAAAAAAACCAAACTTGAATTGAACAACACGATATTGAAGTGAAATCAGTTAGTTTTTCAACTGCCCCAGATAAAGGGTAGTGAAAAAAATAAATAAACAAATAAAAAAGTTCACCATTTTCAGGCAAGTCCTGAAGATTTTTTGATCTGTTATTGCAGGGCCACCAGCATACGCAGAGCTTGCTGCAACAAGTTCCCATTGCTGAAAATGCAGCAAATACTCCAAAAACTTGGTTCCTCTTCTTGTCTTATCTCTTCCTTATCTTTCTATCACTTTCTGCTGAGAAAAAAAATGGATAAGGGCAGGGGCAAAAAAGAGACAAAAAAGAAATGAAGAGAGGAGATATACAAGAAGCGAAATTCGGCGGTGTTTGGGAAGAGAGAAAGTTTGTGGGGGAAAAAATAATGAATTGCTTTTTTCCTCGGATCCAAAGGATTTTTTGTGTTTGGTGTGGTATCAGTGTTAGTACCACTGCATCTGCATCTGCATCTGCATCTGCATCATTCACTCTCTGCTTTGCTTTCCGTTTTGCTCTGCCTCTGTTCTGCACACTTTCTCTGTTTTACTACAGGTATTTACCTCCTTTAAGAATACTTCTTTTTTTTTTCTTTTGTTTTTATTGGGTTAGAGAAATTGTTATATTTTTACGAGATTAATTTTTATATATTGATATGATAAAAAAAATTTAGACTGTATCACCACATTTTAGTAAAGGTGATTAAATTTCATATTTATAACTTAAAAAGTAAGTGTATTAAAATTAAACTTTATTTTTATTAAATGTCAAAGAATAAAACAATATATAATTTAATTTAATTTATATTGATTTGATAATATAATCAGTCAACAAAAACAGTAAACTAAATTAAGTCTTAAGTTCTTATCCAATATTATTCACTGTTATAGAATTTTAAAACAAAAGTATTGAAATTTATAAAGCCTTAAAAATTAAATATCCATTACTGTTTTTGGTCAAAAGTTACATTTTTTATTCACATATTTTAATTTATAAATTTAAACCAATCTTACGTTGTAACATTTCAAATAGACTAAAAATAAATAAATGTTACGATTCTTTTATATCACACATTAACCTTTAATAAAATGGGTAGATTATTTTAAAAGAAGAAATAAATTAATAAATATTATTTTATTATTTTTTTGCTTCCCTTAATTTTTAAAAATTTGTTGTCAAATCTAATTATTTATAATTATTAGGCTATAAATATTACACTCACAACTTTAAAAGTCATGTAAATAAATGATTTGATTGAATTATAGTAGTTGCATCAAAATTAAACTCTATTTATATTAAATGTCAAAGAATAAAACAATATATTATATAGTTTAATTTATATTAATTTGGTAATATAATAAGTTAACAAAAACAATAAATTAAATTTTAAATTAAATTAAGTCTTAACTTCTTATTCAATATTATTGACTGTTATAGAATTTTAAAACAAAATTACTGAAATTTATAAATTTTTAAAAATTAAATATCCATTTCTCTTTCTAGTAAAAAATTACATTTTTTATTCACTATTTTAATTTGTAAATTTAATCCAGTCTTAGGTTGTAACATTTCAAATAGACTAAAAATAAATAAATTTTACTATTATGATTCTTTTATATCACACATTAAACTTTAATAAAGTAGGCAGATTACTTTAAGAGAAGAAATAAATTAATAAATATTATTTTATTTTTTTTCGTTTCTCATAATTTTTAAAAATTCGTTGTTGAATGTAATTATTTATAATTATCAGGCTGTAAATATTTTAAGACTTGTATCATAATCTATGTTGAAATTATTATATAAAAAGGTGCTTACTTTGGTGAAGCTTCAAAAATAGCTTCATCCATGAAGTTGTGTGCTGGAGCTTTCATTCAGTGTCACCTGTGTGTTTTACTAACAAGTTAAAAAGGAGCTTGAGATTGTTTATATGTTAATGATGGTATTAATGTGTTTTGTTTTTTTTTAAATTAAAGACTTAACACACATACTACAACGATCACCCACCCTTCTACGACCTCCCCCCACCAACACCACCCTTGCACCAACGATCGGCCACTATCGCTGGCACTTCCACCGCCACAATGTCGCCATCAACCGCTTCTCCCTCGTTGAATGCCTCTTCCTGGTAGCGCCACCTACCTACACAATCATCGGCAATTGCAAAATCAATGATGCTCTCAAAGATAACTAAATTCACTAGGCCAAAGAAAGAAACATTTTTCCCTAATTTCTAGTTCGAATTAAAAGAGAGGTGTAATACCTGGTGTACATGTAGCCGATAGATATTTGTCCACTTTGGGGCTGGCCGCTCACCCATTTGTTCTTCCACTTGTGGGAAAATGCGTCTGCATATGCGGATATATTTCACTCGTGGTTTACTTGCTAACTCTAGTTCAATCCCATGGGAACCCTCATTAGCTGGGGTAACTATATCATTTCCATTTATAAGAGGAAGGGGTTGTACTGGTGTCATTACCCGATTTAGGCACATGATTGACACGTGAAAGTTTCATTCCCACGTAAGCTATGACCTGAATGCCCTTATACACACAACTGATTATAAAATTATTCAAAACATATATTCATTTTCTATGTACAAATCACTTATTTATTAAATCATATTAGTTTATGCTGAAATTTCATAATTCAAACTCTATAATCTGTAAATCATAATACAAAACATATATGTATAAAGCTACTCTGATTTGAAATATCCATAAGTACTAAACTTTTCAATACAAATCAAAATAGTGTTATAATATACAAAAACGTAAACATGCTTTATAGTCCGATCTGCCATCTATACTGGAGCACTCTAAACAAAACTAAAACACTTTACCCAAGTGAAGCTCACTGCGAAACTCCTGCTGGGAGGTGGTGATTGGGAAAAATCAGCAATAACTGTTCTCTGCTGAAACAGGAAAGGAAATGGGTGAGTTTTATGCAAAACTCAAAGTGAATCCCCACCTATAACCCCCTTCATGGGACATCAAGAAAGCAATGCATGAAATCATACTAACATCAATAATACTCAAAAGTCATACATAATCAAGTATACGTATATATTATATACATATATCCAAATAATCATTTCCTAAACTCAAAACAATTCCTCAATTTACTTTCATACTTGAAATCATATAAGCTCATGGTGTAATAGCTTCTAGAGAAACAGGAATATTTGATTATGTTTGTTCATAGTCTAATATTTTCTTTGATCTATGTTTCATAAGAACCAAATTTTGGACACCTAAATAGGTTCCATTATCTACTCTGATCTTTAAGATTGCTCTCAGGCAACTTGGTACCAAGGTTAACGATCATGCAGATTAACTCACTATTTGTTTCTCTATAGCTACCGTCTAAGCTAGTCTATTAATAACTCAAGTAAATCTGAATCTTTTTAAGTCTCTAAATACTCTAGAGCTCTAAATCCCTGGAACTCTAATAGTTTGACCTTAACATAACCGTGACTATGAAAGCATACATGGTGACTTCAAGTCCACAGAATATGTATCCATCAACTATTCTGAGTCATACAAAGATTCATGCTCTAAAATCCTTTTATGTTTGAATCTCTAAATTATTTCTCATTAACAATAACTCGTAGTACTTTGTGAACTTTGAATCCACCCGATTCTAAAGTCTTCTTAGCATAACTTGACCATGGAATCATGTCCAAGGGATCACCCTTTGTAGACATTTGTGATTCCATACCTCCACAAAGTATGTACCTGTCAATTGTTTTGAATCTCATGAAGATTTAAGCTCTAAAACCCTCATTAATTTTGAGTTTGTAAATCATTTCTCAATAATATTCTTAAGCTTGAAAATTCTAATATCATAATAACATTCCTTAAAATCTCAAAGTTCTCTAGTAATCACTTGCATAATCTATATTCAACATAAAATAAACATTTTAACAATGATAAATCTCTAATAATCACAATTAAAACCAGCTCTAATCAGAATCATTTTATCAATAATGGTCCCATAAGTTTTCTAAAATATAGTTCATGCTATTTTAAAATCACAGTTTCATAAATCAGCATAAATCTCAAATATTATACAATAATCTCTAAAAATCATACTTTGAGTCATAGTTTCATGAAAATAACTCTAATAGACATCATAGAGATGACAAGTGTGAACTCACTCACCTGGAGTGGTGGAATAAATAGGATTGACATCAATAGGAGTTTGGAGGAGAAATGGCACCACTATCCAGGAAAGTAATAAAACTTTAGATTAATCTCAGAATAACTCTATTCTAACCCTATCAATGGTGGAAAAATATTATGACATAAGAACAAGGAGAAACTCAAGATCTAACCCCAAGAACAAGGAAGAATAGAGGAAATAGGAAGCAAAACTAGTAGAATCTCTTACCTTTAGGTCTTGGAAGTGAAAGATTGGTGTTAGATTGATAAAAATAGGGTAAGAGAGGTGTGAGAACCGAGGGTTTTGTGTTTGGGAGAGGTGAGGGTGCGTTTGGAATAGTTTGGACCCTGAAATAGAGGTTTTTTATAACCTATTGACTTAGCGCTCACGAGAGAGCATAAAATCGTCCCCTGTATCGCCTTATTATTCCCTGACCGCTCAACGCTCTCTAAATGGTCTCTCACTTATTCTCCAATAACTTTAAAATATAAATGTAAATAAAGAAATACCACTCATTTGGATTCAAATAAAATATTAGAAAAATCAAAATCCCAATAAATCAAAATCCAAATTTTGGGTTTTAGTTTAAATTCTGGAATTCTTACAATTTTACAAACTTGTGGACTAAAAACGGAATGGTTAAAGGTTTCATAAAATTCATTAAAAATCATTTTTTAACTTATTTTTCTCTAGGGAACAATTACTGGACTTTTGATCCCAAGAATATGGCTCTACCTTATATCCTTCCAAGGATGTATAAGGTCCAGACTTAGTGAAATTTAGGACCTAAAATGACAGATAAGGTAGCTGGCACCCTTCCTGATCGAAAAAAATTTTCTAACCTTTTTATTTAAAACTAGGGTATTACAAATGGAGCACTAAGTTGCTCCGGCCTCTAATTTCCTACTCCCCGATGCAATGGACATTTCTTCCTTATATGGCCCGGTCACCACACCTATAGCACACAAACGTACCCCATAGACATGACTAGTGTGACGTATGTTAAACGTCTAACAGATTGGGTATGATTGTCTGGTATATACTAAGCTCTACCTCTCCAACTGATTATTTCCTTGGATTTGGTGTCGGTAGGAGAGGACGTGTTGGAGAAGGCGCTAAAGAGGTGGTTCCAACCAAAGGTGCCTACTGTGACCCATTTCTAAGCTAGTCATGCCTATTGGTATCCCTTGCTAATGTTCTCTCATTCTAATGTGTCCACCTATTACTTCTGTGAACTAGGATGGTTTGTTCATGCGGATGTAACTGCATTAGCCTACATAGGGATACTATGGTAACAAAGGCGACGATGATTCATGGGTGGCATAACTCACCTAAGAAGAGAAAGAAGACATAAGATCATATCAAGGATTACAAAAGATGACAAGGAATCTAACTGAACCTTGACATAATTGACTTTTCCTATAGGCCTCAATTAACATCACGTTGATACGAACAGTCGCCTTTCATTCATATAAAGGTCATGCCATTTGTCGACACTTGCTCCGGCATCATGCAGGGAAACCTAATGCTCTTATACCATCTTAACAACCCAGACCTTATGATGCAGATATTGTCCACTTTGGGGCCTAGTGCCCTTCACGGGTTTGTTCTTCCCTCCTCATAGGGGCCCAAACGGACAATATCTACATCGTCGAAGGTTTAGGCCGTTACAAATGGTATCAAAGTCGATCCTGGAATTGGTGTGCCAGCGAGGATGCTTGGGCTCCCACGAGAGGGATGGAGCAAGTCCCACATTGGTATGGATACCTTCTCTATGTAGACGAGTTTTCCCCGAGGGGGAAGAACAAACTTGTGAGGGCGCCAGGCCCAAAGTGGACAATATCTGCTCGCGAGGTCTGGGCTGCAGGACACTTGCCAGGAGTCAGGTTTGCAGCCTCAAGGTCCCCGGACCTACCGCCAAGTCTTAACTTCACTAAGTTTAGATCCTACACCTCCTTTGGGGCTATATGATAAAACCACATTCTTGGAATCAAAAGTCTCGATAATTGTTCCTAGATTGAAAATAAGTTGAAGAGTGATTTTTAATAAACTTTATGAAACCTTTAAACGTTTCGTTTTTTGCTCACAAATTTAGAAAATCTCAAAAATTTCTGGATTTGAACTAAAACCCAAAATTTGGATTAAGAATTGTTGGGATTTTGATTTTTTTGATATTTTATTTGAATCCAAATTAAGGGTATTTCCTTATTTACATTTATGTTTAAGTTAATAGAGAGCAAAATAAATGAGGACATTAATATAAATGAGTGAGTATTGAGATGACCCATATGCCAAATGACATAAATAATGCAGAAGTTGGAATTTGCAGTCACAAGAATGTTTTCAGGGGTTTGGTGGTCTGAGAGTGACCGTTCTAGGGTGCAATGACTCCTGGTCGCTATAGTGGTCATATATCGCTATAGCGCCCCCTTGAAGCGTGAACAGTTAGAAACGACGTCGTTTCATTTTTTACCCCATTTTAAAACCCCATTTTGGACTTCCCTTCCACAGAAGCAGAAGGAGCGAAACCCTCCCAAATATTTTCATCCATTTTCTATCTTTTTTCAATCTCATTCCAATCTAGCTCCCCTAAATCATCAAGGTGGATATATGTTGTTAGATTATGTCTCTATTTCTCCATTCTTTCACGTTCTTGGTATGGGTATTGTTATTTCTCTCATTGTTGTTGAGTGGAGTGCTCCTCCAATGTTGTCAGTGTATGTTTAGAACAATCTAGAGCTTCCTATAGGTTGTTTATGAGTTTTGTTGTTTCAATAGCAAACATTGGTGTCATTCCTCCTCCCTGAGTCTTCGTGGTGTTAGTGCTTCACAATTCACCCTTTAGGTGAGTGGGTTTGATCTCATGGCCTTAGTTTGGTCATTATATTATTATTTTCTTACATTATGGAGTATTTAGAGATTTAAAAAATAGATTTCTTACATGATATGACTTTATACCAAAATGTGCTTTAACTAGAAATGCTCCATTTGAACTTATACATGAAATTATGATTTTAGAAAATGCATGGAACCATATTTGCTCTATAAAAGTGCTATATAATTTAATTCATGATTTGAATTGATTATAAATATTGGGATTAGTTATGATTGATGAAATGAGACTTAAGATTCTATGTTTATTATCTATGTTTATTTTGGAAACCAATACATGTTGAACTTAGAAAATATAGAACTCCTTTATTATAACTTCAGCTAAATTTGGATTAGAGAATTCCTCAGCGAAATAGAACTATGAGTTAACGGTAGTTTTTCCATTAATCTTGGTATACCAAGGTCAGTCAAGGACAAGTTATCCTTATTTTAGATCAGCCGTCAGGACGGGTTCTTCAGGGACGGTTAAGATCAGGCTACAGGCTTATGTTCGCTAAGGACTAAGCACCACTTCATAGTTATGGGTAGTCTGTCTCTCTTATAATTCTTAAGATAATATGTATTTTTGCAAGTAAATAGAAATGTTTTATGAATGTTGTATTACTATTATTTATACATTTTTTCTTCATGTCTCATGTATGGTTATGAGTAAGGATTCACTTCATTTGTTGTTGCAAAACTTACCCCTTTCTTTTCCTTTCCCCCAATAGAGGTGTAGCACAAGATCCTCCTTTTCCTCCTCCTCAGCATTAGTATCTTCAGTTTAATGAGCTTCACTTTGCGTAAAGCCATAGTATTTTGTTCATGACAGAGATACTATGGTGTGACGGAGGGTCTCGAATCGCATATAGTTTTATTTTGCATTTTGATATTACCATGATTCTTTTGTATTTAAACGTATATCATCCATGGTTTCTTTAGTATATGAGCTCAGTTGAAATGTATATCAAGCTACAATATTTCAGATTACATGTATGAGAAAAAGGTTTATTCATGCTCATTCATGGGTAGTATGAGATTCGATTTATGATTTAAATTATATTTTATGAATAAAGTATGTATATAATATGGCAGGATTACGTGGGACGAGATTCCTCGCATGCGTCACGAGTCAAATTGGGGTACAAGAGCGTATTCAGCTAAAGGTTGAAAGAGTAAAATGTGTTGAGAACAAAACCACAAAATTGGTGGGTTGATGAGTATTACATTATTGTGATTTGTGACTATAACCAAACTAATCTCCTGGACAACAAAAATCATACTATCATTTCTTTTTGTACATCACGAGGTAATGATTATTGTACAAAAAGAAGAAAAAAAAAGAAAACCTTCCTGTCACTAGAATGCAGCAACAATATTGACAAGGACTTCGTAGAAGCCTCTTTCTCCATTATGGCATTCCCATCCAGCATCCTTATCAACACCACAACATACTCACACTTACTGAAGTCTTTCCTCGCCTTCACACTGTTTAGCTCCAAAGCATAAACAACTCTGGCACCAAACTTCTCAACGCGAGAACCCCAGAGTTCAGCACTGAAAGGAGCCTTTGAATGAACCTTTTAATTTTTTAAGTGGCGGTGGGGTATGCCAAGTGGCTTGGACCTGAATCGTGTCCTAAGTGATGTTCTTCAACAATCTAAAGACAAAGGTGGAATTGGCGAAGGTTTGGCTCAATTGGTGTTCAAAGTTGATGAATCCATTGGTGAGGTTCTCGAGATCGGCGGCAATTGCGCCCTACCTATGGCCGTCAAAGCTAGGAGTTTGTCGAATTGGAAACCCTAAAGGAGCAATTGTCAAAGATCTTGAGGCGGTGGTGGCAACAATCACCACTGCAATGGTGGTGTTGGTTGGGGGAAGGATGGTGGCCGCTGTGGCCTGTGTGTTAAGTCTTTGATTTGAAAAAATAAAACAAAAATACCATCTTTATCACATAAACAACCTTTAGCCCCCTTTTTAACTGATCCAATTAAACACACAGGTGTCATTTGAATGAAAGCTCCAACACTTTGCTTCATAGATGAAGCTATTTTTGAAGCTTCATACGAGAATCCTCCATATAAAAAAACTGCATCTATGTTGAAAAAAACGTGTTTATATAAATTCAATATTTATTATGTGCCAACTTTTCATAATTAAGTTTTTTTTTTTGGCAGAAATAATAAGAGTTAACAATTCCTAGAACATTCTCATAGATATACTTTCTATACTATCTAAATCAATCGAAACTATGTGTTTTTCACAATTCTTTTATACTACTACTTATTTTACAATTTCGTCTAAAACTTTGATAAGGAAAATAAAATGTGATCATCAGAAAATTAAAACAATAAAAAAGTAATGTGTGATAACGAAATTATTTTCATTTCCATTGCAAATAAATTTCCAGCTGGCTGGTTGGTGCAATATCCCTTACAACCTTTTTTGTGCTGTTGTCTGAATAGTTGTAATTACAATAATGTCTTACGTGAATCTACCAATTGTGATTGGGCAAATAGAAAGAAATCGCTATCATATTTCCGACAAATGATATCGGTACCTGATATAAAGGGTCAAAGTCCGAGTAAAAGATAACCAATAACGCGTACATGCTGTTGTGCTCAAGCTGTAGATAGAGTTGCATTTATAAGTGGCTTAATAATTGTGCCGTCCTTTTCACCATAATATACTAAAGTATTAATTAACTAGACAAAGACTATGAAGGGTTTGCTTAATCAATAAAGTCTTAAGGGGTACAATTTTAATTATGGAGAAACGCGTTATTAAGATTTGCTCAATCATATTCTTTTTTGTTTTTAATGATAGTAAAGTCCTGTTGGGTTTTCATGACATATGTTTCTGATTTGTTTGTTAAAGTTTCATGTCTTTTATGTAGAATACCGACTTTATTGAATTAACCGTGGGGTGATCCCTTGTTGTATTGATTGTTATTATGGTGTAATTATCGTGCCTAGAAAGTAGGATCACGGCCAATTACCCAATTAAAAGGGTATGATCATCTGTAACAAAAAAAGAAGGTATTATCTCCTTCTTTATAAATTATAAATACGGATCATGCCAATGAATACAGTTTAGGAAACTTCATTGTTTATACAAAATTTTAGGGCATGTTTAGTTTCAGTTTGTAGTTTTTATTTTTAGTTTTTTAGAATTTCATGACTATAAATGAAAATTAAAAATTAGAATTTTTAGTTTTCAGAATTTTTAGTATTCATAAAATCTAAAAAAATAAAAATAAAAAATAAAAGCTCAAACCAAATAAATCTGCTTAAGAGTGTGTTTAAGAAGTTGAAATCTAGATGAACTGTTAACATTTGTTTTTTGTTGATAAATAAATCATGGCCTGTGTATTGTGAATTTTGATTGCTTTCCTGAAACATGTACGACCCAAATTTAGAGCTGAAATTGATTTGACCATAATCAATACAGTAATATACTAGAATTTCAAAGAAGACGGCAGTGACAAGGGTTTGGTATCTTCAGTTCGTTCTTTTATTTTATTTTTTGAATAGATCTTCATTCTTTTATTAGTATTAATTAAGAGAGTAAAGCGAGAGAAAAAAATGTTATATGCACCCTGGTTGCAGCTTTTAAGCGCTTACAAAAAGTTGGCACATGACAAAAAGGTTCCAATGAATTATTATTTTTCGCAACACTTTCAACTAATAATGGAGGGCTCTGGTGAGACACGCCCCATCTTGTAATGGAAACTCTTCAATACAAAGGGTCTTTTCTTGATCGACCTTTCCAGCTCACTTGCTCACTACAACCTGAACTGACTCAGCTGGGCCTGTTTGCAATTATTATCTAGTGCACGGAGCGAATGTCCACCATATAATCACACTTTTTCTTGCCTCATTCATTAAACTATAATCATAAGCCAAGCAGCAAAACTAGCTATCAAGGTTCTGTATGATAAAGTTCAGATGACTTTGATGAGAGGACACTCTCAGAGGGCTAAGATAATATAAAAATGGCCAGTCTGAAAAAAAAAATGGTATAATTAGATGACCCCTCTATCTTTATTAAACTCAATTTTATGGTCTAATTAGATTAGCTACAATAAAAAGTCAAGTGATACTAGAACACAATTTTTGTAGTATTAAATTTTAAAATTTTATGTAATGTTATAATATTCAAATTAATTTATTTAAAGATTTTACTAACAAATACTCTAAGGACAACGGTTAAGGAAACAAAAAAATGTACTTAATTTCAAAATTTTTAAGTAAATTCCATGCACAGAAAACATAAAAACTCATCTTCGCTGTATACAAACTTCCATTTTTTATTTCTTATCTAGTGCCGAAATATTCAAGCAATAATAACTATTTGTTTATTATGTCATTTGACATTACCCTAAAACTTATGATCTTTCAAAATGGGTGGCAGGGGGAAAACTTTTTCCGTATCTGATGCAGGAGCAGCAGTAATACGCAGACTTTAGAGTTACCCCGACCTGCCTTGTGTTTTTAACCAAATAACCTGAGGAGAGGAAACAGAGGAGCAGAGCAGAGAGCATGGGGCTATATATATATCTGTTGGGTTTACGTCTTTTGGATGCCATGTTAGGATATGAGTACAGACAGATATAATGGAAAAGGTAAAACAGCAGTGGGATTGATGGGAAAGGAAACCAAAGAAAGGCATGTGACGTAACAACTAGCGCCTGTCTCCTTCGTATACCCTTCTGCTTCATTCAGAATCCCACGGAGAAAAGAATGTAAATGGTAAAAAGGTTTTGAAAAACAATGAAAGAAAAGGCAAAGGAATAGCAGGAGCAGCAAGCAGTGTGTCACCCATGCAACAGTGCGTGGGACGGCAGACAAGAAAGAAGCGTCATTATTAAATCGAATCATTGGACCAAGCTACTGTGTTACACTGTGGCCACACTTCACATGCATGCATTCTTTCTCTCCTTACCTTAAACCTCCCTATCCTAACTAGTCAACCCAACCTCATCATCCTCCAACAATGGGAGAAAATAATAAACAAATCCGTTTCTTCTTATTTTTCTTTTTCTTATTTCGATTTTTAGTCATAATTAAATCACATGAATGAGTTCTTGTGTGGGCTTCTTATACTAAACGCTTTATGCATACTCTATGGGCTGTGGCCTCATGTTTTTATGCAATGGACCTATTCATTATAATCAAGCGGGTCTGCTAGCTTCAGGACTCAAGAATCCAATTTTCTTAAAAAGAGATGTACCGATGTGGGGTCGGGAAAGGGGATTATTGCAAGTTGAAAACCTGAAACATGTTCCTTGCGCCCACCACAACAGTGTATAACCAAAAAATTAAAAAAAAAAAAGAAAATCGAAACAGCTTTATGGAAATAAGTTTGTTACCAAAAAAGAATAAGGAACAACTGAATAAGTAATATTTTTCAGTTTGAGCTTTAAACTTTCACCCCTAGTCCTTCTTAAAATTTCGGGCCTGACATCTTTATCTATGAATAATAGAGTGCAAAAGTTGAAAATCTAACATTTTCCCACAGATTTCAAAGAGTAGTACAAACTGACCAACATAAGCCCACATGTTTGAATCCAAGACCACGTTTAAAGTTCCAGGTCAAACAGAAGTATTAACATTGATTCTAAGCATGTAACAAGATTAAAATTACTCCTAACCGCTTGTACAAGAAGTACATTCAAAATTAGATTAACGATGAAGAGAATCAGAATGGCAACGAGAACTTGCACTATTTGTTGGATCCTCCTTCAGTGTGTCTATCCTTTCATGCCGTACTTGATATAAGAAGCCCATGATGTTACCTCGTGGAAAACAGGTTTACATATTGCTTGTGGTAACAGGTCAGTGGTCACCAACCCATAGATGAAACGCCTCTAAAATCTGTATGCATGATTTATTCAATCGTCCGATGGTCAACCAAGTAATAGATACAAATATTTAAGCAAATACTAGAAGCTACAAAACACAACTTACTTCAACTATTCACACTTCGATTAATTGATATTTGATAATCATAGTTTATCACACGGTACATTTTGAATACCTGCTTCTGTTGAAAAATGGCGTAAAAAAGGAGTATGGATCTGTTCTCATATACTACTTACTACCTTGCCATGACAGATCGAGTCATGAACATATAAGGCTCTTACCTATATCCAGCAGATTTGAGCAACCGATCCAAATCGGTGTGAGCAGCGGATTCTTTTCTGGCTTTGGTCATTGCACATTTAATTCCAGGCAAGGAAATATCAGAACTGACTTTACTCCCTGCTAATTTTAGACTCTACCAACTGGAGAGAGTGGAGGATAAGCCGCGTAACTTGCGGGAAGGTCCTCCAATTTACTAAAAGCCTTTAGTTCTTCTGTCTGCGCCAACATTGTTTCCCTCAGATTTTTTCCTCCAGTGGAGTTTCTTGACCCGCAAAGTTCATATGGCATCTTGCGATCCACTAATGCAATGCAGATGGAGAATGCTTGCAGAAGTGAGAGTGCCGAATCAAAAGCCACCGAGTATATACAAGGTTTAAAGGGGAAAAACTGAAAGCAGGATGGTTCTCTTGGTCTTGGTCATTCCCCTGTGGTCAGTATTGATATTTATAAAGAACATTACTAATCAACTACATGGTAATCAACAACATACATAAACAAAAAGCTAAGAAGGACAGCCAACTAAGATTAATCAACAAAAAGTACCTGCAGGAAAAGCTCAAATTGATCTGCAAAATAAGCTTTGGATGTTCTTGATTTTCGACAGGCTTGTTTTTCATTTGCAAGAATTTTAAGTTTGCAACCCAAATCCCAACCACCACAGTCACATGATCCGCCTGTTTTCCAGCGCTCAATCAGTGATGAAGGTCCACCATTACTTGGGAGACTATGAACCCCACTTGGAAGCACAACCGTTACAAGGTCTTGACAATCGTTCTGGCAGCTTTTCTGATGCTCATAATTCATGAGGCTGATGGCGGCTTTAGGTGATTTGACAACAATAGCAGCAAGCTCGTCATTTGGCTGATAGTCAGTGACCTGAGCATCACCCTGCTTTGGCTTTACCGAAAACAAAACAAACTCTTTCCCAGTAGAGGAGTCCATGCAGTTCTGGCTGGTTGAATCATAGTAGTGTGAATCAGAAACCTTCATTTGGGCAACAACATGTTGAATGTAATCAGGACCTTTGCCTTTTCCTCCTTGATTCATCCAAATTCCATTCTTCTTCTTAACTTCCCTAAACGTGAAAAAGGTATAGATACAGTTGCATTCATCTTCTCTTGAGACAGGTAAGTTCTTCACGGTGGCTGCTAGAATGTTGCTACTGTTGTCAACAGCAAATGTGAAAAGGGGCTGGCCATTTTTTACAGCAATTCTCAAAAGAGCTTGGAATGTTGATGGCACATACTTCTTGTCCTTTGATGAATCAGCAGTACCTGTCATTGCACAACCAACCCCGTGGTCCCTGTCCAATTCTCTCTGGCTGTAGGGTAGGAAACTTCCCGTTACCTGACCTGCAATTCTTATTTTTTAACACTGAATCTTTCTTAGATGACTCCATGGAGTGACTGCAATTTGCTGCCTTTGGTTTTAGTAGTGGGTCCAGTAATCTCCTTAAAGGGCTAGTCCTGCCTTTGGCAGCATCCACAGGTTTATCATTGCCTGAAATGTTTGACCTAGCATATCCCCTCGCATGTTCTGAACTAGATTTAAGAGCTGCTGAAGAGCTCTGATGTGGCACATGTGCAATGTCTTTACAGCCAGACCCTTTGCTGGTAAAGCCAATGCTAAGGCTTAATCGACGAAAGGGTGAGGAGCTTCTTGATTTCTCCGTAGATAATTTCTGGTCTGCTACCTGGGAAGCCCCATTGGCAGATGAAGTTGAGGCAATGGTTTGTTTTCTCTCCTCAGTCTTTCTAGATTTGCATGGACTTATTCCCGTTCTAATGGGAAAGGGTGCTGAAAAGGTGGAAGCAGGAATTTTTATACTCTCCGGAACTACAGAACTGGATCCTGACCCTTTCAGCTGAGAATGGCTTCTGCTAACTTCATCTTGCAGAGGAGAGGAGTGTGGAACACCACAATTCAAATGTTTACAGAAAGGTTCCTTATGTTTTTCTGAATATTTTGTTTGACTAGGACTTCCCAACTTTCGACCTGAGGATGTTTGCATATCAGGAGCTCCAGAATGACCGTTCTGGGGCATGTCTCCAGGCAAAAGAAGAACAATTGGTTTGCTTTCCCTGAGTGCACCCCGGTCAACAGTATCAATATTTGATTCTCTCAAATTGTCCATTCTCTTTTCAGTTCCACCATTTTGCGTGTTGATTTCCAACTTAGCACATGTCGCTTCCTCATACACAGAGTCATTTGGCAAGATGCCACTTTCCCTATAAATATGTGGATTCATACATTTCTTTTTGCATACTTTCAGTATACTGATAGGATGGTTTTGGGAAAGATGATCATATTTGACACGTGTGTCACCATTACTATTGTTACCTCCAAAATTCTGACAATTTCCAGCACCTCCTCCAGAGGATTTTACGGCTGCAGACTGGTCTTGCACTGGAGATTCTACATAATGAGACTGCAGTAGCGGATGGAATATACGTTGATGAGAAGGAGAGCAACTAACGCCTCTGATAGAATTGCCAGATAATCCATCTGTTGAGACAGAAGACGATGTATTACTAGTAGATGTCGAACACTGGCTACTTCTATAGGGCACATGCTTATGGCCATACTGCCATTGTTCTAGCTGGGCCCAATCAAGGACGCCAACATTCAAAGCTTTCTCGCGAATTTTTTCTCCCTCTAAATAACCTGGCAAATTTGACATGTACTTCACCAGCTCATCTTCCTCACTTGCGTTTCTACAAGCCTCTTGCTTCTGCTGATTACCTTTGGGGTTTAAAAAACTGTCCTCCTCACTTCTGGTAATTTCATGATGAAGATCAGCATATGACAAATAAGATTTCTCTGGTTTTGACCTCTCATGAAGTTTTCTGCTCATATTGGGAGATGGTTTTGAGAATTATGTTTTAACCTATCATCAGCTGCATAAACTTTCCAAGCTCCAGCCCTAGGAAACTGCAGTTGGGAGAATTCTTCTGCCTGTTTTATAGCTGCACAACAGGATTATATTGAAAAATCAAACTTCCAGAAACACAATGAGAAAACCAAAAAAAAAAAAGTGTACACACACACACACACGCACGTGCGCACGCGTGTGTGTATCAATATCAGGGTGTGTTCTACGACCATATTAATTTTTCTTTGCCTGTTTCAGTAACCATGTAAACCAAATGCAAAACCAATAAGTAATACCGCAATAGCGTGGAGTTAGGTTCATCAGTCATGGTACTAAGTACTATTAAAGACAAAGCTAGAAAATAATAATAATAATAATAATAACCTGCTTTCCTTCTAATGTGATCCACAGAATAACAAATGAGAAAATCCAAGTATCCAATCAGGTCAATTCAAATGGAGAAGCCCATACAATGGTTAGAATTGATAAGACTGAAAACCTTCTTGCAAACAATAAGGCATACTAAGTAATTAGCCTAGTGTGATATGTGTTGTCTTTCTGGTTTCAATTGCTCCCATTCTGATAACACAAGCGAGTGAATGAAGTTACTCAACGTTCACATTGACACAGTTCAAATTGTTTTATGACTTAATGCGGAATTTAAACGCCAAAATCAAATCAAATACGTGAAGCCAATGAGAAGCATAGTGACAAAAACCGAAATCACAGAAGCAAAGAATGCGGAAACAAACAAACCAAAACAAACAAGTTGAAGTGGTCCAAGCAAAGCAACGCAACACAATCTCAATTTTTTTTTCAAAAATCCAAAAGATAAGGCAACGATGCGAAAAGTGAGAAAAAAACGGCTACTACTATTGATTCGGCGGTACCAAAATTAACGGAAGACCCGAATATTCCAAGCTATTAAAAAACGCACTTCGCAGTCGCACTCCGAATCTCAGAAACCGCAACAGTAGGGCCTCGTTTGGAGTTTCATAAAAGGAACAAAACCTTTTAATAATAATAAATTAAAAAACACTTTCTGTTTTTTTTTTTACCTAAACGCAAATCGTAAAGCATTAGTAAGATCAGAAGAAGAATCCAAACAGAAAAGCAAAGCGAAGCTCAAAATCGAAGCTCGGAATGCGTTACCGTAGAGAAGGTTAGGAAGGGGAAGTCGTCTAGCTTGTAGAAGAAGCAAGGAGTGTCGGTGCCGTCGTTTAGCAGCAAAACGACGTTTCAGCAGAGATGATAGTGTTAGGCCAACAAAACCAAGAAATAAATAGTGTCCTCGGAATACCACCAACGACAACGCGTTTCGTCCCAAACTCCGATGCGATGCCTGAGAAAGGGTGCCTCGCTTTGATGAGTTTCCTTGTGTTTTTGTGCAGTGAGTGAGTAAGTGACTGTCACTGTGTCCGTGAGGTATCAGAAATAGTCAAAGAGGCTTCAGTGGGAAGTGGGTGTGGGGGCCCATCGATTTCATCCAACGGCTGATATGAATGAAAATTGATCGGACGGTGGTGGTTGCTTGTGATTGGTGGGGAGCATGTTCCTGGGCCCCACTTTTTAAAGCTTGTTTTATTGGATTTGCCTTTTGATTCTCGATCGATTGCATTGTGGACAATGAGAGACAGGGTTGGTGGGCTTCGTGGTGGGGCCCACTTAAGTGCTTGCCTTTGGAGTCTGGGCCGTTCGATTGGGCTCAGGGTGGAGGCTATATTAAAATTACGATTGTCGTTTTGTGTTGTCTGTATTTAGATAATGAGATCAATTGTGTTCCTATAGCAGAAACAGAATATATCGCGTTCAACTTTTTTTTTTTTCGCCTTTGTTCTTCTCATTTTCTTTCGTTTCATCTTTTGCATGCTTTTGGTGATTCCTCATCGGATTATTGTTTTGATCACTAGTTTCTGTCGTATGTGACGACGTGACATTTGGCAGAGGATGGGATGCTTTCAGGTTTTGACATTAATTACAGCTTAGGATTTTATTCCGATGAAGTATCAAGACATAATTTAATTTAGGGATTAAAGTAATAGGGGTCCACGTTAAATAGAAAAATAAGAATTCAACATTTATGATTGAAAATAAAGCAATTTTGTTTTGAATTTAATTTTAATGTGTTTATGGTATATAAAAAAATTTACACCATTATTTAACAAAAAAATTTATTTGCGAAGTGCCAATAAAGACATCATTATTACAAATGAGATCAAAACTGTAATGCTGCTATGATGTGCTTTGCTAAAATTAATAAATCACTTTTTAGCATGGAAGAGAAAACTGAACTAGACTAGCCAATTCGAATGGGTTAATCAGCAACCAGCCATCATGCCGGTCCAATCAAGTGCCTTCAATTGGTAGAGCTCAAAACTAGTTAAAAATCAGTTAAAACTGTGCAAAGCATTGAAAACCGGGGAACTGGCCTAATTTTTCAAGTTCGCACGGTTTGGCTCTTTTAGCCCTTAAAAAAGAAGCCTAAACACCGTCCTTAGCCCTAAAAAAATGTTTAAAGTTAAAAGCAGAAAGTGAAGAACCTCAACTTCTCTTCTTCTCTCCCAAAGAAAGACTATTGATGGTCATTGTAAGGGAAGAAGCTCAGTGCTTTCGCACCAATGCCGTCCACCTCTGCAACGTGACGCCTCTACTCTGCACTTCCCTCTCTCCGTGATGCTGCTTCTGCTCAGCACTGCCCTCCCCTCTGTGACACCAAGGTAGAGGATAAGTTCCAGCGATGAATAAGAAATTAGGCCGATTGTTTTTGTGAAAATGAGGTGGAGGCTTGAGAGATTAGGGTATTAGGTGGCCTTTGGTTTTACAGCATCTATAGTGGATGATAGAAAAATGAAAATCAATTTGGGCCTATGACGGTGTACTGAGCTACGGCAACGTAAGGAGCAAAATTGAATTGTTATATTTTTATGATAATGAATATTTGGGATACATAAGTTACTTTAGCTTATTAAAATGACATTTTAAAAAATTTTAAAATATAATTCAACTATAAATTTAATATAACAGTTTATAATATATATATATAAATATATATATATATTCCGTTTAATTCCGATTGAACCAATAAACCCTTAAATCAATCCTTTATCCGATTTTCTATTCCTTAGTTTTTAGATAATAAGATGGAGGCAGCACACTGCACATCGAGCCTAAAATATCGCAAAGCACACATTTTTAGTCAACATCACATGATTGATCAGATCCCTTATAAACTGTTTTTTCCCCCTTTTTGGGGACTTGATCAATGATCACATATAAACTTTTAAGCATATTCTCTCCTTCTCTCTCCCTCTCTCTCGTTTATTTTTTTTCCTAAATGGTAAGCATATTCTTGGGTCAGGGATCGGACACCAACTCTGCTGGTTGGCTTCGAACCCGGGTGCACATTTTAAAAGGCTTCCAACTTTGCCACTTGGCTATGCCTCAAGGGCCTTTTGCTTTGAAGTCATAATAGTTTCAAGGAATCTGGAAACAAGCAGGCCTAACAGGCTCAAAATACAAACATTAGGTGCAGCCCATAGTTGGCAATAGGTGAAAAATCATATATCCAGTCCAAACCTGAAGTGTTTTTCTCCTGTTGCTGTAGTTGGGCTAGCCAATTTGTTTATAGTAATTATATTAGTATCATTCACGACCAAGAATAAAAGGAAAGGAGACCGGTTGATACAGACCCCATAAAAAAAGTAAATTGAATTTGAAAGGGTTAAGAATCAAGGTTCTGTTTTTGACCAAAAAAAGGAAGAACGAAGACGCTGTTGTTGGGAATCAAGCATTTCTTTTTCTTTTTCTGTTTTTCGGTCAAGGATTGAAGGATTTGTGGACGCTAGCTATTTGAGCTAGCAGCCAAAAAGAAAAATCTACATTTGTCTTATATGCTGTAGATTAAATTTGCAATGGACTAAAGACTCAAAAAAAAAAAAAAAAAAGGAAGACAAGGACTACTACAGTCATCATCACGAGATGAGGCCTGATCATATTACTGAAGCATACTAGTATAATGGAGTGGACAACTTTAGGCGTTAGATAATCTATTTTTTCTTTAGTATTCATATGATTTTCTTTTAATTAAGTCCACATACATACAGAGGAAATAAGAATAAGGTTTGAACTCTGAATCATGACTATTTAATCTTTTTATATTTTAATTTCCTTTATTGTTGGATTTAAATTATATTAGCGTATTGATAGCCATTCACGTGTCATCAATCTGAAATCTTTTTATTTTTAGCATATGCATAGAAAAAATTTAGAAAAATTAAATTAGAATTATGAAAAATGTGTTAGTAAGTTGTCATTACAATGTTTACTGGTGATTTTAGAGCGGAGTGGGGGGGGTGATTGTAAGGTTTTTAATTTTCCATCCCTTGCATTTGTATTTGATGTAAATGTAAATACTATAAAAGATATGCTAATAGTCAATAGACCTAAAAAACCAGTTGAATATATTGAAGACAGATTAAAAAAAACAGTTATGGAGAAAAATCCTTTTTATATACAACAACCCGCAGTTATTTATTTCAAACCCAGTCCTTATACTTTGAAAAAGTGTTTATGTTTTGATTGCGGTGTTTTGAGCTCTAATTTGTTTGGCTTGTTTTCATTATTTTTATATGTACCTGCAACTTTCTTAGGCCCCCCTTCTAATTAATGTGGGTTTTGAGCTTTTCTCTCAACTATAAAAGCAAAGTTAGTGTAATGATAAAATGCCAGCCCAAGTTAACTTGTTGTCTAATGATAAATACTTCATATACTATGAACTGAGTTACAGTGGGGAATAAGTTGGTGTTTAAAATAGAATTATTGAGACAAGTGTTGGCTCTTTTCGATATATACTAGAACAAAATTATTATATCAAAGGAAATAAAAAGTGCCCTCTCACAAAAAGTCACGAAGTACGATCATTCAGTCACAAAGAAAGAAACTATAATCTTAGTAGCATGATAAAGCAATTCCCAAGTTGTAAAATATTAAATCTTTCTCAGATGAAAACAAATAAATACAATAAAATTACTTACTTGAGAGTTTTTTATTATCTCGCAAAACCAAGAAAGAGTTATTAGCAAATTAACAAGTTGTGCTAAATTTAAATATGCAAGTACATTGCATACGACAGCAGCACGCTCGATGACATATATAATATATGGGGTTAAGATAGCTCCACCAATCCCTCATGAAAGCAACAAATATTGGAGATAATATCTACGGAGTTTTAATTTGACTAAATGAATGGACATTGGGATGGAAATTTCCTCTCCCAATTGCATTTCATGTCCTCCAAATTATTTAATAACATGCCATAGATAAATATTATATATCTACTAATAGTTTATAAATTTATTTTAATTCTTATCTTTTTACCCATAAAAAATAATTAAATGCAAGAAATCTGACACATCACATTCACACCCCATATGCCCGCACACGCACACCCATTTCTATTTTCTACATCAACGCGCAACTGCCCCCTCAATTTCTTAGGTGAGCAGTCTGCGGAGGGGAGACCCGCAGCTATTAATTTGGAATCATTTATATAATGCTCAAATAAATCTCTACCATGGAGTACGTATTATTTTTCTCGTGTTATCTTATTCTCTGTCAGTCAAAGAAAGAGAAAACAAGAAAGCAGGAAAGCAATGCAAAAGGTTTGTCGTTTTAGCTTGACGGGTTCTACATATTCTAGATTCTAGATTCTACAATTCAAAACTGTTGAGAATGATTCCTATAGTTAGTGCGGTAGTGACGGGGATGATTAAGTTATTATATGAACGAATTCTACCGCCTAATTGAGTCACATATACTGTACACTATACATGTATATAATAGAAGAAACAAAAATTGTTGATTAAAATAATTTGGTATTGATCTATTTCTATAAATTTAAGTTTCCACGCTACTTTTACTCATAATCAGATATATATAGTACTAATAGGAGTTTTCTTATGGTATTATATCAATTCTACTCAAATCATATTAAATTAAAGTTAAATAAAATCTAGATATTAATAATTTGAAACAAAACAATGACCCTGAAATGAAATTGATAAAAAGAAAAGCAAGAACATGAGCAAGAAAACCTGCCATAACTTGAGCTGAATTATTGTTAAGGATTTTAAAAAGACATCCTCAGTTTAGACTCAACACTTCCATAAATGCTTAGCCATACAGCTACATTACTTTATTTTACTATGTATTTTAATTTTGTATTCATGTGTCACGACTCAGACCCCGTGGTATCAATCTAATCCTACCGAAACGTCTGAAAAGATTCCCTCCCTAAATTTGATCCAATTTGTTGTGGCGGAGTGAGTCCGTTCCTTTTGCTTGCTTATTATATTCCTCTTGGTGATTTTATTTCTTTCTTGCTTTGGGCCTAAACTGCCAAAACGGGACCATTATTTTTGCCTGTGTTAAAAAGGAGAAGCTAGTTGCAAGTGCATATGTGCCTCAGCGGTATTCACTGCAGCATCAGTACGTCCACTCCTGAGGCAGATTCATATCATTCTGAATATTTGCTGCCGATTTCCGTGGCTGGCGTTTCTGAAGTGAATACATTCCATCCCTGTTACTCACTAGAACATCTGCAAATCATCATAAAAATAATAATATTAGTGATACTATTCTTGTTATGAAAAATCAGATTATATGGATATCTATGTATGGTCAATGACTGGGGTATTGCTACTGTTTGCTATTAATCATGAATAATGTTATTTGCAGATAAAATGGACAATATAATCACACAATTGATAATTACTAATATAATATAACAACTAATAGTTATTAGACGGTGCTGAACAAGCAAGCAAATAGTATAGAGACAAAGTGGTGTGGATAATTAGGCGAGGTACCGTGACTTATGGTACTGTTTGCTATTAATCATGAATAATGTTATTTGCAGATAAAATGGACAATATAATCACACAATTGATAATTACTAATATAACAACTAATAGTTATTAGACGGTGCTGAAGTAAGCAAGCAAATAGTATAGAGAATAAAAGAAGACAAAGTGGTGTGGATAATTAGGCGAGGTACCGTGAAGAGGAGGGAAGCCACCAGGTTTAGGTCCAGAGGTGGAAGCCATTTGGTCAAATTGTTGCTTCAAGGCCTGAACCACTCTAGCTGGGATAAGAACAGTGGAGCAACCTTTACCTGTCCACATCGTTATATGCCCAAAAATCAATTTCTATTTAAGATGTGCAACCAACTCATACTGTTTAGCAGAATATAATATTAATGGGGATTCCTGACAAGGGAGAATCTTTCCATTTTTGAGTTTCTAAGTTCTTTATTTTTTTCTTTTTTCTTTTTTTCAATAAGAACTTATTTCTAATATTATTCCTAGTTTCTTTTAATTGTTAACTGCTTTTTTGTTATGCATATATTCCTAGCTTTCTTTGAGAAAGTTTAATTGGTAAAGGTACTGTACTTTCGATTAGTTCTGTGAGTATCTATCGTGGTAGTATTTTTAACTTTTTTAGCAAAATTTATGATATTATCATTATGGTTTCACTCACATATTAAATGACATAAAATAGTATTTTTTTTTTTCTTGTGTGTAGAGCATCTCATTCTCCTTTTTATTGATGTTCTACACTTTTGCCAAAAGGAAACCAGGCAGATCAGAAAGGGTCAAGCATATCCTGTTCAAACTCCATGAAGAATATTTCATCACCATTATCAAGCAAACTGGCAGGCTCCACCCTTCCATAGATAGAAATCCTCCTCTCTCTCTCTCTCTCTCTCTCTCTCTCTCTCTCTCTATATATATATATTTTTTTGTTGGAGGGGGGGGGGGGTGGTGTTGTTGCAACTTAGATGAAATCTTTGAAGAGAAAGAAAAGCCACTTTGTCTTTAATTAGTTAGATACAGAGTCGAATACAACAAATCAAGAGTGTACTACACAACAGATGATTCGAGTATTCAAATATGCGGGATAGTTCATATTCCATTTTCACCAACAAACAACTTAAACAACAAGGGGACAGACACAACTGTAGGAAAAAGACTCAGAATCTTAAAGCGAATAAACCAGATATCTTTCATCAAAATATTATATTATTTCATTACACATAAAAGTTTAAACATCATATACATGTGATTATCGCAGTTGAAGTAAACTTATATAGATGTTCAACATGATATTAATGAACAATTTAACAATAAATTTACATTGTTACTAATATATCAATTTAACATTGACATAACAAAACAATTACTAGATGTCAATTTGATGTGTAAATTTATATGTTGAAGCAATAGATTTAAACATAGACACATTACCTTGCTTCTTGGTTGTTGATTGAGGTGGGGAGTGGTTCCAGAACGAGGCAAGAAAACGCCGGTCCCAGCTCTTGAAGCGGACCCACCAAGGAACATGGTCCGCATGGCTCCTCCACCAGATTGTTGCTGCTGCATAGGTGAAGGCCGTGGTGGACATGTCCTCCTTCCAACACTACCACCTCCTTTACCTTTCTTATTAGTCTCTTTCTCTTCTATGCCCTCCTCAGATTTCTGTGATATCTGCCCTTCACTTTCCCCGTTTGCATTAATAAGTTTTTGCTTCAGTAATCGAGCCTGCTCTTGCTTGTGCCGAGACAACTGTTACATAGTTTAAAAAAGAATCATTAAACCATATTATTGTGGCCAAAATAGACTATTCGGAGCTACAACTAGTTGATTGCAGAAAGAGGAACGTGATATCACTAAAACTTTACATGTCATGGTTAGTATGTGAGAGAATTTTACCTATCCACTCTTACACATGGTCAAATTTGCCGGAGCAATTCATAAGACCAATAATAACAATAAGAAGAAGAAGAAGCTATATATATGGGGACATATGTAGAGGGGTGTTACTGTTGTTAAGAGTTTATTATCTTACTTCAATGGCTCTAATTTGTTCTTGAATGATGAGAGACTGGTATGAGCATAATCCATTAATATTGGAGGAGTTGAAGCTCTGAATGTCATGACCAGTATGGTATGATCTGGAAGAATTGATTAATCTTTCTTCATCAAGCTTGATGCCGGCGGTGACATCGAAGGTGGTGTTCCAATTACAAGAGTCGGGTGTAGGTGGTGGCGATGGTTCCTGGGAGGACCCTTCAGAGCTTCCCTGGTTAGAGTTATTAGAAGCCAAAGGGGACCACAGAGTTGATTGTGGTGAACCCATTAAGTCCCATGACTAAATTCACCAAAAGCAACGAAAAAACAATTAAAGGTGTCAAGTACCAGAAACATGGAATCTAGGAAACTATAAACTAATTAAGGTTTTGAATAAAAAGCAGAGATGGATTTATTTTATTTTGATCGAAAACAATAGAAGAAAAAATGAACGAAAAAAAAAAAAAACAAGAAACAAACTTGTACCGGTTCTGAATTGTGATTATAGCCAATGCCTGAGAGATCAAGTTTTTCATCATCTTGAAGCAAGAAGCGATCCATGTGGTGAGTTAACTCGGCGATGAAATCGTCGTCCTTGTCGTTTCTGTTGTTGTTGTTGTTGTTGTTGGGTTGTGAGTGTGAGAGAAGAACATCATCATCGTCAGGGAGAAACTCAGAAGGGAGGAGAGAAATGTCCCCTGCAGTGTGTCGTAGGTCAACAGCCATGATGAAGTGAAGTACTAGTTCTAGCCTCCACAGCGCAGGCAGAAGGTGATGGTGATGATGATGATCAGATGGGGCTATTTGATGATTCGTAAATATCACTGTGTTGTGTTGTGTTATGTTCTCTGTGCTGGCTTCAGCAGAACACACTACACAACACTGGTATTGGCCAGTCAGAGCTGCTTTGTAATCACTTTAGAAAAGGTTGAAAAGTGAGTAAGCTAGGTGTTTCAAGGAATCAAGCAAGCGACTAGTTTTTATATGCAAAGAAAATTGATAAAAAAAAAAGGAGTTCAATTAGAATGATGAGGTGGGAGGGCCTTAAGAAGAAGTAGGGTGATGAAGAGAGTGGGTCCCAGTGAGTGAGTGTTAGGGTCGTGAAATAGGAGCCTCCTATGTATGCTCAGAGTTTCTCGGTTTAGTAGTTGGACTGTACATTTCCCCACCTGTACAAGTACAACTCACCACCCATTTGTTGGACTTGGTACAACTTCAACCCCCTCCCTTAACTTGCTATCCGAACTACTCCAACAATCACAAACAACCCTTACAATCAATTTTAATATTATATGTATAATATATATAATATAATAATATAATATTTCTTCAACTAAAAAGATAATACGAACAATTTCATTTAATGCATTCTCTGTTAGCTAGGAATTATAAAAACAGGATGACAAGTTGAACAACTAGTTGTTAGTGTCCAATGAGGTCGCTTACTTGTTTCGTCCAATCTGGATATGATGATGACTCTTGTGTTTCAATATGGAAGCTACACACACTTTACAGGATCATGCAGTAGCTAGCGAATTGAATCATCATATGCACAATAGCCTTTCCCTTTAATATTAGTGTATGACATATAGTAATCACGTGACATAAAGTGAACTATTAATTAGCATTGATAACTAGCTTTAAGTTTTGTTGGCCACTAAATTTGGTTTGGTCTGTCCCTTACGTCAAAAAGTCATTAAATTACTGGTGCTGAATAATGCTAAAAAATACTTTATTTAATCGAACAGATCAGTCAAAAATCTATAATATCCTAATTTTAGAATTATAAGGAATCAATTTGGGTGTTTATAATTATTATAGATTAATTTATCCATCAAAATATATGGTTGCATGAATATCTCATTAGGAAAAACAAACATGACAGGAAAAACAAACATAACATAGGGAATGGCGACAAATAGTGGAAAATTGTGTTGGGTTGGTGAGTCTAGAGCGTGTACGATGGGCCAAATCTGTAGCATAGAAATTAGAATTGGCTTCACGCTCGGCCGGAGCTCATCCCTTACTGGCTAGAACTCAAATCACCGTTCAGCTTTGCTGACCATATACTTGTGTATGTTATGTCCCGTGGAGGCCTTTGGAAGAGAAGACTTTCTTTTGGCCAAAAGTGCATTGGAATTTGAGATTTTCTCATTGAACCGGTGAACCCCAAAACACACGCGTTGTATAAAACCACATGCACAAATCACAAAGTAGGATATAACGATAAGTTATTTTCTTTCTAAGCTTTTTATTTAGCAAATCAATCACAAAATTGGCCATAGCCATAAATACTTTCATAACTCAGTTGAAATCAGCTGTGGTGTGGGCTAAATTTCATATTTTTTTTCTTAAACTTTTTATTAATCCAATATTCATTTAACTTTCACCCAAATTAAATAGAAGCAAGTGGATATACTTGATTCATGACTAAAGGAGAGCACCTATATGCTAACGTCTATTCTTATACCAACACATGGGAAACATAAATCAGAATCCATGTCATAAAAAGATAGTGGGGTTTAAACCCCTTCGTGGCACAGTGCTTTAGTTCTCGACGAACACCTCCAACGCGGAGGTGGGCGCGTCCCTCTTCTAACAATCTGGATTGAGGGAAGAGGGAAGCATCACTGGAGGAGGGATGAGGGATGTGGAGCTTGAGTTCCATTGCATCAAGATTCATCTTAAGAGGGACTCATTCACTTCTAATCTTTGAATAACACGTGGTATGGTGCTGTAATTTTTTTTTTAATAAAAATACATCTCAAAAGACACAGTACACCAAAAGAAAATTTGAAGGAATACTTGTCAAATGTTATATCTTTTTTAACACTATAAATATCATTGATGAAAAAAAAACTATAAATGTTATTTATTCTCATTTTTATTTTCATAATTCCTTTATAAAATTTTCAAATTTTCTCATATAAATTATATTAATCTTTTATTTCATAAAAAATGGATCCAAATTGATTCAATTGTTTCTTTAATTATGTACAATTGTAAAAGAAACATTTGAAAATTTTATTTTGTTTTATCAAAATTAGAAATAAAAAATGCATAATATAAAATATTAAAATAATATTTTATAAAAATATTAATATTTTTTAATTTCAAAAAATATGTGGGAAAAATATGGACCAAGGTTGGTCCCTTTCATTGGTGAAGAAAGGGAAACTCTTAATCCCCATTTACATTTTATGATACAAAAATGATGTGTCACTAGTGGGGCCAAAAGGGAGATTAAATTTCATCCCTCCATTAGAGATGCTCTAAAGCATCCTAGTTTTTGAATGCTTATCTTATCCATATATATATGTCAATCGAAAGAAAAATTCAAAGTGCTTTAAGCATGGCACGAGATAAAGAAGAAGAAAAATATTCCTCATGATTCTCAAGAATACTTACTCAACAAACTGTTAAAATCAGCAGGGAAAAAGTCTCAAAGGGAGCCCAGCAATTTGTGATACTAACTGATATTCCGTCAAATAACACCTTAGACATCAAAGTCGTTGTAGTATAGTGGTAAGTATTTCCGCCTGTCACGCGGACGACCCGGGTTCGATCCCCGGCAACGGCGCTGTGCCCTAGAGAATATATTTTTGTGCATTATCTTGCAGTTAAATACTTAATTGTTATTGTTCTGTTGAAACTAGGTTCTGCTGCATGCCATAGGAAACATTTGGTGAATTAATTAACTACGAACTTTTGGTGAAGCAACATTGCCGTTCAAGCAAGTTCAATCATACCACTAGATTATCAAAGTATACGAACTTTTAGTGATGAAGGGTGGACAGTGGACACCATGTGATTAGGTTTCTTCATTTTCACTTTCATGTCCGGTGCCCCCCTTTGCGTGTGTTTAAAACTAATTACAGAAAACACCATACTCTGAAAGCTACCATAAGCTCTCTTTTATCTCACATTTCTTCCTCCAAATCAAATGTCCATGGCAAGGGATAGAAGCTCTATATTCAGCTTTCGGTATTTCTGCAACATCCTTATCATCCTTTCCTTTTGCTCTGCCACCTTATTTCTCTCTTGGACTAATTGTTGCAGCCAGTGCTATTCACCATACCAAATAACACAACAAAACCAAAACCAACCCATCAACCTTCTTTCATACCCTTTTGCATGGAACCACCTTTTCTTCTCATCAGACCCACCTTCAAAATTCCTCAAGATTGCACTCTTTGTCAAGAAATGGCCACAGAGATCACATGCCGGAGGGCTTGAACGCCATGCTATGACGCTCCACCTTGCCCTTGCCAAAAGAGGCCATGAACTTCACATATTCACCACTCCCTCAAATTCCTTTACCCAAAACTATTCACTTAGGAACTTGTATTTTCACTTCTCCAAACCAACACCAGCTGGTTACCTTGACCAAGCTTTAGTGTGGGAGCAATTTCAAGCACAGAACTCAACTGGTAATAAACCATTTGACATTGTTCATACTGAAAGTGTTGGCCTCAGGTACACTCGATCTCGGTATGTCACTAACTTGGCTGTCACTTGGCATGGGATTGCATACGAGACCATTCATTCAGACATCATTCAAGAACTTCTAAGAGGCCCCCAAGAACCGCAGGCAAATACATTGAGTGCAAGAGCTATGAAGGTTGTTGAAGAAGTGAAGTTCTTCCCAAATTATGCTCACCATGTTGCCACTAGTGATCATGCTGGGGATATCCTAAAGAGGGTATACATGATTCCAGGAGAAAGGGTCCATATCATTCTCAATGGTGTGGACCAAGAGGTTTTCAGGCCAGATGTTTACAAGGGGAAGAAGTTCAAGCAAAGGCATGGCATTCCAGAAAAGGCACTGCTGATAGGACTTGCTGGGAGGTTGGTCAAGGACAAGGGACACCCATTAATGTTTGAAGCTTTGAAGCAGATAATAGCAGAAAACAGCACTTTCCAAGAGAGTAGCATGGTTCTGGTTGCTGGAGATGGTCCTTGGGCTGCAAGGTATAGAGATCTTGGGAAAAATATACTGGTTTTGGGGCCCTTGGTACAAGATGAACTGGCCTCTTTCTATAATGCTATTGACATTTTTGTAAACCCCATGTAAGAGCACAGGGTTTGGATCACACACTGCTAGAAGCCATGCTTACTGGGAAGCCAGTAATGGCTACAAGGCTTGCCAGCATTGTAGGGTCTGTAATTGTTGGCACTGAAATGGGTTATACATTTTCACCAACGGTGACTGCTCTAAAGAAGGCCTTATATGAGGCATGGATTGGAGGCAGGGAAGTTCTGGACAAGAAAGGTCAATTTGCCCAGCGAAGAGGTTTGCAATTGTTCACTGCCACGAAGATGGTGGCCGCTTATGAGCGACTTTTTCTTTGCATTTCAAGTGCAAACCATCATGAGGAACATTTCTGTCAATACCAACCATGAGTTCATATAACAAAAGTCTACGGGTTTATTGTTTAGCACTTAGTGTTTTCTGAAGTCAAAATTATTCATTATTCATAAACAACTGCAGTCCACATTCATGTTTACATGACTTCTTATGTCAGTTCACTGTTCATCTCCCTAGGCATGTTGCCAAGTTGTTACAAGTAGGAAAGTCCACTTTTTGTGATGTTGCTACTTCCACCGTGCACCACAAGCAAGCTGAAACGCTGAAAAATTGCTTCATGATTGCATCAGTCTGACTTGATTTTTTATTTCTTTTTTACAATCAAATTAAAGTATAATCTGATCCGCTTTGTTATAGGGCTGCACAAGAAAAAATTGTGCATTTAGTATTCCACCAAAAAAGATCTGGATTCAATAACGCTAAATTTCCTGGGTACCTTACAACCCAGCCAGATTAAGATACTGCTTACTTACGTTACCTAGCAAGGCAAAGGTGGAAAATAGAAAGAGAAATAAATAGAGAAAAAATCCGGATTTTCAAACTTCAATTACTAAAAAATGTAGAATAAAAAACTCATTTTCAACTTACTCTAATGTCACGGGAAGAGGAAAAAATGCAGATCCAATGGTGAGACAAATTCGATATCATTTTCAGCCATTCCCCGTCTTTGTCGTAGTAAGCAAGGCAATGTCCACCGGAAGATTGCATTGCGAAAGACACTAGCGAATTTCCCTACCTTACTTGGAATTGGGTAAGAATGTTTACATCGATGTTAAGTTATTGGCGACGTAACTGACAAGAACATAGTGATTTTTCTTCATTTAGAGATATAGTACTGTTCACTTTGAATTAGCATTTTCTTTTGAATCAGTTAGTTTACACAGTATCATCGACAGAAAGCATCTAACAGCCACGCTCATACATCAGTTTTTCAAGCTGAGTCCGATGACCATTAGAATACACACGTTACACATATATACTAAAAGTTCCAGCTAAGATAAGGTTTCCCATTGGCAACTACTATACGGTCATATCCTTTTGAAGCCCAGCTGAGCAACAGCTCCATCTGCATGAAAGAAACAATGAATAGCTAAACAACAAGCCTACAGCAACAAAAACTAGTATACAGAATAAACTCGTTAGATTCCAAGAGAATAATAAATGCTTACAATAACGACGGAGAACTATCACCCGTGGGAAGTCAAAATGCTCATGTATGGAGGTAATTGGCAGCCATCATTAGCTCCAAAGTCAATTCAGGTTCAATAGGAAACTCTGTCTCCTTCCCACTAGAAAGAGCAACATACTCAAGTCAATAAACAACTATTTTAGCAGAAAATAGCACATAAACTGAGAGATTTCAGATCAAAGCTATACAGAGCTTAATTAATTCCTAAAGGAAAATATAGCTTCCATTCCAATACATCCGGTGAAACAAAAAAATGTTAACATTCATGCTCCTTGGAAGAAACCTGTCCAATAATATCCAAACATTGCGGATGATAAGAGAAGGTAAAATGATAAAAGTACTGCATACAATGAAAGGCAAATAATTGACCTTGAGACTGTATGATAACAAGACCGAACCACATGACACATCAAATCATGTAAAGCCATATTTCTTCAACGGAACACTAAATTCCACAAAGCACCAGACTCGATAGAAAAAAAATCCCCATTTAGTCTGTTTCATCCAAGGAAAAACCAGCAGCCACTTTTTAGAATCAAATAGTTCAACAAAGCAGAAGCCTCCTAGTTTCCGAATGCATCTTACTTCACAAAAGTAGGATGCCACAGCAAAAATCATATGGCATGAACAGATAACTAGGAACTGAACTAGGTTGTTGATCATACTGGATACAGGACAACAAAATCACAATTTATCTGGTCTGCTCAAGGACTTGCTAAATACTTCATATCAACACTGACACAAAAGGCTTTTTCCCTTGAGAACCTATCTTGACATTTTCAAACCATCAATTCATCGATCATGGATCTAAAAGTCGTTACTATTTGAAAAACTAATCATATCATTAATATTCCTACTGCACTTCAAGGAAATAATAGGTGGCTCCAAATACACTATATAACAGATATTCACATAAGATAACGGTATATGAAAAAAAGGAAAAAAATAGCGAGGAGAGGATAAAAGACCTTGCGAATTGGAGATGCCAATAAAAATACTGGCAAATCTTCTCGAGAATGGTAGTGCTGATCTCGGGGAAGGTAACCTCGCCGTGCTGCCTCTCAGCGAAACTACCTATAAAAAAGGAATGCAGAAATCGCAACGATTAGAAGGAGAATCCTAGATGGATGAATAATTGGAACCCTAATTGCAGTGGGAAAAACGGATGAAATAATCGAAACCTGGAGAGGTAAGCATGTTATGTATGGTCTGTGAAACCATGGCAGCTTCTTTATCCACCACGAATTCGAAACCCTCCGCGCTAATCAGCTTCACCGTGTCTTCCTTCTTCATCTTCTTCCCTCTTCGACACAGCTTCTGATCGATTCTCACTCTTTGCAACGGAAGACAAAGTTCGGTTTTGACTGAAACTTCTTCAATCTTATTTTCTGGTCAGCGTAAGGGCTTGGATCTTTATTTCGGGCCTACATGGAGAGGCCCACTTTATTCTTTCAGAAAACCAAAAACTATATAGAAATATTGGATCATAAATGACTGTCCAAGGCCCAATTGGGAAGTAAATAATTTTGTCTGAGCCCGGGTTCGAACCGGGACCTCTAGTGTGTGAGACTAGCGTGATGACCAACTACACCACCCAGACGTTAACGTTGTTTTGCGTCCAAAATGAAATAACTTATTGACGGTTTATGAAGGGATTAGTTCTCTCTCCGTTAGGACAAGACCGGCAGAAAGAGGGAAAAGAAAAGAAAACTACGGGGCGGCAAAAATTGCAGAGGGACATACATCACATTCACATCGCCATCTGAAAACTGAAAATTGCGTAGCGATGGATTCCCGTCACGCATCTCTTGGTCGACGAACGGTATCAACTCTCTTCTTCTCTCCATTACAACGCTTTTATTCCATGCATTGCTCTCTCTTTCTTTCTTTCTTTTTGGGTGGATTCATATCAATTCTTATTATTATTATTATTATTATTCTCCCTTTGAATAACTGTTCAGTTATCCATGTCTGAATTTCTGTTTTCGCTTAATTTGATTTGAATTGAATGGTTGGTTGGTTGCTCAGCTGGAGGAAATTCGTCAAAAGAGGGCAGCGGAGAGATTGAGCAAAGCACCATCGGGGCCAGATCTGAGCAAGGTTCCAAGCACCTCTGGTCAGAAAACAAACATTGCATTTCATATTTTCTTCCGTTTCTGTATATTCCCCTTGCGATCTCTGCAATGAACGCAGTTTTTCATTTTTCGTTTTTTTCCTTTTCTGGATTCAGAAATTGCGGGAATGAGCAAGTCGGAGAGCGGTAATAGATTGTCTGAGGTAATTTACTGAGCATCAAAATTCATTCCGTTGTCTATTTTTTTGCTTATTCCTTCAAAGTTGAAACAATCAATAATCGGATTCTATATTCAAAACTTATTTATTTATTTTGTCTGTGTGCGTGTGTACAATTATGTAGACAGACGTTAGTGCGTTACTATCTCAACTAAAAGACCTGCAAAAGAAGAACACAGAGTTGGAGGAAGAAAACAAGAAAATTACTTTGAAGGTGAAGCTTCAAATTCAATACACACCTGTTATTTATTTATTTGGAAGCTAGAAAAATAAAAGACTAGGCTGATTGTATTTCTGTTCTGTCTATTATTGCAGCTTCAAACAATGGAAGTAGATAATGGTGCAATGCGCAAGCAGTTGAATGATCTGGTAAACAAAAGGGGTTGACATTGAATTACTTGTAGTTGGAGTTACTACCTAATGAAAAACATGAATCCAGAGCTAGCATATAATTTATTTAGTCTTAATGACTACGGTGCTCTGCTTCACAATATGGAAATTGGAATAGTCTTACCTTTAGCAGTTATGTATCTGAGTTTTAAGCACCCATCTGATTAATGCAGGAGCAAAATACGGTGCCATCTCTCAGGAAAGCTCTCAAGGATGTTGCAATGGAGAAAGATGCTGCAGTTGTTGCACGGGTAACTATACTTGAACATTGTTTATTCGTGTCCCCTAGTTGCTCCTTGTTTTTAATCTTTCACTATCCATTTGACATCTTGCATATTAGTGCAGGAGGACCTTTCAGCACAACTGCGTACCCTGAAGAAACGTTTGAAGGAAGCAGAAGATGAGCAATATCGTGTATGGCAGCTTTATTTTGCTTAAAAACTATAAGATGAAGGACCACCATATTTTGTTATCAGAATCTTATTTGCTCTTGCTGTAGGCTGAGGAAGATGCAGCTGCATTAAGAGCAGAATTGAACTTAATTCAGCAGCAAGCAATGACGAATACAGTTCCTGCAATTCCATCACTTGGCCATCCACAGAACAACTTCAAATATTAGAAAAGGACCTAGCTGGTTTAAGATTGGAATTGCAGGTGATGTCATTATTATGTTATCAACCTTGTGCTATATTGTTTTCAGTTTCTTTTTGTGTTGTTTGTCTGATGGTGATTAAAATCTATAGCGAGAGTCAATGTTGAGGCACCAGGAGCAGGAAAGATTAGCAAAAGAGCAAACTCGCATTGCAGCACTGATGTCTGAAAAGCAGGAGTTGGAAGAGAAACTTAACTCCATGTCTAGAGATGCTGCAGGTTCTTTTCACTAGAACTTCTGCATAACATATATTAAATATGTAATGGCTTAATGAAACAAAGCATGCTGCCAAACAGTTAAGTAAGTAGTTGCTCTTCTTGGATGCTTTATGCCATCCTTGGATCTGGATGATATATCCATGAGGTCAAGTCCTTTGAAGCTGCTGAAGAGACTAGCATAAGCATTGTGTTTTTCACCTATCAGTTGACTATTACAACTGGGAGTGGTCTCCTGTAGCTTTTTTTTCCGACTTCAAACTGATGTATATTCATATCTGCCCATGATTGTGTGCCCTGAATTATTCATCATATAAATGAGTGCCTATTTTCTAGCAAGGATTTCTATGGACTCAATATTTGATTCCAATTCTCGCATTTGACTGGACATTTCATCGAGTTGATTTGTTGCACTATTATATGACATTGACCTTGGTTTGTGCATATGCAGAAGTCTCAGATAAAGCAGCTCACAAGTCATTTTCCGTGGTGAGATAAACTTCTTTAACATGGATTACTCAGTGAATTTTCAATTGTTTGACATCTGTTAGCTGATCAATTATGTTAAGAAATTTAAGTTTCTATTTATTTCAAACCATTGGTCTGATGTACCAAAGTTTCTAGCATTTTTATTTGCTGTTGTCAAGATTTAGGTTATGCATGTTTGAGTAGGTGGAGAATTAGGATGGCAGTGAAATTTTGCAAACAAGCATATCTTTAGTCTTCCACCTACTCAAACAAGCATACCTTTAGTTTCCTAACTAGGTATTATGGACGTTGTAGCAGCTGATCATGAATGACCCAAATTGTTACCCATGGCACCATTTCTAAACAACATATTTGTTGTTTAATGGTTATCCAACCTTTTGCTGATTGTTAAGTTGTTTTGGTCTAATGTTGGAATTTCTGAATATCAGGAAGACAAGCAGAAACTTGATATGCAGTTGCATGATATGGCATTAGCTGTTGAGAGGCTGGAAAGCAGTAGGCAAAAACTTCTAATGGAGGCAAACTCTATATATCTATATCTAAATTTTGCTTGGTATTTTGCTGTGTATATTCCATTTTATGAAGTGATTGGTTTGGCATCATGTTGGCAGATTGACTCTCAATCTACAGAAATAGAGAGGCTTTTTGAGGAGAATTCTAATCTCTCAAATTCATATCAAGAGGCAGTTGCAGCTGCAGCAAGATGGGAAAACCAGGTAACAATCTGTATCCAGGATTTGATTAAATATAATTTATGGTTACTGGTTTAAGGTCTTATCTACCATGGTTCTTCTATTTTTTTTTTTTTCTTTTTTGGGAGTGAAGAGTCTGTGCACCTTTCAATCAATTCAATTCAATTCAGAGAACAAATTATGACTAAGAATTTCAGGTGCTTCAGTAGCTGTATCATTGAAATTCAGTACAAATCTAGTTTGTTGCTGTCAAGTTCATTTATTTTGTGATGTCTGTGTTTTATTTAGTTTTTAGTTCTTTCTTTGGCATATGTGCATTTTGATTTTATGAACAAACATGATAGTTCCAGACTGTAAATAACTTTTCTTCTTACGTTTAATTCAGCTGACATGTGATGATGCAGGTGCTAGAGTGTCTTAAGCAAAATGAGGAGCTCCATGGGATTTTAGACAAATTGAGAATGGAACAGGCTAGGGGCTTACCAGACACCATTAGAGATGGGGCGCATGAGATTGGTTCCTCGGCATCCACAGCAGAGATGGCATCTATGAAGGTTAGCAACTTCCTTATGCATGGCATATTTTTTCCTCTTGGTTGTCTATTCATGTTGTTGAGTTGTTAGTTCCTATGGGTTAAACATTCGCTGTCTATATATAAACTATCACTCTGAGAACAGTCTGATTTTTTTTGTGGAAAATTTTCAGTGGACAGTGTTTGGTCGAGGTCTCTTGTTCTCTGTACTCAACGCGTTGACAATTTGTCATCTAATCCATACATTCCAATTTTGCACCTTCTTGTTTACTTGGCAGGGCCAACTTGTGAAAGAACAGAGCAGAGCAGAAGCATTATCAGCAGAAGTCATGCGACTTTCGGCACAACTTGAACTAGTCAAACAAACATACGATGGTCTTACACGCTTGTAAGATTCTCTCTCTGTCTTTTCTTTCCCTATAATGCACACACTTGTTCATTCTGGCATTAAGTTTCTTGCATCAGATATTCAGATTCTCCTTTGGTGATGTGATTGATAATATTGCAGCTATAGGCCAGTTCTGCGCAACATTGAAAGCAGTCTCATAAAAATGAAGCAAGACAGCTCGTTGGCTGTACGGTGATGGCAATCAGCAGTTTTCGAGATGGTACTCTGGTTGCGATTGGGAAGCCATTGTTTGAAGACGAATATTTGTAATGTTGACAGATTTTTTGTTTCACCATCATTAATATTATTAGTTTTATTAGAATGAAGAAAGATGGATCAGACGTTCACGTTGAACGGGTCAATACACGCAGCGCCTAGTATCTGTACTGTGGTGATGGTAATCAGTTCAGCAGTTTTGTTATACAGCCGGCATGCGAAGCCCTTGTTATACATAAACATGAATTTGTAGTACACAAAGTATGTGTCATTCTTTGTACAATTGTACCGTTATTAATTGGTAAAGAACTAGTGTCAAGGCACTATCAGTTTGTGCCAATTCTATTTAGTTAAGAGATTAATACACACATTTCATGTAAAATAATAATCTTTTAACGTACGACTCATCAATTATGCGAGTCATTACTATCTCAAAATAGTCAGTAAAAAACCAAAAAGGGTGCACATTTTGATAGAGTCACAGAGACCAAATCGCCATCATTAATCATAAAATCTGCCGATTCTTCAAGTAACTGAAGTAATAAACTCAAAAAATAATGGGTCATTTCACCCTTGCACAGCATCTTATTTATTCTGGTTAGCGTGGGTTTAAAAAATAAGCCAAAGCATTTTTCTACCTGCCTCGTTAGAAGAATCTAAAAAGCAATAGTCTGTAACATTTTTTAAGCGGGTAAAACTCATAGGTTAAAGTGGATTGTATTGTACCTACTTATTAGCAGAGCAAAGATGCAAAGATGTGAGGATAATACCTATATTCAATCAATTCCGTTTAGTCCGGGGTGGCTTTTTCGACCATGAAAAGCAAACGCCATTAAAACAATTACAGGACATATCAATCATGCTGATTAGTAATTAGCCAATGGTTTTGTTATAAAAGAGACAGCAAATGTAAGCTGGCATTACGGTCTGTTTTCTTTTCTTTTCTTCTCTTTTCTTCTTAAGCTTCAATTCTCTCAGTTACTTCTCACTAGTTGTGAACCATGAAAAGCAAAAGCATCTGTTTTTGCATCAGAGGACGCACCCGAAAGAGTAAGGAAAACGAGGTGGAAGATTCAGAGAAACTCTCCCATGACAAGGGAAAAACCAAAGGTGCTGCTGCTTCAACAACTCCTGCTGGTAGTGGTGATGATGGCCGTGGCAATATTCCTGGAGCCAACACAACAGCAGCTAACAACAATGCAGGAGTTGCTGCTGCTGTGGTGACTGCTGCACATGTGTCTATGGTGAGTGCCAATGAAGGTGGTGGTGATGGTAGTGCTCATGGCCATGGTGGTGAATCTGGGGGAGATGGTGGGGGCTGATATATATAGTGAAAACTGAACTGATTGATACATGTGAAAAGTCTTTTTTATATTTTTCCTGCTACGTATGGTTATGCTTTGCTGCACCATTTTGTATTGAAATCTTTCTTTTAATCCTATGCTTTGCAAGCTTATATATAAACCTTTATCACTTCCCTTGGTTGTTTTGTTTTATATGTCAAGACTATGAATCATAGAACATCGTGGTTCTATGTGTCTTTTGAGTTGGCTGCTTTCTTCTATGTAAGTTTCCTTTTACAATTGTATCAGATCCGATTAATAGTGGGGACTGAAATTCCTTGCTTATATCTGTGGCCACCTAATTTCTAGTCCACTCTTCTTATAGCATTTAACTAAGAAAACTGATTATTATCTCATCATTTTTTTCACCGTTAGTGCGTATATTTAGCGAAGGTTGAGATTATTAAACTAGATAATCCAAAATGCTTCATTTAATGTGGAAATGTTTATGACAAAAAATAAAATAAAATAAAATGGAAACGTTGCAGAAGTTTTAATCTAAAAATATTAATAGAAAATATATCAAAACTCAATGCTTGGTAAATACTAAACAGTCTTTGTACCAAAACCCAAAAAAAACTAAATAGTCTATTTTATACCCAAAATTTCACATAATAACACGTTAAATCTCAATTAACCAATCTTCCTTGCCTTTTTTTTAGTTATTTTCAGTCCTTAACTAATTTGTCATTTTATATGCAATAAAATTTGAATTTGATTTATATGCGCTCAACCTTACAATATAAAGCAATAAAGTTTTATCAAACTAACAACTTCCAGAAAATAACTAATGGCTATTACAACCATTCACCATGATTTGCCATTTATTTTTACTATCATTATATAAAAATTAAACTAATAACCATTTAATTGAGTTTTAAAGGAAGCCTGCACTTTAAAAGTTTTTGATTATGGGTAAAAGTTCATATATATATATATATATATATATATATATATATATTGCTTTGCATTTCACTCATCACTTTTTCCTTGATGCCATCATGTTGAACCCATCTAGAGAATATGACATTAGAATTTAGATTCTCATAGAAGCCGAACATTAAAAATATGCATAAATAAATTGAATATATTCAAAATATCTCAAGTTTAACTAAATTTCATAATTCTTAAAATGTTTCTAATCATAAATACTAAACATTAAACGTAAAATCCAAATCTGGGTCAAAGTCAAACATAATTAAATAAAATGACTGAAATTCTAAAATAGTCAAAATAATATAATGCATGTCAGGATTCTCCACACAATTATTGACGCTACTCGCTGACATAACCAATAGTAAACTCAACTCAAGCGACGCTCACCAAAGAAGCTGTAGCACTCCTGGGAGATTCTGGTGCAACTGAACCTGTAACTATATTTGTATGGGAGGAAAAGAGAGAAGTGAGTTATCAAAACTCGGTAAGTGAACCTCCACTCACAACCCACATAGGACAACAACAAAAATATATAACATATACATACAACTAATATAAAAATTTTATATACAATTACATATAGCTATTTCTAAAACAATAATTTAACTTAATCCATGACAATAAGTAGTAGAGAAACAAAAGATATGTTGTACATAAATAAGGCTGATAGTTGAATATTAGCCAAAGGCTAATCTGATGGGCACCTAATTAGGTCCCATAAATGGACACCACATTGGGTTCCTTACTATAGGTGAGCTAGTCCTCTAGCAATCACTTGGTACCAAGGTTAACGATCAATCCTACGTTAACTCGTTGATCTATTTCTCGCTATTTATTGGCTAAAAACTAATAGCAACAAAATTCACTATTTTTACTATTCATATAAAATTGAGATTCATAAAATTTTCTACCTGATAAATCTAAATCATACATACAACAAGCATGTCTCATGAGTTTTCTAAAATAATAATTTGTCATGATAATTACAAAACAATAATTTTCTAAAATTTCTATAATCCATAAGACATATTTCTTGGCATAAACCATTCTAAAATTTCATAAAAAAGTTATATATTATGGAAAAATAATAATAATGACCAAAAGTATAGTCATAAGTTTAAGTCCACTCACCATTGGTAGTCGGGAATGTGCTTCCACTTTGACTCTAAGATTGGAATGACACTAGTAACTACCAAACAATACAATGAAAACATAAAAAATTTTGACTTTATCACTCAAACTAAGTTTGAGATGGTAGGGACAAGAATGTTGAGAGAAAACCATCCCAAATTCACAAACTAAATAAAAAGGAATTGGCTAAATTCCATGAACATCACTTCCAGAAGAGATTAATCGGAGAAAATTGAGAGAAATCACGTTTCTCTCTAGAAAAAATCTTTCGAGCTAGAGTTCTTAGAAAAATATTTGGGAGTATTATAATACGCTAAAAATATACTAAGAGTATAAAAGAAAAACCAAAACTACAAGGTGTAAATGAAATTAAGCGTTTCGTGCCTTGTTATTTATATATATATATAATGATAGGTGATGTTCTCATTTCCTAATGTATATATATAACAATAATATACTTCACCTAATATGTATATAATAATAATCCTCATGTAACACATTCTTGTACCCCGTGCATTACGTATATATAATATAATAATATTAATATGTTACGTTTCTCTTATAATATTATTAGAGTGTTCACATGCATCTCGTGTTATAATAAAATAATATTAAAATATTTACCAATTAATAATAATAATAATAATTCAAATACTAATAAATTTCATATTTGGGATATTACATACTATCCCCTTAAAAGAGATTGGTTCCCAAATCTCGCAGTATCTTGAGGTGGAAAAGATGTGGATGCTTGATTTTCATAGCTTCTTCAACTTCCCAAGTCGCTTCCTCGTTAGAATGGTTTCTCTAGATAACTTTCACTGACTACTTCCTTTAGCAAAGTTTCTTGATCTGTCTATCCATGATGGCAACTGTTCCTTTCATAGGACAAACTCTCATCAACTTAGATCGTTTGTGGAGTGAGCATGTGAGGTTGGTTAGACATATATTTCCTAAGCATACTAACATGAAACACTGGGTATATGGCTGTAAACTAGAGGCAGTGTCAACTTGTAGGCCACTTCTCCAATTCTTTCTAGAATCTCAACGGGCTGAGAGGGCTTAACTTTCCCGCTCCGGAACCTCACTATCCCTTTCATAAGGGATACTCTCAGAAACACGTGGTCCCCAACCGCAAGCTCCAAGTAGCACGACGGTTATTAGCATAAGACTTCTGTCTGGATTGTGCAATTAAAGACGCTCCTAATCAACTAAACCTTTTCTAAGGTTTCCTGCACTGAGTCTAAGCCTAAGAACTTAATTTCCCGCTCGAACCACCTAATGGAGACCTGCAACGCCTTAACACGGGACGGACAGAGGATGGTGATCTGTCCGAGAAGGCATGGACAAGGAGCGGTTCCTGCCTCCAGAGCGGGGTACATGAATGAACCGATTACACATCCGAATAGAGGATCCTGAGTCTATAGGTATGAGACTATACGTGAATGAGGGGTTATATGAATTGATTGATACTACCTATGCCAAAAAGATGCATCTTTCTTTTAATAGCCCATCATGAAAGAACTCTCCAGTTAGCGTGCTTGACTTGGGGTAATTTTGGGATGGGTGACCTCTGGGAAGTTTTCCCAAGAAGCGTGTGAGTGAGGACAAAAGATCCTGAAAAGACCGTGTTAGTTTGTAGGGACAGTGGGATCCACAAAGCAGGGGATGTTACAAAATGGTATTAGAGCCTACACCTTTCCCAATACGGTATGGTTCGGGATGAACCAAGCGGAAGCTGGTGGGCATGTAACGCCCGAGGACGAGGCGGGAGTAATCACGGATGTGAGAAGGCACAGACAAGGAGCGGCTCCTCCTCAAGCGAAGGGGTACATGAATGAACCGATTAACACCCGAATGAGAGGAATCCTGAGTCTATATAGGTATAGGACTATACAGTTAAGGAGGGCTTATATGAATTGATTGGTACTACCTATGCCAAAAAGATGCATCTTTCTTTCTGTATCCTATCATGAAAGAACTCTACAGTTAAGTGTGCTTCACTTGGGATAATTTTGGGATGGGTGACCTCCTGAGAAGTTTTCCCAAGAAGCATGTGAGTGAGGACAAAGTGCGTGAAAAGACTTGTGTTGGTTTGTGAGGACGTCGGAATCCATAAAGCGGAGAGATGTTACAACGCCTCCCATACAAGGCTTTGAACGGTGCCATCTAGATACTTACTTGATAACTGTTATTGTATGAGAACTCAATTAAGGGTAGGTGATCACACCGCTTCCTCCGAAATCTCGCAGACAAGCTTTGAGCATATCTTCTAAGGTCTCTGTCGTCCTAGGAAAGACCCATGTTGAAAAGACCGTGTTGGTTTGTAGGGAGTTGGCAATCCACAAGCGGCGGGGATGTACAAATGGTATCAGAGCTTGCACCTCTCCCAGGACGGTATGGTTCAAGGGATGAACCAAGCGGAAGTGGTGGGCATGTAATGCAGGAGGACGAAGCGGGAGTAATAAGGGATGTGGGAAAGCAGACAAGGAGCGGTTCTTGCCTCCAAGCGGAGGGGTACATGAATGAACCGATTACACACTGAATGAGAGGAATCCTGAGTCTATATAAGTATAGGACTATACAGTTAAGGAGGGGTTATATGAATTGATTGGTACTACCTATGCCAAAAGATGCATCTTTCTTTCTGTAGCCCATCATGAAATAACTCCAGTTAAGTGTGCTTGACTTGGGGTAATTTTGGATGGGTGACCTTTGGGAAGTTTTCCTAAGAAGCATGTGAGTGAGGACAAAGTGCACTGAAAAGACTCGTGTTGGTTTGTAGGGAGTGGACAATCCATAAAGGAGGAGAGGATGTTACAACGCCTCCATACAAGGCTTTGAACGATGTCATCTAGATACTTACCTAATAACTGTTGTTGTATGAGAACTCAATCAAGGGTATGTGATCACACCTCCCTCCGAAATCTAGAAAAAAGCTCTGAGCATATCTTCTAAGGTCTATGTCGTCCTTTTCGATTGCGTCGGTCTATGGATGGAAAGCTGTGGTCAAATCCACATATGTCCTAAGGGCCTCCTAAATGCCCTCTAGATCGTGAACTGAATTGGGACCCTCTGCAATATGATAGATAATAGGACACTGTAAAGTCTGACTATTCGTGATTTATAATGAATCCTCCTACACTGAAGGTAGTCTTTCCTGGTAAAAAGTGTGATGACTTGGTCATCTTGTCTACTATTACCCATATGAGTCAACCCTTTGGTGGTTCAAGGTAACCCTAATATGAAATCCATGGTTATTCTCTCCCACTTCCACTTTGGAATATCTATTTTGAAGTAACCCTAGGCCTCTAGTACTCAGCCTTAACTTGCTGGCACACCAAGCATCTAGCCACAAAGTCACCAATATCTCTCTTCATACCATACCACCTGAACAACGTTTTAGTTCCTGGTACATCTTCAGACCCTGGATGCATTGAGTATGCTACCGTGAGCTTCTTCCATTACTTTCATCCTCAGCTCACCCACTACAAGCACACATAAACGTTCCCAAAATATAACACACTCTCGGTAACACTAGAACTTTGTATTATCACCCTTACAAACATTCTCAACCAACTTAGTTAGCTTTGGATCTTCACCTCCTCTGCCTTGATCTGTCCTCCAAGGTTGATTGAGCTCTAATGAGCTAGAACAGCCCCTGTATCACTAAAGCCAAACTAAACTCCCTTAGCTTCTAACTTATGGATATCCTCTAAGCCTTCAGGCCCTATGTGGGCCAACTCCATTGACTTTCTCTAAAGCATCTACCACTACATTCACCTTCCCTAGGTGGTACGAGATCACAATCATAATCCTTTAGCAACTTAAGTCATCTATGCTATCTTAGGTTCAAATCATTCTGTTGAAAGATGTACTTCAAGCTCTTGTGGTCTGTGAAAATCTCACAAGTCTCTATACAGGTAGTGCCTCCAAATCTTCAAGGCAAAAACCACTGCCATTTCCAAGTCATGCGTAGGGTAATTTTACTTATGCTTCTTGAGTTGCCATAAGATGTATGCTAAAACTTGGCCATCCTGCATAAGGACACAGCTAAGTTCAATACTAAAAGTGTCACAGATATCAAAAAGCCATCTGTCCTTGAAGGTAATACCAAGACAGCGTGGTTAAGCATGTCTTGAGTCTCTGAAAACTCTCTTCACATTCTTCTATCCACTAAATTTGACATTCTTCTATGAGCTTGGTCATGGGTGCAGCAATCCTCGAGAAATCCTAAATGAACCGTCTGTAATATCCCGCTAAGTCTAAGAAAATATGAATTTATGAAACCGTTGTAGGTCTAGGCCATTGCTACACTCTTCCACCTTCTTTGTATCTACAGAATACCATCCTTTGACACTATGTGTTCAAGAAATGCCACTTGATTAAGCCAAAACTCATACTTGGAGAACTTGGCATATAACTAATTCTCCTTCAAAGTCTATAGAACTATTCTCAAATATTGCTTATGTTCCTCTTACTCCTGGAATACACTAAGATATCATCGATGAAGATAATCACAAAGTGATCCAGAAACGACTTAAACACCCTATTCATCAAATCCATGAAGGCTGGGGCATTGGTCAACCCAAAGGAAATCACTAAGAGCTCATAATGTCCATAGCGAGTCCTGAAGGCCGTCTTATGTATATTTTCATCCTTAATCTTCAACTAATGGTAACCAAATCAAAGGTCGATCTTGGAAAAATATGGTTGCCCTTTGAAGCTGGTCAAAAAATCATCAATGCGTGGCAAGGGGTATCAGTTCTTGATCGTCACCTTGTTTAGTTGCCTGTGATCACACATCCCCATCGAACCATCGTTCTTTTAACAAATAATCCTGAAGCACCCATGGAGAGGTACTCGGGTATAAACCCTTGTCCAACAACTCCTATAACTGTTCTTCAATTCTCTTAACTTTCAGGACATAAAATACGGGGATATAGAGATGGGCCTAACTCCTATCTCTATCCTAAACTTTATTTCCTCTCGATGGCATACCTGACAAATCATCTGCAAATATATGGAAACTCATTAGCCACAGGAATCATGCTCAAACTTGTTGTCTCCCTACATCCTACTGTAGCTAAAAACCCATAACTATCTCTATCTATCAACCGTAGTGCACTCATAGTTGATATCAAGCTCGTTGGTGTCGAACACATTGTACCTAGAAACTTTCTCGACTCATCACCTGGGACCTCGAATCTCACCACCTTACTATAATAATCTACCAAGGCATGGCATTGGTCTAACCAATCCATACCAGAATAATGTCAAAGTTAAACATGTCCAACACTATCAAATCTGCTAGTGCTTTCATATCACCAGGTTTTACTCCATACGATTTATACATTGTTTGAACAAGGATGGGCATTCTCGAAGGTACCCCAACTAAAAACGGCTTCTCAAGATCCTCAGGGATTTCGAACCATAAGGCAAAGAACGGCGACACATAAGAATAATGGGACCCTGGGTCAAGCAATGTCATGGCATTAAAGGAACATACTATTACCTGTTATCACTTCATTTGAAGCAAGTGCATCCTATCGGGTCATAGAGAACAAACGAGGTCCCCATTATCCTGGCCTTTTCCACCTGCTCCTTATCGCCTGCACCTCTACCACCAGAGCCCCGCTCCTCAGCTTGTCGAAGCGAAAGCCACCCTGGCTGCGAACTGGAGAGATTGACTGCATAGAGGGTTCACTGGCCCTTGACTTCGAGCTCCCTGAACATCGGGCACTTTTTGTGCATGTGGCCCTCCTGGCCACACCCATAACATACCAAGAAATCAACTAAACACTAACCCTAATGTCTCTTCTCGCAAGTCGATATCCTGGATATGACTATCATAAACCCTCTCCATTTGGTCCCCTCTCTCATGTCTATGATGCAGCTGGTTTGTTGGGATGGGTTCTAAGAGGGTGGTCCCACTAATTGACCCACGCTGGCCCTCCTGATGGTAATCCTTACTCGAACTTGCTTCGCTCGAGAATGAGACATGAACCCTGGCCTTTTTGTTGGCCTCTAACATCGGTCTACACTATACTAAACCACTCTTAAGACCAATCGCTGTGTCTACCACCTGAGCATAGTCCATGGTCCCAACGTGAGGCTGTAAACTAAGGAACATATCTCTGGGCATACCCTGAACAAAACGTCTAACCTAGCTGTCTCTGGATATATGCTGAGGCTACCTGTACTAGATAAGTAAAATGCTCATCATACTCTAATTGTCATGCCTAGAGTTAACGGAGCTTCAAAACTCCTCGATCATTTTGCCTGCGGCTCTCTGATATGAATCTCTCTATGAAGGCTTCCTCGCTGTCCCTAAGAGGGAGAACTAGTAGTCCTATGTCTCTCTCAAAACTCCTGATACCATAACTCTGTTGGCCTTTTTAGCTGGAAGCTAGCCAACTCCACCGCTCTCTCTGAAGAATAATGGATGACATCAACTTTTCTCCACCTGCCTGAGAAGTTCCTGGGATCCTCGTCATTAATGCTCATTGAAAATGGGCGGATCCATCCTTTTGAAATTCTCCAAGGTTGAGTCATCTGTGTCTCACTGGAGGCGCCGTAGCCACCTCAGCTGCCTAGTCATCACATCTGTGAAGTTTGTTACCATCTCTTCAAAAGCCCTAAGATGAATCCTGTTACCGGATGGTCGCTCCTACGACGATGATGAAGACATGAATAGTGTACAGGTAGCATGGTCATACTGAAAAGGATGACATATAATAAGACCATGAGTACCAAGGAAAGACAAACTCGTCCTGAAACTCGACATGATCGACTCTTTCCTGAAGGCCTCAAATAGCACTACATCAATACAAATGTGTGTGCTTCCATTTACATAGATGCCATGTAATTTGTGGACACTTGCTCCAGTAATATGTAGGGAAACCTATTGCTTGATACCATTTTTCACGACCTTAGAAAACGTAAGGGCACATGAAGATTTGGATCCTTAGGAAGCCTTTGATAACGTGAGACTGGCTAACATACATAAATAAATTGAATATATTCAAAATATCTCAAATTTAACTAAATTTCATAATTATGAAAATGTTTTCAATTATAAATACTAAACATAAAACGTAAAATCCATAATTTGGGCCAAAACCAAACATAATTAAGTAAATGCTTAAAATTTTGAAAATAGTCAAAACAATATAATGCATGTTCGGATCCTACCTACACAATTATTGGAGCACTATTAAATTGACATAACCAATAGTAAACCCCACTCCAAAGCAAATGTCACGACCAAATTTAGGCACGTGACGCACGTGAGAAGTTACATTCTCACGTAAGCCTAATAACCTATTGATTGTCTCTATATGCATGCTCTTCATAAAAATCCATTAAAATGGGAATATTTTCTTCTTCTACATACAAATCATCTGTTCTTTAAAGCTCAAAATAATCCAAATCATCCAAATAATCAAGTTTGCAGTTTCATAATTTGTCTCCAAGGTCTGAAGTTATAATACATCATGTAAGCATACATTACTCTTTTGAAATGTCATGAAATCCATACAATTAAGCCATTCAACATAAAACTTGAATATGCTATCATAGTATGCACAATGAAAAAACATGATCTAAGGTCCGGAATCCTACCTACAGTGTCCTGGAACATTCTAGACAAAACTACAAATACTTCACCCAAGTAAAGCTCACTCCTGAAACTCTAGTACTGCTAGAGGATGGTGACTGAGAAGAATCTCCATAGTTGTTCTATCTATAAAAATAAGAAAAAGAAGAGGGGTGAGTTTTGTGCAAAACTAGATGAATGAATCCTCACCTATAACCCCTTTCATGGGGCCTCAAGAAACAATGCATAAATCATAATAACAATGATAGTATAAAGCTTTAAAACCTATGATACTTGTATACGTATTATCAAAATCCCATTTTTCTATAACACTAGGGGATGGTACTCTAATAGAGAAACAAACATCTCTGTATAATAATATTTAGTTATATCTGGGTGTTATATCGTCATCCTAGTGTAATAACAAGTTCTCTTATTAATTTATGGTCATCTGGGCGTTATGTATCGCCATCCGAATGTGCCAATCAATTCTCTTTACAAGTCTCTTGTCATATTGGGTATTATGTATTGTCATCTCTAGTGTAACAACAAGTTTTCTTATTAGGTTTCTGGTCACTTGGGCATTACGTATCGCCGTCCAAGTGTGCTAATTAATTCTCTTTACATTACCCCTCATGGGCTTATTTATTCTCTAAATAGATTGCCCCTTGTGGGCTCATTTATTTTCTGAATATATTGCCCATCGTGGGCTGATAACTTTTAAAACCATTCAACCTAGAGCTTTGAATCTCTATAACTTTGACAGTTTAACCTTAGCATAACTGTAACTATGAAATCATACATGGTGATTTCAAGTTAACAGAATATGTATGGGTAAATCTGAGTCATACAAAGATTCTAAAATCCTTTTATGTCTGAATTTCTAGGTTATTTCTCATTAACAATAACTCGTGGTACTCTAAGAAATTTAAATCCACTCAATTCTAACCTGATCTTGGCATAATTGTGGCTATGAAATCATGTCCAAGGGATCACACTTTGTAGACATTGTGATTTCTAAAACCCAGAATATACCGTCAATGTTCTGAATCTCATGAAAATTCGAGCTCTTAACCTTTTATTTATTCATCCAAACCATCATTCAAACTATCAAACTATTCATAACTAGAGAACTTAATATCATACTTTCAAAATAGCAAAGTTTTACAATTAGAATTCTATTCCCTTTCTAAACTATATCTAGTTATAAAACTATATCATATGCATAAACTAGCTCCAGAATTCATTGAAACAATCATAAAAATCTCTAACAAATACATGTACCATCAATTCTGCATAAAACCAGTTAACAAACATGGTCCCATGAGTTTTATAAAAAATGTTTCATGCTCTAAAATTAGCAGGTTAAAACATAGAAACCAATAGTAACCTCAACCTTCTTTGTAGAAATCTCTAAAATCAAGCAATAAATCATATATTCATGAAAATAACTCTAATGCAGAACATAGAGATCACAGATGCGAACCCACTCACTTGGAGGGTAATCGAAGAATCTACACTAATAGAACTCTAGAGGGGTAGAAATGACACCACTATTTGATATGGGGCAAGCTCTAAATTAACTTCTAAAACCTTTAAATACCCAAGAATATATCTCTAATAAGGTAAAAAACTTCTTTCCCTTGAAAAGTAGAGAGAACCACCCTAAACAAGGAAAACTTGAAGGAAAAAGAATAAAACCAAGAGAACAATTTACCTTAGAGTCCTAAAAGTGAAAGATTGGCGTTAGAGTTGAAAGAAATGGAAGAAAATGGAGTTTTTATATTGAAAATGGGTTGGGAAGCGAGGTTTCTCATGTTTGAGAGGGGGAGAAGGGTATGAGAGTGTTCTGGACCCTAAAATGAGGGTTTTTAAAACTTGTCACGCAATGCTCACCAGAGAGCATAAAATCATCCACTATACCGCTTATTGTTCCCTGACTGTAGCTCAATAAACGCTAACGCTCACCAAAATGGTCTCTCACTTATTTACATTTCTTAATTTTAAGTTAAAACTTTAAAATATAAATGTAAATAGGTAAATACCCATTTGGGCTCAAATAAAATATTAGAAAAATTAAAATCCCAACAAATCAAAATCCAAATTTTGGATTTTAGTTCAAATTTGGGAATTCTACAATTTTAAAAACTTGTAGGCTAAAAAAATGTTTAAATGTTTCATAAAATTCATTAAAAATTACTCTTTAACTTATTTTCTCTAGGAAACAATTCAGGATTTTTGGTCCCAAAAAAGTGGTTATCTCATATAGCCCTCCAAGGGCGTATAGGGTCTAGACTTAGTGAAATTCAGACCCAAACAGTGAAGGTAACTGACACCCTTCTTGGTTCAAAAAAAATTTCTAACCTTTTTATTTAAAACTAGGGCATTACAAGCTCACCAAAGAAGTTGTAGCACTACTAGGAAGGATCCTGGTGCAACTAACCTATAGTGTATCTGTATGAGAGAAGAGAGGGGTAAGTCAAAATGATGAGTGAACCTTCACTCACAACCCACATGGGACAACGCAAAAATACATAACATATACATACAAATGATGTAAAACATTTTATATACAATTACACATAGTTGTCCTGAAAATAATAATTTAACTTAATCCATGACAATAACTAGTAGAGAAACAAAAGATATGTTGTACATAAATATTAGCTGATAGTTAAATATGAGCCAAAAGCTAATCTGATGCACCTAACTAGGTCCATAAATAGACACCACATTGGGTTTCTTATTGTGGGTGAGCTAGTCCTTACGGATCACTTGGTACCAATGTTAACGATTAATCCTAAGCTTAACTCGCTAATTATTTATCGCTATTTATTAGCTAAAAACTAATAGCAACAAAATTCACTATTCTTATTATTCATACAAAACTAGGATTAATAAAATTTTCTAGGTGATAAATCTAAATCATACATACAACGAGTATAGTTCTATGAGTTTTCTAAAATAATAATTTGTCATGATAACTACAAAACAATAATTTTTTAAAATTTCTATAATCCATAAGACATATTTCTTACATAAATCATTCTAAAGTTTCATAAAAAATTTATATATTATGGGAAAAGTAATAATAATAATGAGCAAAAGTATGGTCATGAGCTTAAACCCATTTACCGTTGATAGGAAGTGTGCTTCCACTAATAATTTGACTAAAGCTAAATAATGCTAGTAACGTTAAATAATATAATAAAAACATAAACAATTTTGACTTTATCACCCAAACTAAGTTTGAAATAGTAGGAGCAAGAATGTTGAGAGAAATCATCCCAAATTAGATAAAAAGGAATTGGCTAAATTCTATAAACATCACTTCCAAAGAGATTAATCGAAGGAAATTGAGAGGAATCACGTTTCTCTCGCTAGGAAAAATTCTTGGGAGGCTAGAGTTCTTAAAAAAATATTTGGGAGTATTATGATATGCTAAAAATATATTAGGAGTATAAAAGAAAAATCAAAACTACAAAGTGTAAAAAGTGTTATGTGTTTTGTTACTTTATATATATATATATATAAGCTAAACATAACCTATGCATACATTATTATTATTATCATAATAATAATAATACTAAACACAATCGAATGAAACTCGTGTCCACTATTATATATATATTTATATAATAATGATAGGTGATGTTCTCGTTTCCTAATGTATATATATAATAATAATATGCTTCACCTAATATGTATATAATAATAATCCCCATGTAACACATTCTTGTGCCCATGCATTACGTATATATAATATAATAATATGAACATGTTATATGTTTTCTCTTATAAGATTATTAGAGCGTTTTGTGCATCCATCTCATGTTATAATAAAATATTATTAAAATATTTACCAATTAATAATAATAATAATAATAATTCAAATACTAATAAATTCCATATTTGGGGTAATACACATCAATTGAGCAAGCTAGGTGTGTGTTTGGAAAAGTTGTAATATTAAAGTTATTTCAATAATTAGTTGTAAGTATAATAATTACTTTTTATATAATCATATTTTATGAAAATCAATTTATATATGGATGTATTAATTAAAAAGTAATCTTTAGGTTTTGTGTTTTGTTAGGATGTATGTCGCACGATTGGTTTAAAATTAGAGTCGCACCACGTTTATTTAAATTGGGAAAACAGGAAAAACCCATTTTTAAAGAAAAGGTCTTGTAACCGGATTAGAGTTGGAGTTGGTTATGCTAGGAGGGTAAGGATTAAACACCCAGTATCCTTAGACGGTACTTATTAATTGTGCAAATTATTAATAACCTTTCAAAATATTTATGTCATTATTTATTTACAAGGATATCAAAAAAAAAATCCTTAAGAAAAATTCTGAAACATCAAATCGTCAAATTCAAATGTTCAAAATATTGAGTCAAGTACGGTTAAATCAACATCCTTATCTGAAATAAAATAAGTAAGAAATTTAAATTTAAACACATAAAAATAAAACTCTCTTATAAATTATAAATATTTATAAATAAGATAAAAATTTATTTTGATACTTTCTATGAAAAGAAAATAAAACATAAAATAATAAAAGAAAATTTAGAGAAAATTTGGAACATCCTGTATAGAATAACAGTTAACAAGCTAAGCTAAATTAACATTTTATATGAAATAAAAAATTTTAACAAATAAATGACCAATTTAAATTGAATATAATAGAAAATTTTATGAATTATTTATAGACAAGATAAATGAAATATTTTTAATATCTTTTTTATAAAAGGAAAAAATAAATTTTAAGAGAAATTTTTGGATCATTAATTTAAGCTAAAATGTCCAAAATATTAAGTTAACAAGCCGTCACGGCTAAATTAACATTTTATTTAAAAAATACTTCTCAAATAATATAAAAATAACATAAAATGTTTCATATGAAAAAAAAAATTATTTACAAGTAAGACATAAATTATAAAAATTTAATTTTGAACTTGAAGGATCGGAATCACCTCCTACGTATCCTGTGCAATGGGAAACTCAAAGTTACGTAGTTCTTTTAGAAAATAATTGTGTTTTTGATTAATTTTAATTTTGAAAAGGAATTTTGAATATAACTAAATATTCTATAATATAGAATTAATAAGCCGTCCGGCTCAATTCTATTTATTTATTAAAAATAATTTATCAATTAATGAACTAAACAAAATTTTCTTAATAAAATAAAACGCTCAAGTATTTATCTTATGCCCAAAATAAAATAACTCTTTTCTTTTTATTTTAAACTCAAACTAAACCAATTCTAACAAGTCTAAAATTAAAAATTAAACAAACACTAAATCAAACAAATGAACTCAAACCCAAACAAATAATTCGAAAATTAATGCTAACAAAATAAAATGACACTAACTCAAACTAAAATAAATCTTAAGACTCCTTATTTATTTTCAACTTCATTATTTTAATTTTTACTTATCCTAATACTACACACTTTTTGACACACACTCTCACCCACACACACACTCTCTCTTCTCTCACACGTACACACATACACTAAAACACTAAAAGTCATCTCCCCTACACACTCACACACACATACACATGATACTCTCTCTCTCACACATAAACTCACTGTTAAAAAAAGAGATGGAAGATGAGAGAAGTTAGAGAGAATGGAGAAGTGAGGCGAGAGGGAGATCGAGAGAGAGAAATCCCTCTTGCATGGCTTCCAGGCGCGACTAGGCGCGATGTAACCCAACCGAGAATGAGGTAAAGGCGGCGTAAAATGCTAACTGCGAAGCGAGACGGATTGCAAATGCTAGCCGATCTCCACATGACGCGCAAAAGAGGTTCCTCGGAGGTTTCGCGGCTGATGGTTGTGCAGGCGAGGCGCGACAACGCCAACGACGCCGCGGTGTGCAATGGCGGCCTTTCAATGGCGGTTCACGAAAAAAAACACTTGAGGGAAGTAAATCCGAGCCATGACGGTGCATGAGGCCGTATACCATTTCTTGATTCCCTTACCTTTTTTGTTTTAATTTTCTAAAATGAGAATATATGTTTGGTATTCACGGGTTGAATTTTTGTTATTATTGGATTTTAATGATGATGGATTTGATTTAGTTTGGTTTGGATTTGCTAGATATTGCTGGGCTATTTGCTATGAGTTTTGATTTGTGGTTTGATCTTTGATTGCTAAGGGTATGGGTTTTGCTAAATAGAAAATAGACACTAAAATAAAATCAACGATTGAAAATGATTTATATTCTTGCTGATTCTTTTTCTTGTGTGTATTGCAAAATTGTTTCCACAACGGTAATGAAAATTTTAGTGTTAAAATCAATTTATCCTGTTGTGCAATGAATTTTGTTTTGATGATTTCATGGGATTTTATTTTGAATGCCTTGATTCTTCAATCCTTAATTATTTCTTTAGGCTTTTTTCTTCGATGCACGTTATACAACTTTGTTAGGCGCTTGTACTGTCTATCTTATTCTTGCTTGACAAAATCAACATGGTAAAATGAATTAAAAATAAAATGAAGAAATCCTCCTTTAAGCTCAAAATGAAACATAATGGGCCCTTTTTTAAATCTTTTTACCTAAAAAGAAAATAAATGAAATGGACTTTGAAATAGAAGATTAATTTTCTTTCACAACAACAAACAAAAGACAAATGGGCTTCTTTTTTTTTTTAACAACTCAAAAAATTTAAAAATAAAAAAAAATAAAATAAAAAATGGGCTTAACAAAAATGACAACTAAAAATGAAATGAACTAAAAATTCTTAAAAAATGAATTGAAATTTTTGTTTGGGTTAAACAAATCAGGTGTTACAATGTACCAAAAGAAAAAACTAATTCTGTATGGTAAATTACCAAAAAAAAAAAGAAATTATTTGTTTTTATATTATAATATAATGATATAGGAAGTGTGGTTGGCTACGGTTTTTTTTTTTATGGTGATGTCATTTGTTTTTGGTATACAACTAGGCTTAGTTCGAGGCCCCAAAGTAATGGGCTCTCAATGACCCACGGGTTTCAGCGTGGGCCAGGGTTATTATAAAACCAAAACCCTAGTTGTAGTGGGTGGAGAGGAATAGTATCCTTTGGCATATTCCTCATTGGAAGGGAATCGTCTCACACAAACAACGGCGCTGTGCTATATAACACAGACCCGTTGTCACTCACACGCACAACAGCCTGCAGCACTTGCGTTGCCGGCTTCGCTTCTGTTTCTGTTTCAGTTTCAGGTTCGTGTTCTGTCTGTTAAACATATTTCCTATTCCTCATTTTTCTCAATAGATCTATGCTTCAGCTATATAAGTTGTTTGTAAAACTTTGATTGTGTGCTTTATGTTTACATGCCTTCATTAAAAAAAAAATTCTTCAAATTTGTTTCGTTCATCGTGTTTCCCTAAGAACACTGTCTGTTCCTACTGCTTTGATATACTCTACGATTTAACACACTCTCTTAGTCGTAGGTTAGAGTTATCATTGTTTTCTCTGCTAAAGGTTGCTGCTGTCTTAGTCCTAGGACTGTAGCTTCATTTGCTTTAAATCCTAATTATTCATTTCTTAGCTTTTATTATTGTTATCTAATAGGATGATGATATTTTTTAAGGTTGTATTTTTGCCTCCAGCAGAGGCGTCTATCCTTTTTTTTTTATGAATTTGGAATTATATATATTTTATTCATTTATTTTTTTTTGCAGTCCTTTTTTCATTTCAACATTTTTGGTGGCAACTAAGGAAAAGTCAAGATGGTAAGTTAATGGACCTTACTTCAAGCTTTTGGAGTTGGTGAATATTCATTGATTACACATAATGTGAACTGAGTTCTTTCGATTTGTGCAGGTGAAGTTTACAGCTGAAGAGCTTCGTCGCATTATGGACGTCAAGCACAACATTCGTAATATGTCTGTTATTGCACATGTTGATCATGGTACAGTACTACATTCTGACTTCTGAGTGATGCACCTTCTAGATTTTTTTTTCCTTTTGTTTGGTCTAGAGTTACTACCTTTTCTTCAACTATGTTACTGTTTATCATAGTGATGTTGCAGTGATATATTATTATGCATTCACTTTGGCTTATTAGTATAAGTGATGGTTTTTATATGAATGACGGCTAAATCATTTACCTCTTCAAATGCAGGGAAATCAACTCTCACTGATTCTCTGTTGCCGCTGCCGGTATCATTGCACAAGAGGTTGCTGGTGATGTCCGGATGACTGATACTCGTCAGGATGAAGCTGAGCGAGGTATCACAATCAAGTCCACTGGTATCTCTCTGTACTATGAAATGTCTGATGATGCTCTCAAGAGCTACAAGGGGAACGCCAAGGGAATGAATACCTTATCAATCTCATTGACTCCCCTGGGCATGTGGACTTCTCTTCTGAGGTTACAGCTGCACTTCGCATTACTGATGGAGCACTTGTGGTGGTGGATTGTGTTGAGGGGGTCTGTGTCCAAACAGAAACAGTTCTGCGCCAGGCCCTTGGTGAAAGGATCAGGCCTGTTCTTACAGTTAACAAGATGGATAGGTGCTTCCTTGAGCTTCAGGTGGATGGCGAGGAAGCATACCAGACATTTCAAAGGGTTATTGAGAATGCTAATGTGATTATGGCTACATATGAAGATCCCCTTCTTGGTGATGTTCAGGTCTACCCGAGAAAGGAACTGTTGCCTTCTCTGCTGGTTTGCATGGTTGGGCTTTCACTCTGACCAACTTTGCTAAAATGTATGCCTCAAAGTTTGGAGTAGATGAGTCAAAGATGATGGAAAGGCTCTGGGGTGAGAATTTCTTTGATCCAGCCACCAAGAAATGGACCAACAAGAATACTGGTTCTCCTACTTGCAAGCGTGGTTTTGTTCAGTTTTGTTATGAGCCTATCAAACAGATAATTGCAACTTGTATGAATGATCAGAAGGATAAGCTGTGGCCTATGTTGCAGAAGCTTGGAGTGACCATGAAATCTGAAGAGAAAGATCTTATGGGTAAAACATTGATGAAACGTGTGATGCAAACCTGGCTCCCAGCAAGTAATGCACTCTTGGAAATGATGATATTCCATCTTCCCTCACCAGCAACGGCCCAAAAGTATCGTGTAGAGAACTTGTACGAGGGTCCCCTTGATGATCCTTATGCCACTGCTATCAGGAACTGTGATCCTGATGGACCTCTGATGCTTTATGTCTCCAAGATGATTCCTGCCTCCGACAAGGGTAGGTTCTTTGCTTTTGGCCGTGTCTTTGCTGGTAAGGTCTCAACTGGTTTGAAGGTCAGAATTATGGGTCCTAATTATGTCCCTGGGGAAAAGAAAGACCTGTATGTTAAGAGTGTGCAAAGAACTGTCATTTGGATGGGGAAAAGACAGGAAACTGTTGAGGATGTGCCATGTGGTAACACGGTTGCCATGGTTGGTTTGGACCAATTTATTACAAAGAACGCAACATTAACAAATGAGAAGGAAGTTGATGCCCATCCTATCCGTGCTATGAAGTTTTCTGTCTCACCTGTTGTTCGTGTTGCCGTACAGTGTAAGGTTGCATCAGATCTTCCTAAGCTTGTTGAAGGTCTTAAACGGTTGGCCAAATCTGATCCTATGGTTGTTTGTACTATTGAGGAATCTGGAGAGCATATTGTTGCTGGTGCTGGAGAGCTCCACCTGGAGATTTGTTTGAAGGACTTGCAGGAAGATTTCATGGGAGGAGCTGAGATTATAAAATCTGACCCTGTTGTGTCCTTCCGTGAGACTGTCTTGGAGAGATCTTGCCGTACTGTGATGAGCAAGTCACCCAACAAGCATAACCGTTTGTACATGGAAGCTAGACCACTGGAGGAAGGGCTTGCAGAGGCTATTGATGATGGCCGTATTGGTCCAAGAGATGACCCAAAAGTGCGTTCCAAAATCTTGTCTGAGGAGTATGGTTGGGACAAGGATCTTGCTAAGAAAATCTGGTGTTTTGGACCTGAGACCCTAGGGCCTAACATGGTGGTGGATATGTGTAAGGGAGTACAATACCTGAATGAAATCAAGGACTCAGTTGTTGCTGGGTTCCAGTGGGCATCAAAAGAAGGTGCATTGGCTGAAGAAAACATGAGAGCCATATGCTTTGAAGTCTGTGATGTTGTCCTCCATGCTGATGCTATCCATAGAGGTGGTGGTCAGATCATTCCTACAGCCAGAAGAGTCTTCTATGCTTCACAGTTGACTGCCAAGCCTAGGCTTCTTGAGCCTGTTTACCTGGTTGAAATCCAGGCACCTGAGCAGGCTCTTGGTGGCATCTACAGTGTCCTTAACCAGAAACGTGGACATGTCTTTGAGGAAATGCAGAGGCCTGGTACCCCATTATACAACATCAAAGCATACCTCCCTGTTATTGAGTCCTTTGGGTTCTCGAGCACATTGAGGGCTGCAACATCAGGGCAGGCTTTCCCTCAGTCTGTCTTTGATCACTGGGATATGATGTCATCGGATCCACTGGAGCCTGGATCACAAGCTGCTCAGCTTGTTGCTGACATCCGCAAGAGGAAGGGTTTAAAGGAGCAGATGACTCCCCTTTCAGAATACGAGGACAAGCTTTAATTATTAGGAGCACCTATTATGAATTTAGCTTTGATTTTGATATTCATCATGAAACCTTGTTACTGTGTTTTTGAGGTCCAGCATTTTGAATCTTGTTACTGTTGTATTTTGTCATTTAATTTTTACTCCTACCTAGTTCTTGCGCTGTTTTTGTTCAAATGGAAGGTGTCCCCTTTCGGGCTTGGGACTGTAGATACGTAACTGCATAACATGTATGTCCATTGAACTATTCGTGGGATTTTCAGTTATAAAATATTCTGTTTCTCGTAATTCTTACGCTTGTCTATTCACCCTACAAGTAATTGATGTCTTATCCATAGATAGAATAACAAAGCTCAGACCACTTTGGCAGGAAATGAAATGAGAGCTCTTCTCTGTAAAGTTCATGGTCTAAAAATTCGTGCCTATAAACTTTTTGGGTTTGAATTCATTTTACTTTTTGGTTGGAAATGAACCCCACTAATGCATGCTGAAGCCATTAGATTTTAGATTCTTCTTGTATAGCAAGGAAGAGAAAACCGGCCTTGTTGTATAGAGTATGTATGTATTAATCCAAATAATTTCTGGTTAATGGTGGTTGTTAAGTTGAGCTTCGAATGACAACTATCAATATTTCAATATGGAGTACGTAGTTTCCATGTGGAAGACATTCGGGGCTGCCATTGTTGTGTGTCAGGTTGGCACATCACATTTCCTGTACCAGCTGCAAATAAAGCAAACCCTCTGCTGCTCCGATCTTCAACTTCATGTTTCTTTATTATTGCCCTTAAACATTGCCACAACATGCACCAAGCCAGCTTCAAATTCATTGTCAAGGACGGCTAAACTAAACAAATACATTACATAGTATGCTATGTGTAAACATTAACTTTTTAACATTATTATTTCTTTTCTTTTATAATAGGACATTACAATCTATATAGCCTACCCAATTAGTGGGACAAGTCAGTTGTTATATTATTATTTCATTTTTTCTTGGAGCGGATGTGAAGAAATTTAAAACCGAATTTCCTTTTATATTCTTCCCTTTTTGGATTATTCGAAGTTTCGGAACAATGATCGGCAATAATCTAGTCATCTTTCAATTGGGTCAACAGAAATGACAAAACAACAGTAAGAAACGACTTTCCCAGAGAGTTTTTTTTTTTTTTTGCATTATAAAATCGAGGAGTTAACTTGCTGCCTAAGTATTCCAGGTTTCCAGCCAAAACCAAAAAGAAATAATAATAATAATAATGGAAACACCATGTAAGCAGAAGAACATAGTCACAATTCACAAAACATGAACTCATCCTAGCCGCAACGATAGGATAATAACACATAATAACCTCTGACCAAAGGAAAAAAGAAAAAAAAAACAGAGATTAACCAATTATTAAGTTGAGTTGAATTAATTTTTTACAATTATATATTAATTACGAACTAATTAATATCTAATTTAACCTCTCATAAGAAATAATACAGCTAGTCATTTATCCAACTAAGCACATATAAACTCCTTAACAGTAGCCTGTAATCCACAATAATAGTATAGAACTCGTCAATGTTAATTCTCTCCTGACTCCTGATTTTGTTTGAGCATGTATAGGCTTGCACATATAGCTGATTTCGCAAGGAAGTTACTTTTGGGACTGATTAAATATTCACTGATTTCGGTACCCTCATTTTTAAAAAGATATTAAGCCATATAAGCTATTTTTCTCAAAATATTAAAATATTAAAAAAACACATTTCAAAATTGTAGTGATAGTTAAACAGTAAATTGCTACTCTTAATTATCATGAATACCAAAATATTCTCCTTAATATTCAAAATTTGGCTATTTTATGTAACCAAAACAATTTGGCTATTGTATATTTAGTTTATCTTCGATGCCAATAAATTAGAAGGTGTCATGGAAAGAATTTCTCGATTCTTAAGATGACCATTTCACCTTGAGAAGGACCAAGCTGACCTAATAAAAATATTATTTTAGCTTTTCTTCCACTAATTAAGAATAACCAATGAGTTGTTTTCAAGTGCAACAGATATATTTGACTTCAAACGATGATATGTGAATAATGCTTATATATGTAGTCATTAAATTTTATGTGCGTTTGGGGATTCTGTTTGCTTAATATTTTACATTGATTTTAACAAATCTAAAGAAAAATGCTAAATATCCATAATTTTGAAATTTACATGTAGGTGAATACATGCCCAAAAGCAAACACAAACAAGTGGTTCATACTTCCCACTTGATAAATTAAAACAAAGAATCCTGTATGGTCGAATGGTAAACTCATTCACCTTAATCAAATGTTAGGGATTTGATCCTAACTTTGAATATGGAGAAGCCTTAAATTTATAAGGTTGTCACCTTTCAAGTGTCTATAAGCGTGGATTAGTCATCGTTGTCGACGGATACGGAGATACCCTTGATTGCGAAAAAAAAAAAAGGCAATAGTATCATCTTATGGAAATGTTTGTTGTATTTAAAACTCTCATGCAAATAGAGTAATCATATAGAAACAATAAAATTATACATTAAATGCATGCCATATACCTTATTATCATTAAATGTGATAAGTGAATGGAATGGTAGACGTTATTATATCCAATGGTGATAAAATATATATTGTGTATTTGTTATGTAATTTTATTGATCCATAATATTTTTTAATCCACATACTATGATGCACTTTTCTGAAAAAAGTGAGCTAAAATGCTTTAAAATAAAAAATAGATGCTTTTAATATTTGGTGTGAAAAGTTGTCTAAAGATGTGTTGGTTTTTTGCGTATAAATAACTGTCCTCTTATATGGTATTATCATGTTTCTCTGTCTCTATTACATCTATATATTATAGATAACCGACCGAGTATTAATTAATCCCTAGAGTGATGTGATTTGAATATTATATTTTAAAATTATATATAAGAGTAATGCTATATATATATATATTTTTATACAGAAATAATGGTAATTATTGAATAAAATAAAATGATATTATTCATCAATTTATTTAAAAAATAATAATTATACCACATCATTCTAAACATAAAATTCTGAATAAGTTTATAATTCTTTAGTATTTTCCTTTATACATGCATATAATACCTGCATATACTCTACTACTCATTGATATTTAAATAAATATATAATGTTTATAATATATGTGCGCCGTATGAGTTTCTGAAAAGCATTAATTTCACTAATGAGTAATGACTAAAAGCTATTTGTCGACATATGATACAACTCAAGTTGTATAAAAAAGGTCCAGGAAGTTACATGTCATTCTCCTAGAAAGAAGGTGGAGGAGAAGCTACATATGAAACCAAACCACCAATAGCTGTCAGTTGACCAAGCATCTCTCTTCTTGTTCTCCTCATCCTTCCTAATTAAGCCTTAATCTTAATTAATTATCACATATATTTTAGCTTGAAGCAAATTAAATGGAGTCTGATGATGATCATCACACAACAGCACCTGCAGATCAAAAGCCCACGAATGGTGATGATGATGATGAGGTTGAGCAAGCAGGTGAAAGCAAAGTAGTAATTATTACGAGCAGGTCCTACGAGTGCAACTTCTGCAAGAGAGGCTTCTCTAATGCACAAGCACTGGGAGGCCACATGAACATCCACCGAAAAGACAAAAAAGCCAAGCTCAAGAAAACTTCAACTTCAGGCCAAACTACTCATCAACCATTATTCTCTTTGAACAATATTCATCACAAGGTCCCTTCACTTTGGCATGCAAATTCCGGTCATGAAGAGGGAAGCAGTTATCCAAAAAACAGGAAAGTAACCCTAACCCTACAGGATCATGAAACCGACCTCCTTCTCCCACTTTTTGCCGATTCACCTGTAAATAACAGCAAGGAAACGCAGAAGCCAGATGGACAATTAGTTCATGATGAAATTATTATCACTGCTGAGAGGGGTTTGTCATCGGAGTTATTAGACCTTGAACTAAGACTAGGGCCTGATCCTGATGAGGATCAGGATTATTCATCAGCCACAAAAACGGGTACCAGAAAATTATTTTGAGTTCAATAAGCACAACACGTACGTACGTAGCCATCATAGCCATCATATTATATGTTGGATTTTCTTCTAAATATTTTCAGTTTATATGATGATTGTTTTGTCTTGTGTACCTTGGTTGTAAACTTTTCAGGATATGATGATCAAAGTTTATTAGTCCTGTGGTTTTTTGTTCTTTTCTACAAATTATTAAAGTGAATTAACTTGTTGCACCGTACGCATTCCAAGTAGGGCACAAAATATCCATAATTAGGTTCCCAGATTGCATACGATAAGCCTGTGTAGGAAAGAGCCAAAGACATATATATCATCGGTACGGTGTAATCCTCAGATCACATATGAATGGTGAACGAAACCGACAATATATAGTTACCAAAGACAATGTAAATTGATTGTGTTTTATTGGAAACTGATTTTTCTACCTCCTCCCTTTCACATTTAACTCACCTCTGATTGGTTATCTTCCTATTCACACGGTATTGATGAAAATATTTTCATACCGTGTAGCATCACTCTTATTCATATTACGAATCACGATGTCTCCATAGTCATGTATAAAAACTAGGTAAGAAGAATTTTCTTTTAAGAACTCATTGGCAGTTTATTCTTTTTGTTATGTGGAAAGTGGTATATAGTACAAGAGATTTGAATTTATTGTTTACGGCAGATTTGAGTTCATCAAATTTTTCACAATTCATATATGCCATTTGATCATATCTTTCACCTCATCATTAATTATGAAAAAACAGGACTGTTTGTTCTTCTTTTCATAAACTTTGGTACTCAAATTTCTTGTACTAATACTGAGCATCACTCTAAATATATTGAGTAACTAATTACAAGGAAACAAAAATAATTAATGGTTTCAGAGCAATAAAAAAAATCTTAATTGCTTTGTATGTAGTATAACGGAGAGGGAAAAAACACACACACGCAAAAGAGATGTGCTGAAAAAATCATAGAAATCCAAGCAATGCACTTCCTCTAAATTTCATGCATTAAAAGAAAACATTTATTGCCCATGCTCAACTTAATTTTCATCTTTTAATGAATAGAGCCTAGCTTGCATCATTGAATTACTTTGATGATGACTGATACATATAAGGCAATGGAAATGCAATTCAGAGATCATTTATGAGCAAATTTCACGAAAACTAAATTGACGAACGTGTGCAAATCTACAAGGCAAAAGATGAGTGGAAGTTTATCAGTTAGTTGTTGAGAAGAAATTGGAAGAGAGAAACTAAGAAAGATCAAATACACACTTAACATTGTTCGTATAATTTTTATGAAATTTAGATCGTACCAAATATCATTTTCCATAATTTATTTTTCAGTAAGAGTTTATGAAATCTAATCATCATAGCTTATCCGAAATCGTATAATCATATGGTTAGCTAATAGTTATCTGCTTTTGTTTTAGAGGACATTTCATCAAAACAATGCAATCGATCTTGCAATGACAAAACTTTAGAGGACATTTCGTGTTAATAATCGTTGTTGTATTGTTGTGTGCGTGCGTGCGTGCGTGGGCATGAGCCTCTGAGTTTGTGTGGGCACGCAAGTTAGATTTCAGCCAAGGAATATAATATGAAGAGCATAAAATGAAGTACATTTGTCACCATTCTAATTATGGTTTCAAAATTCCAGGCATTGAAGAATTCATATATGCAAATGAAGATATAGAATGGAGTCTATTTGTCGTCAGTCTAATTATGCTTTCAAAATATTCCGGGTATTGAAAAATTCATTGCTACCTTCGTATCTAACTATATATAGCACTAATTCAGAGCCACATCAAACAGTATCGATGTTCGATACTTATTGAAAATAGCCACTTATTTAAAGACATAAACATCGATATTCGTCCAAATGTAAATTGTTTACTTGTTGTATATATAACTATTTCCACCGGCTGCAATGCAAGACAAAAAACCAAAGATGTCAAACATGATATAACGCCAGCTTAAATCATCACTGAAAGCTTTTTTAATATTTGGACCCTCTGGAGAGGTGTAACAAGAGTAGAGAAGATTCACGCAATGAAAATCTTCTATTTTAATGTTAATCTCATTAGTTCTGAAACAGCACAGCTAGGTAAATATCTTGCTTCATGCACATTTTAACTTTACAAAGGCATACACATTCAACCATACAAATTAACAACTCATACTCAAAACACTACGCAAGGTGTTTTCCCCCTAGTCATCGTCTACATAGATGGTCTCTTGCTTGAACAACCCTCCAAGCACATTCCTCACTTCCGTTGGTTTCTCTGTTTGCTTTGGTTTGCTAGCATCGCTTTTCTGAGCAGCTTGTTTGATGAATGCTTTCTTAGGCTGAAGATTCCTAGCCGTGGCTTGTCCCCTTACTGTGGCTAGCTGCACTTTTGGCTTCTCATCTGGATCACCATTTTGGATTGTGGTAGCAATCTGTGAGCTGAAGTTCTGCCAGGAAAACCCTGCACCAAAATCCTTTGCTTTGTTTATGAGGCTTTCCGCCCCAGCAGCCACTGCCTTATCTTGCGCTTCTTTCTGAGAAAGCTTTTTCGCCTCCTGTCCTAGCTTCCTTGTCGCTTCGGCAGCTTCACGAGCTCTCTCTTTCTCAGCAGCCACTCTTGCCTCTTCCTCTGCTTTAGCTTTCTCCAGCACTTCTGCATAGGCTTTCCTTCTGCCATCCTCAGGAATAGTGCTGCAATGGAACTTACAAATCAGACAGAAACACAAAGTACCCCTACTTAAAACACATAATTCAGCCACTATATATTGAAAACAGAATCAACTAGGTATAGAATTAGCTGGTTCACATTCACCTGAAAAGTTCATCTACGCGCTTTAAAGGGGCTTCCGGATTTGTGAACACTTGAACAACCTTTTCCAGAAAAGAAACACTTGATAAAATGCCAGTAGTAAGTTAATCAAAGCAACAGAGAGCTTAAAAATTTTAGCTTTCCAAACATGTATTGTCGAGTGTCTATGCTACAACCATCTCAATTAGAAATCAACACACACACACCATACCACACCACTTAGCATTAGCTAACTAATACAAAGCTGATACCTTATTTTCTGCCACCGCTGTGTTTGAGAATACACCAGCCACAAGCGAGGCTATCTTGGACTTTCCCACCTAATGATCATTATTTTCAAAACACTCTCATCTTGGAAGAAATTAAAGAAACGAGAATGTAAATAATCAAACAAAAGGAAAAATAATCAATTAGATATTACGCATACATTACATTACTTTATAGTCGTTCGCAGCAGCGCTTCCTTCACTGGACACAACCACATTGTAGGAACTCTCCGGGAGAAATCATCAGTTAAACTTGTCTTGAAAAAGGTGTAGCTTACATCTGTCTCAATCACATTCTGCAAGAGTTCTTGCACGGACAAGGCCTGGGGCTGGGAGAACAGGTTGTTGAAGAATGAGGATGCCATCCAATACATTCAAAGTTGAGGCGCCAGCAGTGTTCTCATCATAGATGATAGCCACGTGGCTGACACCGGCCAACTGGGCTGCCTGGACTACTTGTAAGGCGTCTGATGTGGAGACCTCATCGGTGGGGCCATTCTCCGCGGAGCCTATTGTGACAACCACTTTGCTGGCATTCCCTATGGCTTTGGCAATTGACTCTGTATCACCAAAGCCTGATTCCACAGCGTTGAGACGCTTTGACTCTTCCCTTGATATAATCTGCGTTGGTGAGTTGGTGACATGCATTAGAATGTACTATGTAGTTATCCAAGAACATGCTCCAATGACATAATTAAGGTTTTGCACCATCACATATATGCATGATCATCATGATACAAATTCCTAATGGATACTTTTGCAAAGAGAAACTTTTAAGTGCTCTTAGAGCAAGAAAAACAAGTGTACTGTGATTCATTCACATTTCAACACTTGTGAGTCATCATTGTTTCCACTTTTATTATAATATTAGCTAAGGTGTTGAACATTGAATGAAATAGAGCACTGGTGTATGTTTTTCACATAGGTTTAAGAGTCTAACCTTGTATTGGGCAGCAAGACGAGCAAGTTCTTGAGCAGAACCAAGTTCTGGGACTCCAGCCCTTACACTGAAACCTTCCCTTAGCAGGGTTTGTGCAATGCGGGTACCAGCCTGCCCAGTTGCGCCAGCAACAAACACTGTTGCAGGGTCCTTACGCCTTGTGTTCCCGAATGAAAAGCCAGGTGAAGAATTGTTGCTAACAGCCGGGATCAAAGATGTCACGTCAGGCATCTTTCCAAAGTTGAAACGAAAAGGGTTGGAGTTGCCTGAGCCATCTGGTTGGCTTCCTTCTTCAGATTTCTTGGCAAAAACTGATCTGAGCCTTATTAGCCTTTGGCTCCTGATAAGGGTCAACCTTGAAGTTGAATAAGGCGTGGTGGGTAAGAGAGATGAGTTGGAAGTGAGAGTGGGAACCATGGAGGACAGGGAAGAAGAGTTTCCAGGGTGGTCCTGCCCTTCAGTTGAGGTATACCTTTAACTTTGTGTACCAACACAACACTACTGTGTCAGCTTAGGAGCACACTCCATAATACCATTGGCTTTCATCACAACGTTACATTTTGTGGATTTAATTTTGTTTGGTTCTTTAGAGAAATGAGAATTATCTGAATGGAAGAGGCAAGCAAAAGCTAGCGAATTGGATGCAGCCACGTAGTCACAGTTTATCTGCTGACAAATATCAAACACCAAACGTTCCAATTATATTGCAAAGAAAATGACATGCACTATACACATCACATGTACTGAAGAGAGAACTGCATGACTGCATCCCTGCGGATTTACAATTTTCATCCTCTAATGCAATCTACACGAGTTTCAACATAATATGATGCAAGTTGGAGGAAGCTGCATGCCACCCATTCTTATCCAAGAAACCTGGGGCTAGGAATGCGGTATTGTGGTGGACACCGTTCACTGCTAGCTGATATTGTTAGTTATAACAAAATCAACAATCTTTTGTATATACCTTAGCTCAAGTAATTGGCAAAAAGTGACAAATCCCAAATAGCGGTGGAGCTTTTTACTCAACCTCAATTTTCTTTAACCAAGAAAAAACACCCAGAATATGGGAACCCCCAACTAAGGGAAGACAAAAATTACCAGTAAGCATAGGAGCAGGGCCAGCAAAATATTTCAATCAACAGATTTATCTCAAAAATAGTCATTTGTCCATTTTAGCTGCCAGCAGTAAAGAAAGACTGCATCAAACATTTACCAATGAATAAAAAAAGACACTTGTAACATTTTAAAATCTTAAACCATAAGTCCTTCTCTTGCCTCCATCCCCTTTAAAATTCAAACTCACAAATATAGATATGGGTATCAAAATTTTTCAAAAACTAGGGTATGGGTATAAGAAGATATATTACATAAAAATATAAATTATAACAAATAAAATAATGATATCATAAAATAAATAATTTTTTATAATGCTCAAGTGAAAATATATAAAACACATGAAATTTGAATGGATAAAGTAATAGTTTAATTCATTTAATTGCAAAATTTAATATTTTATAAGGATTAATTTGTATTTAAGTAATATTTAGGTTGTGTTTGGTAACTGTCTCTTGGAGCGAAGACGGGCAGTGAAGACGGTAAAGAGAGAGATATGAAAAAAAAATGTCTCTATTTTGTTTGGTTATGGATAAGACATGATAACTGTTTTCGTATTTTAATTTGTGTGGACACACCAAAACAATACGACAAATACATGATAAAAGACATTTGTACCCCCGGGGTACGACAGCCACTAGAGGGTGCTAGGGTTTCGGCAGAGGTCGGGCCTCAGCAACCCCCAACACCACCACAATTTTTTAGGACATAATGGGAATTAATAAATATGTATAGGGGTATTATTGGAAGAAAAAAATATTAAATTTATATTCTATCCTATCCTCACTTTTTGGATGGACATAAATCCAGAAAATTTGTAGATAATAGAAAATTTTTCTGTCTTTGTACCCTATCTCCATAACTAAACAAATTTGTGTCTAGGATTCTCATATTCTCTTCCAGGGATAGTAAAGAAACACTACCTTACTTATTAGAATTGCTTATTAATAAGTACCTACATACTCAACAAGTCCTGATACTAGGTAAATACCTGATACAAGTATGCTAACCATTTTGGAATACCCATACTTCAGATCATATCATAAAGAATGTGTTTTACTCTTTATTTTAAGCTTCCCAACATGTCGTTCCTCCCTTCTGCGTCACCTCTCGTCATGTCTATTACGCTTCTCCTCCTTCTGCACCTTTCTCTCCTTCTTCTTCCTCCTCTTAGTTTTTTTCATATCGGCCTCTAACTCAGAATCATGGTTATAATTTGAAGACAGAAATTCTTTCAGATCTTTTATGATTTCGCCTTCCTTTTCCTTCACCTATATATATTCTTGCCACTTTCCTCCGAATTTGAATCATTTGATGCACTCGAGTTAAGCTAGAGATATATCCTCCTTTCTAGACAATTTAGAATTGTAAAAGAAAAATTTGCACTATCAGACAAATACCAGTTTACATGCATTCAAGTTAGTCAAAATAACTAGAATGCGACAATTACCTTTAAACTCAGACATTTCTTGCTTGAATCAATGTTATCATCATAACCCTAATATTGCTCTAGGGGTGTTCAAAACGATCCAAACCAAATTAAAATTGAAAACCGATCAAACTTAAATTAATCTGTTTGAATTGGTTCTTAATTTGTGAAAACCAATCAGTTTCGATTCTTATTTTCAAATAACCATAACATATTACATTAATAATTGATTTATTAATTAGATGTATTACTTATCAAAATTTCCTATCCATATCTAAATTTGTCTTGTATTTTAACTAAACATTTAGGATTATCAATTATACATTTATTCTTTTAATTTAATCAACATAATTTTTGTTCAAATCTTTTATCATTTGTTTAATTTATTAGTTAATAGTATGACATATTAGCATAAATTTTAGAAATTAGCTTAGATCTTATAATTATATAGTTTTATAATAATGATTACTCTAATTTAATATTGTTTATAATAACCTTTTTTTTACATTTTATAAATTTTATAGTAAAAACTGAAAACTAAACCAAACCAAACTGAAATAAAAATTGTTATTTTGATCGATTGGTTTTTATCTAAAAACCGAACCAAACCGAATTGCGAACACCCCTATATTGCTCTTATGGTTTGAAAATAAAATTACCCTTTTTGGTTAAGTTAAGAAATAAAATTACCTTGAAATATAATTTAATTAATAATGTGATTTTGTTCTTTCAAGTTTTTACCTTAAGGTCCTCCATTTATATATATATATATATATATATATATATATATATATATAGAGGTCGCAACCTATATATAATACATCCTTTTTGAGCATTAAACTTTTATAAATTAAATATTAATATTAATTGTTCCCGAATACCTCAATAAAATTATATTCGTGACAACATAACTTGAAACAATTAATAAATAATTTACAAAATTTCTCTATAGTCCGCTAGTAAAATTTTATATTACCAACACGTTTGGGCAAATATATAATAAGTAAATTGATCCCACATAAGAATGATGATATAAGTTTGAATATCAAGAAGCGCACTTATTAGGAGGAGGAATAACCTTAATTTTAACTTATGAAAAAACAAAAAGTGAAATTTTATATTAATTTTAATTAACATCTTTTTTATTTAAAAAAAGTTAAACTACCAAAACCTTATCTAAAATGTTTGTGACTATTACAATATGAATATAAAATCTCATTATTTTTCAAAATTCTTACTACAAAAAATAAAAGTATATATATATATATATATATATATATATAGGGCTTATCATATGAGAAGGTGGTTTATTATAAGAATGATATAGCAAATATTAGCTTATAATCATACATGGATAATTAGAATTGAAAATTGATTAATAGTAATTAATACTACATATTTATTAAAAAAATCATATGACTTTATATTTTAATCTTGATAATTTATATAGTATCCAATAATCAAGATTCACTACTTTCATTCTTATAATAAATAACTTTTCTCTTATGATATTTTCCTATATATATATATATATATATATATATATATATATATATTAGCGGGGTGAGAGAGTAAAAGATGAGAAAGTAAGGATATATTGACGCGTGATGCAAACCTATTTATATTCCTCTCTCTCTCTCTCTCTCTCTTTCCTTCTCTCTCTCTCTCTCTCTCTCGCTCTCTTCGCCGTTGTCAGTCACTGAGCTGCCCCCACTCCACTCTCTCCCAAACCCTAACACACCCCTCCCTCCGATCTCCCATGTGCCCTCTCGATCTCTTCCGCTGAGCTTCCTCTTCTTCCAATTTTCCTTCGATTCGGTGGCGAGAGGGGCACAATTGGAGCAGGAGCAGCACTGGGCTTCTAGAATATTCCGTGATGGCGGCTTCCACCACCACCACCACTAGCCAGGTCTACGTCGATGTAATCGAGGATGTCATGGTCAAGATTCGCGACGAGTTCATCAACAACGCTGGTCCTGGTGAGGAAGTTCTCAAGGAGCTCCAAGCTGTATGTAATTCCCAATCTTCTCTTTCCCTCAATTTTCATTCCCTTTCATTTCCACTTCTCTATGAGATTCCCTAATTCTATTCAAATATATGCGTTGATTTAGTTTGGGAGAGATTCTCTGGCCCTCCCAGCTGCTTGATTTAGTTAGGGCTTGGATCCGATCATTTCTGGGTTTTTCTGTTTAGTTAATGGTTTTGCTATTATTTATTGTTATTAATATGTTTTCTGTATTTTGCTGACGATTTTTTTTTAGATGTGGGAATCGAAGATGATCCAAGCTGGTGTTGTTTTTGGTCCCATAGAAAGGTCCAGTGCAGCTAAGCCAACGCCTGGTGGTCCAATCACTCCGGTTCATGATCTTAATGTGCCTTATGAAGGGACTGAGGAGTATGAAACTCCTACAGCTGAAATACTTTTCCCCTGTGAGTTTTAACCAATACCATTAAGCATAAATTATACTATTAAGGCATCTCTTTAATGTAAACTTACAGGTTTTTTATATGGGCTTTTTTGAATGTACAGACGCCCTTGCAAACTCCAATTCAAACCCCTTTACCAGGAACTGTGGATAACTCTATGTACAACATTCCTACTGGACCTAGCGACTACCCTTCTTCTGGAAATGATACAGGAGGGAATGCGGATGTAAAAGGAGTACGACCTGGTCCATACACGGTAAAGCTTAGTTTTCTGGTTGACTCAATATTCCCATATCTGTTACCATTGTTTTAGTTTCTCAAATGCCATTCTCAATTTATGCAGTAGATCATGTGCATGAATATTTTTTAAATGTTTACACTGATATTGTCCTTAAATCTTTTACAGCAACAGCAGCCTTCTTCTCCCTGGATGAACCAGAGGCCTTCTCTTGATGTCAATGTTGGTGAGTCCCATTTAAATTCGGGACCAAGTGTTTAATAAAATTGGCTTTGCAGTAATGACGATGTGTATTACTGTAGCTTATGTGGAGGGACGGGATGAGGTGGACAGAGGAACGTCTAATCAACCTCTGACACAGGTAAGCAAGCCAGTGAGGTATTGTAGAAGAATTTCTGTGGCCTATTGTTAAAATTTGAAGAGACCTCATGTATAAAGTCAGAAGATATTGTACCTTCCTTGTTGCACACATTATGTGGGTGATTTTTATCTTGAATGCTAAGTCTGATCACATAGACTAAAGAGATATCATCCATCTCATTTACATATTATTGATGCTTGAAAAACATCCAGGACTTCTTAACAGGAAAGCGAAAACGTGATGATTTGGCTTCAAAATATAATGCTGGTGGATATATACCTCAACAAGATGGAGCTGGAGGTTCTACGTCTGGACTTTTTGAAATTGAGGTATGGTCTTTCTTCCTATTGGCCATTATTTTTTCTTAAAAAAATATATATATGCTGGGTGGTTTCATATCATTTTTAAGCAGTTTTGTAATGACTAATGGTGTTAATAGTAAACTTTCTTTTTGGTATTTAATGTTGCTGTTGTTTTTATTGTGAGTTTGTGATTTATGAGTTGGATTGAATGGATCAAGGTTACATGATAGACAATTGATTAGGGGTAAAAACTAATGTGGTGGACATTGAGCTGCAGATAATTTGCCAATTGTCACTCTATAATTGCTACAACAGCTTGTGCTGTTTTAAGTTTTAAACCTTGTTCTATTTGAGGTTGAATTTTTAAAATAAGGCTTTGAAAGAAAAAAAAAGAAGAGGTTGAAGACCACAGCGAATAGCAGAGTGATATCTGTTCTATTGTGAATGAAATCATGTATACATTAAACATAATATACTATTAGGGGAAGAGGTATAAGATTTGATGGTAGGGCTCCCTGGCTCCATACCAATTCCTTTATTTGTCAACTTATGAAATTATCCTTCTCAACAGTTTATTATGTGAAAGTTGAAAGTAAGCATTCATATCTCACTGATCTATATTTGCTCTAGCCGCAGAGCTTCAGATGGTTTTATTAGAAAGTGTCAATTGCTGGCTTCTTTACCAGCCTATTCTTTTGCCTCATTCTTTAGGTTTTTTATAGCACACATGCACACTATTATTTCTGTCTGTTTTTTAATTCATGGACTTGCTTGAAACTGCTGAACACCAATCTTTCAGGTATATGGAGGGGAAATCTCCATTAATGCACATCACACTACTTCTAAGGGAAAAATGCCAGCAGATTTAGACAGGCCAGATTCTAGGATTCCTCAACTTGATGGACCAATTCCTTTTGATGATGATGTGCTTTCTACTCCTAATGTGAGTATGGATACTTTTTTGCCTCCTTTCTGCTAATGATTTGAGCTTGTGATGCAATACCTTGCTATTTGTTATTTCCCTTTACATCCTGATAAGGAATTCTTACATTGTTTGCTTATTGTAGTTTTCCGTTGTCACTCTAAATTTTCGGGAAAATGGATAAGAAACCCCTTTTACTTTTGGTCTTTGGTAAATAGATACTCCATCTTTCAATTTTAGCAATAACTAAACCACCTTTATTGTCAAAGAAGGTTTCAATAGCCACATTTTATCTATTTTTATTTGATGAGCATTGTTAGTCTGAGTTTATTTTTGTTGCTAAATAAAAAAGGAAATGGATCTTTAGGTATATCTCTTCAGAATCAGATACTTTTGATAAATATAATTAAGGAGGAAAGTCATAGATTCAAATACTCACATTTGCATTGGTGTCTGTTTAATTCAGTGTAAGTATGAGCTCCTTTTTCCCTGGTTCATCAATGTTAAAAACAGGACATAGTAGTTCTAAGGAAATATTTGAGCATTTCGAATTCTTTATGTGGTTAATTTTTTTTATTCAAAGATGGATATTGTAATATTTTTATAATTTGGAACCTGAATTAGTTGCATATTTAACAATGTTGTATATCACTCTAAATGCTACTTTTGTAGCTGAAAACTCCAATTGATTTAATGGGCCAATATTTAGCCAATAAGAGGGCAGAAATAAGATTGGATTGTGAAATTCTAATTAATTCATTCTTTGCTTTGGAATTCATTCTGTGCTTTGTTTGACACTTTTCTCACCATGTATTACTCAATCATCTTACTGGATTTGTTTCATCCTGTGGCAGATATACAATTATGGAGGAGTGCTCAGTGAAGACTACAACATTGCAAATACGCCAGCTCCTCCTGGTAAAGAGAGAATGTGGATATATTAATTATTTTTGGAGACTTATGTGGCTTGTGTGTGTGTGTGTGTGTGTGTGTCTATCACAAATATTAATGATGTTTTTCTTTTTTATTAGAAGCACCAGCGAGCACCCCTGCTCTCTTAGCTCAAAATGAGGTGGGAAATGATAATGAAGATGATGATGATGAGCCTCCACTAAATGAAAACGATGATGATGATTTGGATGATGTGGATCAAGGGGAGGATCAAAATGCACATGTTCTTGTTTTGGCCCAGTTTGACAAGGTGACAACCTTCCTCTAGTTTGTGTGAATTAGATATCAATTGCTGTAGCAAAATGATATAGTTCATGGTTTTTGGGGTTGGAGAATCATTGTGCGACTAATAGTCTTACTACAAATTTAGGTTACACGTACCAAGAGCAGGTGGAAATGCACATTAAAGGATGGCATCATGCACATAAATAATAAGGACATTCTGTTCAACAAGGTTTGTTAGTCTTTAAGGATAAAAAAATGATAATATTTTTTCATCCTTTCGTTTCAGTTTTTCAGATTTTCATGATGGATTATACTGTAAAATTATGCAGGCGACAGGAGAATTTGAATTCTGATTTTGTTGGGGAGTTCTTTGGTGAAACATAAGTCAGAGGTGTCATTGAGTGTTTGATAATCTTTCTTTGATTATAATTATTAAGTGAAAGCTTGAGGAAGGGAGAAATCCTTATACCTTCGAGAGACTATTTTGATGTTGGCCTGTTGTACATAAAGGATGAGCAATTTTTGGCCTTTATTGATTGTTAGCTACTCAGGCATTTCCATTAGCTTTGTATACTTGGACATTTTGGTTAATTTAAGAATTGCGTTGTATGATAATGATGGGTTTATTTATGCTTGGTTCAAATCGGCGTGGCCCTCTTGCTTAGCTTTTGGGCCCTAATAAAGTGCAAAAATGTTCAGTATGCAGGACTCCGTTGGAAGAATTTCTTTTAGTTTGTTTCGGACTAGGAAATTTCTCCTCTTCCTTTCGGGATTAATCATGGCAGTAGTATGTTTTCTGCATTGTTGGTGTTGTACCTTTATGTATTCGGTATCAAAGTTAGTTGTCAGATTTACTAGCGAATGTAATGATGCTTTTTTTTGGGGTAAAACACAACTGAATAAAATGCTTAACATTCTGGATACTGAACCTTAGAGCAAATGGGTGCTCGAGTAATGTCTTCCTTTCCGATAGAGGAGACAAAATACCCATCTTATTTTATTTAGAGTAATTGCCGCATTTTGTATTGATTTTTTTACATTCTTTATAACAGATTGATTCCTCACTTAAACCCAGCGGAATGCATTTCATGAACTTAGTCGTGCGTACTCGCTTATTTGATCCCATTATAATTTCCTAAGCTTGGCACCTTTTATTTCTTTACCCCTTGTTTTCTCGTGTTGTAATTTGTTGTTCTGAATTTTTATTTTCTCAATGTGGAAAAGTATAATAACAAATCACATATTAACTAGTAAGGAAATAGTATGTAAACTTGTTTCGAATATGACAGACAAGATTATATGATAAACTACTGACTATGGGTGCACAAGTGGACTCTTTCCAAGTCTAATATACCTTTTTTCCCTTTTACTTGCTTGTTTTTTTAATGCCAGTTGGCTCAAAATGTTAAATTCACAGAGGATTCATTTAATCATTAATTTTTTTTTAAACATAACTTTCAGGATCTTTCATATTTAATTTTCTTAGGCCATTGCATTTGAAGAAAAATTGTAAGCAGAGTCGAAATACGGAGAAATTTTGCTTCCTTTTGATAATAAATAAATAAATAAACAAAATTGTCACTGTTTGAGTGTCATCTCAGTCAGATCCGTATAACTTACAAGAGAATGGATAAAAAAGAATATATATATATATAATACTTACATGCTGTAAGAATGTCTCTTAATGCCATTTAATCCATATTTGGATAGCGTGAAAATGGTGAAATAACATATTCAGATTGCTATACTATAATACCTCAAGTCCACGTATTCTGGGTTAGGCCTAACACAACCTTTTGGTGCCTAGGAACCCTTGGTACCTTGAGAACCATATTGATACTAAAGGCTGCAATATTATGAAGAATAGGCTTGCTGCGCGAGAAATTCTTGCTACAACGAGTAGGCGAGCAAGTCAGCCTCAGTGAGCCTAGCAATTTCTCGCCAACGAAGAATGGGGTTTAGTCGGCCTCCAGCAAGGACTAGAGGTAGGTATGCGTCGGTTCCGGTTTTAGCCCCGTCGATGAACCACATTAAATGGGCTCTGAACCGTTTCATAAATGGACTAGGTTATAGGGTGGTTGCGTCCGCCCCGCATAAGCCCACAGACCAACGGATTGGTCCGCATAACTCTTTTTTTGTCACATTCTCCCTCGCATAAGCCCGCGGACCAAGCGCGAACCAATTGAGAACGAGGCGCGGACCACACGGACCAGACACAGGCCACGAGGACCAAGCACCATCCCATATAACCCTTTTTTTTCTTTCATATTTTTTGAACTTTTTTTTATACCTTATATTATATATTTATATTTATAGTATATTTTATCTCGTAAAATATATATACACATTTTTCTTTAAGTATCCAATTTTCAAGTTAAATTTTAAACAAACAACAGTACTAATTACTAAACACTGCAAATATTAAAATTAAACATTCAATTTTAAAAATCTAAAATGTTAATTTTTTTAAAATAATAACATACAAAGTTACAAACCAATCACATAGTCATAACTCCTTTAATCATAAAAAATAGCAAGACTACTAAAATATAAATTAATAACTATCAACTATCAAACATTAAACATAAGCAAATCAAATACCAAATACAAATATAAAAAAAATTAGAATAAATCAACTCACTTATGCGGGCTAGCGGGTTGGTCCGCGAACTCGCGGGCTAGGCCCGTTTAGCCCTCGGGTTAAGCGCGTTGAAAAAATGTTCGCGGGTTAGCGGACTAAAATTTTTTTTGTCCATTTTCGTGCGGGTTGCGAGTTGGGCTTGTCCGCGGACCGCGGCTCGTATACCCAGCTAACAAGGACCCAGTGCCAAAACAGTGCAAAATGATGCAATTTCATTTAAATGGAACCCTACCCCTAGATAAACCCCTTTCCACTCATTTTTGGGACAATTTTTGAACCCTAACACCCCTCCCTCCTTCTCCTACCTCTTTACTCTCATCCTTCATCAATCTTACCTCCTCCAAGCTTCAATTTAAGAGATTTTTTATGATTTATGCTCTCTTCTTTCCTCCCTTCCATGTTCTTGAGTTTGGGTGTTATAGTTTCTCATTGTTGTCAAGTTTGGGTACTTTCCCATTGTTCATAGAGTTGTTCTAGTAGGCTTATAGTTTATTCATGAATCTATGTTGGTTCTATGACAGTTGTTGGTATCATTCCAAGCTTTCAAGATCAAGTTAGTAGTACCCACACACTCCTAAGGCTCAAAGGGTGAGTGGGTTCAAACTCATGACCTTATTTTTAGTCATTAGGACTACGGTATGCATGATGATTGTTAAACATGAAATTGGAGATGAAAATATGATATAAATATGATTTTACAAGTTATTCCAAGCCTAGCAAAATTATGATTTTGATTATAACATGCAAAATGTGCTTTGGAAAACCATGGAAGCATGATTGAATCTTTGTGTGCCATGAAAATCTTTTATGTGCTCATGAAAGAATTCACTAGAAAATACATGATTTAGTAAGTTTACTAAGGTTGTCAATGCGTTTTATGGTTTTATGATATTGTCACGTTTTCTAGGGATTTCAGAAAGCTTTAAAAAATATCAAGTTAAGTTATATTGGAAAGATATAGAGCAAAGTATGATTTATCCTTATGAGAGAGATGTTATTTTGATTTCAGAGTTATTACGATTATGAACCACATTACTTTGAAATATGATATTACAATTATCAAGTTTAGAAAAGCATGTTAGCTTGAGACATGGGTTAGAATTTCAAGTTTTTATGATATTACAAAGTATGGAATTTAGTATGATTCATAGCAACTGCCATATACATACTCTGGGATTTTGAAATGGTGATGCCTACAAGCTGGTGATCTTTTGGGCATGATTTCATAGCCACAGTTATGCTAAAGTCAAATTGTTAAAGTTATATGAATCCCTACCTTTAAGAGTTTTCTGAGTTTTAAGAGTTTTCATATTTATTTAGTTTAATTGCTAGTTTTGAATTATGAATTAGAGAAAAACATAACTGAGTTAACCTAGTTATCTCGTTAACCTTAGTATACCATGTTGCCTACGAAGGGAGATCACCCTTTTTACTTAGAGTCCAAGAGATGGAACCTAGTTAAGTGTCCATAGCTTGTCCACGACGGATGCGGTTCGTGAGGATCGTTTGCTATCAAAGAGATGCTCATATTCACGAGGGATTAAGTATCACGTTTTATACCTTTCTTAGAATTCTATTTCTTCCCCAATCCCCTTAAAGAAATTTTATTTCGCTTATGAGGATTACATGATTTGTTAATTATGAAATTTGTAAAATTTTTTTTCCAATATAGCTACGTACATAATAGTGAAAATGTTTTTACCAGTTGCATCTATATATTATGTATGATTATTGTTATCCCATGAGGGTGATGGGTGAGAATTCACTCACTGAGTCCGTTGACTTGGCTCTCTCCCTTCCTCCTCATAGTTGCAGATCCAGTTTTGCTCAGTTGTCATTCTGGAAAGCGTTCCAATGATGAGTTTTACTTTGTACTAAGGCTTAGTCTAGGATATGTTGCAGGATCGAACCATGCATCCTACTTTAAGATTATATATTTATTTTAGAGTTATGAACATCATCATATGTTTTCAGATTTCAAGCATTGATGTGAGATGTAAATTGTGTAATTAAAATTTATGTAATAAGCTAGAGCTGTATCCATGACTCAATCTTCATGTATTAAATAAATTTTCAGATTTTGACTAAGATTGTCACGACCAACCAGGGAACGTGACCACGTGAAGAATCTCATCCTCACGTAAGCCTCGTGACCTCTAGTCCCTCTATATGCATAAAATAATATACTTTTTACTCTGAAATCATGGTTTCATCTAAATCTCTATTTAAACTTTATATCTAAAATTATATAACTAAAAATATGAAGCTTTGATAACAATTAATCATACTCTAAAAATCAATTTAATTACAAACTGAATAATAATTTCATCTCTAGCTTTCATGTATCTTTAATCAAACTCTACAATTTCAATTCATACTTGTGAACTGAAAACATATACATGATTGTTCAAATACTGAAATTAAATACATAATCTGAAAATCTATGCATGACTCCGATCCCGCCTACATCTACCTGGAGCACTCTAATCTAACAAGACTCTAAACTAAGCCTTACTCCAAAGTAAGACTCACTACCAAGAACAATTGCATCTGCCAAACATGGGCTGAGTAACATCTATACTTACAACTATGAGGAGGAATGGAAAGGGGTGAGTTAATGGACTCATGAATGAGCTCTCACACATCACCCATATGGGACATCCAAAAGAATAAATAAATAAATAAATAAATATATATATATATATATATATATATATATATATATATATATATATATATATATGCAATATACATGCAATGATCATAAACCATTTGATATTTATGTGCATATCTATATAGAAAGATATCTCTGTATTTATGGATTCATAGAAAAACATCTCTAAATTCTTACTCTATCGAGAAATCATTTTCTACATATACATAACAGCTCTTAAATCAAATATTCTGAAAACATAAATACTCTCTAAAACATAAATAACGGTACTCTAATAGAGAAACATGGATCTCCAATTATGTATTTCATAACGATATATTCTCTAGCTATGCATGTCAACCATGACATAGCAAATCCTCTATGGGTGCCAGACATGGGCCTCACCCTCAAGGCTTTGTTTCTTCCCCAGACACGGGCCAAGGGAAGAACACGTATTTTCTACTCTATGAGATTTCTTCTAAGGACAACTTGGTATCAAGGTTAACGATCATTTTTCCTAGTCGTTAACTCACTGTTTGTTTCTCTTTAGCTACCGTCTAGTCTCTAGATCATAATTAATCATTTCTCTAAAACTCTCTCTAGGCTCTTTTTGGGTTTAAAACTCTATCATATAGTTACTCTATTCTTGAAATCATAAGATTTCTAATATACATAAAGTCATTTAAATCTAAAACTTTTGCAACTCTAAAGCTCTGGACTCATATAACTCTAACAATTTGACTTTAGCATAACCTGACTATGAAATCATGCCCAAGGGATCACCTTATAGACATTCTAATTTCAAGTCCACAAATACGAATTGGCAATTGCTATGAATCGTACTAAATTCCACACTTCTAAGTATGGTAAAAGCTGAATTTCTAAAATCTCTTTTCTCAGCCAACATCTTTTCATACTCAATAACTCTAATATCATACTTTGAAATGGAAACGTTTATAATTATAAAAACTTGACATTATAATTGTAATACCCTAGTTTAAATAAATGGGCTAGAAAATCCTTTTAAATTAGGAAAGACGCAGTTACTCTCGCTGTCATTTCTGTCCTAATTTTCTCTAAGTTGGACCCTACACGCCCTTGGAGGGCTATATAATAGAAACATTTTCTAAGGATCAAAAGTCCTGGTAATTGTTCCCTAGAGTGAAACAAGTTAAAGAGTGATTTTTAATGAATTTTATAAAATCCTTAAGCCTTTCGTTTTTAGCTCAAAAGTTTATAAAATTTTCGAGATTCTTGAATTTGAACTAAAACCCAAAAATTAGATTTTGATTTGTGGAGATTTTTATTTTTTAGATATTTTATTTGAATCCAAATTGGAGACATTCCCTTATTTACATTTATGTTTTAAAGTTAATGGAAGTGAGGTAACCATTCTGGTGAGCACTGGAAGTCAACAAAAACAATAAGGAAGTAAGGTACCCATTCTGCTAGTGCCAACGCTCAACAAAACAGGAAGGCGATGCGGGGAATAATTACACGCTTTCTGGTGAGGGTTGCAGTGCTCGCAGGAAACATAAATACCCCATTTCGAGGTCTAGAACCTTCAAACACTCAAAACACAACCCCTTTTCTCCCAGGACGCAAAAACTCTGCTCTCCACCCCTAATTCACTCACAAACTCCATTTTCTTCCATTACTTCTAATTCTAACTTCAATCTCTCACTCCTAAGGTTTTAAGGTATGTTGTTCTTCTAATTTTACTACTTTCCCCCTTCAATTTCTTCTTGTTCTTGGAGATTTAAGGGGGTGCTCACCATAGAGGTGTCATAGTGTTCTTCTAGCATGATTAAAGTTAAATTTAAGTGTTTAGAAGTTAATCTAGAAGTTTGTTGCTTCAATGATAGATACAGGTACCAATCCTTCTAGAACTTTGGTGGTCCTATTCTTGTGTCTTTTGCCACTCCAGGTGAGTGGGTTCACATCTAACTTCAATGTTGAGAATCCTCATTATTTTCATGAAACTTTGACTTATACTGTGATTTTTGAAACTTTTGCACAAGTATTTGATATCACAACTGGATACTATGTTTTGAATTGAATTTAAGAGCATACATATGTCTTGACAAATCTATGGGACCATTTTTGATAAAAAATGTTTCTAACCAACGTTGAATAATGAGAGCAAGTGTTATTATGATTGTATACTCTTTGGAACTGTGAATTCTACTTGATTGAGCTTAAACCCTACGATAGACGAATTGATTTTCAGAGTTTAGAGGTGATACCTGGATATACTGATGAAACTGAACAGTAGCTATAGAGAACATGCTGTGTGTACGCAGTTAATTGCTAACCTTGGTATCAAGTAGCCTAGGGCCAGAGTATTCAGAGAAGGGACCTAGTTAGGTGCCCATTATTTGTCACACTGGGACGATGATATGTAACGATGTGACCAGAGATTTTGTTATACTTATATACGTTGGGTATAACCAGAGCAAATATTATTGTTTCTCTATTGAGGTACCTGTTGGGTTGTGTATAGAGCAATATGTTCATGGTACTTTTAAAAGGTTATATGTATGAACATGCAAGCTGGTTGAGTATTATTCATATTATTTCAATCTTTTGCATACCTTTTGATGTCCCATGGAGGGGGTTCTAGGTGAGGACTCACTCACTAGGTTTTGATAACAAAACTCACCCCTCTTTTCCTTTTTCCCTGATTGATAAATATAGTAGCTGTTGCTTACACTTCCACCCCATCCTCTTCCTAGGCGTTGACTCTTAGTTGCTGAGCTTATTAGGTGAGGAATTTTGTGTTTTGTTCTAGATATGCTCCGGTGTGATGCAGGCATGGTTCTGGATGTTAGAGCACGTCACTTTTTGCATAGTTTTGTATATTAGAATGTTATTCTATGGATAACTTATTTTACTTTTCACAAACACTTTATATAAAAATGGACCTTATGTACATTTTGGGACAATCCAGTCTTGCATTTTGAAATGAATTATGAGATTTCATTTTCATGATTATGATATTAAAAGCAGGTGATTCTTATGTAGAAAAAAAAACTATATTATAGATCTTTTTACGTACATAGAGATGATACAGGTCACGAGGTTTACGTGAGAATATGGTTTCTCACGTGCCTCACGTGCTCAAGTTGGGTTATGACAATAATAGCATCTTAGTTCATGAAATTAAGTCATACTCGTTTGACATTCTTGTCAAAATATCTTAACTAATACTCTAAAATCATATTTGAAATCTAAGTCTTGAAGCACGTTTGATAAAATAACAACTTATTAAATTATATATTCTTGCATTGAATCTCTTAGAGTTGTGTCAACACCATATTTTTATCTTCAACTTATTTATTTATTTTTTGTGTGAGTTTGAATTTAAATTTAATCTCAGCTGACTCAAAAAATAAAATCAAATCAAGATTAAAACCTTAACTGACTCAACAAAAATCAGATCAAAATCTTAATTGATTCAACCTAACTGACTCCCAAAATCTCTCTACTCTTCTCTCTATATAATAATCATTCCCATCAAGAAAAAAGGGAGTAACACGGCAACAAAAAAGCGACCATACATTATTCACTCTCTCCTATCACCTCCATCTTCACCATCTTCATAGTCATTGAAAAAAAAAAATTACAGCCACCCTTTGAAAAAGAAAAAATCACAGCCTATCATCATATTCATCATCAATCATAAAATAAAAGCCTTCAATCCCATCACTATCACCATCACATAAACCAGGAACCCTCTCACATTCATCCAACTCAATTATCCTCCACCATCACAATAACCCATTAATCACAACCATCTCCAATATTACAGCATTAGGCAGTCTATCATCATCAGCCTCGCGCCCCGCCATCAACGCACGACCCCTGTGCCTCCACTGTCCATGTTTTTATTTGCTTCCATTTTCTATTAATTTGTTAATGAACCAGGTTGATTTCCATTTTATGTTTTCTTTTAATATTTTTTTTATTTCTTTTTCCTTTGGTCAGATCCCGTTTCACTTTCTTTCCTTTATCATTACTTTTTTCTTGTTTTCATTTTTTTGTGTCAGGATCTTTTGGCTTTACATTTCTTTGGTCTGGGGGTTACGTTCATTTTCATTTTTTTTATTTCATTTAAATGTTTTAATTTGGGGACTCAAGCTTTGTTATTCATGTATGGGGTGTTTTGATTTATTTTTTAGTGTAGGTTATTTAGATTTTTCTTTTAGAATAATAGTCTAGTTATTTTAGAAGTTTTGGGATCAAATATTCATTTCATGCGACAACTTGTGATATTGATGTGTGACTTATTATTCTAAAGTCTCACAAGAATGTAAAGGTTTATTGTATAGTTTTATGCTATCCTTAGTCTGCAAAGTGGAATTTTTATTTTGCTTTTAATAAAATCAACTCAACACATACGTATTTTCTACAAGAACGACGTGACTTTGAGTTCATTGCACGGAGGATACGTGGGTGTAGCCCATAACTATTAAGCCAAAATTAATTTTCCTTTACATTTTGTTCTCTCCTTTTATTCTTTTATTTTTTATTTATTTATTTATTTTGTATATACTTGTAACTTTTAAAAGGAGAAAATAAATATTATTAAGTTATAAGTGAATTTGCATAATGAACTCTAAGGTAACCGTATTTATACGGATGTATTAGGGTGCAATGGGATTAAATTTTCACCCTTCCCTAATCATAATTAGACTCCCGAACTCAAATCTTTTAAAAAAAAACCAGTTTGATCAAATTAAAGCTTTTCCAATTTTTGTCAGAATTAAAATTGGTAGCGACTTCATTTTAAAATTTATTTCTTTTAGGAATAAATTTATTTGTTGTCATTTTGTTATGGTGCCCTCCATGGGACCTTGTAACAAGTTGCATATAAAACATTTCTATAACATGCAATCTATCAATCATGGTCCCATGGTTTTCTAAAATATATTTTTCATTCTATTGTCAAAATCGTGCTTTTTATCTAGCTTGCCATACTTGCAAAATCATATATATATATATATAATATCATACTTTCATCTCTAATTTCATATTTAACATCATCATGCATAAACATACTCATAATGCTTAAAAGTAAAGTCATGAGTTTGAACTCACTCACCGTTTGAAGCCTGAAGTATGTGGGCACCACCATCTTGACGTGAAGAGCTTGGAATGACACCAACAACTGCCATAGAGCAACTTTGATCTTGAAGGAGAAGGATTTGGGGTTAGATTGAGAGAAGAAAAGAGAAAATATGTTTGGGGGTGAGGGTTTTCGGATTTTTTGTGTGTTTCACGAGTGGGGAGGGTTTTTATAGGGAAAGAGGGGCCATTTAGCAAAACTGCGTCGTTTTGATACTCGCCGTCATGGGGGACACCACTATATCGGTCTAGAGGCCTACGTGACCGCTATAGCGGTCGGAGAACCCCCAAAAGTGCCAAACCTCACCCCTAACGGCTATAGGGGTCTGACCGTCAGCGGTGAAGGAACACCAATTTCTACATTTAAGAGTCTTTTAAGCATCTGGGCCTCCCCACATGGGTGGGTCCTGGGGACCCTGAGCAATATGAAACTTGTCCAAGAACACATGTACCTGGGTATCACAAAGATCATGGAATAAAACAAGTTTACGATCAAGTATATTGAAATAGTTCAGTTTTATGAAATCAATTATTATGATTTAAATATAGAAATTGATATTGATTTAGAGAAAATCATGTTTTAATAATGAAAATCGTGTTAATTTATGCATTCGGTGAGTCACTCTAAGTATCTAAAAGGCTTACGATGACGACACCACACCCGCCACATTTCCAAATTGTCATGACATATACATATGATTTTTATTTTCCTTAAAAGCATCTCTAACCAACCTTCAACACAATTTGCATTTGTAATTAAATGACATTTGATTTGGAGGGAGTGGATCTGTATTTCAACATTGATAAAGCAAATGTTATACTTGTAATGAATTCACTAAAATCCAAGGAATGGGGAAGTGCATAAGTTCCTCCTTCCTGTGGAAATTAACACCCTACAAGCTAGAAACATAAAACAATGTACTAATATTGTACAATATCATTTTGTTGAGAATCTAAAGATACAATCAAGAGTAGAATTAAAAAAAAAAAAAATCTGAGGCAAATTTCACTGGCCATGGTTCACAAAAACGCATTGCTTTTGGAAGATATTGCACAAAGCTGGCTCAGGAAATGAAGCCATAGCTGGATGTTCCCACCCTGTGGTTGTCGTGGATGATGATGGTGATGAACTCCTACCCTCAATATTGCTACTGCTGCTATAATGATTTCCATTGTTGTTATTATTATTATTATTATTCTCTGATGTTCGAGCTTGCATTGTAGTAGCATCCGAATACAAAGGCTGTGGTGATATGATGAGTGGTGATAACAATGGAATTGCCTTTGAAGCCTCACCAAAAGGGTTAGCGGGTCTTCCACTTAGGACCTTATCAATCTCAAGAGAAGCTGGTGCATGTGTTTGTAGCCTTGTGGGGCACCCTCCTCCTGCTCTACCTGATCTCCTTATCAACTCCCCTTTGTTCTCCTCCATCAAAATATAATGTTGCTAATTTGATTGCTTGATTTGCTTCAATGAAACCTTATCAAGTTGCAAGAATAATTCAGCTCTATATATAATAATATATGTATGTTCCTTCCTTCTTAATAGCTAGGAAGGTATACGTACATTCATTGAAGATGATAATTTCAATCAGTGTCATATATGTTGCAATTGCAAATGCAGTTTCAAGAGGTCATTTTAAAATAGATGGATGGGGAAAAACAAGACAAGACATGGGGTGGTTGGTAAACTTGCTTTTCCTTCAGTACCGGACATCGGTTAAATAGTCCTACTTTTTGGATGGTCCTTCGCTTTTCTAGGAGGACCTGATGTCCCAGTAACCTTTTATTTATTCACTAAGTCAAACTTACGTTTTTCATTTTTTATTATTGTTAATCCTTATATGGAAATTTTACAGCCAGTGTTCACTGGTTTGGTGCAATCCTGATTCTATATATATATATATATTTGCATTTTCGTTTAACAAGTCCGTCCACATAAATTTAGCTGTCTTAACTTTTATTGTGGTTGTTTTTAGTTAAATCGATACATTTTCATCCATGCAGGTAATTGTGATCTTATAATTACTTACAAGTTGTTATGACTTAAAGAGATTAATCAAAAATAAATTCTTAAATTTATTTCTTTTACACTTATCTTAACAAGTGTAAATGAATCACCTTATTTTAAGTATAACTTGTAATAAAAAATTTATCGAGACAATTTTCGGGAATAAAATTAATTATATCCTCGAAATAATTTTTTTTTCCTCAAGCCTGCCTTAAGCTTTGTATAAATTTTCGTATGAAAAACTTGCTTCAATAACTTTTTCACTCTATTTTAAGGGATGATGTGCAACCCTTTTGCTTTATCTTACATGTATATATACTTATCATAAAATATATATATATATATATATATATATATATATATATATTATGTATCATAAAAAGTTATCAGTAAAATGAAATATTTGATTGTCCTTGGCGACAAAGGTGATCATTATATGTTTAAGCTTGAATTGAAAACCCAAATGAACATTGCACTTATTGCCAAACTTTGGTTCAGATGCTGTAGTATGTGACCTTTTTCATATAATGTAACTTTCCTATAATGTTGTAGCATCTGACCATCGAAGGTTTTAGATTCTTGATTTTCGTATTCATTTTTAATCCCTGAGTTCTGTTTATTTTACAGAAGAATTTAGTGTAGAGAATGTTCGCATCCCATTTTCTTGGCTACTGCTCTACGGTCACTGCTGTTAACTAGCTAAAATTCCAGAATCTTGAGGCGCCAATTCAACAGCAAAGAGTGCATTTTAGTATATGTATGAATGAATTATGATATAAATGCTTACTTTAGAGTAAGAGAAAAGTTCGTCTCAATTCACACGCAGGTTAAACTATATAATTTATTCAAGTATACTTGAAATTAAAAAAAAAAAAATCAAATTTCCTTTAAGCTTCTATAAGCCAATTGAACTAAATCATTGAGTTTGGAGAATTTTCTTACAACTGAACCCTTCCACATTAGCGCAGAGAGCATGATGCAGAGTCTATTATACAAACTAAATTTTACACTATATTGGAAATGATCTTCCTCCCCGTCTAATTATTTGGATGCCGACACAAATAGGGCCAAAAAGATATATTGTATGCATAATACATATAGGAATATACAAAAAAAAATGTAGAAACGACATCTTTTGAGGACTTTCAATTTGCCTGAAGAGTTCGCCCATGGTTTCCTTCATGGCCAACTGCAATATGTGGAAATATCACATGAAATGTGTGTTTTCTGTAGCGACAGAATAGTTTGTATAAAATAAAAAAGAAGACACATGATAGTGTCATACACATATACATATTATATTAATTGATAATAATCATTAATGCTTTACCTTGTTGAGCATTGGTTGTTTGAAATGAATTACCCGCGGTAGTAGTTTTGACTGCACATTGTTGTGATGGTTCATCATTCCTTAGCAAAGAATTCACAGCTCCTCTCACCTTCTCCATCACACCAGCATTATGAGTAGCTTTCCTAGGACTCATTGCTTCAGATATCACCTCAGAGAGAGCCTTCTCATCACCCCCTGGCTCAAACTTAATCTTCAAATACTCTTTCACTGAAGCACCACCATTGGGGCTGGTATTCTTCCCATTCACAGGAAAAGATGAGGATGATGTCAATGAAGCTAAAGAAGGAGAAGCTTGGGGGAAACATTGGCAGAAGGGGTTCTGGAAACAGCAAGGCCTTGAGTTTTGGAGGATATAGAATTGGCTGCATCATCATCTGACCCTTCAGCATAGGCTGGTATAAGTTTCTCGGATACTTTTTCATTCCTAGTTGTGTTTGAAGCAGGAGGAGGAGTAGTAGTAATTGTTGTTGTTGAGGGTTGAGTAGTTGTTGTGGTGAACTTGACAGGACTCAGTGGCTTGTGATCTTGATCTTGTTGCTCCACTCTTGCTTTGACATTGGTCTGCAAAACATGCTTCTCAGAGATTACTGGATTTGCTCTTGGATGCTGCCTTGCATTCTCTTTGTATACCTCAGGTGCCTCCTCTGATTCGTACACTGAAATGTAAAGTGAGCTATCTATGACAAAATGATGAATAAGTAGTAAAGAACAAGTATTTGTGTAAACATTAATGCCATACTGCCAAAAAAACCAAGTTGAATATTTTATATCATAGTAGTTACTAGATGAAATAAAATAATATGATGTATATTATCCAAAGGTATGTTTGGTTAGAGGTAAAAATAGGGTAGAAATTTTTATGGATAATTTTTATCTGTAATTTTACAAACGAAACCTATCCATAAAAATTCTCACTCCATTTTTACCTCCCAACCAAAATACACCCCGGTGTCAATAATTAGGCCACATTACTCTGATAACTAAATTCTGGCAAAGTTTGTGACTCCTTGATATTTTCTGATGCTAATGAATAAACAAAAGGCTTCATGGATGCTAATTACTTGGAGCTCCAAGGTATTCTGCATCAGCATCTTCTTCCTCTACATCTTCTAAGCTGACACCCCATGAAGGAGTGACGTTCTCATCCTCCTGCCTTCTCTTGCTGAGGCTGTAGCGCAGTTTCCTGGCCTTCTCCTTCACTTTGGTGAGAACTGATTTCTTCTGATAGAGGCCATGGTCTTCTTCCAGGTCATGGTGCTTCAAGTAAGGAGAGAAGGGGGAATTGGAGGTGGGAGAGTAGGATGGTGACCTCTTAGCGGATTCTCCTCCTGTACGTGCAAACAACAACTATGAATATTCATATATCAAACAGAGTGCACCATTTTCTTAATTACAATTGCACTCACACGTTGTTTAACATTGGCTGTTTTTCATGGCAGAGGCATACCTTTCTTAGTTACTAGAATAACATAACATAATTAAGCTTTGTCTAAAGCCATGATAGTTGGTTAATGCTGTCAAAAGATTTACCTCGGAATAAATGTTCCATGGTGCCGATGCCATGACTTCCTGTAGTTTCAACATGATTGGGTGTGCGTACGGTCAAAGGCATTTTTTTTTTTTCCTGACTAGTTAATTTCCCTTGAACGCAATAGTTTGTCACAGCTTTTGCAATAACAGTGCTTATATTTGTTCTCTTTCAATGGATAATAATAATAATAGGCAGGAATTGAACACAAAAATGAACCGTGCTCAAGCAATTGATTCCGGGGTTCTAGCACAGCGCAGTGATCTAGAGGCTAAAACATACCGCGGAGACACCCTCGGGGGATCATTTGGAGACAAGCAAATTTTCTTGCTGCCATGCCTCACAAATAAGCACTTACCTGAAATAGTTATTTGACCAGGCCTTGATCAAAAGAATTGCTGTTGGAACATCTTAACTCGTAAATGGAAGATAAATTAACAACCTCAACAGTATAGTATGGCAATATATTAATACAATATACTATGATTTATGTGGTGTGATATGAAATATAAAGGAGCAATGCCTATTTATAATCATACTATACTCTTACTCTTAATCCTAATTAAATAAAGAAACGAATCATGAAACATAAGAAATAAATCAATCTTAAGAAATCATCTAAAACATGATATAAAATATTATAAAATATAATAGAGATATTACTAAATGTTTCTTTTTTTTTAACATAATTATTACATATTTCAAATCATGTGTATCAGAGAAAAAGGAGAGAGCGTATGGTATATATATAAGTGCAAGCATAATGATTGATTTAAAATAAATAAAGATCAATGCGGATTAAAATGTGCTACAACACTACAATAATTTTTTTTCCCCCGGTAATGTACAACACTACAATATAATATAACAACACGTTAGTATCTAGTACAAGATTAAATAAAAACAACTAAAATGTTGTCTGGCAATCGTAACAAGTCAGAGTGAATTAACATTTTCCTATTCAAAGTTTTCTTTTCCAATATGAGCAGTAAGATGGCATGTATTCTTTGAGAAAAAGAATACCAACGATTTAACTTAATTATGATGATAATGAATAACATATACAATTACAAAGGGCAGTAATGATAAAGGGCGATTGGCCTCATCAAAGGCATATCTGAAGTCCGCGGTGGCCAAGTGGTTAAAGGCTATCTATCTTCAAAGTTCCAATTCTAAATAACAATTGTTCAGATTTGCTTTCAGGAAAGCACCAGATGCTTAGACTGTTGAACATCTTCAAATCACTTGTAGTCTTGAACGGCATCAGTTTGCGCTTCATGGTGCTTCTAGAAGATCCAATCAATCAAAAATTCCTGTCTTCCTTGTTATCAGACAGATTCAAGATCAAGGCCAAGATGCTCCTATAACATGCCTGCAGGATCAAATATAGCCTTACACATTAGTGATGGCACACACAAGATTATCTGTTGTTTCTCTTTAATTAGTCAAAATGTCAAATCCTACTATAACCAGGTTTTTTGGCAAGTCCTCTATCACACATGAGCTTCCGCACTCCTGCTCCATCAGCCCAACAACCTCCTTCATTCAATACATTTGATAGAAGAATGTAAGTTGCAGGATCATTAGGGTGCAGCTTCAAAAGTTTTTCAGTAGAGCGTAGTGCAATTTCTTTATTTCCATGAACTTGACTAGCACTTAGCAAAGCCTTGTAGGTGGATGGCCCTGGTTCTATCGGCATGTTGTCAATAAAGGACTCTGCTTCACGAAGATATCCAAACCGACCAAGAAGATCAACAATGATAGCATAATGTTCCATCCTCGGAGGGGCAAGTGTCTCATCATTTACCATCAATTCAAAATACTGCAGTCCTTTGTCTAGCATGCCGACATGGCTGCAGGCAGTGAGAACTGCCAGGAAGGTGGCATCATTGGGTTTGATTCCAGCACTTCTCATTTCCTCAAACAGTTCAACAACCTCCCTGCCATGACCATGATGAGCACATCCTGACAACAGTGAATTCCAGGAAATCACATCATGTCTATCCATTGACGAGAATAATTTCTTTGAATCATGGATATTGCCACATCTTGCATACATTGACACAAGCCCATTTTGCACATTCAAATTTGAAGCATAGCCATAATTGATAATTAGAGCATGGATCTTCTTCCCAGTATGAAGCGCTGAAGCAATTCCTGCAGCGCTCAGAATGCTCGTGAATGTAAAAAGGTCTGTTTCAACGCCTGCCTCCCGCATTGAAGAAAATTGGATCAACGCTTCCTCTCCATCCCCTAAGTTGGAAAGACCAGCAATTAGTGCATTCCAGGAGACTTGATCCCATTCCCTCACACTAAAGCAAACTTTCCAAAAGTCGTCCAAGCTGCCATTACATTCTGAGTAAACGGTCATGAGGGTAACCACTAGATATTCATTAGCTTCAAAACCTTCTCGTATCACTCGGCAATGAATTTGCTTGCAGTTATCCAAATGATCATGCCTGGAAAACGAGCTCAGCAAACTATTGTAAGTGACATGATTAGGATTAACACCAAAACGCAGCATTTCTCTAATCAAAACCATTGCCTCGTCCAGTTGATTGTTTTGTGCATAGCCAGAAACCATGGAAGTCCAAGTTATAGCATTTCTATCCACCATATGATCAAAAACTCGCCTTCGAAGCCTCAAGATTCCTGCATTTGGAATACACGTCAATCAAATTCGTACCAAGGACAACATTATGGCCAAACCCCAATTTCAAACACAAACCATGCAGCTGAAGTCCTAGCTCATGCTCTTCCATGTGGGAGCACGCTACCAGAACAGCCGATATAGTGAATGGCATAGGATCAATCTCCAATTGAAGCATATCCATGAACAAATTTACGGATACCATAGGGCACTTCACTTGCAAATAACCCCAAATCAAGGAATTCCAGACAACAACATTCCTCTCAGTCATTTCATCGAACAGTCTCTGGGCTTCGGGCATAACACCACATTTGCCATACATACTAATGAGAGCACTGCATATATGAACGTTGGAACAAAATCCCAGCTTGATGGTGGCTGCATGTAACTGAATGCCCAGATCAAGAAGAACCGATTTTGCGCAAATGGATACGAATTTGTTGAGAAGGAAAGGAGAGGATACTGGGTCACTTCGCAAATGGTGCAAGAGGTGCAGATGGGTGGGGTCTAGCAGGTTTCGTTGTTTGCAACCAAAGATTTGACAGTAACAATAGATAAAGTCGTGGTCTTGGCGGGTGTCTTTGTGCTGGGAAACGTGGGTCGTTAAATCTCTTGAGAGAACAACAATGGGTGCTTTTGGGTGCTTTGGTATGAGGCAGTGGAAGAAAGTAGAGACTCGTCTTAAACTCATTTTCCAACATCATATTCATTGGATGTCATTCCTATATATTTATTGTTACTCTAATTACATTAAATTTTTAATTAGTTTTATCATAATACTTTTATTTAGAAAATAGAATAAAATCATAACTTTAATTTTGAGATGATTATTGGTGTCTGATTAATTTTGAATCAGAATTTGATTAAATATTTCATTTTTAAAAAAGAAAAAAATGAAATATCTACAACTAAAAGAAGAATTACACTATCCCCATCCTCTCTGTAAAAAAATGGGAATATTGTGAGTTAAATTTGGTTGTTTTATAATGACCAATACACACAAAAAAAAAGAGTTTATAGCTATTACAAGTATTGATAATTAATATATTTGATACACTTACTTAAATGTAAATATCTTTTATATTTTATTCGATCAATATTTAAATAATATAATATTGAGTAATTTTTGAAAAATTAATAAATAAAATGAAAAATAATAAAGACGTATTAATAAATCGTAGTATATAAATATGTGTCTTATTTTGTAATATTTGGCATTTTATAATTAAAAATTTTAAGTAAACAAATAATACCATGGTTCATTACTATTGACTAATAATTTTAACCATAACTTTTGTTTGCTATCATTGTTCTCAAAAATTATTAAGATAGTTTGATATATTAAATTAACTACTTATCCACAAAAAAATTTAAAAATGCTATTTTTTAATCCACTATTGAACAGTATAGAGGTTTAATTATTTAATTTCTATTAAACAAATTATACTCTAAATATTTCCAAATAAATAAAAAAAGTAAAATTTAAAACCATGGATAGACACACATTTTTGTCTTTCAATATACTATTCATGGCACTGCACCTCTATTAAATATATAAATAATTCAATGTACTAAATTATTTTAATTTTTAATAATAGCGACGCCGAATAAAAAAATTTATAGTAAAAAATAAGTAACCGTTGATAAATCCTAATATCATATGTATGTTTAATACTTTTGAAAATTATATAAACACTAAATGATAAAAATACTAATATGTATGCTGCATATTATGATTTAGTAATTTATCTTTTTATTATTAATTTTTATTTGTTATTTTTTAAAAATAGTCAGTACTATAGTGTTTAGATATCTATCATTTTAAGAAATTTTTTAACAAAACAATTCAATAAACATGTGGCCATACTAAATATATAAAGTTTAAATACCTACAATATATAGTGATTATATAAAAATGAGATATCTATTAAATATTTTAAAATAATTAAATTAATTTTTAATTAAATTAACAATAGTAAGTGTTGAAAATATTTTTATGACTAATAAGTTATATTAATTATTTATATAATTAGAAAACAATAAAGGTAATTTGGTAAAATTCAATAAAAGTTTAATGTAATTAGAGTGACAATAGACATATAAAAGTGACAGTACTCTCTATATTCTTCACTACATACATGATACACCGTTGATGGGTCGTTGCTTGAATTGAATATATCATATCAACTTTAACAAAATGTTGCAGTTTTTTAACTTGAATTATACAACCGATGTTGTTATAATTATTGGGTGATAATTTTTAAAGTGACATAAATTTCTGTGGCATTGTTCCTTGCGTGAAGACCAGGGTATCTGCAAGCAGCATGGACATAAGAGACAAACATGAAAATTGCTAGGGTTTAAAAATTGAGTAAACTACACTTATCTCTTGGAATGTATGGGGGTAATTACATTTATCATTTTTCTATTTTAAAAAATTACGGTGATATTTTCTGAGATTTGGGATGATTATTTTTTTTGTACAATTACATAATAATTATTAATAACAAAATTATAATATGTGGATAATATTATATATAGAGAGAGATTGAAATACCTCTATTTTGTCATAAATTATAATTATAAGTTTCATCTCTATATATGTAATACCCTAGTTTTAAATAAAAAAATTAGAAAATTTTTTTTTTACTAGGAAGGGTGCCAATTACCCTTATCTGTCACTTTTGGTCCTTAATCTCATTAAGTCTAATCTTACATCTCCTTGGATGGCTATATGATAAAACCACATTCTTACAACTAAAAATCCCTACAATTGTTCCCAAAAGGAAAATAAGTTAAAGAGCAATTATTAATAAATTTTATAAAACCTTTAAATGCTTCATTTTTAGCCCACAAATTTAGAAAATCTTGAAGATTTCCGAATTTAGAAAATAAGTTAAAGAGCAATTATTAATAAATTTTATAAAACCTTTAAATGCTTCGTTTTTAGCCTACAAATTTAGAAAATCTTGAAGATTCCCGAATTTGAATTAAAACTCAAAATTTGGATTTTGATTTGTTGGGATTTTGATTTTTATAATATTTTATTTGAATCCAAATGGGGTATTTCCTGATCTACATTTATATTTTAAAATTAATTGAGAGTAAAATAAATGAGAACATTTATATAAATAAGTGAGTATTGAGACAACCCAAATGCCAATGACAAAATACAAAAATTGGGTGAATTGTCACCGCTATAAAGGTCATAGTGTGTGAAACGGGGTTTTGGGTGGTCTAAGGACCGCTATAACAATCGTAAGTGGTATGGTGAGGGCACGAGAAGCCCTGACGCCATAGCGGTTCCCTGGTGTGGAAATAGTGCGAAATGCCACTGTTTCACGTAATTGAACCCCCACCCTTTTTAAACACCCAAAACTCAGGATTTTCATCCCATTTCTAAAACCCTTTCTCTCTAAACCTTCCCACTCTCTTTCACTAAATCCAACCCTAATCATTCTTCCTCTAAGAGATCAAATGTGAGATTTTATGGGTTTTTATTGTCCCTTTCTTCTCCATTTCATATCCTAAAGTATGAGTTGTTGTTTGTCTTCATTGTTGTCAGTGGGGGTGCTCTCCCAATATTGTTAGAGTTATTTTAAAGTTATCTAGAGGCGATTAGAGTTTGATCATGACTCAATGTTGTTCTATGACAGTTATTGGTGTCATTCCAGCTCTCAAGGTCAAATTGGTGGTACCCACATACTTTCGGCTCCAAATAGTGAGTGGGTTCAAACTTATAATCTTAGCTTCATCATTATAATTGTGTTTTATCCATTATACCACTTTGTCACTACCCTATTAGAATGTGTGGCACGGAACTCTCATTCCCACGTCACCAAGTAGGCTTACGTGGAGATGAGAGTCCTCACGCCAGTCACATTCCCTAGTTGCCGTGACAATATAATTATAAGTTTTATCTCCATTTTGCTATATTTTGTCATTAATAATTGTGTACATATCACATATTATCTTTTTCGTCACTTAAATTGACGAACCAGGATTTGCATGGGAGATCAATGTAATTTTAGTAAACATCAGGGTGGCTAATGAAAATTTTACAAAATATAATAGTATCAAGTGTAATTGCACTAAATTTGAAGGGAGGTTGGCGTAATTTCCTCTTAATAGTATATAAATTTAATTTTGGGATTTTCCTTCAAATACCTTTTTATATCCAATTATTGTAATTTAATCATTGATCATAAATAACTTGGATTAGTGATACATATGATTTATTTTTTGTCATAAATAACTAAAAGTTACCATAGTTGAATTTTATAGGGGTACAACTTGCGGAGGAACCTTTAGGTTTTTGAGGCATTGGATTTTCACCAATATTTGCATTGCTCAAATCAACATTCTCACTTCCGCTTAGTCCACCACTACTCACGCAGGTCATTCCTTTCAAAGAAGAACGTTCCTTTACCGATTCATTTTTACATCCCACAGCTTCGGCAGATCGCTTAGCCTCGTCATCTTCCGCAAAGGCGCTTGATCAGTGAGCTATTACACACTATTTTGAGGGTGACTGCTTCTAAGCAAACCTCCTAGCTATCTCTACACCCCTACCTCCTTTATCACCGAGGGCTAACAAGACAAATCCCTTAATTTTAATATATTAACAATTTAAAAATTATCTATAAACATTTAAGAATATATTATCACAAATAAAATAAAAGTATTTGATTCAATCACCAATTACTTTAAAGTCTTCCAAAATAAAAATATTTGTAAAACTTTTTTATAATGGCAATATAACAAAATTAAATCTCATAAAAAATCTCAAAATATATTATGTATTTTAAAAATAAATTTAAACATCTTTATTATGTAAGACCATCAAAACATACATTTTGGGTAATAGAAACTAAAACATCCGTGAAGAAAATGATGCAAACAGTGCAAAAGAAGAAACGAATCTAAACCAATTTAAAGTATTCAAAAGTTATTTCAAGGTAAATAAACTAAAGTATTGAACAAATCAAACCAAATTTTTTGGGAAAAAAATCATCTCTGAATAAATATGTTTTTTCCTTTGATATCCAATGATATCGGGGATTATTAATTTGATATATTTTAAATATTTGGGTTAGTGGGAGATGTGATTCATTTTCAATCATAAATAACTAAAAAATATCGATATGATTAAATTTTATTGGAGTAGTGAAGGAAACCCATAAATAAGTGTAAACTGTAAAGTTTTTTTTTTTTTAAATTTCTCAGGGTATCTATCATGGATGCAGTGACTAATCCTTTGAGTGTGGTAGAATCATTTAAAGGGATAAACGCTAATAACAAGTTTTAAAAAGATCTATTTACAAAGCGAAAATCAAATCCTCAATATTTGGTTAAAAAGGGAGAATGTTGCCCATCTCACCTCTGTATTCTAAACTGTAGAGTCACCTAAGTGGATAATATTAATTTTCCTAACAAAAATTGTTAAATTTAAATATATCATTCACGTGCTATGGAAAACTTTTGGCCCTATATTTTCAGAGAATATACAATGAATGTGTTAAACGGGGGCGATGAATGATATGACACTAATCTAGTCATCTAGACGAATTAATCTCTCCTCCCAATCCCATATATATTTTCCTTTGCTTTTACTCCAACCTTCTAGAGTCTCTTACTGAAAAAAATAAATTATCACCAACAAAAAGCAAAACCTAGTTTATCATAAAAAAAAAAGCGATACTGATGGAAAAATAATAAGGATAAACTTTCGCTATTACTTAATATATTTTGATCTCTGTACCGAAAAATTTTGGTAGACCTATATTACTTAATAGTTAATACTATCAATCAACGCTAATCACATCGCATAATTTTGGATTTTCAATTTCCTTCACCAACACACAAAAACAAATCAATAAGAAGAGAATTGTTTTTTTTTTCCGTGTTTATAGTACATAGTACATACAAATAAAACACTTTACAACGTATATAGACGAAGGAAGGAAGTTAACGAAAGAAAAGAAGAAAACCCAACAAAAACCCTCTTTCTTATCTTTTCTGAGTCTGCGACACGACACAACACACACTCTCACTCCAACCAAACCCATGTCTTCGTTCTCTTCCTCCAACAGCCTCAGCGGCGGTCGTCTCTCCAGCCCCCTCCCTCGCCGCAGCCGCCGCAACCACCTCCCCCCACCCTCCTCGGTCAAATGCACGCTCCCTTCCTCCCATGACTCCAACCCAAATTCTCGCCCCAACAACCACCCGCTCCTCAAAACCCTCTCCAAAACCATCGCCATCTCCTCCGCCGCCTCCATCATCCTCCACACTTCCCCTCTCCGCTCATTCCTCCCCTCCGATTCCGGCATCGGAAACGGTGGCGGCGGAGGTGGAGGCTGGTTTGGCGGAAATGGCGGAGGAGGAGGAGGAGGCGACGGAAACGGAGGCGGCTTCTGGTCGCGCTTCTTCGCTCCCTCCGCCGCCGTCGCCGACGAATCCCCGTCGCAGGATTGGGACTCCCACGGTCTCCCGGCGAACATCGTTGTCCAGCTGAACAAGCTCAGCGGATTCAAGAAATACAAGGTCTCCGAGATTCAGTTCTTCGATCGGAGCAGAAGAACAAGGGTTGGCTCCGAAGATTCGTTCTTCGAGATGGTTTCCCTTCGCCCCGGTGGGATATACACGAAAGCACAGCTTCAGAAGGAGCTCGAAACCCTTGCAACCTGTGGAATGTTCGAGAAAGTTGATCTGGAAGGGAAGACCAATGCTGATGGAACAATTGGGGTCACAATCTCATTCACTGAGAGCACTTGGCAGCAAGCAGAGAAGTTCAGGTGCATCAATGTGGGTCTGATGGCTCAGACAAAGCCTCTTGAGATGGACCCTGATATGACTGATAAGGAGAGGTTGGAGTACTATAGGTCCCAAGAGAGGGACTACAAGAGGAGAATTGAAGGTGCAAGGCCATGCCTGTTGCCAATGCCTGTCCACATGGAGATCCAGCACATGCTCAGGGAACAAGGGACTGTGAGTGCTAGGCTTCTGCAGAGGATTAGGGATAGGGTTCAGAAGTGGTACCATGACGAAGGTTATGCTTGTGCTCAGGTTGTTAATTTTGGGAACCTTAATACCCAGGAGGTTGTTTGTGAGGTTGTGGAGGGGATATCACTCAGTTGGATATTCAATTCCAGGATAAGCTTGGCAATATTGTTGAAGGTAACACTCAGGTGCCTGTGGTGCAAAGGGAGCTCCCCAGACAGGTACATATGGATAAGAAGAGATATGTCATATTGAAGGCTTAAAATTTTTTCTATGCCAGTTTAGAAGCTATGATGACTGTTTGTTATCTGCATAATTGATTTGTTTAGTATGATTTGTAGCTAGTTTGTTTGATGGGTTTCAGTTGTTAGGGTGTTCTTTGATTACGATTTGTGATTAGTTTGTTGGGTCTTGAAGTTGTGCATTGGTTTAAAGTTACACACCTGATGGATGTTATTTGTGTTGGATAACAGCTTCGCCCAGGTCACACTTTTAACATTGAAGCAGGGAAGCAAGCTTTAAGAAACATAAATTCCCTTGCTTTGTTCTCGAATATTGAGGTGAATCCCCGGCCTGATGAGAAGAATGAGGGAGGCATAATTGTTGAAATTAAGCTAAAAGAGTTAGAGCAGAAGACAGCTGAAGTCAGTACTGAGTGGGGTATTGTCCCTGGACGAAATGGGCGTCCAACCCTGGTATTTCTGTCAAACTAAATGTCAATTTTGTTCATCAACCAAGGAACTTGGTCTTTTCAATCTGATTGCTTTATATTCAATATTTTGTGCAGGCATCTCTCCAGCCAGGTGGAACTGTTACCTTTGAACATCGGAATTTGCAAGGATTAAATAGATCCTTAACTGGTTCTGTGACGACTAGCAACTTCTTCAATCCTCAGGTACTCTTGAGCTAGTCCATTTAGTGTACTTTGTTTTATTTTTGGAACATTTTTGTGTCTCATCCATGTTGCCATTAGTGTCATATCAATGTCTTTCATTATTTGTCCTAGGATGATCTTGCATTTAAGCTAGAGTATGCGCATCCATATCTGGATGGTGTATATTATCCACGCAACCGCACTCTGCGTGTAAGCTGCTTCAATAGTCGAAAACTGAGTCCGGTATTTACTGGGGGACCAGGGGTGGATGAAGTACCCCCAATATGGGTCGATCGAGCTGGTGTTAAAGCTAATATTACAGAGGTAACTGCACTGGTTCTTTTACATATACACATAAGCCTTAAGTTGACTATTTGGGCTAGTGGTAATTTGTTAATCATAATTTTTATGTCTTGTGTTTCAAGCAGAATTTCACCCGTCAGAGTAAATTCACTTATGGGCTAGTAATGGAAGAGATAACAACACGTGATGAAAGCAGTCATATCTGTGCAAATGGTCAAAGAGTATTACCTAGTGGTGGAATTAGTGCAGACGGACCTCCAACCACTCTCAGTGGGACTGGCATTGATCGCATGGCATTTTTACAAGCAAATATCACGCGTGACAACACACATTTTGTGAATGGAGCTGTTGTTGGAGAAAGAAATGTGTTCCAGGTTACCATCTCATCCTACACTCTTGCTTTTGAAGTTGTCCTCGTGTGAATTTTACTTTCTTCTCCTTTTTGTGGGTTTTGGAAATGAAGACTGGATAAATTAATTATAAAAAAATTGGAAGATGTTTTTCTACATTACATTTTGGTACGAACCCAATCTATAGCTTTGGTGGGTAAGAAGACCACCAAAAGGTTAAAGGTGCAACAAGCATCAAGCAGGGGCAGAAGCTGTTGTTTCTATGCTGATGTCATAATCTGCCTAAATGTTTGCAAAATTCTATGATCTCTACATATTTTTTCCGCTCAATCCTTCTAAATGTCTCAACAGTTGAAATACGGGTGCAAGTTAAACAGAAAGGGCGCAAGTTAAAGGAAAATTAAACGTTATTCTCTTATCCCTTTTCAGTTTATCTGTAATATATAATTATTGACAATTTTTTATTTGACTGTTGACTAAGGTAAATATAATTTTTCTGAAGTCTCTAGTGTTGCTCCTCTGGCATAAATATAGAAGGTGTGCATAATAAATAACGTAGCAATGAAGATATTAATAGTGGGGACCTTAAGGGTATTCCATGAATTAAGTTGGTAGTCTTTATAGTGTAGCTAATGTTAGTTAGATACAATCCCTGCGACTCAATAAAAGGTTAGATCCTTTGAGGTTGATACCTGGCTGGATTTAGCAGGATCCCATCTTTTTCTGGATGTGGAAGCAATATTATATGATATTGGGTACATGGATAAATTGATTCCATTGGGCTATATTTAAAACCAAATTTTCAGCTAAGTCTCTTGGACGAAGGTTCAACTTGCATAATCTTAATCTTTGAGGACTAGGTATTGTTTTCTAAATTTCTGGTCCGGAAGTCAGCTATGTCTATGCTTTCTGCTGAGACAGTTTTCACATATGCAAACTGCAGGTGGATCAAGGCCTTGGCATTGGCAGCCAGTTCCCCTTCTTTAACCGTCACCAGCTAACTCTGACTAGGTTTATCCAGTTGATGTCTGTGGAGGAAGGTGCTGGTAAACCACCACCACCAGTGCTTGTCCTCCATGGCCACTATGGTGGCTGTGTAGGTGACCTTCCAAGTTACGATGCTTTTACTCTCGGCGGGCCTATTCGTAAGGGGTTACAACATGGGTGAGATTGGAGCAGCCAGAAACATTCTCGAGGTAGAGACAAGAAGATGCAATCTTATGATTTTCTCATAATCCATGTACCTTATAAGTGTTTGTGCAACAACTATCTGATTTCTTTTTCTTTGCGCAGCTTGCAGCTGAGTTAAGGATACCTGTTAAAGGTACACATGTGTATGCTTTTGCTGAACATGGCAATGATCTTGGGAGTTCAAAGAATGTGAAAGGGAATCCCACGGAAGTCTATAGGCGAATGGGTCATGGGTCGTCTTATGGTCTTGGTCTCAAGCTTGGTTTAGTCAGAGCAGAATATGCCGTTGATCATAACTCAGGAACTGGTGCTTTATTTTTCCGTTTTGGAGAGAGGTTTTGAGGTGCAAATCAATTATATTATATTACATTGCTGAGTAGGTTTTTTAATTTATTGGTTTGCGGAAGAGTTCTTTGCAACCAACGGTTGATGATAGAGCAAGAGGATTTTATAGATGATTTCTTCTAAATGTAGAATTTGGTTTAAGTGGACACAATGCTGATAGTAGGCTTGGTTTTCTCTCGGGATTTTATGGATGCTTCATGCTTGAATTGAAACACGGAAGAATTTTATTAATAAAAGACAAAATGCTGATGATAGACTTGGTTCTGCCAGTTACCCGCAAATTTGGTATAGGGTTCTGTGAAAATCGGATGACACATCACCTTGATGTCTGCTATTAAATGGATTCTGGACTTGTTTGGATGTGTTATAAGTAAAGAAAAGAAAATGTGCTTTTCTAATTGAAAAATATTTCACGGCGAAAAAAAAAAAGTTAAAAAATATTTATGAAAAGATTTAAGGTTGATAATATTTTTAGAAAAGAAAAAATAAAAGAAAACATAGAAGAATAATGCTAGTTTCTTAAAAAAAATGATGTCATAGTCAAAAGATATTTTATAAAAAATTAAACAAATGCACTTTATTTTAGGGGCTACCACATTAAAACATCGATCCTTACAATTATATATTTTTGATGAATCATTACATGCATCTTAGTTATCTTTATATTGTAAAAGTATGCTCTGCACATCAATCGTAGTTCTTAAAATGCAGTGGTATGAATTGTTTTTCCTTTTTGCGAAAAATCATTTTGTCTCGTGAAATCAAGATTTGTATTATGAAATATTAGAATTCAATAACTATTTGCGAAAAGATCTTCCCATAAGTTGGACTGTTCATTTCCCAATTTGATGAGTACTTGATCATGTAGTCTTACCCTTAGTGGATTTACCCAATGAATTATGATGAAAACTAGTTTAGATACTAAAATAAATTTTAGTTTAAACATAGATGGTGCAGAAATAAACTCACAATTCATGGACCATTCCAAATATATAGAAAAATAGAATAAGAAAAAGGAAAATAAGTCTTCTTGGGTAGAAATTTCACATAACAAAGTTATTTGTGAATTTTCACTGATGATCACTCTTTTGTGGGACCCAAGTTAGGATCCATTTTGTCAATCAAGGGTAAAAATTCACATATGATATGATCACGTGGAATTTTCATTTAGAGAATCCGTCCCCAAGAAAAAGAGAGTTGCGTGAAGATTTAATAGAATCCAATGTTAGACCTATGCTCCATTTTCGAAATCAGCATAGAAATTTTCGCTAAACAAATGCAAACGTGATATAAACAGACAAACCAAATGAGTGTCATTATCCCCCTACATTTCTTTAGGTTTCACTTCACCAAATACATCAATGATTGAAGTTTCAGTGTTCTTCAGGCAGTCACCTACCCACCTTACCCAAGACTGGGAAAATAGATAAGATAGAAAAAGGAACGATATAAATAATGCTTAATGTCCACCAAAAAAAGAATTAGAACCATATAAAGCCCTTGTGCTCACACCTCACAGTGAATTGGGTGACTTGTTGAGTTCCCAAGAGCCACCAAGAGATATGCCTCCACATAAAGCCAATGTCTTGTGCTATGAATTTTATCTACACGCCCATTGGAGCAATAAACTTTGGCCTTTGCACTAAACCAGCTTGGAACCCAACCCTTTTGTGCTATAAGCCTAATTCCTTCTTTAACTGAGCCAGAGTGGCTTCTATATCATCAAGGTTATCCTCAATGCTTGTGTTTCCTTTGCCAGCTTCACCTTGAGTGCCTTTATTGGGTGTGTCTGTCCCATACATATTAGAAGCATTTCCTCGCTGAGACGTTTTATTACTGTTATTTAGATCAACTTCTGTATCAACAATATTGAGTTCTTTCTCAAGAAACTCCACAAATTCTTCTCCTATTTCCTGAAAAGTAAAAGTTCAAATTGAGTCCTCGTGTACTAAAGTTTTCCTTTTCCTTTTAGATATATGATATATCAATTGTCAGGAAATAAATAGGATTTTATGCACACATCAGAACTCAAATCCAAAACAAAATGATAAATTATGTAAGAGGGAAGTCTCACCGCCAATTCCTCCCATAGGCTCTTTGGCTTTCCTTGTGTAGCAGCATTGGCTTCCCAGTTCTTGAATTCTTCCTGAAGATCTTTAAAGAAGTCCTCTGAAATAACAGATAATCAGATCTCAAACACTACAATAATGCAATTATGAAAGAGTTGCAATATACTAGAATAAATGGGACACAATCGATGTCCAACAAAGTTTGTAATGAATGAAGGTTAAACTCATGGTTGACATGATCACATGATGTCTACCAGAGAGTATATATCTACCTATTGTTATGTGAACATCCCTCAAAAAATTACCTGCAGCATTAAGATGTTGATCATAAGAGGATTTGAAAGGAAAAATAAATCAGCTAACTTAATAAAATGATAGGACAAAAGAATATAAACAATACGAAAATTATTTCTCAAGTGTCAAACAATTTAGGGGAAAGAATTAGTATTAGAAGAGCGTGCAAGGGCAACAAGAAAACATAAATAATTGAAAGCCAGGGTGTGCAACCAAATTAAGTAGCTTGCATCTTTTTAAAATAAGCAAGAACAGTAGTATCTTGGTTTAAGATAATCCAGTCCAGAAGACCAGAAGTCCAGAACACAGCCAATCAGGATTTGATATGCATCCTGACAATTTTCAACTGCACAAAAATGCATGAATGGTCTAGGCCTAAAATCCTTCTCTGGAGAACTCTCGAGTCTCAACTGAGCTGCATCATTGGCAGATTCCAGAGGCAAGTTCCAAGAATACTAAATAAAGCCAGTTTGTTGAACAATAAAATTAAGAATGCATTCAAAAGTAGATGGAAGTTTGTAGATAGATAGTAAAACTAGATTATATATGATTATAAATCTTTACCTAATCCATAAAATTCTTATAGTAAAACTAGATTATATATGATTATAAATCTTTACCTAATCCATAAAATTCTTCTTCATCTTGTTGATTCCTACTTTGGCTTCTTCGAGAAGAGTAATATGAATAATCAGAGCCATGATTTCCTGAATCATATTTTCTGCGGGAACTAGAATTTATCAATGTATTGTATGCATGCTTGATCCTCATAAACTTCTCCTGCGCCTTATCCTGTGAAAAGAAATTTAATATATAAATGAATAAGCACTACACATTCCTCCTATTATACTATGGATAATTATTAATACATAAATTGGAAATGTAGTAAAAACCAATGTGAGTACAAGACATACAATCCAAGATAGAACAATTACACCTTCGAGCGAATATTTTCAGCATATCACATACAATGTGCTCGTGCTACATACTTTGTTCATATTTGACTAAAATTTCCTATTCATGCTAGTTATTCACTCAGTTGATCAAGTTTACATTTTTCAGTTTATGCTTGCATCATTTTTGGGAGGAACTGATAAGGGACAGCATTCAGGCAGTTACCACTGAAGTACAAAAGTTTGATGTCAATACCATCATAACGAAATTATCACTACTATAATCTTGGCCTGAGATTTCAATTCACCATGTAAAACAACTAAAAGAACCTAGGAAAATCCAGGATTGGAAAACAGTAAGCCAATCACAAGTGCAAATGGATGACTATCATTAAGTTGTTTCGACACACCCTGATACATGCTATTCTTATCTGATACGACATTTTCAGTTTATTAACAATCCCACATCTGCAGTTCTTACTACTTAATAGAAACAAAACTCAGAGAAACAAACAACAGGAATAGGGATGGTGTTATGCCTATAAAGCGCACACATACTATTTTAGTTCTCGAGTGACGTGCTAATAAGTAATAACACACATGTATGCGTTTGATTTAAAATTGATTTTGTCAATTCCAAAATGAAAGAATATGATATAGACAAGGTCATTTAAAATTTAAAAAAAAAAAAAAGAAATAAAACATGCAAAACATATATTCATGTGTTATTTTGGTCTTAACCACCTGTATTTGCAGTCCATTGAATTTCAAATAATCTGGCTTGTGTCGGGTTAGCTCCCTATGGGAGTAAGTGAAGCTCCCCCAACAAGCTTTTCCCATCAACAAGACTTACCTTGTTTAAGAAAAATAAGTGCTGAACTACAATTAACTAAGGGTTGGTATGTGTGTGTGTAATTATGACAAATCAATAATTTTTTTTTATTTTAAATTATATAAAGGCCATGTCCTTGCCCTGTAATTTATATAATTTGCCAGGTCTCATATGTGTGTTGTATCCAATCATCTATCCGTGTTAGTGATTGTGCTTACAATGATTTGGGGATCTTACTACTTACTACAAAAGCCACCACAATGCAACCATTTTGGTTGCATCGCGCCCATTGCAGCTTCCATTGGGCCTTTTTCTCTTTAAGGAAATCACGTCGCACCGATGGCAGCCGCATCAGTTGATTCAATCCCCAATTTAAAGCCATTAGTCTATCCAAACAAAGGACAAAATCCCTAGCTATAAAAAATTTCCCCAAATCATGAACACCACCTATGGTTCTTTTCACATATAGCGTGGGAAAATAGATTTGCTCCTAGCACTAAAATTTCTTATTGGTTAACTCTAACAGAATAAACATCCATGACAATCACTAAACTTCTTGATGCCTTGCCTTAACCTTAACATTTCCGAACAAACACAAACTCCACAGACAAATCACAAATGGAGAGAGAGGGGAATAAGCGCTTAACATACCAATTACCTCTTTATTAACATCAGGGTGATACTTGAGAGCAAGTTTCCTATAAGCCCTTTTGATTTCGTCAACAGTTGCGGATGGAGACACTCCCAGAACCTCATACGGAGACTCGCCACGGCTTGCTCTCACAATCATTCCTCTATTGCTACCTCTTCTTTTCTGCCCATGATCCCTATAGCTGTGGCATGGTGAGTGGACCAAAAGGGGATTGAGGCCACTTCCATAGCTAAATTTGCAACTGGGTATGGAGGAAGGTGATGATGTGTTTTGGCTTTGGAGGCATAGAAGAAAGGTAGGTGGAAAAGAGCTTAGAGATAAGTGGTGGTGAGTGTGAGTGGGAGAACAAGAAGAGAGGAAGTTGTTTGCAGTTGGAGGGAGAGCTAATCCATGCATGTTAATCAACTTATCCCCAACTGAAAATCTTTGTTGTCTCATCCCCTCGTGGTTGTGTCTCTCGTCATTTGAGAGTGTTGTGTTGTGGATACACCTTGGACAGTGGAGAGATACGACACCACTCTCCTTAGTTATTACCTACCCAACATGAACGAACGCCTTTGGATTGAAATTCGGAGCTTCCTCTCGCACTTGCAAGTAACTTACAACGACCCCGCAAAAAATGGGAAAAAGGGTAAATAGCAACTACCTCATTTTTTCAAAAGAAGAAAAACATATATTTTAACTTTACCGGCTAATTCTTATATATTACATCGACAGTAATTTTTGTTTCTTTTGATTAAAAATATAATGGTGTAATCACATCTTTAAGAGTGCGCACAAAACAAATCTTCCATATGAATTACTTGTCAAGTCCAACAATTTATATTTAAATCGTGCCCCACTGTTTATAGTTTGAGAGTAGCACCTAAAGGATCTAATTTGTACAATTGTTAGTTCATAAGTCTTGAATAGATATCAAACCAACTCTATATATTTTTGCTTTTTTTTTAGTTTGTCAGAAATAATCATTTATTTTATTTTGTCAAAAATGAATAAATTTTTGGAAGTTCCTTGTTGCTGTAGATATAGGCCTCAATTATTTGATTGGATAATATTGTTTACTGCGTAACGGGCTGATTGCAAATATAAAATATTACTACTCCATAGTGCTGTCTGTCAGCCACGGCGTTGAGTTTCATATTAAATCCGGCCGGATTCTGCATGCATGTTATGCTATTTATAGCGTCTTACAGACAACGACCAAGAAAAATCAACTTCGTGCAGACCCAAAACAAAAAGCGTCTTCACATATGTCTGCGGTTAATTTTGTGTGGGATCTTCCCTCTGGATATACTATAATCAACGGGTCCTTCAGATATCAAAATGCCAATTGCCACCGTGAAAACTGAAAAGCATGAAATTTTTGTATTGGAAGCCAAATATGATATAACTCTCAACGCATTGATTGCTGGGCTTTTATATAAGATTGATTGTTATGGATTTTGTACACGATTTAAACATAAGAGGAACCATTTGATCACCTGACTTTAATGGAAGCCCTCACTGCATCGTGCCGGGGATATTGAACTCGGGCAAACGCTAGAAGATTGTGCAAGGAAATTTACACTTTACAGTTTACAGTATTGAGCCAAGCCTGTACCATGATGCTTGCATGATAGATGTTCTTGATCGAGGAGGATAACTCAATGAAGGATATTGCGTTATCCAGGCGATGCCAATCGAGCCTGTTCAATTGGCAGGGGTGCTTGTAGAAATCATGGGCGCGTGTATCTTGCAGAAATAGCTCCTCAGCATTTGTTGGAATCAGACCGTTGAAGTGTGCTCATGCTTTGAATCTCTTAGCTACTTTTTACTCATCTTCTCCGTTTAAGATATTCAATGCACAAAGCTATAAACGATTGCCCAAACTTAAACTAGCCTTATCCCCGATATGACGGGCGTCGAAGAAGACGGTATAAATAAATAGTAATAAGTTTACCAAAAAGAGAAACGAAGAAAATCTAAAATTTACAAACTGCAGGAGTTAAATCATTCTTCCCTGTACAAAATGCTCGAACAGATATAAAGGCATATAATGCCATGCCATAGCATGGCTGAAATGTTTCCTTATTGTTGTCGAGTCTCTTATTCAACTTTGCATTGGTGCTGAAAAAGAGAATTAACATATTCAGGAGTACAAAATAAAATAGACTGTACTTACGAATCAGAGTAACAGTTAATAATTTACTTTAGAAACAGCTGTCATCTAGATAGATCACGTGCTAGATAGAATTTTCCTGCTACCATTAGGTGACAGGATTCAGGAGTAAGATGCATAACAGGAGTTAGTGAAACAGCTGAAAAGGTGCATACTAGTAATTTCAGTTCAAACTGTAATTTCGCCCCATGGTGTCTGCATATACTTAGCTCAGGATCCAGTATGTGAAGTCGGCCATCAGTGGAGCTACTTCCGAGACTTGAAGGAATGACCAATAGTTAAACCTTTGAATCTACAATAAGAGAAGCATCACATTCACAATCAATTACTTTTCTGCAGCCGTTCTAAGCGTGAAGTTGAAAAATACAATTAAATAATTCATTATCAGCAAGAACTGTTGAAGAATCTGGGCAATGATGAAGGAATCAAATATACACACCTAGCCCAGTGTCACAGGAAATTCCAATGAAACATATTTTCAACATTAGATTAGACAGCAAAGAATAATATCACAAATCATAAGATTTGTGAATCAAAAAATCAACAGCAGATCATCTATTAAATGGTATTCACCTTCAAAAGCTATAAAAGATAACATAACAGAATTGCATCATTTGACCCCTCATAACTTATTGGATGTAGAACAAAGAGAAACGGTGAACGACAGCATCAAAAATGATCCACCAAATCATTTCCATTAACTTGATCTCATATGCCCATAAAAAGTACATGACACAAGCACAAACTCTTCACATGCGCCCAAGCAAGCTAAATTGGTCTCACAGTAACTTTTTGGGTAAAAAGTCTTTATCCCTTCTCATAATCATCCACTCCCTCGGCCCTCAGCACATGCATATTGTACTCAAACGACAATATAAAGAAAGATGTTTATTGCTCATCCTACTTCTGAAATAATTAGCACGCCATAAGAAATTAATCAAAAAGCCGTGTATTCAATTTGCTCTGCCCCAATACATCATTTTAATACAAAACAGAGTCTATCATCTTTGAGGTCACTGAATCTGAATAAGTTAGAGAAACACTAACCTCTACGTTGCTATTAGTTCTGAATATTTGTCGAAGAGCCATCCTTCAATCAATCACTTTTTTTTTTTTTTTTGGCTTTCATTCTATTACATAATCGTTCACCTTATATATCATATTTAAAGGAACAATAAACTGAATAATAACGAGGCAATGACTATGGTAACTGAATCGAAATATCGAATCATTATTCCAATTGAAACAATGAGACAACAGTAAGAAAACTAAAATTAAAGCTAACAAAAAAATGCGGTGTGATGAGTGCTCAGTCCTCACCTTTTACAGTGAGATGGAAAATTTTTCTACAAGTAGAATCGAATCACTTATCACTAGGAGTAACGCTATGAGTGTGAGTGTGAGGGTACGAAACAACCGAACCGTACTTTTTCGCACCGGACCAATCCCGTTGCGGGTTGAAACCGTGGTGGTTACCGACGGCCATCCCCATCGGAGGCATCCCGAGCACCGGCATTGGCATCATCGCCGACGGCGGCGGATACGGCATCGGAATCGGAACCGGAAGGTGTCCGTTTCCGTGCGAGTGGCCAACGCTTCCTCCGCCGCCGCCGCCGGACTCGTGCAAGCTCTGCGGCACAGGCGTGGACGCGAACAACTGGTCCGATGAAGAAGGACCTTCGTTGGACAAGCCTTGCATTCGCTTCAAGTAGAGACGATACTTCTGGAGATGGCTCGCGACGTTCTCGCGAGTCAATCCTTCGACGTTCATCAGCTGCATAATCGTCTTCGGCACCGCGTTCTTGATTCCGAGGTGCGCCACCACGTCGACGAACCGCTTGTGAAGCTGCGGAGTCCACACGAGGCGCGGCCGCTTCAGCGACCGCGCGGACGAATCGTCCGCCGCCGGAGCAGCCGAATCGGCCTCCTCCGCGGCGCCGTCGATCTTTCGGAGCTTCCTGGAGTCGTAGCCGGAACCGTCTCCATCGGGATCATCGTCGGCTTCTGCGGCGACGTCGGGCTCCAGCACCGTGGCGCGGTCGTCGTGATTGAAATTGCTGGATGAGAAGGCCTGTGAGGAGCCGCCACGGATGAAGGAGATGGTGTCGTGCGAGGCCCGGTTGACGTCTATTAGCGTCCGGTAGGGCTCCGGCGAGATGCTGAAGGCGGAGGCGAGCTCCGGCGGGATCAGCGGCTGAGAGAGCGGCGGGAGGTCTTCGGCGGTGGGGAGGCCGAACTCCCACTCGGCGACGCGCTCGTCGTCGCCGCCACCACCACCACCACCACCTCCGTCGGCGATCTTAACCTCTTCTCCCATGTTTTGCGGTAACCGTTTTTCTGACAGTGTTGGTTTTTGCGCGCAGTGCTTCGGAACAGATTTTGTTGCGCGAAACGGTTTTGGAGTCTGCGTTTGGATCCAAAGTCAAGGCTGAAGGGAAGGGAAGGGAAAAATAGGGGTTCGATGGAAATTGAAGATTGAGTGCAATTTAAAGTGCAAAATGGAGGAAAAAAACTATCTCCATTTAGATGTAGATTTTTGGTCACTGTCAGGAGCAATATATTAATATTAAATAATGCGCTTTATTTTTATTTTTTTAGTGTATTAATTTGGGCTGTGGCATTTTTGGGAAATTGATGGGAAGAGAGGAAAAAGTGCAATATTGGGTGCCAACGTGGACGACTTAGCCAGATATTTTTGATCTTCTAAATATCTATCTCTTCTCACTCGTCGCCGACTGATTTGCTTCCCTTTTACTCGCTCCTTGTGTGGCACACGTGTCTCTGCCAACAGTTGAATAGTGCTACCCTCCAATCACGTGTTGCCGTGTCATTTGTGTGGGTCACTACCTAGGTATTTTTTTTCATCTGAAGAACCTTAGGAGAAAGAGAAATATTTTTAAGGGTATGTTCTGCGGTTAGTTATTTCTTTGTAGGGCTGAGTCGAATTGAGCCAAGCTGGGTCGTTAATATTGAGTATGATTTATTAATAAAGAGCCTAAAATGTGAGTTCAAACTCAGCTGGTTAAAAGTTTATCAACCTTAGATTAGTTTATCAATTGACTCATTTAAATATGAATTGAATATTTTAGTTTAATAAGCTATAATTTTTATTATTAATACATAATTTAATTTGAGCATAATTTATATATCATACACAAGATATAAAAAATTATAAATATATTAATTTTTCATAATCAACACACCATAATATGTAATACATTTCATACATATATATATATATATATATGTATGTATACACAGACAGAGAGAGAGAATTAATTGTCATACATCATTTTAGTTTGCTAATTGACTCATTTAAATATGATTAGTTAATGGACCATATGCTAATTTTTTATTGTTTGATTGTGTAAAAATAATTACAATATAAGTGTATAGCAATTACACTATATATAGATATAGCAAGTTAGCTCAGGAGCTAGTAAGTCAAACATGTTAAAACTCTAGCTTGACTTATTTAATAAATGAAGTCAAATTGTGAGCTAAAGCTTAACTCATGAGCTATTAATAGACCAAGTGGAAAATAATTTATGATTTGACTCGATACACATCCACTCTTATTTATCAATATTAGTTATTCATAGTTTATCTATTTTTATAAAATTATTAAATTGTATGACATCAACTTAACATATTCCATATTATAATATGAAAATTTTGTATTATATAATATATTCTAATCAAGTTAGTTATAAATACTAGAGTAACTTAAAAAGGAGTAATGAACATTGTATAACAAAAAATTATAACATTTTTACATTTTTACTTTGTTGCCATTACACATAATGAGTGAATGAGATGAATAAGGATTATAATTACATTTTGTTGGTAGCAAAGTGACAAGTTCAAAATTGTTATAATTTTTTTGTTATATAAGTATCATTACTCTTTAAAAAAGATGTTAATTGTACTAATATTGGATGAATATCAACTCACACCCTATCATCATTAAATGAGATGTAAAGTCTACTTAAATAGGATCCACTATTCATTTAATAGTGGATGAGGTGTAGTTATATTAAGTTTTACATTCTATGAGGACAAATAACATAACTCTTAAAAAAGAATATTTTTTCAACCACTCATACCTTAACACTTGTGAATAATCTATTACCCTTAAATTTTGTGTTATCCCTACTTAAAAATATAAATTTTAATTTTTCACTTTTAAATTTAATTAAATGTCTATAAACACCCATTTTTTTAATATTGGAATAATACCACCCTTGAAAAAATGATCCAACACTCTTTAGTAGTACTATTTGCTTATGAATGAATCTCAGACCGTAACTAGTGACGGAAGAATCCAGACCCAATTTGCAATGTTCGTGGGGACAGCCCCGCCGACAAAGTGAAAACACTTTTTTCACTTTAGGGGCCTTTAAATATTCGTAATTTAGTAGATGGTAAGGAATTGGGGCGCTTCGACCTCATAATATTAGGTTTCTTTTGTTGGAAGGTGCCTGAAGAAGATTAAAAGCGTGAATAAAAAAGGGACAAAAAAGAGGCGAGTGAGTGAATGAATGAATAAAAGAAATAGAAAAAAAAGGAGATTCTTGGTAGACAGCTGGAGAGGGTGAACCAATTGCGTGGACGATTTGGGACGCTATCCTTAGGTTGATTCTTATTGGTTGAGAGTTTGCAACACTCCATCGTCCGTCATCTTTTCTCAATCGTGCGGCGGAGAATCCTAGGACGCCTTCACCAATTGGCAAATTCCAAGGCGAAGGAGAGCACACCCCATTATTCCTGTATTTTATATTCCTGTATTATATATATATATATATATATATATATATATATATATATATATATATTTTTTTTTTCTTTCCTTTTTTCCTTTTCTCATCTACTGTACAAGTTCTTACATTATTTATCTTGTAGAACATGTGAGTACATTTTAAAAATTTTGATAAATATCTTTCTTTAATATAATGAAAATGCCAAATAGTAAACAAATAAATTTCGATCATATTAAATCATAAATATGTTTTTTTTTCCTTACAATTTCTTTCAGTTTTACACATGAATATGATATTTTCATCGAATCTAATATTTAAAACAAACACATGAGCATAATGACTTCCAAACCTTTTATTAATTTTAATATAAGGTATTTACTCCAAAAAACAAAAAAGAAAGTAAGTTGCTAACACTCATTTGGCGGTTTTTGTTAGGTTCTAGTTTCTTCTCTTAGTCTTAATTATGTAGCATACTAGTATAATAAAATAAAATAATAGAACAATTCCAAAGAAAGAGACATCGAGTATTGTTTATGACATATTCGCGGAAAATATAAGTAAAGGAAGCAAATAAAAAATGTTTTTTAAGGTATAGACTTCAAAAACAATCTTTTTCCGGGTAAGAATAGGATGGGAAGAAGCAAAATAGTAAAATAATCTGATATTTTCCTCTTGGGATCTGATATTTTCTTCGTTTGGGTCTGAGTATTGCAACAGTCTGTATAGTGTTTATCCATTCAACATGTTTTCTTTTTGACCCCACTGAACCTTGTGAGCTCACAGGCCTATACTATAGCAATGACATGTAGTTATGGGGGCCTTATTACAACTCTATCTAGGAATCAGAACTCGGTATAAAATGTAGCCCATGAGTCCATGACCCAACTTCGTTCTATCTACTTCCTATGTTATTTGAGTAGTCCCTAGTTGTCATGGGAGAAACTTGGGCCACGGCAGACAAATAAAAGAGAGACAAGAGAAGGTGATTGTGATTGCTGCTGGCAGCAGATGAGCCATGGCCAACTCATCTCCACACATTGCTTCTTCCTTTCTTTCTTCAAGTTTCCACTCAAATTCATACTTGTGTCTTACAACTAGAACTAAAACTAGAACTAGATCCCTTCTATCTCTGACACCTATTTCCCACAACCTTATCCAAACCAAAAACTTGACCATTTCTCACAACCAATCAATTCTACTCTCTCAGAAAAGTAACAGACTTGGTCCAATTTTTGCGGCTGCTGGTGCTGAAGATGTTGTACCTTCGGATGCTGCCGCTGCTGTTGATGATGCTACCCAGCAGTTGGTCTCCAACACCGATGCTGGGGTCTCCACAGTTGTCTCAACCCTTCTCTTTCTTGCCTTCATTGGGCTATCCATTCTCACTATTGGGGTAAAGCCGTAAAACCAAGTTCTCCCTATTACTCTTCTAAGCTTCATTTTTTGTTTATGGGAGGGTGTGTTTGTTTTGTATCGCTCGCAGGTTATATACTTAGGGGTGACGGATTTTCTTCAGAAACGAGAGAAGGAGAAGTTTGAGAAGGAAGAAGCGGCTAACAAGAGCGGGAAGAAGAAGAAGAAGAAGAAAGCAGTGAGAACCAGGGCAGGGCCTAGAGGATTTGGCCAGAAGATTGATGAAGACAAGGAGGATGATGATGGTGATGATGACTAGAATGGGATTTTGCATGAGCCTTTTTCATTTTTTTGCTTTCTATGGTTACCTTACCTACCAAATTACTTGTCTTCACAATGTGAAATGTCTTAACAAAGGAAAGCAAGGGAAATCACCTTGTGAGGGTGGAATTCCTGATAATGTCCCTTCGCGAATTGCCATGCTAATGCTATTGTTTTTCTGCATTACCCGTTTATTTTTAACTAGGATGAATCATGGTTGTGTTCTCTCTTTATTATGGCATAATATCATAAATATTCCAATTTTTTTTTCATTTTTTATGATAATAACGTGGACTAAGGGTGATTATACTATGCGGCCTATTTTTGTCCCAGTATATATACACACCATCCTTGGAATTTTTCTCCCTCACGATAAGACAATGTTTGACTTGAAGCTGTACGGATTTTTTATGGCTAGAGTAGTGAAGCGTGAACCATTAAAGCATGAAAACGTTGCTGCTATAAAAGTAATGGAGTTCTTGTATTTCCTTTCTTTTGCATAAATATAAACTGATCGTACAAATATACTCCCTAGTAACAGGAAATATAAATGTAATTGAATTTTTTTGGTGCTGATGGAAAAAGAAAAAACTAAAACTCCAAATTAGCCCCTCATATTTATAATAGGGTACAAAAAAATGAAAGATTATATATTGACAGTTTGATCAAATTCAAACTATTTGAGACATCAACATACGCTTTTTATAAGCGGTTGCTTAACCTACTTCGAACAAAAGTAACGACGATAACAAGAACTAGTTCGTCATGTTTATATTGTGAAAAGAAACTCAGCATAACACCGCTGTCACAACTCACAAGATATAATAATAATGAAAGACAGAAGTAAACCAACTCGAAAATTGGGGAATAAAAAAGTCAATAAACCATCATACATTGCAAGAAAAAACCCTGCCCTCACCTAAACATGAACAGCTCTCCAAATGGCAACATTTTTGTACAGTCGCGTCAACTTATACACTAGTACCTCACCATTTTATAAACTTAACTTTACATCCTTAAACAGGCTTGGCTTGTGTTTTGTCATCTTTTATCTCCTCTGCAGGGGCATCAGGTGTAGTACACTAATACACATCTGACCCTCTACCTCACTTAAAATTCTATGTATAAACTTAAGACTACAAAATGTACACTTCATTACAACCGGCAATATTTTCTTTTTATTTTCCAATCTCGGCTACAGCCCATCTCGACAGACAGGTATACATACCCTCTGGATGCAGGAGAGAAAGAAAAGGGAAGAGGAAGAAGCTCACACTAGCCTCAGTTAGCTGTACAAACAACATCCTTTTTTTTTCTATGCCCACCTAAGCAGCAGGATGAGGAGACTGTGCAGCAATTCTCCTTTCTGCAAGAAAAAAAGAGAGATGATCAGTTGGCATGCTTGCATATATGAAACTCAACAAGAACTTGCAATTAAATGCACAAGGAATAAGTACCTCCGGCAGCAACGAGTTTCTCTACACGGGCAACGATATGCTTTCCGTAGGTGTACTTCTTCAGTGCATTTAAATGAACTTTGATTCGTGAAAGAATAAGCTCACGCTGTTGGTCATCACAGGTCTCCAGCACCTTTTGCACAACATAATTTGCAAATTGATCTTTCATCATTGCCTGTATAATAGTGACCTCATTTATCAGTCACGTGAATGGAAAAGTAGTATAAATTTTCCGAAGAGATGTCATTTGTTACACAACTAGAGCATCTGCAACACTGATGATCACAATCATAATTGTAGCAAAAAAGTTAACTGTCATTCTCCTTGAATAAAACAATTGGTTAGGTCAAAACACAAAAAATGTGAAAGCTCATCATTCTGTTCAAACATTATATAACGTCCAATGCATTGAGACAATTTTTTGAAAAGGAATTCCCAGGACAAGATATTTCAATTAGAGTAACATCTACCACGATTTAAAAGCTAAAATTAGATGGATAATTTGATAATCGGTGGTTAACCAAGATCTCTGACACTCCAGCCTCCCTCCAGTTCACTCTGGGTATGCCAAGCCTATTTGAACATAATTTGGCTTTTCTAACCCGACTAACATCACATTACCACAAACTTACTTGACTAAGGCTATGTTTGGTAAGAGGCTAACCCAAGTGTTTACCCTCCAACCAAATATAGCCTAAGTGAGTAAAACAGCGCCATTCCACAATCATGAATACACCTTTAAGAAATCTTACATATCATCATATCAGCAAGATTCCTCAAACAAAGGGAAATTGGTTATAGAAGTTAAAAATAAAATTAGAAAAGGACCTGAAGAGGCTCATTTTCATCTGTGGATCCAAGCATCTCATTCACAAGTAACTGGCGTTCAGATGGACCTCCAAAGGTCAAACACTTCTCTACAACATTTGAGGCAAACTTCTGTTGACTCATTTGGACTATCTTGCCTGCTAATTCCTTGATAATAGCAGAACGCTCATCAGGCTTGCCATGTTCAAGTACATGCTGTTACATAAGAGAAGAAGATGGAATAAAACGAGATCAACTGACAGGTATAAATGACATGTTATGCGGATGTCATTTCAAGGAATAAAAAATTTGAGCAAAGAATACTAGGTGAAGCAGGGATTAGAAGCCCATATCACAAGAGAATAAACTTGGAAGGCATATTATAAAGCAAAGAGGACAACATGTTATAACATAAACCAACAGATCGTTAATGAGGAAGAACCAGACTTAACAATTTACCGCTGAAGAGTACAAGCTTTCCAAGACATTCACAAATCACAATAAATGAAGAATTAAATCTAAAAAAAGTTTCTAGTTAATGAATTTCATAAGACCATTGATAAAATGAACGCTTTAGGTGACGATGTAAATCACAACAAAGGAGACTCATCTTTTAGAAAAATGTCAGCTGACAAAAAAACAAAAATAAAATAGAATAATTCAGAAAACATGATAACAGGAGAATTGCTAGAATTATACTCAACAGAAAGTCAGAAAATCTACCATAATCTCAATTATATCAAGTAAGCTAGATTGGAGCAAGAAATGCACATGCAAATAAGGTATGCACAAGTAAATCGAACTAAGGATATTAAATGCACAAATATTTCCACTTCAGGTCAATAAATGCAGCACTAGAAGGCCCAAACTTTAAGAAATCAGAATGAATAATAAACCTGCACTACGTAGTTGCCATACTGATCCTGGGCTAACATGCTAACTGCTCCTAGAATCTCATCCATAACTTTCTGCTGTGTTTTGGGGTCTTTGCAGTGCTCCAGTACTCTCTGCCATGTGAAAGATATTATTAAATGTTCAAGGGTTTCAAGTGTACAGAAAAGCAATTACATAAGCACCATGGAAATCCTACCTGTATCACCCTGCAACCATATGGATGGGTTGATAGTGTCACAACTTGACCGAAAAAAGTTGAGACAATAAAGTTGATTGCATCTTCAGGGACACATTCAATGCACTTCTGAATGACATGGTTACCATTCTGATCTCGCACACAACGCATGACATTACCATCAAGCTCTTGAACCATCTTTATCTTCTGGTCCAGATCAACAACTTCTATGGCCTAGCAAGGGGTGCATAATAATAAAAAGCAAAAGGGAAAGAGGATGACATATTCAGAAAACTAAGGATTAAGAGCCAACATAAAAATATCACCAAATGGCATGCCAATTGGCTAATACCTTCTGGATGACCCGACAACCATACATTTGAAGGCTGTGTGTCAGAACATGACCAAAAAGCTTGTTGGCTAATTCTCTTCTCTGGGATGCAAGTCCATGCTCAAAAAACTGCAAAATACCACTTGTCACTCAAACAAGATCTGTGAAAGAGAATAGGTGAGTGTGCACAGGCAATATAGAGAGAGTAATTATTACCTTTTGAACCACATAATTACCAAAGACATCAGTCATCAAAGCAAGAGCATGTGGCATGATTTCCTGATAAACCATGTTTTTTTCTTCAGTAGTTGCAGTTTCAAGCTTTTGTTGAATAAACCGGCTACCATATTGATCAGCACTGTCCATAAGAGCAAATTCATTGAATTTAATTATTCACTAGGCAGTATAATATTAATAACCAAAGTAACTAATAGGCAGAATACATACCTGAATTCGACAACATGACCAGAAATTTCAGAGAGCTCGAAACACTTGGTTTTGTTGTTTTTAAACTCTTCCAATAGAGAAGAAGCAAAGCTTTCATCCAGGTTCCCGGCATCTAGATGCCAAGGTCCCATGACCCCAGCTAAATTCCTCATTCCAGAAGAAAAACGCATATTCAGGTCATTGTGCCTAATAGGACTGCCAGATCCAACAGGAGAATTGGATAAAGAGTTTGCCAGTGGACTTCCAGGGTAAGACAAGCCAATGCCATATGCAGGATTCCCATAATAACCATGATGATTTGAGCCACCTGATTTGCCACCCAGTGGAACATTGTATTGTGACTTCTGGGAGAAAGCATAGTACCAAGATAAGCTTTCTGAAGCTCAAGTAAATTCATGTATGAGTTGCCTAAGTAGTTTCCATCCACAGATGGGTCATTAAGAGCAGCAAGTTGTGCTGCAGCAGCATATTCAGATGTCCTCATGTACTGAAGATACATGGGACCAACAAAAGGAGACTGAAGAGCACCCCCTGCAATTTGATTTGCGATTCTACCATGACTATGCACATCAGACGGGGCAGCAGCTCCAGCAGCCAAACCACCTCCAAGAATTCTGGAGTCCATTCCAGGGGCTCCCATTGCTGAAGCTGCAGCAACATTTTCAAACATGGGTGGCAGATTACTGGTTCCAAGTTGATTAGCCATCAAGGATGTCAAAACAGGATTTCCAGCATACCCACTCAGGCCATAGTTAGTAAATGATGAATTGGTACCATCTAAAGGCTGGTACTGAACTGGCAGACCACCTCCACCGCTGAAAGCGGAAGTAGGTGATCCCTTGAAATATGAGTTATTGGGAGGAACAGCAGACATCTGCAGCTCAACTTGCCTATCCAGGGACTGATTCTTGATGTCTGATCCACTCCCACTGCTCTTACCTGACTCAGAGTAAGATTGTTTCTGCAAGTGCCCTGATTCGGACTTCTTTAAATATGCATGCTGCTTGCCATGACCCTGACCACCTTGCATACCAAAAAGATATCTCTGATGATTATCAACTTCTGACTCAACCTGTGATTGGAAATGGTTATCACCATCTAGGACATCATCTGCTGACAAGTTAATGCCAGATAATGCAGCCACAATATCTGCAGACTCATTGATGCCAGATGAAACACCATTAAATGCATCAGGGCTTGTAATACCTCTCTTCTCAGCAGCAACAACTCTCCCACCACCAATAGGTGTAGGCAAGGACTGGGAGCCCTAGCAACAATTTGTGGATCAGGAGTAGTGCTTCGTGACAAGGAAGAACCTAGTGCAGCAGCATAAGTATATGAAGATTGCGAGCCAATATTTTGCGCTGAAGATGACCCCTGAACATTTGATCCAGATCTTAAAGCATCAGTGATTGAAGAATCACGGCGTAAATGAGCCAACTCTGCTTCAGCAGAACTTATGGTATCAGCATTCTCATCAAATGCATTTCGGCTGGCTGGACGAGAAGGAAAGCCTGTGATAGAGGTGTTGCGCCCCAAATCATCCTGCACAATTACAAGCCTATAAATGATGGGCAGAAGAAAAAGGGTGTAGAAACAAATAAATAAAATAAAACAGACCAAATCATACACACATTCCAAGTGTGTGTGTGTGAAAACATGAATTTCTTTGAAATGTTGAAGGTAAACCCCACACATTGCCAAGAAAATCAAGTCCAAAGTTATTGTGTGTTCTGGTTGGCTTTGATGTGTCCCCAAAAGATTTTACAGCGAATGTAACAAATCAATTATATACAGCAAGGGAAAGAACTATTAGTACCAATATTTCAGCCTCTATGAAACTAATTCACTTCCACAACTAATGGAAATTGGAAAAAGATAAAACGGAACAGAACCTCAGTAGAAGTAGAACAGAAACAAAGAGCTTCACTTGAATTTTAAGGCAATAAGCTATGCTCCCATTTTTCAACACCACAATCTAGAAATAACAGTGCAGAAGCTAAAAGCAGAAACAGTGCATGTCACAAAGGCATGCTAACTGTTGGCACTGAATGAATCAAATCAAACTATAATTGCCACAGGATTTAACCATATGTCCAAACATCTAAACACAAAATATGCATAACTTAATCACATGTTCAATCTCAGAATCAGTCTTTTGTGCTGTGCCCAAGATCAAGAGTGCAAACACGACATGGCACATCACCACAATCCAGAGAAAAATAAACACATGCAGAAGAGTAAAGGAACTGAGTTAAAAAACCAAAAAGACAGAAGCAAGCCACCTGAAAAATTTCTGCAAGGCTCTTTTGTTTGCTCCCAAGTCCTAGGCCTGGCAAACCAATGAGTCCATCACCACCCCACTCAGCCGAACCTCTCATCTTTTCATTATCCACCTCATTCTCTTGTTTCCTAAAGTTAAAACCTGGCGGAGTCGCAAGCGATGATCTACTACCATTGTCATCAGTCCTATTCACTTTCCTCCTATCACCAATTCCACCAAGAACAGAAGCTCCGCTTTTAATCCTCTGAGTGGACCTCCAATCCTCCTTGGATAGCAAAGGAGGCGGAAGCCTAGGATTCAAATTCACATTCGAGTAATAGTATGAATGATAAGCCGGATCAGACCTCAGCTCTTCCTCAGAAGCAAAACCATTCCCATTCTTCGCCCTGGAAAACTCCGAAAAGGCGGCAGAGGAGGCAGCCGTTCCGGCAGCGGCGCCGCCACCGCTGCTTCCAATAACCCTCCAACTGCACTCAGAGAACCCTCAACAGTTGGAGGCGCTGATCCACTCCTATACAAATTGAGCTCTCTTTCGAGATCATCAGGCTCTTGTCTTCGTTGCTCACGGAGCAACATACCAATCTCTTTCTCCAATTCATCCCCAAAGGAACCCTCGTTACCACCAAGCATCGGCCTCCTCCCAATTTCAGACAACATTCTCTTCAAAAACTCAAATTGATCATCGAACCCTTCACCAACCCGATACAGCTGAAAAAACCTGATCGCTGCCCTTAACCTTAAACCTAACCCTAAACCGCTAAAAACCTCAAAAATATAAACTTTCCCTATCAAAACGCATAAGCCCCATATTTACAGCTTGGGAAGTGCTCGCTTGTAACTACTCGGAAGCAAAACAAAAATAATAATAATAAGAAGAAGAAGAAGAAGAAGATAAAATAAAATAAAAGTTAATGAACTATGTTAATGAAAACTGCACCAAAGCCATTGATGGAGCTGAAGCATAACTAACTGAATAATCGATCAGAGATGAAGATGGCGAAATTTAATTTACTGACAAGAAATTCTGGAGTATGGTTTTCCATCGAACATGAAGCTATAACAACAAAATTAACGTGGCAATAGGAGTGAAAGTGAGAGAAAAAGAAGCGAAGTTAGAAATGAAGGAGGGAAGAGAAAAAATAATTGAGAGAGTGACGAGATGAATCCGGCGGCGATTGGTTCTCTTACAAGAACCCTTAGGGTTTTGTTCTATTTCGAGGAGGATTAAATACAACAATCATGATGACAAACCCAGCCCAAATATATTTGATTTTTTCTTTTAGGTTTTTGCTGATCAATGCCTTTTAAGGTTTTCAATGGTGAAAAATTTTAATGCCCCTAATCTATGAAGTACAAAAACTTATAAAGATATAGAACATTGTATGGACATAAAATACGTCAAAATTAAAAAATTATAAGACATGAATATATTATATATTTAACAAAAAAAAATTTTAAAAATATATATTATTTAAAATTTTATTTATATATTTTATTTTTTTATAAATTTAAAAAATTATATATTATTTTCTTTTTATAAAATTGTTTATATAGTATTTTTTTATATTAGAGTAAGAAAAGAAAACTATAAATATATATATATATATATATATAAACATGTGTAATGAATATGTTATGTAAGATTCAATATACACATATTCAACACATGGATATGACACTAGATAGTGTGCGCTTTATATAATAATCCATTGAATTTATTGATAACTTAAAAATTATATTTTTAAAATAACAAATTTTTACTTAAAAAATTTTAACTAGTGCCCCAAAAAAACCCTTTCTTTTTTTCTTTTTACTAAAAAAAAAAGTGGCAAAGTTTTCATTTTCACCAAGAGAATAAAAAAATAGTAATGATATGTCTACGGTATCTTTGTATGACATTTTTACCAATTCTGACGGTATAGGCTAAAAAAGATAGAATGCGCTAGGGCTAAGAAAATCAAAAGAAGTGTCATGAGTATGACACAAACTTATAATATTTTTATACTGCAAATAAGAAGACAAATAAAATTATGAAGCCCATCATGAAAGGAAAATGGTTTCACTATCATGTTATTTGCCTTCATAAACCTAGTGTAAATATAAAATATGCTGTAGATTTGTGTCATGCACAAAATATTTTCTCAAATTAAAATGGACTCGACACCTTGATTGTTTTTTTGCTTATGTTGAAAATATGTTGTACAAAAATGTTATACACAAAATGATAAATTTAACTTTAATAAATTTTATATTCAACCATATATTTCTATTTATAAGACTTTCAAGTAAATGATAGTTGGATCTAACTCTTTTGATAATATAGCAATACATGGTTGGATGTGTTTATAAAGAATGTGATGTTGATGTTATACATAAATGAGAAATGATTTATTCTTCTCACAAATTCTCCTAATTACTAAATAAAGGAAGAATTGATTACTTTTTAAGATTATAAGGAATAGATTGTATGTACTTTTTATCTTATTTAGCATGTAAGAGGATGCTTAGGAAGATTTTTAGGAGACTATATCATTAATTAATTTAAAAAATGCTTTAACTCTCATGTATTGAGTTTTATATTATCATCATTTCAAATATGTACCATTGTATCAATAATAGTATGGTTTATTATCTTACTAAATACTTGAAAAATCATGTAAATGGAAGAATTTGATTAAATCTATATTGTCATTTGCTATGGAATAAAATCACACAATTACTGTCTTAAAAATAAAATTAGAAAAATTAATACCTAGAAAATATTAAATAAAGTCTAATTTTTTTACTAATTATTTTTTGTCAAATTCTTCCAATTATATCTTATAAGTTGTGGATGAGGTTAATTATATTAATTAATATGATAATATATGTTTGAACAATCGAATAAAAGCTTTTATTATAATCGTATTGCAATAAATTAAATTTCATAAAATAATTTTTCAAAAATAAATTTTAACAACAATGATGAAAGCTATCAAACTTTTGAGATGGTAAACATAAAAATCAAATATTTTTATAACGCCAACAAATTTTGAATTAATATGATAGTATTTAATTAAATATCTATATAAAATAGTTTTATAATGGTGATGCATTAAAGTTAAATTTATCATAAAATTTATTACATAAAATTAAGTAATATTATCTATTTGTTTATCTGAAAATCAATAATCAATCAATAATAGATAGTATTATTTGGTTGCTGGGAACAATTCTATCTATCGATCTCTCTGAAAAAATGTTTGGCAATCTCTCTAATTTTTTTTTATGATAATCTCTCTAATATTTTTTAATAGGAATATCCAAAATATTTTATTAATTTGCTAAAATTGAGGGGTGATTGACCAAGTGATAACCGACTAATGTAGTGGTATAGCCATGGTAATGAAGAAATTTTTATATATTTATAAAGCATATTTAATACATATTTTAAAAATATTTAGAATCACATATTTTTATATAAATTTTAAATATTTTAAATTAAAATTTAATGATCATGAGTGCTCCAAAAATATGGAAGTATTTCTGGATGGTCATGGCCGAGGGAGAGGGTTTCCCTTTTTGCTAGTAATGCAAAAGAATATTAATCTCTCTGGGAGTGACATGTAGTTTTAATGGATTCGCTTATAGAATAAAATAAGGCAAAGTACAGTAAAATTCGCACCAGTTAAATTTCTTCGAGCAATGGTTGTTCTACAATAAAAATTTACACTATTCTCATATTTTCCCTTTATCATTATTAAGTGTAATAAGTGGGTAGGAAAATAAAAATTACTATTACATTTGATAATAATAAAATAAAATATATAAAAATATTATAATATTTTATTATTCAACTATCATTATTCAATTTCTTCAACTGTCCACTCCTTCAGAACTTCACTTGGTCTGTGTCTTGACCTTTTGGGGATTCTGGATACTAACTACTCCTAAGATTTTTGGTGTTATCTAGTGATGTGATGTGATCTGGAATATATTTATCTTATATAGATTATATTCATTAAATAGTCAAATCAGTTAAAGAAAATAATAATAATCTCATAATTTGTGATAAGTAATATATATATAATATTTTATTCATTACTTAGAAAGTTATATGAATAAAAAAATTTGATATGATAACTATATAAAGAAATTTTACGGCATATTAATATTAAATTTATATATATATATATATATATATATATATATATATATACGAGCAATCAAGTTATCTTATAATCGTAATTTCATGAAAAAGTACTTGACCTTACTGATAAGGTATTACTCTCCTCGCTTTTTATAACACCTACAACTCTATATACTTGAATTCTGCAAAGGACACTTGTAAAGAGATGTAATTATAATTTCGAATTTAAAAGATATAAACAAATAAATTTAATTTAATACATTATATTTAATTATATTATTTTAAAAATAATTTTTTAATAATTATTTCCAAAAAGTACATAATACATAAATTAAGAATAATTAAATAAAAATATAAAACATTTTGCCCTTTATATTGATAAAAAAATATATCTAAGGATTATTAATTTCATACTAATAAAAAAGAGTTTTATATACATCTTTACTCTATATAGGAATATATGATTTAATTTTTATACATATCACATGATTTGTTCTCTTTTTATCCCATATTTTTTTTTAGCTTAACCTTTTACATCAACTGAAATGTATTTATTTGGCCGGCCAGATTCTGGACCTTGATTTAGTATTTTTCAAAAATTTTGCTGGCTTCTTCTTTAATTTTTATCATCTTTTTTGTTCCCTCTTTTCCATAGACCTGCAATGGCCAATATTAGCTGAACAAAATTGTTCCTAAATTTAATGCTAAGTAGGCAATTTATTGACTTTCAAGTGTCAAGGACGTAACTTCTCATAATGTGAACTGCAATTTACTAATAACAGCTTTTATTCACCCAGTTAAATGATCATAAATTGGGTGCCCCCATCATCAAAAGCGCTCATCAAACATGGGAAGATCTAATTTTTTTATTTTTTTTATCAACTCACAATAGGCATTGTCAGAATAACAGCATATTACATATGGTATGTTAGAATTATGTATCGAAACTATAAAATAGAAGGGTGAAAATAAAGAAATTAAAAAAAGGAACTTATTCACCCCAAAATTATGTCACTTAAGTGAAAACTGGATAGTATCTTCTTGCTGTAAAGCATTTTTCCCGTCAATAAAATATTCCGGCATGAGAGGAGAAACAAATAAAGATGCGTATACGTTTACGTTTACATTAATTTTGTACCAGATCAAGTTTTTCGCTTTTTTTGTCTTTTTCTAGGTAGAGAGCCGATGAAAGTCGGATATGATAGATGGAGAAGTGGTTAACCCGGTGCAAATCATGTAATAATGTAGTTAAATTTACTACCTCCATTTTGTAATAAATGCCAATCTATAAATTAAATTTTTTTTTATTATTATATGTCATTTTAAAAATTCTAGATAATATTAATTTTTTTTATATCCTTATGAAAGAAATAAAAAATTAATGGATAGATTAAATATAAGAGAGAGTATTGAAATAGGTGATAACGATAGTATTATAATATATAATTAAACTTATGTAATTTTAAATTCTTCTAATTATTTTTTTAATATGTATATATTAGTGAAAATAAATATTTATTAGAGAAGGGGTAGTGACAAGTGAGCATTGATGAGAAAGATAGACCAGCCACACTATTTGCCACTCTATTTGCCACCCTCCGAACCGATGTACGAACATAGCAATTATAATGCAACGACCTTCTCATCAATGACTTGGAAACCTCAAGCAATTTCGATCACAATTATTGAATCTTGTTTTTTTTTAAAAAAGAAACTGCTCAAGCAATCTAAAAATAGATGTGGCTATAAAAATAAAGATGAGCCAAAGAATAGTGACTCATTAGTACAACATGGAGCACAAAGATAGTTTAAGACACACATAGAAAACACCAAAAATAGAAAATAGGAAGATGACACAAACAAGAAAAACAACATGCTAAAACCAAATAGGGATTGCCATTTAGTGTACTCCTGCATGCTTCACCAACAGTCCCTTCAACATTGCCATCAAGGCTATGATAGAGGATCCAATGATAACCTATATGTTAAACATCCACTCAATACTAACAACCCAATATGATCTAAATAAAATCAACACTACAAGAGAAGTCAAAAGAAACTAAATATCAACTGATTAGGACAGCTATATATAAGCATCCCACTGTAGGTACGCCTAGTCCCCACAACAGCCTTCGGCATTGTCATCAAGATTGTGGTGGAGGACCAAGTATGCAATGCCAATCAATTATGTGGTTTCCATTCCACATTTTCGCTACATCCAGATTTTCATTAAAGGACAAAGGCTCAAATGAGAATTCCTCACCCCAACCTTTTACCCAAAAGGCGAGTTTCATCATCATCGATTTAAAAACATCTTCCTAGTTGGGTGTGAATGATTCAAAAATAATTATACTTCTCACCCACCAAATGGTCCAACAAATAACATAAATGAGAGAATTCCATAATTTTTTTATCAAAACCTTTAAATGGAGTCCCACAGGGCATCATAGAAGTTCAATGGAGATGAAGGTAGGTACATAGACAAATTTCATAGTTTCATGCATTTAAACCAACAAGATGATGAGAAGGGACATTGGAAGAAAAGATGATCCAACGTTTCTTGTTCCTCATTATAGAGTGGGTACAAGATATCCAAAGTTAACAAGCAATTTAATTGTGCTAATATGAACCACAATTAGTAGTTCTACACGGGGTGGGGCGAGATCTTTCACGCTTTTATACCTATGCTCCAAGTTAAAGATGAGGATAACGTTTCTTTAAATATCTGCAAAGAAAGGAAGAAATAGAAAAAACACTAGAAGAATAAAACTTCCATGTGCACTTATTAGTCATACCCTCAATAAAGTTATTCTAATTGATGGCTCTTCCCAGACAAACAAGGGTCCCAAGTCAAATTCCATTTTCAGGTCAAATCCTTTCTATAGCCCATATTAACAATATAATCATTCTGATGCACCCATACAGAAAACAACCTTGGGAACCAACTAATGAATCTGCTTTTGTTTAAACCAAATTTTAGGAATGTGAACAATATGCAAGGATATACCACAATCACAAATCACCTAATCTAGTCTGCAAGTAGGTTCCTAATTAATTTTGCCACTAAATTTCGGCAATAAGTATAATGTATATTTGACAATAAAAATATCTAAATACATCGAATAAATTTAAAATCCCCCAATATTACATGTTCATGCCAGCTCCTTATGTCAGTTTTGCTATGATTCGTCTCGCCTTAACAAGTGTCTACTTGGATAACATGTTTACTCAATTCTGTACCGCCAAATTCAAGGTGCATTATTTGTCGTTTATTTATTTTAGTATTGTCTAGGCAAACTTAAGCATTGGCTTAGAATGATGTTTCGACAAGGTAACATTTTATTATTCAAGGTATTTTTAGTTTATGGATAAAAATGAAGTATAAATTTTTATAATTAAATTTTATGTGTAAAATATCATAAAATTTTATATTCTATTTTTACCTCAACTAAACATATCCTTATAGTTAATTGTCATTTTGGCCATCAAATTAATTTGTATGCACATTAATCACTTGGCATAATGTTACAACTTTATTTTCTTTTTATAATATGTAGCTAATATTTTTAAAATAAAATCTTAGTACTTTTACACTCATTAATAATTTCCTTTTTTTTTACTGGGAAAAAAATTCACATTGTGTTAAATTAGTTTTGTACCAAAAAAAAAAAATTTAAACAAACCGGGCCTCTAGGCCCCGATGCTTACAATAAAATAAGTTTAAACAAGCAAAATGCATTTTTAGTGAAAATTGATTTAAATAGGTAAGACGGAAAAAAAAAATCTGCCAAAACTTCAAGCTTGTTAAATAACTCCTACTTCTTCCGAATTATTTTCAGTAGACCATAAAATAAACGGAAATATTATTTTCATCTTGTCTTGTTTTGACATCATATAGACACTGTATATTTATGTAAATATGAATAAATATTAATATACAGATATTAAGAGCGACAAATATATTGTCTTTTTTTATATATAACTAAACATATTGTATGTTATTAATGCGATAAATACATTGTATATGCTAATGCGATAAATGTATTTAATGTTAAATTTTGATGTGTAAATAATTTTTATGTGTAAATCATTTGACAAATACTAGGATCTGTCTTTAGTTAGAATTAATTAATATTTTCGGTATACATAGTTTTCTCTATCAATTCATTTTGACTCATACTTTCCCCTACAAATACACATCATATTCAAAGTTTTTAAATTGTGTCATATCATGTTCATAGAAGCTTAATATTTTTTTGGTTGAATCTAGGATATTGTTATCAAAAGTATTGACTAATTATTTGAGATAAAACTCACAAATGAGTATTGTCTATAGTCACATGGACTTCATATAAATCACCAGGAAATCAAATCTCTCATTAAATGCTTAAAGAATACAATTAACTATCAACTATTATGGATCTCGTAATTCATAGAAGTTTAATATGATACAATTCACTATTATATTTTTTGAAAAATAATTTACATAAATTACATGTTTACCCTTTTTTGAGGTATTAATTAATGAGAGCAAATAATCACCAGTCACGACCAACCGCACATAGAGATAAAAATAGTCTAACACTCTTTCTTTTCACATGTTTACAGTTTGACGTTACTATTGTACTAAAAGATGTAACTAATGTTCTTATCAAGGGCAGAGGGTAGTGTATTGTAGGGGGCCATGGCCACCCCTCAAATTTTTCAGTCTTTTTTGTGAATATTATATGTATATAAACATTTGACCCCCGCTAAATTTTTTTTATACTTATACTATAATAAAAATAGAAGAAATAATACAAATTTAATATTTCAATAACCCAATTTCATTACCCACTATTTTATTTTTTTGTCTCTCTTGCTTTATTTTCTAATTATTTATTTCTATGAGGTTCGTTCTTATAAATCTTTTGCTTATACTTGAATACTATAGTAAGATGATATGTTTTGCTTATATGTGCTTCTTGAGTTTTGATTTTGGATGTTTACCTTTCTTTTTAAATAAACTTTTATTTTGGTCATCGATAAAAATAGCATATGACAAATTGGTCCTTTAAGAAAAAAAAATTAATGATCATTCATAATTAAAATTATAGTGCAAGCTAAGCTATCCGATCCCTTGTTAAAATTTTCAAATGATTTATAGTACAAATTGTTCTTCAATAATTTACAAAATATTTCAAATTGATCACTAATAAAAACACAAATAGAATAATAAGTTTATCAAAATACTATCATACATTTTTAATTATATGGGATCACAAATGTATTTTGTTTAGGAGGCCAATTTGTTTGGCACTATTTTTGTCAGGACCAATTTATGATTTACTCGGTCTATATATTGTGATTGTCTTTTAAATTTATAGATTAATTAGTAAAAATTAGAAATATATATTATTACGATTATTATTATTCCCTTGTATATTATCATTTAGTACCCCATAAAAAATGGGTCTAGCTCCACCCCTGGTTCATATCCTCATAAAGGAAAATGATACTTCGACATTTGGGGATATTTATTTTATCATCATTAGATGAGCTTGTGATTTCCACTTATTCAACTCAATAAATTCATCCAATGGTAATAAAGTGAATATCAAATACTACATCCATTTTTTAAATGTAAAAACAACATTGCTCCAACACAAATGACATTATTAATCATTCTGCCTAGACACTCACTTAAAAAAAACTAGAAACCAATCCATCATGCAATTTGGGCTATGAATGAACTTCTACATGATGAAATAGATCGATCATTGACATGTAAGAATTTATATGTGGACTTGTATATATAATTGTATATTGTGTGCTATCATAAAGTTTGTCCCAAATTAAAGTGATATGATAAAGACAAGTTAATGGACCTAAATCATTTCATTAAGTATGGGTTTATTATGTGTAGATACCATAATTACCGAGTTATTAATTTTATGATGGTCTGAATTAGAAACTAGGTATAAAATATTATGCTTTCCAAGTTATACGTGCGCCTCTTTTATGATATCCCATCATAAAAGGGAGAGCTCTAAAGGATGCATATTAACTTGGAAGATCAATAACCACAAGTCCAAATACCAGTCAATTCCTATGAATGTTCAAGTACGCTTTCACATTTAGTTTTCCAATTTTCTTGATAATTTAACATGGATGATTTTGAGACTATAAAGAACTAAATTTCTAACATGACAAAGTAACAAAGTTGTCCTGATATTAGTGCGATTGTGCTAGTGGTAATGGCCTTCGAAGTTTATTTCTTACTAGTCTATGTGTATTTTTATCTCTTTTTCAAATAAAGAAATGGGAAGATGAAAGTGAAGAAAATTTTGAAAGTCGTGCATTATTAAATTATTCAATATAACAACAACTTCTCCATTATACAAGTTCTCATTAACCAATGTGAGATTGATTAAGATGATGGATCTAGTGTTTTCTTAATAAGAGATCTTGGATTTGAGTCTTGAAAATGGAAAAAAAAAATCATGATTATGAGACCCTTATCTCCTTAATGGACTTCGTTGGGAAAGAAGCTTCAATTAGTTAATAGTCGCGTTTATTGTTCTGGTTTTTAAAAAGTCCAGGTAAGTGAGGCTTACATTTCTTTTTATTACAAAACGATGGGTCAAGATGTAGTCAGGAACATTAGCGATTTTTCTTTTCAAGCTTCACTTTTAGTATTGATCAAGGTGGAACGTGTACAAAACGTATGTATAGTTCTTGACCCAAATTGATGGCTTCTCTTCTGAACTTTGGATATTGTTCTCACACCCTTCAACATTGTTTTTCCATTCTCATTTATGACCTGCTGTTATTAATTCATACATATCTATATGTTGTGCATAGGTTTACCCTGGTGATAAGTCGTTGAAATGGGTCAAGTCCATATGCCTTCCCAAATAGTTTGGAAAAATGTGTGGACAGCTGAAGAAATAGAAGGAAATATAAAAATTGACCTCGACTTGGTCCCCTGAATGGGTCTAGCCCAAGGTCTGATAGCTCAAATATTAATTTTTATTAAATAATAAATTATATATATGAGCTATAAATACTTAAATTTAGACTTTCTAACCTTTTTTTTTCTTAAAAATATTAAACTAATAACAAATATTGAAAAAAAAAATTTGTTATTCACTTCACTGTTACATCTCAAATTAATTCATTGAAATTTAGTTATCAAATAAAAATCAAATTTTATTTATCATTCTCACAAATAAAGCAAAAATAATAACACTACTTACTAATAATTTATTTTTTAATCCATTATAATAAAATAAAAATTTTTTCATTGACATTTTGTGAACTATTCAATCAAAAAAGTGAACAAGAAAAAAATTTTGGTCCATAGACCGGCATGTGGCCTAAATAAATTGGGTTGGGCCAGGATTTTTTAACCAAAATGGCAAACTTATGTGGTCAACTTGACCTATTTTGACAGCTCTCAGCCGGTGTAATTATGATTATATGATATGGGGCAAATAAAGGGTAGTTTTTTTACCCCTTTGTCGTGAATCAAGGCATCAAGGGTAGTTATCTAGTGATGTTTTGTCTATTTATGGTTTTACTTTGTTTTTCTTTGATCTAGTTTTACTTTTTTGGACTTTGGTATATTTGCTCCCATCGGATGGAGGATTTTTTCGAGCTTTCTCAATCTATCAAAAATATCTATGATGTATGTGCATGTGCATGTGCTACAAAATATCTTATTTGGCCCATATTGAAAAACAATTTCATAACTTGTCAGTATTAAGGTGTTTCTTTTGTAAATATACATCCAAATTAAAAAAAATGAATTTGTTTTTCTTCATTTATTTATTTTTTTCTCTGCATTTGTTTTTCTTCTCATCTCACTGCAACAAATTAATTGAGTTATAGCCACACTTCTCTAGTTTTCTTGAACATGTTTGAAAAGTGTGCCCAAAGACAATGCTCTGTTTAGATGGGCTCCGAGTACATATGTCTTTTGGCATTGTCGTGATCATTTTTTAATATAATTTTTAACCCTCATGTTCAATGTGCTGGTCTTTTTTTTTTTTAATCCTTGATCATATAAGATTTGATTCATTTTATCTTTTGGTTTTCTTTTGTCTTTGTTGCCAATTTTTAGCATTGTCATTTGACACTACTTCTACATTTTGATCAGACCAATAATTCTAGGCCTCTAACAATTTTACTCTTGATAGATTGATTCGTAAGAAAGTTGAGAAAATCCTCCACAAGACCACAACTACTTCGATGAAAAGACGAGAACCAACTCAAATTTCTACGAGGCTAAATTAGAGTTGGAAAAATGATTAGTATTGTTGTCGCTAAAGCCTAAAACAATATGCATTGGTTGGGGGCGTATCTTGGGCTATAGTGGTCCAAATGAGATCAAACCAATACCATTTGAATGTTGACTTGTTGAGGCATGGGGTTTTAACTTTGCTAAAGACCAAGCCACAAGGAGTGGTCTAATAGTTAGAGACTTTGGTAGTTTGCATAAGGTAATAGATTCAAACATTTATTGCCACTAATGTAAAAAAAAAAAATGCTAAAGACTACTTTTTCTTATGAAGTCATTTTGGTTGTAATTTATTTGATTAAAAACATCATGAAGAATATATTAAACATCTCCATGCGGTGTTTTAGCCATGTGTTGATCATCCTAGCCCTTCCTACTAATAGTGAAGTATCAAATTAAAGTTAAGAAGAAGATTAAGAATAGGGTTTCATGTTAAGGCCCTAGTTTTGTCTATAAATTAGTAAGGGAGAATTGAATTTAAATCAATCTCTAGTTGTTTGTTTAATATCTTTTAATTGTTTATAAAGTATTGTAACTTTAAGAGCAAGCTTTTTCTCCTTCTTATCTATTGTCAGATCTTTTCATTCTCTTTTATATTATCTTTAGAGCTGTCAAAATGGGTTGGCTCAGGCAACTTTCTAGTAGGTTTACTTTGAGCTAAATTAGTTTTGGGTCAGAAAATTGCTACCCAACCATATATCTATTTTGGCCACGGGTTGGCCCTTTGCTTGTTCAAGTTTTAACTTTATAGTTCATGTAAAAAGTCAATGGGATTTCATTCCAAGCAATATGTATGGAGAGAGTTTTGTACCTAGAGATAAGAGTCAAAACCCACATATATGAACTCTACGTCTCGAGGGGATTAGTTCCTGCTTCTTGCAGTGAATACCCTTGATTCATCCAAAAAGAAATGTAAACTATTAGTAAATAGTAATTTTATTCTTACTTTATGTGAAAATGACAAATGAAACCTTATTTTTTTATAATTAAATTTTGACAACTTAGCTTGATGCAAAAGTGAAGTAAATAGGTTAAATGATCCAAATTCAAGTAGTAATAGCTCATATATGTAGTTGATTATTTAATAAAAAATAGTATGTGGGCCATTGGGCTAGCCCATCCATAGTAGGCTTGATCCATTCTGGTCGAGCCAAATCAAGTTACATTGAGTTGGGCTAACTTTTATGTCACAATTCAACTTAGGTCATGATCGGCGCATGGGGAACACCTTCCCCAACAAGCCTTAATACATAAATTTTCAGGAAAGACAAAATTTCCTCTATTTCTCTAACCTTTCCCAAATACCAATACAACCTGCAATATCCACTAATAAATCCACAACACTTGAGCATCAAACATTTTCATAATGCACTTTTCCAGCATATAACAATATCTCAGCATAGTCCAATATCTATTAACCATAATTCAGAATTAACAGCCAAGTAATACCAAATTAGTTTTCAAACTCTACAAAACACAAGACAACATATAGTTCAAGCATAAAACCAAATTAACTTTATAAATCCTTTCTATAATATAATCTATATAGGTAAGTAATAAGATTTCAAACATACTCATAACATAAGTCCAAGAACCCTTGGAACATATGAAACAACTGACAACTCCTGGCTAAAATAAAATATGGGTTCCAACAAAGGGTCTTCATGAGAAGGCTCACCAACTTTGAATTAACTAAGGTTGTCCTAGGAAATAGAACCAGAACCAGCACCTTTATCTTAAAAAGATGGAAAGACAATAGGGTGAGTTTTGCAACTCAATGAGAAATAGGATATCCATAGTTTACTAAATGCAAGCATAAAACAATATAAACATAATAATATAATGTACTCATAAAAAATATGGTTCTAGTCATAACATGCGATTTCTTAATAACGTAGCTTTTCATAATCACGTAAATCCAAACATAATGGGGAGTTATCCGAAGAGAATAATAACATGTCCAGACATAACCCAAGATCATGTGCGGGTTAGCACCACGCCTGAACTGGAGTTGGGTTGTTGCCATATACATGTCCAGACATGACAAAAGTCATGTGTGAGTTAGCACCTCACCTACTAACTGGAGTTGCCTTGTAGTCAAATACATGTCCAGCATAGTTCAGCTATGTAGAGGTTAGCACCTCACCTGCTAATTGGAGTTTTTCACGTGTATTGAGACTAACGTCACTGTCGTTAGTTACAGGTTCTAACTATGGAATTTTCCCCAAATTCAATCACTATCAGGCACATTCCAATTCCATGATATTCTTACAATATAGAATCCATTCTCAAGTTATATGAAATATAGTGGACATAAGATAAAATTAAATTTAATAATTAACATATGTTACGGTTCAACTAAGAATAATTAAATAAGCATAATAATTAAGTTTTGGCCTTCAAGTGAAAGCTTCCATTTAAAACACAAAGCCTCCTTTTCGATAAATAAATTATTTTCTCCTATATTAACATACTTTCAACTTTTCGTATAATTTTATATTTATAATTAAGATTTATTATGCAAAAAGTAAATTGCAAAATACACTATCTACTCACAACTAATGGTTCAAAGAATCGAAGAACAACCTGACTAATGCCACCAATTCAAGTGTTGGCGCCCGATTGCTCTATATCACTCTAGGAACAAGACAACATTAATATTTATGAGCTAATAATGTCATCATTTTACATAAATTAGCCCCAAATCACCAAAACCCTCAATTTCTAGGGTTCAAAGAGACCTAACAGTATTTGTAAATTAACTATAAACTTTAATAATTTAAATAGAGTAGTTTAGAAATTTCCTTACTACTTGGGTAGAAAAAATATCAAAGTAAAACACTCCAACGCCCTCCTAAGCTTCAAGCTCTCTCTAATAGAAGTTAGAGAGGGAAAATGGAAGTAGAGGAGAGGAATAGAGGGAAGACGGCTGTGATGTTGATGATGAGGAGGTGATGATGATGGAGGTGGTAGTGCTGTTTTGTGAATGTGAGAGGAAGGAAGAGGAAGAAGAAAAATGAAAATGGAAGAGAAGTGAGAGACTGTGAAGAGGAACAAGAGATTGAGAGGGTCACGAGAGAGTGATGGAGGGGAAGGAGAAGGAAAGAAAAAGAGATAGAAAATTAGAGTGGTCTATACTTAAGATGCATGAGTGGTCCCTACTCTATTTTTTATTTCTAGTTTTCACATTTTATTTTTACTCTAATTTTTTCAGCCCAACCCACATATTTTTTCAGGCTATTTGAGTTAATCCATTGACTCAACCCATTTCATAGCTCTAATTATCTGAGCCATAAAGGTGTGACTGTTGACAAAATAATAATAATAATAATAAAGGTGTGACTTGTGAGAAGCTCATAGCTAGTTCAAGATTCAAGTGAGACAATTATTATGACATTGTTTGTTAATGATTAAAATAAATTACACCAAACTAGAATTATTGAAAACATATATACAATATATTTAAAATAAAAGCCTACCCGTTGTAATATTTTAAAAATTCAAAAAATATAGCCATATAGGTAAAACACTATTTCAAAACAACTAAAGCTATGAAAATTTTCATAATCAATTAGAGTAAAATAGAAAATAATATTATAAAAATAAATAATTAAATTTTATAAATTTAAATTTTTTCAAGAGAAAAGTAAGTGAAAATATTATTATGTAAAGAATATACTCAATGTCAAATTATCACAATATTATATTCAATTTTAATAAATAAATAAATAAGTTTTTGTTTCAATATCTATAGGGTATGTGTACCGTTTATGTAATTAACGGTTATAATTTAATATATTTAAAAAAATTAGATTAGTAAGATACGTGACTTATTTTTAACAATAAATAACTAAAAAATATCAATATTTTATATGGTTGTCAGAGAAGTCCCAAATAAATAAGGTTAACAAAATATATAAAAATCAATTGTTTATAAAATAAGAAAAGTCAATTACACGAGTATTGATATTTGATAAGATCAAATTACTCAAATAATAAATGTTATTGTAAACGATAACGTTTGGTTATCCTTAAAACTACTTGAGTTTGACTCGCAAAATTTGGTATGACGTTTCTATCCGTAATTCATGACAAGCACAGGGCTACTTTTATATCCAATTTTTTAAGGTACACTTCAGAAGAAAAAAATTTCAAATATTCTTCAAATTGAAAAGGGACATAAAAGTATATATTGTACAAATATGATTTAAATTTTGAAGTATCAAGAACTTGTAGATATCAATGGCTAATGTTCCATCTTCCACGAGGAGTGCATTCACATTCTCGAAAATATGACCATGAGAATGTAAGATTCTCAAATTTGATAGATAGTTTTGAAAAGAACATTCAGGGTATCTTTCATTCTCAGGAATGAAATACGACTCATTTTCATTCACACCTTTCACCATAATGTAAGATTCATAAGGGAAGGGAGTTGTCTGTAAAAGTAAAAAGACCAAATTGTCCTTAGCCCTTAACCATGATAAAATATTGAAGGAGCACCACTACAAACGCATGACAAATGCCGTCGACACCAGACAAAATGGGACAGAATTGCTAGTTGTTGGACTACTGCCTTCGACGCTAAACCATCATTGACATTGAACCGCCGCAGCGGCCGACACTGTACCTCGCCCTCTAGCCATCTGGTCGACAAACCCTTGTCACCTGATGTTTGCCTTTAGTTGTTGAACTATTGTCGTTGTCACTACTATTTTATTGGGGCAATTTTTGAAAAACTAACCAATATTTCTTGAAATGTTATTATCAACAAAATACGTAAATAATTAAATCTCAAGTATTATATACAAGATTCATGGAATTTCAGTTTGCGTACCAAACAAGTCTAAAATTATTTTCATAGGAATGTGACTTCTAATAATACTAATCCCTAAAATGTTATTCTTGGAAATGAAAAATGATAGCCTGAAACAAACGCCCCTCGTATAGTAGTATACAAGTATTTAAAGTGAAAACAGAAGAGGTTTCTTTTAGTAGCATTTATTTCTGTGAGATCTTTGAATAATTACTGGTTAATGCTTATTTATTCGTTCCGTTTAAGTTAAATATAAATATAATATGTTATTTTTTACGTTTCAATCAAATCAAATATATAAATAATGCTAGTCAGTATAGTATTTTCTAAAGACATTAGTGATTTCAAAAAGTCAAAATAGTAAAACAAAAATCTCAAAAGGTTAAACAGTTTAATCTAATAACTATACTGTCACAAAACTAACAATCATTATCGCGCACTTTTGTTTTATTATTTATAGTTCAAAAAATGAAATTAATTTTTATGAAGTGTCAATATATAAAATAATTTTATATTATCATTTAATTATATATCATATTATATATGTAATTTTTTTTTATAATAACTATGAAAGTCCATACAAATTTAATACTATATAATTGGATGATTAGATACTTTTTCTATATATACATGACAATATATCAAAATAAAATTTAATATATAAACTAATGCTAAAAACTTAGATTTTATAAATTATTTTCTACAAATAAATAATTCCATACTTCAAATATTTATCTTCTTGGTGCTGGAAAGCTTAGTTTTTTCATGGGAGCTGACTCCTCATTCGTTGTAAATTTAATGGCCGCATATATTCAGAAAAATGAATCCATGTTTTAGGAATTCTTAATTTTTTTTTGGGTACATTCTTAATTTCTTATTGTTATTAGCTTATTAGGTTTGTTAATAAGATACAACTGGGCTCGAAACCGGGGCTCGAAAAGCCACGATTGTATGGCCAAGAATGCTGAAATAGGAAACTAAGAAGGTCGTTGTTTTGTGTTAAAAAATGAAGGAGCCGGCCATTTAATTATCCCAATCCATGGTTTTCTTTCCACTGATTTGCCGTGAATAGGTATATAATAACCTTATTAATTCCTATTGTGTCCACTTGGTTATGCCAACATGCATTATTATAAACACAATTATGGTCGCCTAATCGTCCTTGCAGGCAATAATCTAGAATCAAGAACATTTTGACCTTATTAAAAAAAAAAAGAACATTTTGACGTGGTCTATGGCATACGCAACACGTGTGTGTACACATTTTGAAAAACGAATTTAAATTCTTGTACTAGCTGCGACAAAATAATGAAAAGAATCGAGCTTATGGATATAATTCCAGTAATTGTCAAAATAGCATAAAAACACTGTTTCAGAAAAGAAATAAAGGCAGAAAAAGAAAAGCTCACATGATGGTGTGCGTGATTTGTTGCACGCGAAAAGGACATAGAAAAACTTAATTGACACTCGTAAGTCGTACCAATAATTATAAACAAGAGCGGTGGTTTATCACTGTAGTATTTTCAAACTCAATAGTATTTAAATTGTAAACTTAATTTTAATTTGTAATTAGTGGAAAAAAAATTTATATTGATTAGTTTTCAATTTAATTAATTTTTTGAAATTATTGAGAGTGGATTGTGGGCATGAGAGGTAGGCACAGACAGTGATGAGAGAAGAAATGGCTGTAGGGCCAAGTTGTCCATTTACATCGCGCAGGTCCAGGTTCAGACTCGTGTGGGTTCGCCTTTGGTTTGTGCCTTGCCTCATTAAGGTAACCCAAACCCAACTAATCATCCCTCTGTCTATGTTGTTGTCACTTCAAGTTGTCACTGTAGTTTTCAATTTTTCCCAGTTTGACGAATCAAACTCGGCGTCTCTTCTATTTCCCATTTTGCCATCCACTGCTCACATCTCATCACCTCTTACGCTCCACCCTCTCTTTTATTAATCAATAATTAATTAATTCTAATTAACAGCTCTAATCCCACCAGCCTAACTCTAATTCATTAATCAATGAAAAATTCGTGGAAATTGCCTTGTACTTTCCACCATAAGATTCAGAGGGAGTGTTTGAGGGCACTGTTGTGTTATCCCAAAAACGCGTTCCCAACACGCTAACCCTTCTTCTCCCTCTTAAATAAACGCTCTCTCTCGAACTCTTCCTAAGCCTACTCTTTCGTCTCTCCTTTTGCTTCTCGTGGAACGAGTCGACTCGTTGTTGAAACAAAATGAACTCGGACACCCAGCCCGCCCCTACGGCGTCGTATTGGTGCTACAGCTGCAATCGTTTCGTTCACCTCATGGACCGACACGACGTCGTTTGCCCTCACTGCCAAGGCGGCTTCGTCGAAGAGATCCACGCCGGCCAGTCCCCCGCCATGTCTCTCTTCGCTGACGGCCTTCAAACTTCTCGCCGGCAAGGGTTGCGCCGGAGACGCCGAAGCGCCGGTAACCGCTCGCCGTTCAACCCTGTGATCGTTCTCCGTGGACCTGGAGAGGACGGTAATAGCGGTGATAGCGAGAATTCAACCTTTGAGCTATACTACGACGACGGCGACGGCTCAGGTCTCCGGCCACTTCCGCCGACGATGTCGGAGTTTTTGCTCGGATCGGGATTCGATCGGTTGTTGGAGCAGTTCTCTCAGATCGAGATCAACGGTTTCGGACGGCCGGAGAATCCTCCTGCGTCGAAGGCGGCGATAGAGTCAATGCCGACGGTGGAGATCGGAGACTCTCACGTGGAAACGGAAACGCACTGCGCCGTGTGTAAGGAAGCTTTCGAGCTTGGTTCGGAGGCGCGTGAGATGCCGTGCAAGCACCTCTACCACTCCGATTGCATCCTTCCGTGGCTGTCGATGCGGAACTCGTGCCCGGTGTGCCGCCACGAGCTGCCGTCCGATCAGAGCACGGCGGAGGGAAGAGTGAACGGTCAGATCGACGAGGAAGCGGTGGGATTGACCATATGGAGGTTGCCGGGCGGCGGATTCGCTGTCGGTAGGTTCTCCGGCGGGCGAAGAGCCGGCGAGAGCCGTTTGCCGGTTGTGTACACAGAGATGGACGGAGGAAGCAGCGGCGGGAACTCGAACGGAGGTTCTAGAAGAATCTCCCGCGCAGTTGGAAGCAGTAGGGTTAGGGAGAATCGCGGAATTGGAAGAATTTTCCGCAATTTCGTTTCGTTCTTCGGGAGAATTGGATCTAGGTCACGTTCCCCTTCGTCTTCGTCATCTTCTTCGTATTCTGGTTCCGAGCATGGTTCGGTGAGTAGAAGCCACAGCTATTCGAGTTCAGTGTTCAATAGAAACTCAGGGAGAAGAACAACTCTGGTGTTGGAAGATTGATTTTGGGGATTAGAGTTAAATTTTGGAAAGGAAAAATTAAGATCCGTGTTTGTAAATAACATGGAAGAAGAATTTGCATACTGTAGAAAGGAGGAGGAAGTTTCAGGGTCTGTGCAAAGCTTTTGCATTCAGTGATGATCACCGATCGAACGGGTTCACGCACTTGGTTGTTGCCGGTGAACATAATACACTTTGGAAAGGAAGAATTAAGCAGTTGCTTATTCCCCTTCTCCTTGTTGTTGTTTATTATTTGATTTATTTGTTTAATGTTTATATAATGGTTTTTACTTTTTAGCCACATATTCTTTTGTAAGCATTCTTTCAAGATTATGTTGTCTTTTGGTGAGATAATGTTCTCCCAATCTTCCATTGCTATTCCTTCTCGGTCCTCTCTCTCCTAGTGGTTCTGTATTATTCTAAACTCTGCTGAACAAAGAGAGTAACTAATCTCTTTGTCCATAAGCAGGGATTTCATTCTATTATTGGAGTAAAGTGTCGGCTAGCTGTAGATGATGATGCTTAAAATTGGGAATTTCGGCCATGCCATGTTGTTGGCTTGAGCATGATGATGCCGCATACATCATGCGCGTTTCATGAGTTCATTCCTTCCTTCATTCACTGTTTTTCTTGTGCTCCTAGTACTTTAATCATGGACCTAGTTGCCAGAAAGATAAAATGATGTCTCCCTTGCTTTCTTGTTCCTTACTTTCACTCTTTTGGCTCGGACATGTATGGTTCTCTGCTCTAGACCGCAAAGCCATGTGATGTAAATACTTGGCAAGTGCTATGGATTCCATAGAGATTACACTTGGAGCATGGCTTTTTGTTTTTCGTTTTTCCAATTGCTGCCTGCCATACCTAGACGTGTACTGTTTCACCGATTGTCGTCTGGTTGTTGTGGAATGTTACAACTGTCTCGCACTTCGACTTGGGTAGTCAATTCTGATTTTTCTGTACGCCAGGATCAGCCAACTAAAGTTGAAGCTTTCTCCACCACTATTCCAATGTGTTCCTTTTTTAATTTTTTGGCAAACAATGTTTTTCTTTTCCCAATCTTTGACCGACAAAGCAAAGGTATTGAAAAGGAGGTGAAAAAAAAAAATAAAAGCCCCACAAAGATAGGCTTCTTTTTCTTTTCAATTGTTTTACCTAGATGAACTTGTATATATATATTTTACAGAAGAGTATTTTGGACAGTGGAGAGTTATAGATGATATCATGGAAGTTCTGATCTAACTTTAATCAACATCATGATTACGCATGGATTTATATTGCATGTGCTGAAATTACCCTCCTTTATGTTTACTTGTATGTAAGTGTTCTAGCCTAGATTTCAAGATGATTGGATATCTTTAGGCAGTGTTTATAATGATTAAAATTTGGAAATAGTTTGGTTAATTGAAAGTTATTTGAATTGGTAGTTTAAATATTATATTTGGAATGATTAAATATGAAATAAAAAATTTGATTTGAAAGCTAATTCTTATGTTAAAATATAATATATTGTGTTTGGAATTATTAAAATCAGAAATTAATTGATTTAATTTATGTTTAAATTTTAAAGTCAAATTAAGTCAATTCAAATCCTATTAACTTTGATAGGATTTCAAAAAATAAAGGAGAGGAATTTTATATCTTTGTAAATTAAAATACTTTTAAAAAAAAATTTAAATACAAAAGTTGATTTATGAATCAAATCATTTCATTTTTCTTTTATGATTCTAAATACACTCTTTGTATCAGAGCGCGGGGATTTCTCCAGCTCGTTGAATGGTATATGTCAAAGACATTTAATGCTTTAACTCGGAAAAAAAAATATCTAAAGTCTAGGTGGAAAATAAATACTCAATCCATTTTTTTAAAAAAAAAACACTTTTGAGTTTTTTTAAATTTCAAATCAAATATTGTTTTTATATTACAATACATCTTAATTAATTTATATTCATTTTATCCATTTATTTAATTTCATTTTTCAAAAGATCATGGTCATTTAATGATTATTTTAATTATGTGCAACACTCAAAAATAATATTTATTTTAAAATAGAGATAGTATTATATTCATTCTAAAATAATTGTCTATTTTTAAAATTTTACTTTTATATAAATAATTATCTATTTAGAAAACCTTGATAATATCAATTAATTTTTTCAGTTATATCTTTATTAAATAAATAAAAGAGAGGTATGATGGAAGCAGAGAAGAAGAAAAATGAAAATGACTAATTAATAAGAATAATTTTATAAAACATAGATAATTTTTTTAATATTAAAATTTTTTAATCATTGATTTAATCCATATGCATATTTAAAATTGGACCAATATTTGAAAATAAGAATAATATACATGGTAGGTTGGAATGCTTAAGTCAATAAAAAGTAAAAACAGAACATCTATAAAATTTAGGTGGGAAATGAGTCTAAAGAATAGATTGGAACGCAGTATTTGTAATAATTGTGCTTGTCATCGTTAAACCTCTTAAGAAAAGGCAATGTTAAGTGACTTATAATGATTAATAAAATTCTGTAATAATTTTTTGTTTTTAACTTATAAGCAGTTGGATGAATTAATAATCTATTTGAACTATTGATAACTCTTTTTTTTTGGACTAGTCCAGTCCAACAAAAGTTAATTGTTCTCCTGCCTTATTATTGTCTTTTTAAAAAGAACACGTTACTGCGACGACTTTTACAATATAAAGTGCAATTTATATATATAATGACATTATTTTTAACTTTTAAGGGAGTGAGTATTTTTCACTCCTTGACTCATTCAACTTTTTATTTTTTTTGGAAAATTCTAGATATAATTTTAACCATGTAAATTTAAAGGTTAAGTCACCTTTTTATTATCGTATCTTTAAGTGCTGGCTGCGACTGTATCGTATCCGGAAACTCAAGTGACAATGAGAGAACGGAGTTCATACAAACTGACAAATACGTTGAGCATACCACGGTTAACAGGCAATTAAAGACCAAAGAACAAATAATTAGAACCTTTTTTATATTATTTTTTTGATTTGACTCTTTTAAAATAGAGAGTTGCTAAAGTGTACAATTAAGATATTATTCACCTTTAGATCAATAAATCTTTTTATGTATATATCATGTGTGAATTTTACTAAATGATTTAAGGGTAATTAATTCATCATTTGTGTATTTTAAAGGAGCCAAATCCTTTTTTTTTTCCAGCATGTCCTTATGCTTGTTTCCATTAAATCATTTTTACACCTTGCAATGCAGATAATAGTATTATTTTGTTTTGATATCCATTAAAACGTGTTAGTAACGTACTATTTTAAATGATGACAAAAATAAAGCAATGTAAAGTAAACAGCATTGGTGCATTATACTATTTCATACGAAAGATCTACAAATGTTTTTACAAAATGAGTTGGCAAAGCAGTTTCACTTTTTAACAAATAAAATTTTTAAGAAAAAATTATGATACATGGTCAATATATATGCTTTGGTACAGCTTTTCATGTAACAATTATTTTTAAAATGTATCATTTCTGTAAAATAAATCATTAACAAAATAAACATGGGAGTCACATGTATATACCTGCTCCATGGTTGATCCGTAGCATGCTTTGGTGCCTTGGTTGTTGTGACTGCCTACATATTTTTTTTTTTTTTTGGTGCATGACTTCGTACATGTGATAAATTAAAAAAAAATTGCTCGAGAACAGGAGATTTTAGGGAGTGAAAATAATACCAATATTTACTGTTGAAGTCATAAAATTTTAAATTAGACTATAACAATCCCTAGATAGCTTAAATATAAATCTAATAATATTGGGAGAGCACTCCCACTTGATAATAATGAAGACAAACAACAACTCATACTCTAGAATATGAAATAGATAAGAAGGGAATGATGAAAACAAACGAGAATCTCACCTTTGATATCTTGGAGAAAGAAGGATTGATGAGAGATTGAAAGGGAAGGGAGGGATGTGTTTGGGAGGAAGGGTTTTCCATTGTGGGAGCAAAAATCTCGAGGTTGGGGTTTAGAGAGGGGTGGAGGGGTTCATTAAGCGAAACAGCATTGTTTGACATTGTTTTTATCCCACTGACACCATTATAGTGATCTAGTCATTTCCTGTGTCTCCCGTTGATACACTTATGACCGTTATAACGTCCTAACCGCTATAGCGTGATAGTTCACCTAGTCCCTACACCTTTCTGTTATTTTGGCATGTGGATTATCTCAATACTCGCTTATTTTTTTTACTCTTTATTAACTTTAAAACATAAATGTAAATAAGAAAATATCCTTTATTTGGATTTAAATAAAATATCAAAAAAATTAAAATCCTAACAAAACAAAATTCAAATTTTGAGTTTTAGTTTCAGAATCTTCAAGTTTTCTAAACTTGTGGACTAAAAACGAAACGTTTAAAGGTTTTATAAAATTCATTAAAAATCGTTCTTTAACTTATTTTCCTTTTGGGAACAATTATCGGGATTTTTGATTCCAATAATATAGTTCTATCATATAGCCCTCCAAGAACATGTAGGATCTAGACTTAGTGAAATTTAGGACCAGGACGACAATAAGGGTAACTGGCACCTTTCTTTGTTCAACAAATTTTTCTACCTTTTTTATTTAAAACTAGGTGTCCAATTTAAATTCTTGAGGGATCATAGAGACAGAGAACCTGTTATGTCATTATTGATATGCATAACCAGAATATATTGTTATGCATTGCATAACTAGAGAAATTGCTATGTCAAATATACCATGCATAACCAGATATATCTATTTATCTATTAGAGTAATGTTATTTATGTTTTTAGAAATTTTTGATTTTAGAGCTATTATGTATGAACATATTAAAATGATTTCAGAGATATTGGATTGATCAAGTTTTGATGATTATATATATGTATTTTGTTGTTGTCACATGAAAGGATTATGGGTGAAGGCTACTTCCTGAGTTTTAGATGAAATTCATCCCTCTCCCTTTTTCCATTATAGATACTTTAACTGCTGGGTTCTTCTCAACCATCTCTTCTCCAGGAGTAGAGATAACCAGTTGGTGAGTTTCATTTCGGAGTGAAGTACCTTTTGCGTTTTGTATTGAGATAGAGTGCTTAGTGTCATTGCAGCAGGGTCTTGAACTATAGAAACATTTTGCATGCTTTTGCACAATGATTTAGATTTAATTGTATTTACATGATTATAGTTTTCATTCTTATTTGTAAGAGAGCAACTGATATGTTTCTATATCAGAGAGAGATTTAGAGTTTATTTATGAAATTATTTATGATGATTTTGCTTTCCAAGAGAAAGAGATTTATTTTAGAGATGACATTATGTTCTAGAAACATATTTGATGATTATTATATGTATATATAGAGATTTAGAGATTATAAGGTTTACGTAGATTAAATTCCTCACGTGTGTTGTTTCCAAATCGAGTAATGACAAAATCGATTCAAATCGATTTGTCAGATGCGCCTGACAAACCTCACAAATTGATTATGGTAACCGCTAACACATGTCCAGAATGAATTTAAATTGATTTTTGCATAAACCTGACACACTACTTTTTCTTATTGTTGCGACGGAGTGTTGACACCATAAAAGGTCGATTTAAATCGATTTCATCGTGGCCCATTATATAATTTGAAATTATAATGGAAATCGATTTAAATCGATTTCTATATATTAAAAAACAAACATATATGTAAAATGGTTAAATACAGTGCATATATATAATATTGTATTTTTTTAATTTATATGCTTAAAAAAATCAGAGATTTTGTCATTCTGATATGACATTATTATTGATCTTTAGATAAATTATTAGTAGACCTTTCTACTTCGTTTCATTTTCATTTTCATTTAACAGCTACAGTGATTTTTGTGAAATGCTAGCTTTTTTGTAAATTTAATAATGCTCCCAAGGACAATCAATAGAATGTGCAAGGTTGCTTGGAATTGGGCCTGAGTCATGGCTTGCCTTCCCCAATTAAAACTAATGAAATCGCAGGATGACCACTTTGTAGCAACCCGCAAATATCATTCAAGTTATCTCTTCCCACCTAATCTATGTTAATTTCCACCTAGTTCGCAATGGTTTCCTTTCTCTTTCCCTGTATAGTTTTTAACTACTTAATCCAACTACCTTGTAAACTCGTCAAGCGAGCTTGGATGGTCCATCTATATCATAGGATAAATTTTAAACAAGTATATAGAGCAGAAACTATTAGTGCGAGAATGAATCGTCAATGATCTGACGACAAAGAAAGAAAGTAAACCGTGGTTAGACGCAAGATTAATATCGGGATATTCTGTTTAGTGTGATTTATCTTGTATAGTTCAGACAATCTTATGAAAAAAGTAGTTTACTTTAAATAGTACAATCAATAGCTTGTCAAATGCCACAATCATCTAACTTTATTATAAAGTTAACACAATCCATAGAACTTAAGCTACGTGCAAATACTAAAATGCATTGTCACGCTTTAGTAATTATAGTTTTCCCCTCCCCTTATAAAGAGGGATAAAGTTATTTTAACACCTCTTTGAGGTGAACGCCCAACATGCTTAGGATATAAGAGAGAATAAATGGATAATAAAAATAATTATAAGTTTTATATTTTTCATGAGAAAGTTATTTAGGTTGTTTGGGTTTTGGGGTCGAAATAATATTGTCAAAGAAAGAGCAGTGAAAGTGGAAAATGTAAAATGCAAAGAAGAAAATAAAATATTTCTTATTTTCATTTTCTATTTTTAAAAAGGATTTTCATTTTCAATTTCAAATTTGAAAATATATTTTAGATAATTCTGCTACACTTCTCTCCACTATTCTAATAAGTATATATTTTTGTTTCAATAAGTACCTCTAAGAATTCAATGACCATTAGAGGATATTAGTTTATACACCATTATTTTGCATCTACTTATTAGTATATTATTTATTCACTTTCTTCATATGGTTTGGTTTGGTTTAAATTGAATTGTTGTATTGAGATGTGATTGGGAGTGAGGACCATTGGGAGGGGTGAGCTTGGTGGTGAGGGAGAGCAGAGAAAGGGAGGATGTAGAAATGATGATAAAACTACAAAATTGCACCGCCTCAAATTGAAAACAATGAAAATGACTTTTTGCGTGGAATTTTGAATCCATTTCCTAAAATTTAAAATGAAAATGGTTAACCAAACACATTTTGTTTTTCAATTTTTATGAAAATGAAAATTAAAAATCTAATATTTTCTCCATTTCAAGATAAACTCATATTTTTTAATCATTTGAGATATATCCTATACACCATTATTTTGCATAGGAATACTATTATATATTATTTAATTTATCACATTCAGATATTTTACAAGGGATGAAATAAGAAATAATACTATACTACAATGACAAAAATGTTATAACATATTTAAATAATATTTTTGGATATGACACTAATCTCATTAATTTATCACATTTAATAAAAAAAAATAAGACACTCACTTTTACATATTTAAATAATATTTTGGAGACACTCACTTTTACATTATTAAATATCACTACTACTCCCTTAACGAGCATCATAGCGCGGCAGGGATAAAACATAGGACAAATTCTGCCGAGCAATACTACTAGGTAAGTATCCTGCGGTTGTGTCATTTTGGTGTGTTGGTCTGGGGACAATATTCATTCATTTATCAAACGGCGCAGGTTGCAACTTTCTGCATGCCAATAGGGCGTGGCAACTGTTGGACGGGGACCAAATTCGATGTGTCAGCTCCCACACCCTCCTCAATTAAATATTATTTTATTAATTATTGTTAGGAAAAATAATTAGTATATAGTATTTTGATAAATGATTTATCCTTATATGAGATAATAGGTAAATTTATTTGTATATGATATTTATAGATTCAACTGTGACGAATTCTGTGTTATTTTCATTTCCAGGAAGATATTTAATCTCCATAGTCAAATTTTGAATGTCAAAGCGAATTCTTATTAATTTTGAATCTAATTTGATTGATTGTCTTTGAAGTTGTTAAAGGTGGATTTACTAAAAAAATCATATTGCGTGATTTTTTTCAAAACAATATTGATATAAATACAAGGTAAATTCCATATAAAAAAAAAACCCTTATTGTTACATTGTATGAGAATTATTTTCATTTCTTTTCTTTTTTAAAAATGAAAATAAAATATGATATAAAATTGCATCTACAAGCAAAGGAAGTGAGTTGAGTTGAGAGCACACTGTCAGTCACCGGCAACATCGAAAGCAACGGAACAGCCTTAGCAACGCACCTCAACACAACATCCCATTCACTGTTCCTGTTTTGTGTCTCAATTTTCGTAAGCGTCTTTTCTAACATTATTATATTTTCTGCATTATTATTATTATTATTATTATTATGCAATATGTTTCTACATTATTCATTCAATTTTTGTAATCTCACTCTATTCAGCATAAAAACACGGTGCCGGAAAGCATTATGGTTTCTGTCTCGGTCTATATAATTCGATCCTATCATCTCAATTGCTGTAATGTTTGGCTCTTTCGCCTGTTGATGATCTTGCTCTGCCCATGTTTATTATTTTTTCTGGCACTGGTTCGGGTCATCAAAGTTTGAAACTTTGGCCCGAATTGTTTTTGTTTTCTCTCTCGGTCTTAGTCTCTTTATGCCAATTGATGATTTTGTATTGCGGAATCGGGTAATATTATATGCTTGTTGGAATTTCAATGCTTATCTGTCCATGCCCTTAATGAATCAATGAGCAAAAGCATCTGCATTCAACCCCCAAGTGTTATTTCAATGAATGCGAATGAAAATTTGTCGTGTAAGCTAGTCTAAGAGACGATTATTTTATTTTGTGTGGTTCTACCTTGCTGCATTGTATTTCTTCTAAGCTATGAAGATAGTTTTATAAAACTGACCCATTTAGATGCTCGCACCTTGACTCATCTAGTGATCTTTTTGCAGAGAATAGAAAATCTTTGCTTTGATTAATCTGTAATAATGTTGCCGCTTCACAAATTCATTCCTGGAATTCTGTTATTACTTAAAATGCGTTGTTTGATGACTCTGATCAATGCAGAAACACTTAATTGTTTTATTGTTTCGTAATTAGTTTGAATAAATTGTATTTCTTAAAATTTCAATCACAAAATAAAAGCATGTAATGTAAGTGCCTTGATATATGTAATTGCTGTAATAAACCAAAGGCACAATGCTCGCAGGTAGCCGGGCAGTATCACTTTGAATTGTTGCAAGTGTCCTTGGCAATTATGAGCTTCGTTTTCAGAGGGAGTAGGGGAGATATTGAAAGCGGGTTTACAGAATATGTTCCTGAAAGATCCTCAATGGTATGTTTCAATGCTGCTGTGTTGCATGACAGCATGAGTCTTTTTGCTAGCTTCTATAACAAGTAGCTCAGATTACACATAAATCATTCAACTTTAGTTCTCATGCTGCTATTTTTCCCTTCTTTAAATCAGCGTGTTCATCCAGCTCGGCCTGTTAATAGCAATTCTCTGGCTTTTCTTACTACAGGTAATTTGATAACTGCTGTACCCAATGCTTTACTGCTTCATTCTTGTAGCTTTCTAATCTGTATTTGACTTGTTTATTTACAGTTATTGTGCTATTCATGCTGTTGAACTCTCCTCAGATGACACATTATTTTATGGTAAATAATCATTTAGCTAATGTGGGCAAGCAACAGGTTTCTGGGTTACTTCTCTTTTTCATACCAATTAATATGATGACCATGGGTAAATATGCTTGTAGCTATGGCTTGTGCTTGCGGTCTTTGCAATGGCTACAAGCCTGAGGATGTATGCAGCTTGTCAACATCTTCAAGCTCATGCCAGGGCTCATGCTGCAGCAGCCACTGGGCTGCTTGGCCATACTGAATTACGACTGCACATGCCACCCTCCATAGCAATTGCAACTAGAGGACGATTGCAGGGACTTAGACTCCAGCTTGCACTTCTTGATCGTGACTTTGATGAGCTAGGTATTATGCTGGTAAATTGCATTTTTTTATGTTTATCATTTGGTATCTGTTTTAAAGATGAAAGTACCTGCAAAGAATGTGAAAAGCAGAATCAGGATTATCCAACTCTATGTACAATTATGCTTTCACGGATTCATAATTCATAACCCTTTCCCTTTGTTTTGAGGTAGATTATGACACTTTGAGAGTTCTGGACTCTGATACTGCTTCTAGTACTACTTCAATGACTGAGGAAGAGATAAATGCCTTGCCCGTCCACACATATAAAGTTGCAGTTCCAACAAAGTGAGTTGTGTTGGTTTCTTGAGATATTCATATACTATGTTTGGATTAGCTTATTTTGGGTTTAACACACTTTAATAATCAAAAGCTTTTTGAGTCAGTTTTTGTTTTCTTTTTTCCTTTCTGCATGAGGTTGAAGGGTCACTCCACCCTATTGGGTGAATTTGAGGTCACCATATTTTGGTTTAGATAACCATTGTTAGATATGAATCTTACGCCAGGGAGAAATCGACAAACCTCAATGAAGCTGCTGAATTTAGCTTTTCCTGATGTTTAAAATTGATGTCCTAAATTCTTACTGATATAATTACTGAACTGCATAAACTGTCTGCAGTGACTTAAGCCAGAGAAATTAAAATTTGCTAAGAATTGCTGTCCTAAATTTCATGGTTAAATTAAAAAGTTGTCAAAGATACGTAATCCATGGGTAATAAAATGATGATATTCTGTACCTGAAAAAAATATGATCTCGTATACTGTTGGCTTTATTTGATAAGTGTCACTTGTATATTCAATGGGCTAACATCTTGGCCCATAGCACCTGTAATGGGTGCAACCCCTTATACTTGATGCGATTCTGAACAATTTTAAGTAAAGTTGCACTCTTACTAACTACTTGGTCTAGTGGTAAGTGCATGATCTAACAAGTGATATCGGAGAAAGTCATGGATCTGAATCCCTTGACTAACACACCGGAAGGGGGGGGGATGCTTCATGCAGTTTTGAGAAACTTTAAGGAAATAAAACTGCACCCTAGCTGTAACTTTTGGTCTTGTGGTAAGTATTTGATCCAACATATACCCAAAATAACAATGATGATCTTGAAGGATTGATTAATGTATTATGTGTATTGCTTACTAGTTGACTCTTGAGCCTCTGAAAGTAGCTGCATTTTCTTGGCATTGCTCAAGACAGATTATCAAATATAAGGGGCTTGTGGGAAAAAGTACATCTTAGTTTGTTTCTTTTTAATAGTAAATCTTTTCAGGGTCTCCAGTTTTTTGTTCCTCCTTGCCTTTGTTGCATGAGAGTTCATACAATTTGTTAATGCTCACAGGGATGGCTCATCAGGGTTGGGATCCTCTTCAGGTGCGGCTGAGGTAGATATCTCTATTTCTCCTTCTGGTTTGGTCATTCTCATTTTAGTTATGAAGAAGCTGTTTTTTTGCAATAATCATGTGACTGCTTGCTTTTGCCTTGGTTGTTAGTCTTGAGCATTACCACTGGTTCTAAATATATATAATTGCATCTGGCACTGTTCTAACCAAGTGTCAACACCAGAAATTCTACTGCATACTTTTACATACTGTAAAATAATGACAATTTGTTTAATTCCCACATTTCCATATTGAATTTCATATTTTAAGTTTGCATTGCAAAGACCATAGTTAGACTTGATCTTCCAAGGATAATTTCTGTGTTGGTTTTTGAGCCTTGCAGATTTTACTTGTTTGTATTGTTGCAAGTTAAAGATAACACATTGCTTCAAATCTGTTTTATAAAGGGTCTTGAAACTTCAAACATCTACCTAATGCGAAATGAATAGAAGTGCTTGTGTATAGGGTTGACATAAAATTGGTGGATCTCTTTGTGGGAGTTTTATTATGAAGAAAATCGTGTAATATATGAATAAATTGCCATTGCATCAGTGAACTTGTAGGTGCTCAGATAAGACTAAAGCAAACACGATGTCCTACCAAACAGATTTGTTGAAGCCTGATAATCTGGCTCAAAAGAATAGATCATAGTCAAGCTGTTGTCAGTTTTTCACACTGCTTGACTGAATAGCATCCGTCATGCATTATTGTTCAATAGGGATATCACCTTAACTCCAGAAGAAGGAAAACAGGTTGAAGTAAACATAAAATTTTGTACTCCTAATCATGAGCTGCCAGGGCTAGATTTAGCAGGAAGGGCTAGAAGTTTAGTCATGAATGGTGATTCTTAACGTTTAAATCATAATATGTCTTAGCAATTCAATGGCACATAGATTTGCATTTTATGATGATTAGCCCTGACATGATTCCCTCTCCATTGATTTGCTTTTTAGAACATTTGCTTCTTAATATGCTATTGTTCTACTTAATATAGATAATGACATCTCCATGTAATTAAATAAATTGACTATTTTGTATGCTTTTTGCATTGCCAAATAAAGCTGAGAATGAAAATATTGCCCCAACTCAACTCCATCCCTCCCCTTTTCATGGAATGGTTGCTATTCTTTTTCACTCCTATGCTTTATAATCAGAATAAACAAGACTCTGAAGGAGCAGAGGGAAATCTCCCATGTCCAGAAGACGAGCTTACATGTACCATATGCTTGGAACAAGTTAATAGGGGGGAGCTTGTTCGTACCCTACCATGCTTGCATCAGGTTTGTGCTCTAGCACATTTGCTTTCTTCGACCTTATAATTTATATATAAAATATTTAGCATCAACCTGTTGAGATTAGTACTTATCTCTAATTATATATTGCTTCTGGTTCCTTATTTTTCTCATCACACTCTTTAATCAAATCTGTTTACCTGTTTAGTTGAGCTAAGAATATAGGCTTTCTTTTGCATAATGTTTGATTACTTTATTGTTCCTGTGTTGTCAATATTGCTCATTGTTTACAACCTTGCACATATTGAAGTTGTCAACTGTCCATTATTCTTTTTCTAAAATATCATCACATGGTTTTCAAATCAAGTTTTCATCACTTTTGTTGGGTTGCATGTTGGAATTTCAAGTTTAAGTGACAAATGTTTACAATCTTGCACTTATTGCCGTTGTCAACTATCCATTATTCATTTTCTAAAGTCTCACAGCACAATTTTCAAATCAAGCTTCCATTACTCGGGTTGGGTTACATGTTGAAATTTCAAATGTGAGTGATGAGATCTCACTTTGGTTGAGAATATCAAGGGTAAGTCATGAGATCTCACATCGGTTAGGAATGGAAACCATGTAATGAAACTTTAAGATTTTGCATCAAAATGTGACGTAAGATCTGCCATTGTGATCTGTTCTAACATTAGATACATGGCAGTCTTGTTTAATCAAAGCATCTTTAACTACCTGCTACAACTTTACATTCGGTAGCAATTCGTTCCTGATTCCTGCTAAGCTTATAAGTATTTTTAACGGCCCATTTATATCAATATTACCTTTTTTGGCAATTCTTTTATTGACACTCTCAATGTTTGAATTGTTGAAACATACTCTTCTTCTTCTTCTTCTTCTTCTTCTTCTTCTTCTTCTGTGTTTTGTTTTTTCCTTTTCATAGCGCTCAATTCACTTAACATCTTTACTCATTAATATTAGTCTGAAAAAGAAAATGACCAATTTACTTTCCTTTCTTCTTTCTTGCCTTTATACTTAGTTTCATGCCAACTGCATTGATCCATGGCTCCGGCAGCAAGGAACATGTCCGGTGTGTAAATTTAAGATGGGGTCTGAATTTCAGGGTAACAGGGAGAGCGACTCCGAGGGTTCAGATATTGTGTAGGTATAGCATTCCTTGAATTATAGCTGTAAAATGCATGATGTCATGAGTTATGTAAGTATGTACATAATATATAATATATACATGGTGTGGTGGCTTTTTCATGGAACTTGGCACTATATAGGATAATAATGTAATGTGTGGTTAGTCACTTAACATAATAAAGGTGTTTCTCTGGGTACATATACTCTCCATGAATCTGCAAACATTAAATTAGTCTAGCTACTTATTGCTATTGGAGAAGATTCTGTTGTGCTTCATACAGAACTGGAGCATAAATGGAAACATCGGGCTTCCGGACATCATCCGACAAATGAAGTGGCAGGTTTTAGTGAAAAATGAGGAACACAGTACGTATCTTAGAGCAAAGTCCCCGGAATTAACCGAGTCCATAACAATTTATGACTTGTGAGAGAAAAATGCTTAACACATCTTGATTATCACAATATCATAACTTTTTATGATGGTTCTTGTGTCAAAGGCGCAAGATGTATACTATATTAAGTTATCCCTTAATTCATCTATTTGGCAATTTTTTAACCTGAAAAATATTTAATATTATCACTTACTCTACGGAACCCTAGATGAGCTGACATCTAGGGTTAGCTGGATAGTTTTATAATCGGTCAAATGTACTTTCATAGCATTTCGCTTTAAATTCAACAATTTACATGAAGTTTTACAACTTTATAGGATATTTTCCCGAGCAATGATAGCAACCAAGACGATAATCCGCTACGGTTGTCATTACATCTTTCATACGTAATTATGGCATAATTAATCTAATCAAGCTGTCTAGTATAATATAATATATATATTTTTGTACATAGTTTATAATATAATTTTACTAAAAGTGTATTTAATTAAATTTTGCTTGCATGCTTGCTGACGCCAATCGCTGTGCAGTACAAATGCTAAAATACGCACCCCTGAAAAAGTCAAAATTGCAGTACAATTATTACAATCCACAACCTAATGGATTGTACTATAAATCACGTTAATTTAGCAACATATAGCATAGATAGACGTGAATCAATAAACAAGAAGACTAACTGACACGTTGAAGAGCAACAAGTTAAGACCATATAGTACGAGTAAATAGCACAGGACCATATACAGCATGGCTTCATCAATGGCCACCATGGTTGCTTTCTCAAAAACCAAGACTCTAAAGTCAACGTTCCTCGTTGTGTGCCTCCTAGCCTCGCTCCTCTATCGAACCAATGCTCACGGAGGGGACACTGGTTCTGACAGCACACAGGACAGCGTAGATTTGCATGCAAAGGGTCTGATCCTTGTAAAGATATGGTGTTTGATCATCATGCTTGTGAGCACCTTCGCTGGTGGAGTCTCTCCTTACTTCTACCGTTGGGACGAGACTTTTCTTCTTCTGGGGACTCAATTCGCTGGTGGGGTGTTCCTTGGAACCTCTTTGATGCATTTCTTGAGCGATTCGGCTGATACCTTTGGGGGTCTCACGACAAAGACTTACCCTTTCTCCTTCATGCTTGCTGCATCCGGGTACCTTCTCACCATGCTTGCTGATTGCGTTGTGATGTTTGTCACCAGCAACAGCCAGAAGGAGGCTAAAGTGGAGGAACTTGAAGGAGGGACAACGCCCCAAGGGCAAGAGCAAGAACAGCACAGGGACTTGGAATTGGAGACCCACAACCCTGCCTTCTTGAAGACTTCTTCTGTTGGTGACACAATACTACTTATCTTTGCCTTGTGTTTCCATTCGGTTTTTGAGGGCATTGCCGTTGGAGTTTCAGGTTTTCTCCTTTCCTTTAATTAACTGCTAATAATAATCTAATTTGAACCATGTATATATGTCTATTTATTATAAAGATAACACTTTTCTGATGCTAATTTTTCATATTCATAAAGAGGGATGCTATCTGGCACGACGGTGTTTTGCAAAAGTGGGTTTTAACCAATCACAACACAAATAGACACTAAAAGCAATTGAGAGAAAGTCGAAGGTTTACTATAATTAAGGGTAGAGAGCTAATGATAGTGGTTTGTATATTGGGATACAAAAATCGGCAAAAAGTATTTCTCATTCATAAAACTTGAACTTAAGACTTTATTCAAATAAAACAACTGCTAAGCATTGGTTTATTTTCTTTTTCTTCGCAAATTAGATAACATTGTGTTAATTGTATGCATAGTTGATTTTCTATCTTAATTACTACTTGATGATTATTATTCTTATGAATGATTATACATGTTACTTCAAAGTTATAGCTAATGACTAAACTTGAGTATATACGATTAATGTATACTTAAGCTACTAAGAAGGACGCATGGAGGAACTTGTGGACAATATCCTTGCACAAGATATTTGCTGCCATTGCAATGGGAATTGCTTTGCTTAGGATGTTACCCAAGAGGCCCTTCGTTACAACGGCAGCATATTCATTCGCCTTTGCCATCTCTAGCCCCATTGGCGTGGGGATTGGCATTGCTATCGATGCCACAACACAAGGAGCAACCGCGGATTGGATGTATGCTATATCTATGGGTATTGCTTGCGGGGTTTTCATCTATGTTGCCATCAATCACTTGATATCCAAAGGCTTCAAGCCGCAGAGGGCGACCCGTTTCGACACTCCATGGTTCAAGTTTCTAGCTGTGCTTTTTGGTGTAGCTGTTATAGCAGTTGTCATGATATGGGACTGAATGATCAAGTTTCATATCATGTTTTTTTATAGGAATATTTGTCAATTGTACACGTTTGTTTGTGAATGGTGAATGCCGTTGTATATTTGCCAAACTTGGATTGTATTCTATTAGTTTCTTCTTGTCTGTGAAGTTCATCACTAGTAAAAAGACAAGTTCATCCACCATTTGGACTGAAAGATTATAATCTTTTCGTTCATTCTGTTGTTCCTTCCATTATGTGAAATTAATTGCTCATAATATGCTCCATTTCCTTCAATCATATTCAGTAGGTAATTAAGATGCCGAAGGGGACCATTTCCTTTTCTTTTAATCTGAACTAAACCCCTTAACTAACTCGCTTTGGATAAATTAAGATGCTTTCTACTAATAGTATAAATGGCGCAACCTAATACCATTAATTCTTTCTTTCTAGCTAAACAAGTTCGAAAATATTATTCTGAGGTGATAACTCTGATATTAGGTTAAAGTGCACAATGTTAATCCTTGATGTTACTTACTTTTCTTCTTTTGATCATGAAATTGTCAGAACCAACATGTTCTAAACAAAATGTATTAATAATTTGATAAATTACTACTTTGACTTCAACAGTTTTTTAACCAGTAAATCCTATGTGAAAAAATCAGTAAATATGTCTATCCAATAATATAATGATATCATATACCAATAAGGCTCTGTGGATGTTGCATTATTCTTTTGAAGATAAAAATGAATTATTTTGTAAAATTATCATATCAAGATTTGAATTTAACTTAAATAAATAAAGGTATCATCATATTGTACCATAAAAATATGTTTTATTAGCATAATATTTTCTTTATGCAAATGAAAATTTACACATTATAGCAACGTGTATGCCCTAGACCCCTCGGATCAGTCCTTATGCAATCAATGAAGTTAGGGTAACATGACAAACACAGAGAAGAGACTACTTAATTAATGCTTCCTCTATTTAGCTTTCCCTTTCAAAAACTACCTGGTTTTTATGTCATCATCTCTTTGTTCATTTTGGCAAAATCTCTCATTAGATCAGGTTTTTAATGCTGCAATCTGTAAGCAATACAAATCCCATATATGGTTTGAAAGAAAGAATAAATGCAGGGCCTAATGTCTTTGACTCGTCAGATTCTATGGAGAATTCTCATTTCATGCTTCAGTTTCTGTGCAGACATTTCTTCATAGAAGCTACAAATATTGTGTATAGACTTGTACCTCGGTGTGTGACATATATAAAAGAAAGAACATAATGATCATTTTGCAAAATGCAGAATCGGATTCTTTCCTGTCGCTCGAGCTAGTAATCTAAATTCAGTTTCTAATGAAGGTTGAGCTATATGGGTCCCAAAAAGAGATATTTATCCTAGTTCCTAGATTGCTGCCATTGCTGGTTTGATTATTTGTCACGACTCTATATCAACATGACAAATAAATTTAAATATATTTTTTTAACTCTACCATTTTCTATAATTTTTTCTCAAAAATATTATATGAACATATTTTATGTTAAATATTATACCGATTAATATTTTATTTACTTATTAGATTGAGATGTGAATTTTATTTTAATTGGGTGTATTACAATATCATAAATGCCTGTTAGTTAAAAAAGACTTTAATGTAATGAATTTAGTGGCATGTTAGTGTAATTACACATACGTCTTCACTGTTCCATTAATTCATTTCTTAAGACTTCATTTAATTTAAATTAAATTCACATTAAAACTTACTTTTGTTGTTGCACATGAGAAGAAATTAGAGTTTTGCTACAAGAAAATGGATGTAAAATGCCATTTTCTTTGAAGGAATTTTGTTATGGCATTTACCTATCATATTTATAGGAAATTTGTCTAGTTTTGCCCACTTTTAGTTTTAATAGCAAAATCAATATTAATGTGGTTTTCATTTTTTTTTTTTTGAAAGAATTAGTCCACTGAATTGAAACAATATATTAACTATAGTAAGGAAGTAATGTTTGTCATCATGGGTGTAAGCATGATAGTGGTCCCCAAATATCACAATGAATGAGATTAGAAAAGAATGGGAGAAACATGATTATGTGAAGTGAAAGATAATCTTCTCATTTTAGAAGAGGACAAATATCAAATTCCAAATCATTGAAGGATGATTATAATTCTAAAGAATTAAAAATTTTCTCTGGCATGCATTGTGAAGATAAAGACGATAAATCTCTAATGCCAAGTATATGAAGAATACTTCTTTTTGGCAGCATTGTTGAAAAAAACACTACCAATACCAATCATACACTTTCTACTTTGATTTCTATAAATACAAGTAGGTCTCAACAAGTTGTTGTGAGCAATGTGTTATCAGTTATCACACAGTTTGACTCTGTCACAACATTTCAGCAAATAAAATGATTGCCGCTGTTCCTTCATCAACGCCATTTTTTGCTGCTTTCCTCTTTGCCACCAGCTTCTTTTGTTTCCTGTGATTATCCGAACTGATGCTACTTCAGCATATTATTGGAAGCCTTACTACACTACCACTTCATGTACGCATTACATTACATTACAAACTCTCGGCAGTGTATCAATTTATTCTCCTCTCCTTTCAAGTAACTATTACTGCAACTTATTACACCTCCACTTAACGTTACTAAAGCTTAATTAGCCTAGAGTTAGTTGACGTGTGTTTCTTAAGAGAAAAAGTAATAGAGAGAGTGTTCACTGCTATAGACTTTTTTTACATTTTAATTACTTCTGCAGATAATTGAAAAGGTTACAGGCTATGCTTATTTTTATATTATGATGATGAAAATACAATGAAGCATAAATGCCTTTTTACACAACTAAAAAAAAATATCATAAATTTCAATAAATTTAACTAATGGTCACAACCATTGGTAAACCATCACAAGCATATTACAATAAGCTGTTTGTTTCATTAATTACAATTTCTTAAGGACGCCATTTAATCCTTGTAAATTAAATTCACATTAAAACTTACTTTTCGTAGTTGTGGGTGCACATGAGAAAGAAATTAACCTATGCATTTTCATTTTTTCTTTTCTTTTTCTGATGGTGGAAGAATTGGGACACTAAATTGAGACAATACATTAAAACTAAAAAATGCTACATAATAGGACTAAAGAAAGTAGGTAAAACCATTCCTTCTCTGGCATGCATTGTTCTGAAGAACAGAAGAGATAAATGGGGCTAAAGAAAGTAGGTGAAATCAATACTTCTTTTTGGCATGCATTGTTCTGAAGCCTACACACATGAGATACCTAATCGACCAACCAAACACTACACTTTGTACTTTCTATTTCTATAAATACAAGAAGGTCTCAAGTGCAAGTTGTTGTGAGCAATATGTATCAGTATCACACAGTTTGACTCTGGTCAGAATTACATTGCAGCAAATAAAATGATTACCGCTGCTCCTTCATCAACGCCATGTTTTGCTGCTTTCCTCTTTGCCACCAGCTTCTTTTGGACCTTTCCTGTGATTGTCAGAACTGATGCTACTTCAAAGCATATTATTGGAAGCGTTATAGGACTACCACTTCGTTACATTACATAAATCTCGTGCATGTGTATATAATTTTAATTCTGATTCTCTCCTTTCAAGTAACTATTACTGCAACTTATTACACCTCCACTTAACGCAACTAAAGCTTAATTAGCGTAGCCAGTGAATTGATGTATGTTTCTCATAAGCAGGAAAAGAAAAAAGAGAGAGAGTGTTCACTGCTATATTTGGACTTTTTTTTAATTTTAATTACTTCAGCAGATAAGGCTTGAAAAGGTTACCAGGCTATGCCACACAAAGAGCGTAGTTACTGTGAATGGGAAGTTCCCGGGGCCGCGAGTTAGAGCAAGGGAAGGAGATAGATTATTGGTTAACGTGGTTAACCATGTTTCCAACAATATCAGCATCCACTGGTATATAAATATATGGATTTGAATTTTGTTAACCAATTAAACTTGTGCTATATATATATACATCTTCTATGGCAGCTAGCATGCATGTCCATGCATGATGAATGCAATAGAGATTGATTGTCTGGCTATATATATAGTAAATTTGTGATTAACAGTGCATGATGTTGCAATTAAAGAATATAATGGTGATCAATAATCAACAAATTTACACACAGGCATGGAGTGAGACAAGCTGGGAATGCATGGTCGGATGGGCCATCGTACGTAACGCAATGCCCCATCCAAAGTGGTCAGAGTTATGTGTATAATTTCTCCGTTGTTGGGTAAAGAGGAACTCTCTTCTGGCATGCACACTTCTCATGGTTAAGGGCTACTCTTTATGGACCCCTCATAATCTTACCTAGTCTCAACGAATCTTACCCATTTGCCAAACCCTACAAGCAAGTCCCCATCCTCTTTGGTACGTACATGCTTAATTATCAATGTTGAACATATTTTAATTCTTCAACATTTTTTTAGTTTTTTTATATCCATAGATGAATTATGGAAAATATTATTTTAACACCCACATCACACCCATATAAATGTGAGGGGAGTGATGGAAGAGAATAAGTTAGGAGATAAATAAGTGGTAGAATCTATATATTTTATAAGTATAATGTTTAAATGTTTAAGAAAATTGAATATTAAAATAATAAAATTGAATGAATTCCCCTACATATACCGGAGAGTGGTGGAATGTGGATGCGGAGGCTGTGATTGCACAGGCTCTTCAGACAGGGGGTGGTCCAAATGTCTCTGAGGCCTACACAATTAACGGATTTTCTGGGCCCTCTACAATTGCTCCCATAACTGTATATGCATATACAACTAATTGAAGCTATTCAAACACATAGTAGAAAGCACAGTATCATATTTTTCAATTAATAAATTGACTGCTATAAAAGGAGCACATAATGCTTAAATGTAATCCTAATTAATAATTGATCAATGAAAAATATATACTAAAGTGGAAAAAGATATTTCCAGAAGTTTTGACAAAAATTAGTTAATTGATGACATTAACGTTTGAAGTGAATCAAACGGGCGATTTGACCAACGAATTATAGAACACACATTTCTGATTGGTTCTCGAAGGGTGCAAACCACAAACGTCCTCTTGAAGACAAAACCTCGTTACAAAGATGCCACTTTCTTCATGCTGAGCTCGACCATACTTCACCCTTCGACAATTCCACCCTTGCTGGCATTCTAGAATACGAGACACCACCCGTTACCACCATTGCTTCTGATGATTCTCCAACAACAATGAGAAAACGTCCCGTTTTGAAAACAAGGCTTCCAGCAATCAATGATATATCCTTCGTTGCAAACTTCAATATCAAATTTCGAAGTTTGAACAGTGTTAAGTACCCTTCGAATGTGCCTCAAAATGTTGACAAGCTCGGAAGCAGGCCTTGTCCAAGAAACCAAACATGTCAAGGGCCTAATAGTAGAACGAAATTCACTGCTTCAATGAACAACATATCTTTTACTCCTCCTAAAGTAGCGATTCTCCAACAGCATTATTATTTCTTATTAGGGAAGGCTAATAATATAATGATGGTGTTTATCATAGCACAGACTTCCCAGTTGTTCCTCTGAGACGTTTTGATTACACTGGGACTACTCCACGAACAACACAATGGTCAGAAAAGGAACAAAGGTTGTGGTGGTGGCTTATAATACAAGTACAGGTGGTGTTGCAGGACACTAGCATTTTGAGAGCTGAGAGCCACCCTTTGCATCTTCATGGGTTCAATTTCTACGTGGTGGGTCAAGGTTTTGGGAACTCTGATCCTATCACTGACCCTGAGAGCTTTAATCTTGTTGACCCTGTTGAGAGGAACACTGTTGCTGTGCCTTCTGGCGGTTGGGTTGCAATTCGCTTTCTTGCTGACAACCCAGGTGATTAGTTGTTTTTGTTTCTAGTTTCCTATATTCCATAATGAAAATGAAAGTATAGTATTAATATTTTAATTCAACCATATACATACTTTCAGCAATTGAGGTTAGTTATTTTGATTACTTTCTTTATAGCTCAGTATCAATTGAATTATTTCGGAAGTATCTTTTTTACATATTTGTCACATGCTTAAATCGACATTTTGATTCACTAATGATAAATGTACGCTGTTGTTAAAAGGGATATTTTGATTCAATACTTATATAAGTGAAATATACTCTTAACACATCCACTTGTATGTGTTGGAAATTAATATAGGGGTTTGGTTGATGCACTGCCACTTCGATGTGCACCTGAGTTGGGGCTTGAGCATGGCTTGGATTGTCAAGGATGGGAAGCTCCCTCACCAGAAGTTGCCTCCTCCGCCGGCTGATCTTCCCAAGTGCTGATTATCATTGTGGTCACTTGCTCTTGTTTGGGGACATTCTCCTGGAGATTGACCTTTGCTCTAAAATTTACTCTAAATCGAGATGATATACCGCTCCTTAATTATGTATTAGAAATGAGTCTATGACATTAATTTCCTTTTATCTCCCCTTTTCATAACTATAGATTTGCAATTACAAATTAATTATGATTTCAATGCAATTGTGAAAGAAAAACTCCTGCATATATAAACACAAATCTTTAATATCTTATTTTTAAGGGTAAAATGCACTTACTTCCCTAGAGATATCATAAAATAACAATTCACCCATTTGTTTTGAAAAACCTACACTCTACACCATTTTCATTAAAGGTGTGTTTGGTGCATTCTATTTTATGATTTTTTTATAAATTATATACTAAATAATAAAATTAATTATAAAATAAAATAAATTTAATTATAAAATAAATTTTTATTTTTATACACTTATAGTATAAAATAAAATATTGGCAGATAACTTTTTATTGAATTTGATACTTTCTTGAATTTTTATCAATTTACAATCAAAATTATTTTATATTGTTAGTTTATAGAAACTAAATTCATAACTAATATTAAGAATTATATAATAATTATTATTTTAATTAAAAAATTAATAATAAGTATTTTTATTGATTGATTATTTTTTTATTTACATTTGGTTAATTCATTTTACAATTATCATTTTAATGAATTTAATTTTGATTTACTAATAATATAAATGAATTCTATAATGCATTCAAGCATATATTGTCTTATAATTATAGTGATTTACTTTCATATCCACGGCTTAAAAATTATTTAAATGAAATGATTAATTAGATAACAATGTGAAAAAATTTTACATTATCAACGCATCAAAATTAAATTAAAAAAATAATAATTATAAAATAAATCAAGCAATTGTAATTTAAAAAAGTGTTAAATCATACTAGGTAATTGCCTATTATAATAACTATCAACCATGATTTGATAATTTATTGAATTTTTATTAGTGCACGTGTAAAATCAGATTTTACACTTCAAACTAATAAAAATTTAAAATAATGTCAAATCATACTAGATAACTAACTATTAATTATAATAATTAAATTATTTATTTATAAAAATTATTTTTTAGTATTTTTGAATCTGATTCATATAATTATATTTTATTACTAATATTATGTATACATATTATTTATTTTTTAAAAATAATAAATATTTATTTAATTTTTATTTCTTTTATTTATTTAAAATTATTATTATTAATTAAATTTATGATATAATTTTTAATTTTATTTATTAATTTAGTTTATATCAACTGATAGTATAAAATAGAATCGATAAAAACTTAAAATAAGTGTCAAATTTGGTAAAAAATTGTCTACAAATATTTTATTTTATACAATTAGTATATAGAAATTAAATTTATTATTTATTTTATAATCATTTTTATTATTTTGTATATAATTTATAAAAAATAAATTATAAAAGGAAAACAACAAACACACCCTTAGTGAAATGGAGTGGAGTGTAGGTTTTTTAAATAAATAGGATGTAGTGTCATTTCTTGATACCTCAATGAAGGAAAATGTATTTTATCCTATTTAAATATAGTTGAAATAGGGTTAATCAAATTCACTAATGAGTAAGTGTATCATCAACAAAATCAGCAGAGTCCAACTCAATTGTAAATTTAGTTAAATTATTAAATTTGTATTCATTCATAGTTTTTTTAACAAAATACCAATACATACGAGGCCTAATAAATATATATATAGAGCATTTTTGACATAGTTGAGTTCTCCCTGTAATTGACTTGTTACATTTTGGTTGAGTCTTCCAATTGACAATATAAGGCCCATTTGAATGAATTAAATATTAAAATTAAGATAAGTGGGGACAGAGGGCAAAAGGAAAGATTCCAACTTTCACAATCATATCATACTGCCATCAAATTCACATATGGATGGCATGGCAACTATGCTGCTCCTCGCCCTTCGAGGAGATCTAACTTCAAACTCCAATTTTTCCCTCTCTATCTGAATGTGGGATGGAGGGGATAAATAAAACTAAAAGACAAAGAAAAGTGAGGGGTAAAACTAATTAAAAGAAAAACAAAACCAATTAAGGCCTTGTATAATTTCGAGTAAAGAATCCGGGTTTTGTATGTTATCTGGAAAAAGGAGGAGGAATGTGGCTTGCATTTTCAATGCAGATTCAAATACTATTATAGTGTTAACTTGAAGCAGTTGAAGAGAATATGCTCTACCAAAAAGTAAGCCCTTCACTTCAAAACACACACACACACACACACAAACAGAGAGAAGTAACAGAGTCATAGAGATATATATTAGACGGGATTCGGCACATGATAGAAAACCTTCTGCAGATCCTATACCAAAAATGAAACAAAAAGTTTTATAGCAGTTCTTGTTAAATAACAGTGCCAAACAGTACTCTGCCTGCAGGGTTAAGATTAATCTGGAATGGAGCCTAGCTGATGTATAATATAATCTTATAAGTCACCTAATTTAACTAATAATTACAATCGAATCTATAGTATTCAGAAAGGAAGAAAAAAAGAAAAAACTAAGGATCATTGTAAAGCACATATTAAACATGTGTCCAAGTTGCAACAAGACCCATGGAATCTGAACAGGGGATCTGTGCTCGCAAATAGACTTGTTCTGCTGTGTTTCAAGACTTAATCCCCATGCTTGTGCCAGCAAACTAACATGGCCACACACCTCCTCATGATGTAAAATCTTGCTTTCTGTTCCTTGGCTAAATTGGTGCATTTGCGACCTATGGATGTGTTCTTCTGTGAGAAACTCCTGGGAAGATTACTATTATTGGATTTGGAGGAAGAATTAGAGGAACTCTTTTGGGATAAGCTCCTAAGGAGAGGAGAGTTTGAAGTGGTGCTTCTTGTTGAGCAACTCCTTGAGAACAATGACTTTGATGATGAACCTGTGTCCTTCTTTGATACCTTCCACTTTTCATCCATCACTCAGAAATTAAATAGAAGAATATAATCAATACTGTAAGTGTAATATATAAATCCAAAAGCCTGATCCTCTGTTTGTTTGAAAGGAGGAAAGACGATTGTGATCAGAGAAGAAAGAAAAGTATGTGGTTTTTGTGTGGGACTCTGTAAGTATATATATAAAAGGGTTCAAAGAGATTGATCAATATTGATGCTTGCTAATGCTAGAAGATTCTGGTCAGCAGCGCCTCTATATAGCCATTTACAATTACACTTATTTGTGCTTATCTATAAATTATTTTTACATGTGAATATTTTATATTGATGTAAGAATGCATAGACTTGGAAATATACATGTATCAAAGTGGGTTGACTGTACTGTGTATTTATGCAAGACTAGTGATGGTGTGTATATAGTGTTGTTCCCTATCATAATCATAATGTACAAATAACACTTTATTTGTATAAAAGCTATATATTTTAGTATTAAACGCTTTGTTTAACTCACTTTCTTCCACATTTTGCCACCGTGGTGGGGCTGATACACGAAACCATGCATGTCCAAGTGGCCATCGAATCGCCTAGGTAGGATATAATTAGCTATGATTCTTTTAAATTTGGAGACACACATCTTGCTTGTACGGTTCCAAAGTGGGGAGTCACTTATTCAAATCGTGCCTTATAGACAAGTGTTAGCTGGTTCTCATGTGGAGGGTTGTGCGCCTTGCGCCTCTTACTCCACCAGTTTGTTCACTAATTTTATTTGTCTTAATCTCTTTGATGATTTCTACCAAATTGCTGTGTTCAAAGAAACACCTACGAGCATCCCAAGTTACTACAGTGCCTAATTTGCAGTTTATAGATGCTCTTCCTTCAGGCTTCAGCCAAAAAATGTGCACATGGATGACATCCTTTGATAGTCAAAAAAATATGTTATATATAATAAGTATATTGAGAGACTAGTGTTCATGATTCACATCTTATTCCTATGATCGTGACTACTGTTTGTCAAGTGTCACTGATGAAGTCGGATTTGAATCTTGTTCTTCTTTTGAGGCTTAAAAAATCCAAATCATATAGGATGCGAAAGAAAACAATATATTCATTTAATAATCTGTCTTTTTGGAGAAAAAGAAATAAAAAGAAAAAGATTGAAGCAGCATTGTGAGAAAAGAGGGGAGTTAAATAATTGGCAAGTGGCTGATATGGTCAATCTTATGAGCTATGATCACCGCAATAACATAGAACTTTAGTCCTGCTTCTTGTCCACGCATTCGGTGCTAAAGCATCTTTTTCTCCTTTTTTCTTTTTTATTTTTCATTTGTTACTTCTTCTTTTTAATTTTGATCTATATATTATAAGTACACACGTACATACTTGTTTCTACTTTTCTACTGCTCATTGAAAGAAAATGCATCATCACCTATATACAAAACCTACAAGTCGGTCCTGTTAATTTTGTGACCATCACAACCACTAATTATATTCTCGGATTTGAATCACACCCATATTATTGTGTTCATTAACTTATATTTATTATTGGCTTTTGAATTCACGGGCACATGGTATGGCAACTACTCAGTGTTAGAGAGCAGTAGTTAGAATAGTGAAGCTACATAAATTCAGATTTCAAAATTTTCGATCTGGATGTATGTATTCTCTGAATTTAATATTTTCAGCTGGTGATTCCTGCTGAACTTACCATGTGCGGGAATTGATTTGTGCTATTCTTCGTCTTTTTTTGTATTCATATTTTAATAAAATTTTCGCCGCTCTTAGTACTGCAGTTACACAGTTTGGTTAAAATATATCGCTTTTGTTAAATCAACAAGAAAAAACAATTGGAAGGATAAAATTTCAAAAGAAGGGATAATTATGAAATGCCTGGTCGAGAAGGAATCTAATGATTTGGGAACAAACTTTTGTTTTGAAGATTATTTGACTGGTCAAAGAAAACTTTTAAGAGTCACATGCATCTAAGTATCATTATCATTGGTAAACAAAATTAGTGTGAAAAGTATATATATATATATATATCAACTGTTTTTGTGAGTATGGCGTGTATAGGACTATTTGAGTCAATGTGAAAACAGGCATTTTCCTTCCCTTTTGAGGGCTTGACTGGAATGCACGCCAGTGAAAAAATCGAGCCTGTGATGCTTTCTGTTTCTGAGACCCTGTCCCTCTTAGTACAGCACAAATTCAGCTGCTGTTGTAAAATTTTGAGGTACCCAGAAATGTAGTCCATTTATTAAAAGCTAAAGTATATGCAATCAAGTTACCAACGGGTTTAGAATTAGGGTTGGTCAAAATATGACTGTGGATGGTCAAACATCATGTCACGTGCTGTGCTGTGGTTGGTGTAAAATAAAAGAAATGCATCGAACCCCATTTATTTTAAGACATTTTAATAGAAATTATTTGTTCAAATACATCACTCACACCTCTTACATGTTGTATGTTTGGTTGGTGAAAAATACATCTCTATCCATGGTTGTGTATATATATATATATATATTGTCATCTATAATTGAAAAATATAATATAATATCTTACTTATGATATTAAAAGTATAATTAAAGTGACAAATAATGATATAGTTGAGACCATACGCATTCAGAAGATTCAGTTAGTTCAAGTAATTTAGTTTTTTTTTTTTCCTTTTCTTTTTAGTGAAATCTCAGGTTCAAGTCTTGTTAACACATTCAAGTAACACACAATTCGGACCGCGACAATAAAAGCTATTCAATTTTGATTCTAAACTTTTTTCCAATATTTTGATGATTGAGGTGTTTATGGGATTTTACAAAGGTTTTGCCGGTCATGTCGGACGGAGAATTTGAGTAATGGGGAGTCCCACATGCAGACATGTGAGGTGCAAAGGGATGGTCAGTTCAGGTCAGGTGTGAAGAGAAAATATATTTGCCTCTGGCTATAACATTCATTTAATTTGCTGAACACCAAAACGGCAGCGTGCTCGACCTGCAGTACTGCTGGTCAAGACATTAATCTCGTAAAACTTGGCACCAAAATCACCAGAGAACAAATCGATCGAGATGCCAGTCTTGCTGTACTTACATTTTTTAATAATATTTTATAGGCATAAAATTTCATCAACTTATTAGTTGAATTCAAAATTCTTACTTAGTAGATCAAATATATCAAATTTTATACAGTTTAAAAATAATTTAATATTTTATTATACCACTTTATTTTGACTAAAAATATATTTTTAAAAATACAAATAAATATTAATAATTAGAATACATGTCTATTATTATCAGATTCTTTTTTAAACTTTGCAGCTTGATATTCAATATAATATCACATAATTCAACGGTCCTCAATTAAATTTAATTTCTATAAAGAATTATTGAATGGTGTAAGTATACAAGATTTACACCTGATATTAACATATCCCCACTCATATATATATTATTTAATTATATTGTTCTTCCCTTTTTGTGTTTCTCTTTATTTAATCTGTGTGGCCAAGACTAATTTAGATGTCATGTGGTTATGAATTTCATCGTAATTTACCACTTGCGATGTATTTTGATTGGCGTTTGCAAACCGTGATTTACTCCAACTTGATTCTATCAAAATAGATTTTGATCAGAATTGAATTGGTGTCAACGTGATTTATGTTTAGATACTTTATGTCAAATGTGATTATAATAGAATGAATATTCTCCTGATAATATTGATCAAAATCGCTTTTGAATGTGTCTTTACCAAAAATGATATAAGTTGTATGTTATACTTTTAATACTATCTTTTTATTTTTTTAAGAAATTTGAATAGAATATATTAATATAAATATTATTATAATAAATTGTATAAAATGAAATCTAATTAACAAATTTAATATCAGGATTTCTCAGATCCTATAAAATTTATAGTATTAGACCTTTTAAATAACTGTGTTGAAAGTTTATTATGTCTTAACTAAATTAATTAATATTTCAAATACTTATGATTAAATCACAATCCTTTAATTCAAAAGGATACCGATATTCTGGGGTATAAAAATAGAAACCTTAATTAATATAATCATGAAATAAATTTAATTATTTTTTATTTCTAATGTTATTATTATAAAAAAGAAGCAGCGAAGATTTTATGTAGTACTACTGTGAATAATAATGAGCTTGGAGCTTGGAGCTGTTTCACATCCCCAGTGGTCAATGGAAGGTTAAAAATAATTGCCAACTTCAATGCTTAACGGGGAAAAAAAAAATCAACGTGGAAGCAAGAAAATTTAGCGTTGATGAGAACTGGGGTTGATGAAAATCTGCGCTCCTGCACTCTGCAGGCACTAGGCAATCAATAATATGTATGAGACAAACAGATTCTGTCTGAACGACGTATGAATCTGGGAGATGTTTCTTTGACCAGTATGCATATCCCAATAGGAACATGGCAAACCTATTAACCGGTACAAAGAGATTGAACGCCCAAGCCTGAAAATTTTGCGTGTGGCCAAAGTATGTTTAATACCATGCTGAGACTCTTGCGACTATGTAAATATAAAATCAGAGAGTTTAATTTTGATGCACTTTTTTACATATATCCTAAACTCTAAAGTTTTACATTGTTAATCAATCATATGTTAACTATTTGTAAGACTTTTTAGTCATTGAGTGTTGATTCAAATACTTTTACTGATATAATAATACATGAAATGACTGATAATATTTTCAAATTAAACGTAACTGCAAAACTAAAATAGCCACGTAGAGGTTTTAGAATTTTATGGATAAAGATATTTCAATACCAAAAAATTGTAGACACCCAACACTTAAGAGAAATTAAAAGGGAGAGAATAAGTGGTGAATAAATAGAAATGTTGGATCCCACATTTTTTGTGAGAATGATGTCTAGAGTACTTGGGTTTTATGTGTTGAAATAACATTGTTACAATTTTATTATACTTTAAACCAAATCCATATAAATTAAAGTATAGGAGTTTTTAATAGAGTTCTTATATTTAATTAGAATCATACACTGACCATTTTATGTGAGATATGTTATTTGTATTCATATATTATATGTGATATTGTATGTATTGAGTCACATCTCATTTATTATTGGATGGTGTGTGAACTCCATTCAATAATGAATGAGTTGTCAACCAACACAATCTAATAATATCTTATATAACATGAATATAAATAACATTATTTTACTTTATGTAATTATCAAGTAGTTACATTACCAAGAGTTAGGAATACTTGCCGACCATCTCTATATATCGTCTCTCTCTCTCTCTATATATATATATATGTGTGTGTGTGTGATCTACCTTTCAAATATCAAGATCTGTTCCAATTTAAAACAGAGTATTCAGCCTTCAAAGTGTCTGATATTAGCTTGCCGGTTGAAAATTAACTTTGTCTGGAATATTCCTAAAATGGAAATTGGTTCCCACTGCTACTGTCTCTCGGCTTAACATAAAATTATCCACTTTTGTTAGTTTGATGCATGAATAGGTTACGTGCATATGTTTGGTTGTGTTTCTTAATGGAAACAGACAATAATCAATTGCTTTTGTTTTTTTAATTTTTAAAAGTAGGTAGAGAGTTGTTTCTTCTAAAAATCAAAATGAAAAACAGTAGAAGAGAGACAACAAGTGTCATACTATACACGAGTTACTCATATTTCTGAAAATATTCTAGATATTTTTTAAAATGACAAAAAAATCCTCACTTTCTGCTAATAATATTAAAAACTATATAAATGGAAGAGATATCCCACCATGCACATATAACAATAATAATAATAATAATAATAATATACTCTTTGTCTATAGATCTAGGACCACCCTTTTATTAAAATAAATTTTTATTAACTTTAAGTTTTTATTAATTATGCATTTAACTGAATGATTTCAAACAAAAAAAATGAATCTAAATTAATTATAATTTTTAAAAAATATTTATCAAGTGTGATAAAATGTTTTTTTTATTTAACCATATTTCTAAGGACTGAATTCTTATGTTTCCAATTGTAATTAATTTTATCATAAAAGTATTTTAGATTTGTCATATCCAAATAATTTAATATTTTTTTATTATTATAAAAAATATTTCTACAATTATATTCAAATATGAAATAAATTTCCACTTCTGCTTTTCAAAAAATACTCCAAATAGGCCTGACTTATTATAATGATAGTACAAATTATGTTAAGGTTAAACGGAGAATCTAGAACTTTCATTTGTCATCATACTTAATTCTCCAACAAACACCAGAAGCCACTTTCATCCGACTTCCAAGATTTATGACTTGGGATCAATTTTGATCGAACAGTATGCAGTTACTTATATACTGACAATTAATTATAAGCAGTAATCTAGAGTTCAAATATAACGGAAAAGCGTAGAACAATGTGATTTTCTAATTCAACAACTTACCTTTTTTTTTCGAAAGATATTATTTCAATACCTAGTAGTTAGTGTCTAATTTGGACATCAACTTTATTATCGTTAAATATAATAGATGGATATAATGAGTAAGAAATTATCACTATCCATCATATGTATGTTATTGTCGGTCATTATAATCAAATCTAATAAAAGGAAAAAAATTAGGGTTTTAACTTTTGCACCATCCTAATATGTTTTAGATTTTAAAATAATATATTATAAAATTTAGATTTTATACACAACTAAAACAGTTAAAAGTTGATTTTTTTTTTCAAAAACTGCTCTTTCTAGTTTTTAATAAAAAAAGTTAAAAACTATTTTTTTAATATTCTTATTATTTTTTAAAATTATCGAATTATATAAAAAAAATTATGTAAAAAAATAATTAAAAAAAAACACACCCAAATGCACTCTAAATCGGGTCTCAAACGATTAGGAAGTGGAGATTTATCACCAGAGACAACAATTGTATTCGATGGAGACGTATAATTTATGGTTGTGCTGGAAATACCTAATTAGTTTAATTATGCCAGGTACATATCTTTAGAATACACGTCATTTTACATTTGACGTTGGTGCTAGGATTAGGGTATTGGTGTGCAGAAACGACGCGAGACCAGTAATAATCAATTACTAATTGACAACTACGCAGAAATTATATACTCAGTCCATTTTAAAATAATAATCACTATGGAAATTGTAGTAGATATATTATTTTTTTTTACTATATCAGTTTACTAACCAGTGCTGTTAAGAGTTTTAAAATAGTAAATTTTTATTAAAAATATGTATTTTTTTAAGTTTTAAGGTATAGAATCCACCATCCACTTTATATATTTACTTTTATTAGAAATATTAACAAGGATTCTGATTAGATAAACTTTTATTTAAAATGGAGGAGTATATTATTAGTTCTTGCTACTACTTTTTTTCTTTGTAGCATTAACAAAAGTTGTGAAACTGATACCATGTGCATTAGGAATTTAAATTTGATAACTTTCACAATTGGGCTAATTAATTAAGTGACATCGTATAGTTAATTCAGTCATGGCATAAGACTCCGTATATATAAGGTTAAATCTATATATAGCTATATACTCAGTTGCAACTCTCAGGGGACACTAATTTTTTTTGTTCTTTCCAAATTCCCATTTTTCTTTCCAAATTCCCATAAGTCTCATTCTGAATAGATAAAATGTTAGGTGCTTTTAAAGTAAAATGTTTCTTTTATTTTAATTTATTTATAGACTGTCACGTCGATTTTATAAATCATTCTTATTTGCTTAACCACCCAATACCTTCTTCACAAAACTGATGTTGTACGTGAATAGATCAAAATAAAAGACATCTTTGCTGAACACACCAAATAATTTTTCTTTTGAGACAAGTCTCCATTTCTCCGTTAGTGCGAAACCTCGTTTAGAAGCTTGACTATATTTTCAATTGACCATAAAATTGGGAAAAACTGAAGTAAACCACTAAACCTTAATAAATATTTGAGTTTGCTTTGGCCAAAAGCCGGTCTAAATCATTTTAAAATTGATAACAGATAGCCTTGTATTAGCTAGTGCTTATACACACAAAGCAAAGAGTGCTGCTATTGCTAACCATACTGATGCGTTTCATTTTATATTCTGATATTAATTCCTTCAAACATAGTTCTATAGCACCCCATCCAGTTCAAAAGAAAATACCAGTTATTTGTCATCCACGCATAATGAAGCCAACTTGGATGCTCAATCCAACTTTTCCAAATGCTCTGCATATGAGACTCTTTTGGTGAATTAACAAGGGGCATGACGATGTATTGCTGACACGAAGAACCAAGGAGAGGGTGTTCCAATATATAATTTAATCATACATATGAATCTTTAATGCTTAATACAGATAATATAGCCTTCAAAGATGACAGCCTTCTCTTATTTAAGTTTTAGACCAGTTACCTGAGTTTCACAACTAACACGCAGGTGATTTTTATGTACCCTTATCTAAAGAAATATCATATTCCTAGACTAGGCTTTTTATAAATAAATAAATAAATAGATAGAGTACCTTAATTCATGCCAGAGTGAACGATTTCAAAAGCTAAGTTACAGAGAAGCTGGGCCTTCTACACAAAGGGTCAGTTACATACTGAAACAAAAACACCACTCAATTCCCAACCGTTTTGTAATAACTAGCACTACCCATTTTACGGAGATAAATTAAAAAGCGCTAATAGTACTAATATTGTAGTTCAACACAAAATGAAAAGGAAACGTTATTTTGACCGCTCATATCGCCTGGATATAGTATCAACACTCAATCTATCATTCGTTGGTCTTTATTTAGAAATATAAATTTTGATTTTTCATCTTTAAATTTGATTAGGTGTCCATATACACCCATTTTTGGGTGTTAAAATAATACCACCCAAAAAAAATAGGATAAAGAGCATTGCTATTTCAACATCTAAAGTGAGTGTTTAATTAGAACACCCACTCTATTATCATTAGACATAATAAATTGATAGAAAAAGTGGGGGTTACTATATCACATCCAATAGTAGTAGAGTGAAGTCACAATTAAACACCCACTTTTAAGTGTTGAAATAATATTTGCCTAGAATAAATATCTAAAGGGGACAAACACAACACAATACAAATGATATTCATGAATTCCTTCGTTTCTCTATTCTAGTTAGCGGAAAATTTGGCAGAATATAATGTTCTCTAATTTAATCCATGTTTCTCTGATTCCAGGCCCTCCAGCCAGCAGAAAACACAAACAAAAGCATGCAGAATGAAAGGGAAAACAGGAACAATATATATATATGTAAACTAATAGATAAATACATCTAAACGTTTTTACCTTGATTAGTCAATGCATAATTCCTTTGATCTTGGATCGGAACTTCAGCAAACGAAGCTGGTAGCCATATATATGCTGATGCAGCATCATCAAGATTCCCATTTAATTTCTCTACACTGTACCTTCCTGAGAGAACCAATAAGTATGCTTGATCGAAGCCCTAATTAAGCCGTGTGAATCTTGATGCTGCTGCACCCGCAGATAATGACTGTGCTCTTGTGATTAGATCCTCTTTCTTCCTGGAGATTGAAGTTTGAAGATAATTAACAAGCTGACACCCTGAGCCTACAACCAAGTAAAGCATATACTACAACGGGTGAAGGCAAGAAGGAGGATAAGAGCAGTTATACTATAAATAAAAAAATTATAGAGTAACACATACACACATATAAAGCTTAGATATGTGTGTGTATACAGTGGTCAGGTCAGAAATTTTGGAAAAGGGCAGGATAGTTAACGTAAAATAAAATAAATTATTATATAGAAAAAATAAAATGAGTTATTATATAATATTTTTATATAAATTATTAATTATAATTTATTTTATCATTTATTTTCTTTTTTCTCTTAACAAAAAAGTGAATAATTTTCTTCTTAAACATCTATTAAATTCAACCTAAAAAATATATATATCAATGTATTATTTAATATCAAAATAAAGCATCGATCATAGATAACTAACTAATAAGTAAAAACTCCGCTGAATGGATAAAATGAGTTAATAAGAGAAAAATTTTAAAAAATATATTTTAGAAATATTTATATGTTTCATATTTTTTTTATCATATGTGTTACTATATCAAAAAAAATTATTATTTATTATACATATTATATAAAGAGATGACAAAATTTTTTTAAAAAATAAAAATATAAAATATACATATAATTATATAAATATATAAAATTTTGGAGAAACCGTGGCTCCCTCGTCCCTATCACTCCGCCTGTGTGTGTATGTATATATTGAAATCCTGGACTAGATTAATTAGCGATCTGCGATCCCGCGTGACAAGGCTTTTCTTTCGAACAGGCACCGAAAGTTGATTAATTAAGCGAAAAGAAAAAGCCTAAGCTTAATTTGTGAATATGCATGCATTAATTGGGATTAGAGCAGCATGACGATGAAGGGGTAAGAAATTACTGTGCTTTGAATTTATTAAATAAAAATATATGCAATTATGCATATACACAGAGAAATAGTTAGTGTAAAGCTAGTCGGTGACCTTGTTAGCATTCCAAAGAAGCAGAACACACGAGCGAGCGAGCGAGCGAGCCAGCCAGCCAGCCAGCCAGAAATGAAAGTGAAACATTATTTGCAGCGACTCCCGAGACGCCCAGAGGTCAGACCTAGAAAGTTAATTTTCTCTCCACCCAATTGCACACAGTTACAGATGTTGTTAAAACAACGATGTCTTCTATTACATATGTTGCAGAATTTAATATATATAAGTATAAAACAGTGCAGAATAGAACAATTCATACACATTAAGCCAATGGGTATCTATGTGACATCACATATGATTAATATTATATTGACTACTCTTTGCCACTTGTTACATTGCAACAAATTGATGCTCCCTTCTCTGTATTTTAAATCTTTTATATTTTTTTTAATATTAGTGGCAACAAAATTTGGACCTATAATCTTATACAAATTATCCAAACCTCTTATCAAGTCATTAAACCAATCCTAGTATGACAAATTAAACCTTTTATTGTTTTAACATCACTTCATTATGTTAGTCTTTATTGTTAACTATGGAGTTCTTGAACCATATTATAATAACACCAAAATAAAGTTTTTTATTCGACATATGTAAAATAAAATAATTTTTTAAAAATCCAAATTTTAATATAATATTAGTGTAAATGTTTTTATACAATTATTTAATTATACACTACTATCATAGTGTTCGTTCTCTTTATGTGATACTAGCATCGTGCCCGTTAAGTCGTCTTTTTATTCTTTAGATAATTATATAATTAATAATAATTTAATATAAATATCAATTTCTCTTTAAGAGATAATTTTACGACAATACATGGGATTTAAAAATGTGTCCACATTTTTAATTTTTTTACATATTTTAATTAAACTCACCTTTAATTGTTTTTTATGTATTTCAATGAAACTTATCCGAATAATCAACTTTTTAAATTGTCAACTTTTTATTTTTAAAATATATGAAGAACTCTATTTTCCATCTTTCAGTATCCACTCTCCTTCAATCTTTTCAATACATATGGGAAAAGCTTCCACAACTATTGTGCTTGCTAAGTCGTATTTTTTTTAGAGTGAATACCCTATTTGGTTCCTCAAGATTTTTATGTTGGATTATTTCATTCTTCAAGAAAATAAATTAATCCCGTGGTCCTCAAGATTGAAAATGATGGACACATTTAATCCCTCTGTTAGTTTTTCATTAGTGGACTTACACATATCCAGTATAATAATAACGTGTCAGGTAAATATTAGAGGCAATCTAAATGAAGCTATTTTGGAACATATTACACTTATATTGGTGTCTAAAATTGCTCAAAATGAATCACTTTATGACTTAAATAAAGATTTAAATGGCTCATTTTATGAATTTCAACTACTAAAATGAGTCATTTTAAATTCTATTCCATTTTAAATGATATATACATAATTTAATATCATGGTAGTAGGTCAATGTGTAATTCTATTAGTATTTAAAGAATTAAATATATACAGGGGACTAATGTATCCTATTATTAAAATCTTAAGAAAGTGTGGGTTTAATTTCAGTTTTTGAGAGATTAAATAATCTTGTGAAATTTTCTTGAGGGACTACATGAATTTTTCACTCTTTTTTTAATTATTTTTAAGTACAAATATAATGAAAATATAAATGTATTTGTGCAACTTGACAGACATGGCATAGTTATTTTTTATGTTAAATGTACTTTTTTCACTACTTTTGTACAATTATTGATTGATTTTATTTTCCCTGTCACGTACATTTATAAGTATATATAATAATAATAAGTAAAGTGTATGTAATGAACAGTTAAACACTCTAAAGGGAAAGGAAACGCATAGGAAACCTTTAGATGTCTTCATGGTAAATAATATCTTATTGACTCAAGCCAAAGAATGTAACGTGCTTCTCCTAATAGTTTGATGAAGTAGAGAATGAGTTTCTCTTCAAAACTACAAACTCCTGCATTTGCATTGATTTTAAGAAAATGGAAGTGGAACTGAAAGAGACAAAAACTACAAAAATAGAAAAGCGGTTGAAAGAAGGCAAACTCATGATTACGAAAAGAAAAGTTTGACATAGAAGAGGAGTGTTTGATGATGTGTTCATCATCATTCTTTAAAGATGAAATAGGAGAATCTCAACTGGTATGAAATAATAAGCGTGTTTTCTATAATATGGCTTTGGTTGTGGTGTTCCTTGCTTCAAATCATAGACACAACATGAGACTTGCAAACTAACAGTAAAAAACTGATTGCAAAAACTGTCTTGAGATAGGAATAAAAATCGTAAAAGCATGGAAAGATGTACATTTACGAATGTGACCCCATAAAAAAGTCATTAAACAAATTAGAGAGAATGGTAAAATTGGAAAAAAAGAATTGTACACAAAAAATCAGCTATTCCCCCCCACTCCTTCCATTTTCACTTTAAGATTCAAATCCCATGTAATGCTCCATATATATCATATTTCCTATTTGAAAAAGGCCGTTATTATGAGAAATATATGAATTGTTACCTTTTTCAACCATTTTTCTTCTTCCTCGTCCAAGCTATTATCATCAATGATAACAATATGTTTATCTCCATTGTCATGTTGGAGTGAAGGCCGAGATCAAGGACGTGATCCCCATGCTTTTTGATGGTGCCTTTATTGTTTAGCATTTGCCTTCATTTTATTTTGACAAAAAAAATTTCTCATAATCAAAGAGTGGTATTATTCTACTTTTCACCATGCCATGCGCCAAGAGAAAAAAAATAAACAATGAAAATTTTGAAATCAAAAGACCAATTACCATTCATGTGAAAGAGGAAAACATCTGAGTGGAATTAAGAAATCTAGCATAAACCCAAAAACAAATCATACATAATCGCTTGACCATATGACCATAAACCTGTAACATAAAAATCCTTCAACTATCATAAATTTAGGGGAATTATCATATAGAATTGAAAATATTAATATATTGGTATTATCTATGGACTAATATTATAATATCCTGAATCATCATGTAAACAAATATTATAATTCATAGATATTCTCAATAGTGATTACAAACGGAAATGCTTAAAAATGGAATTGTCAAACTAAGAATAGTAGTGTTCGCATGATGCAAGCGAAACAATATAGGATTAATAGAATTTGTATGTACCAAGCCCTTGATTGAATACTAGAGTAGAGGAGTAAAAAATTAAAGCTAAGTCTTCACCATAAATGGCAAAGATGATAGAAGGTTTTGAGACATGCATACAAAGTGGGTACAATGAGAAAGAGAGAGATGTGTAAGAACCAAGTGAAACTGCATTATTACTGTGGTTTGGAAACTAATTTAGAAAAAAATTGAATATTGGGTAGTTAATTTTCAATCTCAATTACATCTAAACCCCCAAAATAAATTGTTAAAGTAATTGTTTATAAGGGTAAAGTTAGAAAAAAAAATTGAACACTAAAAATCAGTTGTCTCTCAACATTTCCTTTATTATTGTGCATAGATTATAAATATTTTATACCAACTAACGGCTTGTCAAGCACTTCTGTGCTCGTTAAGCAGCATTTTTAATTTTTTTGGTTATTAGCATAACTAATTGGAGTTATAAATCTATACTAATATTTTCATATGCATATACACACACGGCATATTTCTAGAGATAAGTAAGTTAATGATATAACACACGACTACCACATGTCTCTTAACAAGTTACTATTACAATTTAGAAAGTTACTAAAAGTATGTCCAGAGTGAATGAGCGAGAAAAAGAGAGAAGTATCTTAAAAGAGTAAAATTGAAAAGAAAAGTTGTGTACCGAAAAATGGGTTTTCTGTCCACCTTCATTGGCATTATATTACATTTATTTATTATTATTTCAACCGAATAGAATATAAATATCACGTTTAAGATTAAAAGGAGAGAAAAATATGAAAATATCAAATCATTACACGTGTGACAGTTGACAGTTACACGCCTTCTTTTTTTTGCCAGTGGTATTGCCACTTAACACACTTTTCCTGTTTTCCGTCAATATCTTACTTTAGAACGGTTTTTTGAATTGGACAAAAAAAAAAAAACCATTGCCACCAGCCCACCACACACCAAGAAAAGTTTTTGGGTGGGCATCAATCTAACATATCATTTTTATATACACTGAGTCCTAGAATTCAGTGAGTATCTTAAATAAAATTAATGAAATCGATTATTATTATGAGTACATATATAAATATAACGTATTAAACTTGTATGTATGCGACAATTTTTTTGTTTTGTTTAGTGGCTGGAATGAATACAAACTCATTTCCTCTTGTTTTCAAGGAATAAATGAAATTATTTTCCGTAGCAGTCCTTTATTCCCGCCATCGCTAAATATAAGCTGTGGGGTGAAAAATCAATTACATGTATATAATAATATTATTATCTGGACATACTAATATCATCTTTTGATTTTGTATTTACCAAACAAGCATATAAATTGGCTGAATCTATAACTATATATGTATCACAAAGGAGACACGTCGGTGAATCCCCCCAAAAAGGGTGAATAGCAAAAATAAAGGAGGCATATCCAAACCTTATCAAACAATATCAATCAATGTATATATTAAGTGGGAGTTAGACTGTGGAGGCAGTATACAAGTGGCAATTCTTTTTTAGATTACAATATGCCAAATCTCCGATCCATTCCTGAGTCTAATCATGATTATAGTTCGCAGCTAATTTGAATTAGGTACATCATAGGTGCTGGGTAACGTGTAAAGAAATAAGACACGTCATAAAGTTCGCTAGCTGCCTGCAATGCTTTATGCTTTTGGCCAGAGATCAAAACCCACCCATTTGATTCCTCTGCTTCAAAAACCCATCATAAATGGAGGGGTGACTACCAAAATAAAATAGGTTGAAATAGTTAATCCACCCATTAAGATTAGCACCCAACCCGTCAAAAATAAAAAAAAAATTTAAAAAATATTTTTTAATGTTTTGATGAATTTTTTTAAAAAAATATTTTAAAAAATATTTTTTATTTATGTATAATCAATTTTTTAAGGTTCATAACAATTATACACTAACTTTGACTAAAAAATATTCTTGTTAATAAATATTATTTGTAAGTTATGACACTTTTTTATTTTTAAATTTTACCTTTAAGTGAATAATATCAACTATACAGTGATACTATATTGATAAGTGTATATATTTCTTACTTTTTTCTTTTTTAATCATATATTTCTTATTTTTTTATCAATAAATTATGATTTTTTTTTAAATATAAAAGTCTTGGCTCGCGAAGCCGCCTGCCCGCCTAAGCCCGCGGGTTAAGTGGTGTGGATTAAGCAGTTAAAAAATTTTTATGGGCTCAATACTTCAACCCAACCCTAAAATGAGGTATCCAGACCCTTTAACTCAACCCGTTTTGACATGTCTACTTTTGGCCAGTGTAATATTTTTCCTAGAGAATCCATTAATTCAACCATAACGCAAGGGTAATCAAACTGGAGAAAAAAAACAAAAAAATAGGGGTAAGCCATCCTCTAGTATACCTATCTTAATTATATTAACCTTCTAATTATTTATTATTATTTTTTTGGTTTATCAAATTTAAAAATGATACATTTTAAAATAAGCAATTAGGATTAGTATAATGATGATGAGTTTAGATAATACGCATAACATACTAAGTTTGAAACCAATGTAATTTTCAAAGCTAATTCTTTTTTTCCCATAAAAAGAAAATACAATAGGGATACAAGGCCAGACCTCGCAAAAGAAAACATAAAAACTGAAAAAAGAAAAAGGGCTTTATGGTCGTAAGAAAAAAGGGTAGGAGTTGAAATGGTCCGAACGAGTTGAAATGTGTCAGTACAGTTCAAGCCCACAAGCCCACTATTGTCTACATAGTCTAAAGCTACTTGGCATTTGCTCGTAAACCCAGCCCAAAAGGCAGGAGAAATGCACAATCGACTACGTACAAGGATGTTGTTCCCCTTCCATGCTCTCCATCCCTTGGATTCTCACCTCTCACAAATGCTCCTCATTGTAATTTCCCTTCTCTTGATTAGATTATCCCATCCCCTTCCCATGGCCAACAAAAGTGACTTCTACTCCTTGTCAAAAAACTTTTTTTTATTTTTTTTATGACAAAATAAAAAGTAGTTTCTTTCTTTAAAACACAATATTTAACCAATAATCCCGGTGAATATTCATGATTCCTGAAATCGTTCATTTCCGTCAACAATTGGCTTGTGCATCTTCGTTGACACTACAATCTAACACAGTAACAAGAACTTCAAGAGAGAAAATTTTAACAAGTAAATGAGGAAAACCTAAGTTATAAGGTGAAAGGCCGGAGTTACACCAGCAAGAGCAACATCATTAGTTTATATATATATAAGCACAAGCCAAAAAGAACAAAAAGAGATACATTCACCTACACATGCACTATATATATGCAACCCAAAAAATGGAAGAGGTTGGCATGGAAAACTATATATGAGTATGTTGGTAATTAATTACAAGTAGTAGTAGTTGGAGCTGGAGGCATAACATAGAAGAGCTCCTCAAGATCAGGTGGCTGGAAATAACCATTCTTGGGCGGTCTCTTTCTTGACGCCAAACGAGGAAGGCTTCTTCTTTGGTGGCGGCGGCGGCACCAACGCCGTGGGTATCCGGCACTCCCACCGCTTGGGCGTTGAACAACCACCGTTCATCTCTTCAACATCAACACACCCGCTCATAATGCCAAAAAGCGTGTTCCTTTTCTTTTTTTTTTAAAAAACACTAACAGGTTACAAGGAAAGTGGAATGTGGACTAGAGTGGAGGAAACAAGTGGAAGGAATTGTTGGTGTTAACGCTGAACGTGGACTTATGTTGTTGTGCAATGTGGACTTATCAACGGTGACACCTCTATTTATCGGCTTACTAGTAAATTAATTAATTTCAAATGTCAAATGACGAAATATTTATTTGTTTATTTATGGCTGTGTGTGTGGAGCTTGTTCTGGAAGACGCTAGGGAACTACCGAATAGTAAATTTTGTGGCTGTGGTAGTGACAGCTAAGCAGCACTTTCTTAAACGTGGCAACAAATTAAACAATACTCTCTGTTCTATATCAACAATTACTAAATTATTTAATTTTAATATATTAAAATTATATAATTTTCATACATTTATTTTTTAATGGCTAAATATTTAAATAGATTTCAAGTTTATATTAGAAGACAAGTTAATTCCTTAAGTTTTAAAAATTTTAAATTGATCCTCACATATTAAAAAATCTGAGAATTCTGGATAGTTTTATATAGTTAAAAAATAAATTGATCCTTTATACACTATACAGAATTATATAATAAGAAATTTATCCTTTTTTTAAAATGTATGGGATCAATTTGAGATTTTCAAAACCTAAAGAATTAACTTAACCCTAATATAAATTGAGGAAACCTATTTGGATATTTAATTTTTTTAATATATTAAAATTACAAAATTTTTCAAAAATAATTATTGATATTTGATGTAGGGATAACAGGCTAAGCGACCTTTTGGCGCCCTGACAACACTGTCACACACCGTTCTCATGCATATTATAAAGAGTAGTGTTTGAGACACTTACAAGCGTGTTAACAAATTTCAGCTTGAATTATTTTCGATGCACAACATTCACTTGATTATTTTATTTTAGAGCCCACGCAATATGCTCTCATAAATCGTCCAATTCCCTAATTTTCGAGAGAACGCAGGTAGCAGACACACACTACAAACTCTGTCATAATCCATATCAAGAGAAGTTTAACCGCAATGATATATATATACTATCATTTGACCCTTACAGCATCTTATATTGAAATAATTTGTTGGTCATTACTAAAAGAAATAATAATTTAATTAAATATACGTTATAATAAATTGAATATATAAATTAATTTTAAAAATAAGTTAGTTAAATAATTAAATAACGAACAAAAATATAAAAGTATCATAAAATTTAATATCATTTGGACAATTGTATTCAATTAGAGCACAAAATTCATCTATAAAATCCTATTTAAAATTGAGACAATAAAATTATGTAACTAAATTAAAATTAATTAAATCCAAGATTAAAAAAATTTAATACAATAATAGTATATAAAGACAAAAAATGGAATTGAGTTTTATAATCTTGATTCAAATTTTGAATTAGCAACCCATAATTGAAAACATAATCATAAATATTTTATACATTGGATTTTTTTTTAATTGAAATATATCAATAAGTTCATACCATGACCATTACATTCCAATAAAATCATTAGTATTGATAACCAATATATATACATATATAATCCCTAATATTTTAAAAATCTATACCATTAAAATTACCTATACTAACTATTAACATATCTAGTAGTTACGTCATTCATATTATTTTAGTATAAATCCAAAGAAGATTATAATCCTATACTTTCAAACATCATTACCATATGGAATTAGTCATATCACTTATAGCCAAATTAATGTCTTTTTTAACTATAATATTCTTCTTGAATAACTTGTACAATTCAATATGTTTATTGAAGGATATTTCTTGATCACATAACTTGTCCTTCTAATCTTAAACTATTTTCAAAGATTCTAAAACAATAGGTGAAGAAAATTTAAATTGATAATGAACTGTAAAAAAAATAAACACCTAAACTAAAGAAAAATATAAAATATATAACAAAAGATGAAAAATATAAACGTAATAATAAAGAGAAAAATATGTAGAACTAATGCTGGTAAAAATTATTGTAAATTAAAATAAGGTGTACTACTTATCCTTATCAATTTTGATGACATTGAAAATTGTCTTTTTCCCATTTCTCTCAGATGTAAAACTTTGAATTTTTATAACTTAGAATATTTTATAAGTGAAGAATTATAGCATGAAATTAGTATGACTCATTGAGAACTAATATGGAAACCATATTGATAAATTAATTAATATTATATTACTCTATAGATTAATACTAATTATATTATTGTATATAATAAATAGAGGACCATTCTATTAGTTGCAAATACAAAAAAAAATTATTATTTGAGTTTGTATTATTGATGAGCCATAGAAAGATAGATATTGATAAAGTGACTTAGTGATTGTAGGAAATATAAATTATTATGATATTGTTATCATTACAATTATAGATAGAATGTAAAATAATATACATTAATTTAAAGAAGATTTAAATTTTATATTAGAATATGTGTCGTTAATGTATTTTTATTTTTGGCTGAGAGAAATTTTTTGAAAAATTTAAAATTATCAAAAAATAATACCTAACATTACAATTATTATTTAATATTCCTAAATATTATATATATATAGCTAGGTTTAACATTTTTTTAAAAAATTTAGAATGATGATTTGCTTATGAAATTATATGATGCATCATTTGGACAAATATTTAAATTTTAATAACAATGAATTAAAATTTTGAAATAAATAAATTATTATGTTTATTATTTAAATGATAGTACAAATATTTAAACATTTAATTAAATAGTGATAAATTTTAAAGATATTAATTTTTTGTATTATAATCTTACTATTAAATGCTAATGATTATTATGGATATTTTAATAATATTTAATAATTACTGTTTTATTTTTCAAATATATAATTAGAAATTAACTTCTTAAAAATTGTGGGTCATAAATTATTCTTATTGCGACACATGAAAAATTTTTCCTCATAGTCTAGAATGTTAGTATTATAGATTATAGATGACTTCAAATATTATAATAGTAGATTATTTTTTCACATCATATAGCAAATGTAATGGCTTTTAGCTGGTATCTCCTAATTTATTTTTATATATTTATTTATGATTCATATATTTTTTTATCAATAATAGATAAATTATTTAAAAAATTTAAAACAATAGAAGAGATTGATGATGAGATTTAAAATAAATAAATTATTATGTTTATTATTTAAATGATAGTACAAATGTTTAAATATTTAATTAAATAGTGATAAGTTTTAAAGATATTTAATTTTTGTATTACAATCTTACTATTAAATGCTGATGATTATCAATGATATTCTAATAATATATAATAATTATAGTTTTATTTTTAAAAATATATATAGAAATTAACTTCATAAAAATTGTGGGTCCTAAATTATTCGTGATTACATGTGGAAATCTTTCCCTCATAAGAGTCTTAAATATTAGGATTTATATATATATATATATATATATATATATATATATATATATATATATTCACTATAAAAGTATTTATTGCAGTAATATTTAGATTACATAATATGAATATCATATATTCTATATAGAAAAAATTAAATGGCTTATACAATTAAAACTTTTAGGTTACATCTGAGCAAATGACATAATATTTCTAGTCTATTAATTCTTCTACTTAATTGTGATCAATTCTAATTAAATTGCCTTCTCAAATTTTGTAACTTCCCTTTTATGTATTGATGAGGTAAAGCCATAATCAGATAGCAAAATATGTATTGGAGGGTCATCAATGTCCGTTCCTTTTCTTTTATGTATATGATACATTGCACAATCCAAAACTCCAATTATCACATATATTTATTTTCTTTTTTCTTTTGGTATTCCAACTGCATCTATTTATAGCCAATACAATTATATAAATCACAAACGTTTGCATGTTAAGAAAACCAAACACAAAGATAGCTAAAATTGTCGTGCTATGTTTCTGCACTTAGTATTTCCATGATTACCACCCAGGTTAATCCCTCCTAACATGCATGTATGAACCATTGGTGAATTATTAATGCAATGAAGAAAAACAATGCTTTTAAGCTTTCAACTTTCTATTTTGCAGGTTATGGTAGATGCTGCCTCTAGTATCATGTAGAAATAAGTTCCTTCTCCTATGGTTAAGTTGGTAATGACTTACTCCACACGAAGTTGTAATGTAAATTGTTCTTCATGGATCTTGAAATTAAAGTTGTTGGAGCTAATGATCAAGTAATCCAATTGGTCTTCATTTATGAAATTGACTGTTATTAGAGTACCCATCTGAGTGCTTGAGAAAATGTTGCCAAGACACAGTATTAAAAGTCATGCTAAGTGCCCTTCTTCTTCAAAAGGGTTGTGCCAAGTGCCTTTGCATGTGTTCCTCTAGGCTCCTACTCCTACGAGAACAAGGTTGTATGCCCATGCTACACAACTAGAAGACCAAGCCTGGAGGCCCAAATGTCCTTGAAATTGAACATTATCTCACCTACAATTTTATGTTACTCAACTTTAAAGTAGAATTATGGCTATTGTTAGTTTTTGGATTACAAGCATCACAATTTTGTGATTAAGTAGCATACTTCTAGATTTTTGCCTTTTGCTTTACAATAAAGATACACAAGATCAATCCTTGAAAACCTAAATAATATACTCATATTTACTCTTAGAAAAGGTAAATTGAATAATTGAATATATCACACCCACAATACGCCAAACAACACCATTACATAGGAGGCTAAAAGGAAAAGGAAGAAATTAGAAAGCATGTTTGCACTAAACCTTTCATTTTATGAAATTATTAAATTATTGTATAAGTAAATGTGTTGTAACAGAATTTATTAATTTTTAGCATTTTTCTTGAAGCTAAAAATTATGAATTAGCCATTGCAATTTATGAAATGACATTCAAGTGCACCAACAACTATTTAATAGTAACTTTTCCTTCAAAATATTTTTATGTATGATATTTCTTTTTATTTTGCATTTAAATGATGCTTTATAGTTATTTTTAAAATTTAAAATAAGAAAAAAGCTGTTTGCCTTAATAACACTACTATGCATTGGAATTTCTTTTCCAATTAAACCATAAACACTATAAGTAATTTTAATTATTATAACATATTTGAAGATCTATAATTTATAATTTAAAATCATTTATTTTGAAACTGAAAGGTAATAAATTAATCTTACAATAATCAAATTTAAAGAAGAGTTTAAATTTCTTTCAATGATTACTATAACCATAAAAACATTTTAAATGGCTTAAAGTTAACAACTAATATCTTCATAATCCAAAAGTTGCTTGGGTTACCAACTTTAAAAGTTTAGAAGTGTATGGGCTCCCAATTCAATAATAAATTGGCTATTATTAAGCAATTTCAATAGTTGATAAAATAAAATAATTAATTTTATATGTTATGTGGATATAGATATAGAATTTAAATTTTTAATTTGTTAAATTAAAACTATTTTTAATTCATTTTAATTACCAATTATTTTACATATTACATGTATTATTTTTTATCTATTAGTTTTTCATTTTACTATTTACCTTTTAATAAGATCATAGAACCCAAAAATTATTTTTGATATTTCAATTTTTCACTTAAATTAAAATTTCTTCTGTTATTATTGTTAGATTTTTTATAAATCATTTTTAAATTAAACAAATGACGATAATGCTATCTGACATCCTTTTCTTCAAACTTAACTTGCTTCATTATAACAAAATTAGTGAAATATTTTAAGTTGATATTGTTATTAATATTAAGTACACGATGCATTCGTAAAAAAGGTTATGAATAAAATAACAGGGTTGCAATAAACCCTAATTTATAGATTCTAAAAAAGTTGAAGAACAAGAAAATTACAATTGATTTTTGTATCTTGCAAAAACTGTCTTAAAATGATATAATAAATTTAATAATATATTTCTTTATATACATTAACAAATCATAAAAATAATACATATGTATAAGAACTACTTTAAATATAATTTTCACTATATCATATTTATATTCAATATAACTTATAACAATCTTTTAAAATCATCATATGTTAATACATATATGAAATGTCTATTATATAATTCACAACAACTTTTTTTTATTGAGAATATAAAAATTATTATAGAAACTTTTTTTTTGTTTTATTTTGTACTTTTAGTTTCTGAAATAAGTTTCATAAATTATATTAATTTATACTACTATGTGTATTTTACTAAAATATTCCTTCAATTTCATCTTTTAGTCTTCTATTAAGCTAACTTTTCATACACACTTATAATAGATAAATCATTTCGGCTACTATATGTAATTCATTCTAAACAAATACAAAAATCTAATGCAAAGTTTCCATCTCTACAATTTATATTTCAAATACTAAAAGAACATATGTTTTGGAAGCTTCATGTTTAACACTCCCTTAAATAGGAACCAAATATAGAGTATAATTAAGGACCAAGAATAAAATATTAAAAAAAGAGCCAAAATCCAAACCAAAAAAAATAATAGATCAGACTAAAATTAAATGACTTATATTATATTTACTAGGACAAAAAATATATTTAAATATTTATTTTTTTATATTAACAGTTAAATTGTGATTTCTTAATAAATAAAATGCATGAATTTTTATATTAAGATATATTATTTAGTTACAATAATCAAAATTTGAATGTATTATTGAGATAAAATGACATGCGTATGAGTTGTATATTGTATATATAATTTTAAGTGGGTTTAGTCTAAATATTAAGAGAATAATTGTCAAAATATAAAAATGAGTAAACAATTATTAACAAAGGGAAATCAATTATATGTGCTAGCTCTTTTGGTTATGAATTATATGTGTTTTTTAACTAACACAATATGATACATTGACTATTGAATTAGAGTTGAGAATAGGAAATATTGTACTACTATATATTAACTATTAAATATATAACTCTTTTAATCTACATCAATATATTAGAAATATATAATTAAATGAAGTTTTTTCATGAACGCCTTAATGTCATTGTATAGAATAAGTTAAAAGGACTATATTATATTATTTTATGTCAAACTTTTAATTACTATCACAATTTTCTTGCAAATTTATTATAATTAAAAATATATAATTACAAAATTTTATAATTAAACCTGTATTATTAATACTATCTCTAGTTGCATATAATAATCTTCTTAATTAATAAAATTTATTTATTATACATCGCAAATATATTGTTTACAGTAATTATTACCTAAAAAAAAGCATACACACAATCTTATATTACTGGTTGATACAATATATAAATTTTATAGTGCTAATATTAAAATTAATCTATAAAAAAAATCCTTTACAATGCAAACTCATATGTGTTTGGACAGAGGTGTTTTGATTTTTGAAAGGACAAGAAAAGAGAGGCCATAACACCAGAAGTAATATAATTGGCTAGATGAGTTTCTTAAATATTTAATTTCTCCTAATGTGTATAAGTAGTTTAATAAAGGCAATACCTATATTTATAAGCTATAGTTTTGAGGGAATTAATTATTATTTCTGGTGGTAGATACCTTTGATTAATCTAAAATAGAAAAGAGAAGTCAGACCACATTTTTTTTTATTAAAATAGTTAAAGAAGATTTAGAAAAATTAGTTAAAATTGAGTTTTCTAAAATGCAATTAGCATCGAAAGTTATAATGGCAACGTTTTTCTTTGCTTAGGCTACATTTTCAAAGTGTTGTTGCCTTAAATGAGAGCAATGACAACACTAACGATGAGTTGGACGAAAACGTTGCCTTTGGTCTATGCTATGAGAAAAGGTGACGATTTTCTCTGTCTTGGCTAGACTTTTGCAGTTTCGCCTTAAATAAGAGCAAGGGCAACACTAATGATGAGTTTTGAAAGAAGCGTTGTCCATGCTACGAGAAAAGACGGCGCTTTTCTATGTTTAGGCTACGCTTTTGAAGTATTGCCTTAAATAGGAGCAATGGCAACACTAGTGATGAGTTTTGACAAAATTGTTGCCTTTGGTCTATACAACAAGAAAAGGCAATGCTTTTCTTTGTGTAGCTACCATTTTAAAGTGTTGCCTTAAATAAGAGCAATGACAACACTAATGCTGAGTTTGACAAAAGCGTTGCCTTTGGTCGATGTTGCGAGAAAAGGTGGCGCTTTTCTTTGTTTAGGCTACACTTTCAAAGTGTTGTGTCAATGAGAGCAATGCCAACACTAATGATGAGTTTGACATAAGCGTTGCCTTCTCGTCCATACTAAGGGAATTACAGGCTACACTTTCGAAGTGTTGCCTTGATAAGAGCAATGGCAACTCTAATGATGAGTTTGCCAAAAGCGTTGCCTTTGGTTTATGCTGCCAGAAAAGGCCACACTTTTCTCTGTGCAACGCGTTCGAGCTGTTGCGTTATACATGAGCAACGGTAATAAGAGTTACATTAATATAGTTGAATAAAAAATTAAATTAATCATTATAAAACGAAATATATGTGAAGAATGCAATTATTATAAGTCAAAAGTATAGTACATGTTAATAAGTAATAACTATTCAAGCAAAGTATAGTACATGTTAATTAGTAATCCAACTTTTTAATTAAAATAGTTATAGAAGATTTAGAAAAAATAATTAGAATGTTTATGCTCTAAGTAGCCTACTTGATTCGGATCAAGTAGTTCATTTAATTTGAAAAAAAAATAAAACCATCTTGAGAATGTAGACATTTATTAATTCAAATCCAAATTAAATATCAACCTTGACCGAAAGCAGCTTAGTCTTTTGATTGGGCCCGTGCAAAAAAGAATGAAACCTATAAATACTCTTTTCCTTCCCTTGTCTATCTCTTTGCCGAATGAATGAACGGTTTCCAAAAATAAACTACAGCCATGAATCCTCAGTTATGTTCCTCATCTGACACAAAATCTCCCGGTACGACGCCACAACACAACATTATGTTCAACATTGTTAGCTTAACATAATTAATTTATTCTGTTTCCATTCCCTTTCATTTAAATCTTTTGAACAAGGCCAATAACGTACGTTGTTTAGGACCGACATCGTAGGAAGGATGATTCATGTTTCAAGGATTGGCCACTTGCTGTCACGCTATTCTCGCCCAAAAGTACGTGAGGCTTCCCCTTTTCCTATGTTTCTATTGAATTCAAAGTGTCTTGTACTTGTGCGGTGTCGTTGCTGTTATTTCATTCATTCATTCTAGAAATACAAAATTAAAGGAATAAAACGGATGCATGTATATGTATGATAGAATTTGTTACAACGCAATGTGAGATGTGCAAGTGCAACCTTTCGAGGGAGCTACGAACCGACACGTGTGACGGGGCACTCGGGCTTTGGAGGGGTTATGCACGTGTTGGTAATTCACTTGGAGCTCCTTGTAATAATAAATACTATGATAATGGCTTCGTTTCCAATTTGTATGAGAAACCGAGGCTTCACCGGCTGTTTTCCATTGATCATGACCCAAACAGAAAGAGTAAGTGAAGCTACGGTTTAATTTGCTCTGTCGACAATGCAATAATTAATTGTAATATTGGAACTTGACCCGTGCATGATTTCTTGGCAGATTATGAGAACTACTATCCCAAGGAAAAGAAAGAAGCTCCAAAAGGAGATCAGCAAAAATCCAAGTCTATAGGTAAACTAAAAACTTATGTATTATCTGTTAAGTATATTAATATAAGGTGATGAAAGCCAGGAATATATAAGTTCTTAGCATATCCTCTAGTACAAGAGCCTTTCTTATTACACACACACACACACACACACACGCATACAGCCCATTTTAACTTGTACTAAAATTTAATTTAACTAGGAAGAATGGGGCAGCTAGAATTGAAAACCTGATCAATTGGTCCTAATACACTACAAGCCTTCTCTCTCTCTCTCTCACACACACACACACACACATGTAGTGTAGGAGCTGATCCCTTAATCATTTATCTCTGCTTTCCGGAATTACCAGCAACATTTTAACACTTGACATCTTATTTCCATTCCAGATGAATCCAGCACAGACACAAACAAGAAAACAGATGATCATGAAAATTTTCAGGAAAACTTCAGGAAATAATTTCAAAATTTCGTCACACCTTTTTTGATGATGTTGCTAGTTCTTTCATCCTCTCCTTTACCTGATCACGAACATCATCACAAGGTAAGGTTACCGGTGTCCACAAACCACAATGATTTGTGATTTGTTTATGAAAATGTTTTGAGTTGAGATTTGTGAATTTATGCTCCCTATATGATGAGGGCAATGATTACAAATGCATGAGAAATGAACTTTGTTCAGACTTCTACATTATGCCACAGTTGCTTTGATTGAATGGGGGAAGATGGAAACAGAAAGGAGATGGGACCATTGTATAATACCTCGTCACCTATGTCTCTACATTTCCTTTTGTTCTCTCTATCAGTGTCCGTACATGTTTGTGATGGAATTCTGTTTTTCTTTTTCAATCTTTCCGCTTTCTTGTCTAGCACTTTTTATATGCAGTTCAATCAATTGGTAAACTCTAAGGTCATGTTACTCCTGCTATTTGTTTTTCATTTGCCCGTGTTATTGCTTCATTGAGATTTCTTTTTGACTCAAATTCTGTTTATATCAATTAATTAGATTCTTATTTGTTCACAGGGTGTTCTTGCTCAATAATTAGAACATTAACCCAACAATGTGACTATTGGCAATGAGATGCCTCTTCATTTCTGTCTGATTTTTACACTCTACTTTATTTCACTATCTCTTCCTGATGTGGATCAGAATTTGATTATTTGCAGATTAGTTTCCAGGAGTTTAAAGTTAAGCTTTTGGAACCAGGATTAGTAGACCACATTGTTGTTTCAAATAAGTCAGTTGCCAAAATACATGTAAAGGGCTCTCCCCATAAAGAAACAGGAGATGATGCTGGCCAAGGGACCCTCCCTGCAACATTGGAAACTGGTGGCCAATTCAAATACTATTTCATTATTGGAAGCGTTGAGTCGTTTGAGGAGAAGTTAGAGGAAGCACAGGAAGCGCTCAACATTGACCCTCATGATTATGTTCCTGTTACATATGTTTCTGAAGTTTTTTGGTACCAAGAGCTGTTGAGGTTTGCTCCAACACTCTTGCTTTTGGGATCTCTGATGTTTATGGGAAGGAGAGTGCAAGGTGGATTTGGTGTTGGTGGGGGTAGCAGCAAGGGTGCTCGTGGAATTTTCACCATAGGAAAAGCCAATGTTACTAAAGTAGATAAACATGCAAAAAACAAGGTTGGAGCTCTCTTTTTTCCTATCTAAATAAAATGGCTGTTGATTTTTGTATTTGGTTTTTAGCATGCAAGTTGGATTTGTTGTTCATTTGAGATTCAATCTTTTTTTCTATATATTTCAAACCATAATTGCTCAGGTCTTCTTTAAAGATGTTGCTGGATGTGATGAGGCAAAACAGGAAATCATGGAGTTTGTCCACTTTCTCAAGAACCCAAAGAAATATGAAGAACTTGGAGCAAAGATCCCAAAAGGTGCTCTTCTGGTGGGTCCTCCAGGCACAGGAAAAACTCTTTTAGCAAAAGCAACTGCAGGGGAATCTGGTGTGCCTTTCCTCTCTATGTCTGGTTCTGACTTCCTTGAAATGTTTGTTGGTGTTGGACCCTCCAGGGTGAGAAACTTGTTTCAGGAAGCAAGGAAGTGTGCTCCTAGCATAATATTCATTGATGAGATTGATGCAATAGGTAGAGCAAGGGGACGTGGAAGCTTCTCCGGCGGCAATGATGAGCGCGAAAGCACTTTGAATCAACTGTTGGTGGAGATGGATGGCTTTGGAACCACTTCTGGGATTGTTGTGCTTGCTGGCACAAACAGACCTGATATCTTAGACAAAGCTCTGCTTAGGCCTGGGCGATTCGACCGCCAGATTAGCATTGATAGGCCTGATATCAAAGGTCGTGACCAGATATTTCAAATCTACTTAAAGAGGATCAAGCTTGACCAAGAACCTTCATATTATTCACAGAGGCTTGCAGCCCTTACTCCTGGATTTGCTGGAGCAGACATTGCTAATGTTTGCAATGAAGCTGCACTGATTGCCGCAAGAAGTGAGAGAACTCAAGTCACCATGGAACATTTTGAGGCTGCTATTGACAGGATCATTGGTGGTCTGGAGAAGAAGAACCTGGCAAGTGTTTTTAAGATTCAATATTTTTAATGGAATTTGGAATGGTTTAGGAAATGGGGCGGGATGTTTTTATTGTGAGCCCATGGAAATTTTGCATGTCATAAGGACACTCAACTTTCTTCTTTCTTCTCATATATATATATATATATATATATATATATTATCTATCATCATTTTGTGATGGAATGATGTTGGTATCTACTTTATAAAAACTTTCACTGGGGCCAAATATTTACCAATTAGCTAATTAAGTATTAGCATTGTTAAAATAAATTGGCGACACTAAGATTGACAAATTTTACTGCAGCATTTGTATTTCCTTAGCCACAGCATGAAAATATTTGCCGTTCTACTACCATTGAATTGAAAATGTTGAACTAATTGGAATGTAACTACGTACCTCTCTAACGCTTATGCTTCTCAATCTGCAGGTAATAAGCAAGGTGGAAAGGCGGACTGTTGCCTACCATGAATCGGGGCATGCTGCTGTAGCTTGGTTCTTGGAACATGCTCAACCGTTATTGAAAGTAACTATAGTTCCACGAGGCACAGCAGCTCTTGGGTTTGCCCAATATGTTCCGAGTGAGAACCTCTTAATGACAAAAGAGCAGCTTCTTGACGAGATTTGTGGGATCCTCGGTGGTAGGGCTGCTGAGCAGGTAGTTTCCACATTTCCCTACGTGTTTGCTATTCTGTCTTCCCCTTCTTTGTATGTTATTGATGGGAGAAATTCTTAGCTGCTAATTGGAAAATAATAACAAAAAAACAGTGCTTTATTTCATTTTTAATCCTAGCACTTCTGCTTTCTAAATGATTACCATAGTTTTAGTTGTTTGAATATAGTGACTTACCCCATATCGAGATGTGGTGTGATGATTATAATTTAAATGAGTATAAATTTTAGCGTAGTGTACTAGTGTTGAATCCACATGTCACTAACATCAATGCGGATTCGTTTTTAATTAACATTGCTTTTCAACACTTATATAAATGAAATTCACAAATTTAAACAACAATCATGATATAGTATGTTGATGTGAGTTTCTATATACTATGTAGAAGAGCATCTCTCTTACTTTTTACTTGCACTACATTTTGAATACGTTACATGCATATGAATAGAACTATAAGTACTATATATTTGTTATATTTGGTATGAAGCAGGAATATATGAATTTTCTCTATTGTTGGTAACCTTGGAAAGGCATGCATGCAATGCAAGAGAAGTGATGGTATGGTGTAATTTGTAATGAAGTGCAGGTCCTGATTGGGAAGATCTCAACAGGAGCACAAAACGACTTGGAAAAAGTGACGAAGATGGTGTATGAGCAAGTGGCAGTGTATGGGTTCAGCGACAAGGTGGGTCTGCTCTCTTTCCCTCAAAGAGATGGGGTGGCCAAACCATACAGCGGGCGCACAGCTGCTCTCATTGATGCAGAAGTGCGAGAATGGGTTGCCAAAGCATATCAACGCACTCTACACCTTATTGAGGAGCACAAGGATCAAGTGGCTCACATTGCTGAGCTCCTGCTCCAGAAGGAAGTGCTGCACCGTGATGACCTTGTTCGAGTTTTGGGTGAGAGGCCATTCAAGTCTGGTGACACATGATGAACTCACCAATAATTATGATGATACATTCAAGCAAGGTTTCCAACAGGAGGAGGGTTAGATGCATGATGAGCTTCTGTTTCTGATTGTACATGAATGTTGTTTTATTTCTTTCTTTCTTTTAGGAGGAGTGTGGTTCAAGAATGAGTTCTTTTTGACACACTGGTGCATTAAAAACTTATACAATCTAATTTGTTAATAATTTTTTTATTTGTGCTGATTAATAAAATTCTTATTTATTTAATTCCTAGCAAGGGTTAATATAACACTTGCTTGAGGAAAATTATTCGGTTTTAACACATCACCTGCCTACAACACACGATTTAAAATCCTACCATAAGCGTGTGACATTATTGAGTTGCATTAATAAATAAATTCAAGAACTATGAGGAGAAAATTAACCGCCAATGGAGTTTTTCACCATGCTTATAGGGACTGATGCCTATAAGGCTTGCAGGACTGCTCTTGCTCTTGTCTTTGGTCCTAGGCCCCGATTATTCCACCAAAAAAATATAAAAATAAAAAATACGAAAACAGGTAAATTACGGTTCAGCAGCATAGGAAAACAATTTAAGTAATTACCCATCGTGTTTTAGAATATGTATTCATTTTCATATAAAACCATATTTTAAAATATATGTCAATTTTATATTTTAATAAAATATAATTTTTTATTTCAAAAATACCTTTGGCATTAATTATCACAATGAATGACCATTAGTATATTAAAAAAATTTGTTGAAGAATTCATAGGAATATATTAATCTATACATCATAACTTTACATAAAAATACTTTATTAATATATTATTTATTATCTTTTTTAATATTTATCTTTATTTAAATTTGACAGATATTTTATAGGGAATTACCTTTTAACAGAAAGATAAATTATATTTCACTAAGGATATATTTGATTGAAAAGTAAAAATATGGATAAATTTTACTTGATTAAATTTAATATGTAAAATTACACATACAAGTAAATCATGAAAAATTTACTCTTATTTTTATCCCTAACTAAATATAGCTTAAGCATTAAATTTTGCCTTTCGCTCTGGTTTAGCGTTAAATTCCACTGATGCAGGCGTCTCAGTACACGCTTGATAAAAGAAGAAACGCTTGTGTTAATTAAATCATACATATCATAACAAATGACTCGTTTCTTCATGTGGTTATAAAATGGGAAAAGACTCCAAACTGCAAAATCTTGATCTTTAATAAAACAAAGGTGCCTTCTTGGGTGCCACTGATAGAACAGAAGAAATAGTTAAGTAGTAGTGTGGCTAATTCTGGTGTGGAAATTTATAGTTATTGACTACAGGCACTGACTCTTACTGTCATATGATCACTACACCCAAAACTCAATGTACATTAATGACTCTGTTTTAGCATTAAAATCCTATGTCTGAAATAGTCATTTTCTTCGACAAAAATAAACGCACGTCATTTTATCACTTCATTATTCCTCAACAGTATTCACTTTTTCATTTTTAAACTTTATCTTCTTCAAAAACACTTGACTAACAACTGACGCTTCTTTTCTCAATTCTTTAATAATAATAATAATAATAATAATAATAATAATAATATTATTATTATTATTATTATTAAAATACATAAATAAATAATTTAATATTAACTAAATAATAGTATATTATAAATAAATAATAATACTACATCATCACATATAAATAATTAAAATATAAATAAATAATAATTACTCATTAAAATAAATAATTAATAACAAATAATATTAATATAATATAATTATATATAATAAAATTAAAATATTAAAAAATAATTGTTTAAATTCATATTTTAATTATCATATTTTTAAAAATTATATAGAAATGACTGTTAAAATTATTAATTTTTATATGTTTTTTATTTCCCAATTACAAATATAAATTGTTAAAAAGTATAAGAGCAATAATATTTTATATTTCACAATAAAAAGAATTGTTTTGGGTTTTTTCCTTTCTTTTTTATTGGGTGTTGTTCATTGATATGGAGGTGGAAGATAAAGAATTGTAAATTTGTGTGTAATAGAATATAATATTTTATTTCTCTTATACGTTTTAATAATTTCTATTTGTAATTGTGAAATAAAAAAATAATTCTAACAATCATATCTATATAATTTTCAAAAATATGATAATTGAAATATTAATTTAAATAATTATTTTTATATTTTAATTTTATTATATATAATTATATTATATTAATATTATTTATTACTTTATATTATTTATTATAAATTGTTAATTTTAATGAGTAATTATTATTTACTTATATTTTAATTATTTATATGTGATGATGTAATATTATTATTATTTATTTATAATATATTATTATTTATTTAATATTAAATTATTCATTTATGTATTTTATTAATTATTATTAAAGAAAGAATTGAGAAAAGGAGGCGGTCAAGTTTTTTAGAAGATAAAATTTAAAAAATGAAAAAGTGGATACGGTAGAAGGACAGTGAAATGAAAAGATGATATAGGTTTATTCTTGCCTAAGAAAATGATTATTTTAGATATGGGATTTTAATACTAAAATCGCGTCATTATTGTGCATTGAGTTTTGAGTGTAGTGGTCATGAGACAGCAGGAGTCAATACCTATGATCAACAACTATAAATATTCACAGCAAAGAGAGATATATCACTAGCTAGCCATTCCTTCTGTTATGTAAGCGGCACCCAAGAACGTGCCTAAAACAAGAGCACCGACAATGCAGTATTTGGCATTTACTTCGCTGACACTACCACCAGCTCCCCTTTAATTCAGTCTGCATTCTGAACCTTATATTTATTAACATGGTATGGTATCTGTTTGCAGCATGGCACAGACAGCAGCTTCAACAAATCAAATCCTTTAGTTGAGGATGCAGCGTAGCGTTAGAAGATTGGAAAGGAGCAGGGACAGGTGGTGAAACATCAAGGAAGGAACGTGTCAAGATTAGGAGAGTGGAGACAACGTGGTACGAGTCAAAAAGTCAAACAAGATCTTTCATCAGCTTTTTCCTTTTTTTTTTTTTTTTCAGTTTCTTCCGTTTCTTCGGCTTCTAGATCGTCAACCGTGACTCTTATTACAGCGACAGACTACTCAACAAAACCGTCCCTTTCACTCAACGCCCCATTCTCATTCTACATATTGAACCGCCCCTTTTACTTTGCTTCCCTTCTCTTCCTTCCTCCTCTCCTCCATTCTCTTCATTCCATCCAACACAACACTTCTCATTACAGTATGTCCATCTCTCTCTCTCTCTCTTTAATGTTTCATCTTAGTCCCATATCTGGATTCGCTTTACTTTTCACTTTAAAGGATCCAGTGGATTACTTTCCCTTTGCATTCTATTTTAAAATGTTTTTGGTTTTTTTTACACCATTTGTCACCATTGCTATTTTCGTTAGTGATAGGGTCTCTCCCCTCTGAAATGCTGTTCAGTCTGTTAGTCTGTTAGCCTGCATATATATATATATATCTAATTCTTCAAAATTATTACAGATTTTCGGGTTTTGGAGTGACAAATTATAAGGGGTTGATTTATAAAAAAGACACTGTTGTTTGCAATTTCTTAGTTTGTGTTTGGTTTATAGTTTGCAAATCATTGTTTGGTATAATAAGGAATAAAACAACTTCTCTTCACTCTGCCTTTCCAATATGCAGTCTTGCTTGCTGTGTGCTCTTCATGTTCCAAAGCATTGTACATGAATGCAAAATTCTGAGTTCATTCTAAAATATATTCTTCATACAATTTTCAGTTCTGTTTGTCTATATTGGCGGTTATTTTTTCTCCTCACACCACTTATTTTTCTTCTGATTGTAATCTAGCCTACTAGTGTCCAAAAATGGAAAACGGGAATCAGTTCCAGGAAGTTTCAAAGGCCAAATACGATTGCCTTTTGTTTGGTAAGTCTTCCAGAACCATGATGACACTTTATCGATCTTACTTTCTTCGTTATCCTGCTTAAGGTGGTTATTGATAACTTGTTTTGGTTATTTTCAGATCTGGATGACACCCTTTACCCTTTTAGTTCTGGAGTGTCTGCGCATGTGACTCAAAACATTCAAGGTAACAACTTGATAACTTTGGGAACTTAGCATAGCATGTGATTACTTGAATATAGTGTGAGGATTTTTAGTATTGAATCTGAAGTCATGAGTATTCTTTTTTTGGATGCATTGCACAGAGTACATGCTTCAAAAGCTTGGGATAGATGAGGCTAAAGTTCCAGAGTTGTGCAATTCATTATATAAGATTTATGGGACAACAATGGCTGGTCTCAGGGTACGATTTAATTAACAATTCAGTAGGCCTTTTTCTAAAATATTTATATGTATGTTAATATATGTATATGCCATGGTGATCGAATCAGTAACTTTGTCTCTTTTCCTCTCACCAGGCAATTGGATATGACTTTGACTATGATGACTTTCATGGGTAATTCTCTTTAAATATTTGTCCACTTTTTTATTTGTCCATCTTATTGCATAATATAATCAAGTTAGAAACTAGGTAAAATAGGCATCTGAAACTATTATGTGTTGAGCAGTTCTGTTCATGGGAGATTGCCATATAATCTGCTGAAACCTGACCCTGTGCTCAGGGGAATTTTGCTAAGCCTGCCTCTTAGAAAAGTTGTAAGTTCCTTTCTTCTTAAGTAATGGTGAAAGTAGTACCTGATTCATAAAATCTATCTGCAGCATGATATGTGTATTATCATATACTATTTTCCAGGTTTTTACAAACTCAGATGAGGCCCATGCTGGTAGAGTGCTTCAGAGGCTTGGATTGGAGGATTGCTTTGAAAGAATCATAAGCTTTGAAACTTTGAACCCCTCCAACAACATAAATAAAGGTGGCTGTGAAAATAGACCAAGTACCACAGGAATCTTTGATTTTTATGAGTACTTGCGTAGGCCTGACTCTGATGTAGTGCTTCCAAAGACCCCGGTAGTCTGCAAACCCTTTCCAGATGCATTTGAAAAGGTTTTCAATATGGCTGATATTGACCCTCAAAGAACAGTAAGATCCTTGATCCTTCCCTAGCTAATACTTTGTTCATAGCTCTTCTTTTCTGACTCAAATTCTAAATTTAATTCAACCCTTTACATGGTGATCTTTCAATTTGTAGTGTTCCTTTTGGTTAGTAGTGTAATACCAGCTGTCATTTTTAGGATTCTCTTCAGCATCAAAAACTGGATTTCTTCCATTCTTCTGATATCCTTTTTGTGGTAAATGAAATTATTTATTTATTATTTTTCCTTTTCCAGTTGTTCTTTGATGACAGTATCCGCAACTTGGTGACGGGCAAATCATTGGGCCTTCACACTGTATTGGTAAGTATTCACTACATAATCATCACGATGAGCATGGAAGTTAACTTAATAGTTTTATTTGGATCTTCATTTAGTATTACAGTTGTTGACGTTTGATTCTTCAAGTTGACATTTGTTGAACTTAAATCTATGCATTCATTCACATGTTGACAATGTTAGCTTCGGGAAGATTCCTTTGAAGTTCACTTAACATTTGACCGAAATGCATCAACATATAATTTACAATTTGAGTACAACTTATGATACAATGTGAAATCCAAATGCAACATGAATGCAGGTGGGTACTTCCGTCCGAACTACAGCAGTTGATCATGCATTAGAGAGCATACATAATATAAAGGAGGCATTTCCGGAACTGTGGGAAGCCGCAGAGAAGTCTGATGAAAGGGTCAAGTATTCTAGGAAGGTTTCAATTGAAACATCAGTTATAGCTTAGCCTATATACAATACAATCTACCTTATGAACCGTTGGTGTCTAGCACTGTCTTGCCATCTGACTTTGATTAATGTAATTGTTATTAGGATTTGATATATATATATATATATATATATATATAATTATAAATGACTCTTTATTCGCCATTTTGTTTTCTACCCTATTGGTGGAAAACGTATAAGGATTTCATTCAAGCAAAAGAGGCAAAGCCAGTACATTTTAAAAATGAAAACAGGCATTGATAAATGATAACTCGTTGAGAGTAGCATGACTAAAAGCAAGTGCCGTGCTTGCGAACCAACATGATCAAAAAATGTTCCGCAAATGTGATTAAATTCTCCTGTAACTCTTTTCCAGCAAAACATGCATGTCAATTACAGATCTTTTAACAGAACCGGATCAGGTATGAGTGAGGCTATTATTAAGATAAAACATTACTGCGTAGCCCTCGCAATTTTCTTAATGCACTAATAGTAATAGTGACATCTCAATGCTTCTGCTTTTGGAGAGAATGCAGAGTCTATTTTCTCTCAAAAATGTTATGTTCAGGTCCATTCAACTGCCTGAAACAAAAAGGCTAGAAAGAATATACACATTGGCACTAAGAAATGACACTCATCGAGAAATTAACTGGCCTACAAGGGAGGAGAAACTTGGAAAAAAAAAAGTAATTTGGAGAAACAAACAAAGTGACTTGGACAAAAAATTTTGGATTAATACGCAATCCATCAAACACCACTTGAAAATGACTGTTCTGATTAGAAATGAAATGTTCCAAACATTCCTAGAAAATCTTGGCCCGATTATACAATTTGTATCTATATGAACTAGGATCTCGATTACAAATAACTACAAATGTAGTTGCCATCATGGACCGAGACTTTTTGGGATTTTTAGATGTGATAATTTCAGGCTTCAAGAGGCACTAACTAAGAAAAATATAAAACACAAAAAGGCATGGATGTACAAGACCGAGTACAGGCTTAAGATCTAAGCCATTTTGGCTCAACTCTATTCCCTATATCAAAAAGAAATCAATAGGAAAATAGCCTAACAAGGATCAACTTTTTAATGAGTACTTCTTTCCCGTGAAAGCTTGGAATTTTGGTGGTGCTTCTTCCTTCGGGGATGATTCTTGATTAGTGCTTTTCTGAGAAGCCTAATAAAGAGAGAAAACTTGGTTAGGTGGACTTTCCAAAAGGTGAACATGTCTTTGAAAGCATATTAATGAACATATATTGAACGCATTTCCCTGTCTTTCACCAAGTTACTACAGCAAAGAATTACCTTAGGTGGTGTTTGAATGTCAGGTTTAGTTGCATTTGATCCAAACACAAGCTTTCCAGAAGGTCTATGTGAAGCAGCATTTGATGATTTAGAATTGGAACCATTGGTTTCATTGTCAGTCTGTTTCTGCTTTACCTCTGGAGAGGAAGTTTGCTCAGCTGATTGTGCTGAGGGTTTGCCATCCAAACGTCTTCCAGAACCAGTGAATGGACTGAACCGGGCAACCTTTGTTGGCGGCTCATCTTCCACTAAAACACAAAGAATAAGGTTAAAATCTGTTTATGAGCTTTGCAGTAAAAAAACGGGGGAAATTCTTCAAATCATGTTTCAGCATATGATAAAAGAATGACAACCTTCTGGACGTTTTCTGTCAGATAGAACAGATGGTGCTTGAATCTCAGGTTCTTTATAATCAAGAGGTGGAGCAAAATCAACTTCACAGTCTGTTTCAATTATACTAACTGCAGGAGAGGGTTTTGTTTCAACAATGTCAATGTAATACTTCTTGCTGTTATAAGCAACCATTATAGTATCACCGGTTGTTAAACATGAGTAGCTCCTCAACGAAGTCTCTAAACTGCAATTGACCAAGGGAAAGAAACAAAACGTCAATTTACGGAATGTCAAAGATGTAATTAAATGCGGTAAAAGAATACTAACATGGCTTTTGGATTGGAGATATCCAAAAAATCCTTGGTGTGAGGCTGTAGCTTCACATATGTTCCTTTTGCAAGGTTGGCATTTTTCACACACACAATGTCTCCCTCTTGTAGGAGCATATTTTCCATCATCTAACAATTAGAAGAAAAAGCATCAGAAACCGTAAATAAAGGAAAATGCGTTAAGTAAAACAAGTTCTGAAGGAAATCAGAACAAAGAAGGAAAGGAAATCGCATACCCAGTATGGTATATATATGATCCCTTCGTCAGATACGAATTCTAGGACACCACAGTGAGTAACTCTTCTGGCGGAAGGATTGCTAAGTTGAAATAACATAGGGTACTCTATGTGCAAGGACGCTGGAAAACATAATTTATAAGGATCATGATGGGTCTTGAAACAAATAAGCCAAGTAATTAAAAGGGGGAAAGAATAATCAAATTGTTGAAACCAGAATGGCAACTTACCAAGGCGATCAAGGGCTGAAGGGGGCATGATAACTGTATGCACCAAGAATTGTCATGAGAAATTTTATAGGCATGAAAAAATATCGAAATTGCATAGATGTTTTACACCACAGAAGTACAATGTAAGCTGTTGGTACATACTTTTATCGCCCTTTTCCAGATTTGACTGCATAAAATGAAGAGAACTCAGAATCAGTTTGAGATTTTGAAAAGGCTGGTCTCCTTAAGTTTTGTAAGGTCAAATGCAAGTTGAAAACCAATATAGTGACCGATCAGGAATGGGATAGGCCAATGACCACAAATGCAGACCCAATTATTTTTTCATGAGCAATGTGTGCTCATCACAAGTGCAAATATAAACCCCAAAGGATATGTTTACTCTATGTTTTATCTTTTGAATAGAAATAAAAAGCCTTGGTTTGAGAAGGGAGTTATGAGAAGCATCAAGTCGAAGGTACCTTTTCAAGGAAGGAGACAGGGTAGCAACGATACATCTGTTCAAAGGTTGCATCTTGGTCATCTCTATAAGCCTGCAAAGTTAGAGAAAGCAAGAAGAAAAGAGTCAACTCAAACTGTAAGCAGTGAAATTATTAGGACAGTCAAGTCTTGTTGAAAACATAATCAAGCTAATCAGTGACACTAATTAAATTCGGATTAAAAAAGAAGAATCATGTCTCCAAGTCCAATCCATTCGAGTTTACAAATTAAGTCAAATTAAGTTTTTTTTTTTCCCGGAATTAGAGCTAACAATGCAAAATAATAATAATAATAAAAAGAAATCTGAAATAGCTAGTGAGCATACCATAGGTAAATGGTTTACGGAGAAGTTTCCAACAACAAGATGGTGCCTGAACCAAAGAAACAAATCAGCAAACATTACACCACCATGTGGTTGAAAACATATTTCACAATCCACATACACAATAATCAAAGTTTCATCGAATCGCAGAGCATCCCATATGGATAATGTTATGAAAATTCACCCACCAAGAGCCTCCTCTTTTTCTAAGAGGAAAAACAGAGAAAAGCCTTTTTTTCTTTTTTTTTTCTTTTGGAAAGGAAAAAATAAATAAGACAGAAATAGTAGAAACAGCGAATGGAACAAAAAAGCTATGATAGTGATCGGGAATGTTACAACAACCTCGGACGAATGGATGATCAAATTGGATAAACCCAGTGAGGACTCACTCGTAACTACGTTGGATGAATGAACAAACAAAACAAGGTTCCAGTTTTTATAGGTTAGGACCCCTGACCCCGTCGACAAGGCAACAGCCTCGCCTTTGGCATCTTTTTTGTTTTTTATTTTTATTTTTTGTAAATTACTGTTGGGCTGCTTCAAGCCCAAAGTCGCTAGCTGGATCAAGCTCAGGTCTATAATATTGGGCCGGGCCGTTTAAAAGGTGTAGTATGACCCGATAATTACTATCCTTCCTTTGTTTCTGTCTGGAAGGACATTAAAGTCATTTCATCATATGAGCTCTCTCTCTCTCTCTCTCGCGGAGACAACAAACGCAAAAGTCACACAATTCACAAAACAAATCCCTTCCCTTGAAACAGCAACAAATAACCGAGGAGCTAGCTAAGCTAGGTTAAGGTTTTCTTTGTTGATACTTGTTTTTGTTAAGAGACAGTTTGAAAGAGCGAACTGGGTGGGAGCTGCAAGTTATAATGGCGAAGCGAGAGCTTTCAACCACCTTGAAGAACTTGAAGGTAAAACACAACCACTCCTCTTTTTCACTGTTTCCGAGATTTGAAAACTTAGCTTGTTTCTTTGGATTTTTTTTTTTTGAAATTTTGATTAATCCAAGGAATAATGCTGTGCTGGTGTTCCTTGTTTTGTTTTGTTGTGATGTTGGGCAGTTCATGCAGAGGGCGGCGCTGAGAGAGGAGAAAACCAAGAAAGAAGACGACCCCAAACCTGGTCTCACTGCAACTACCCCGCTTACAACTAGAAGATGGTATTTATTACTAGTATTTCCTTCTCTATGATTCAATTCAGTTAATGTGCAGTGTACGTTTGGGTTTTCACTACACACAGGGACCTTAATTCTGAGCTATCTAATTCTACTGAATCCTGGAATTCTCAATTCATTAGTTTGTTATTAGCCATCAATTTAAGGTTCCGTATGTCTCTGTGTTCTGGGTTTTTCTTTTTATTTCATGGAAATTAGTCTTGTTGTGAGGTCTTTAGAAAATTCTGATTCTAGTTATGAATATCTCCTTATAATCAATGCTTGAATATTTGCTCACTGGACTTTCCAATCGTAGCAGTGTGGGCGCGACGTGTTTTAGACTCTGCTAACTTTCAGAATTCTTGTATTAAGCACACAATAATATGCAAGTCAGTGGTGAAATCAAATGCTTCAGCAGTTGAGCTCAATCAGATGATTGTGTTCCCATTGCACAGAACATACCTATTGTAGTTTCCACAGCCTATATGGAAGAAAGTAGAAACTCATGAATAGAGCAAAACAGAAACTGTTCTTGTTGAATTATTGTGATTATCTAGACAGAGTGTGCTAATCATATAACTAACTAACCAAATGAGTTGTGTGCTTGATCTGTTGGTTGTTGGAGTCAAGTACTGCTTCTTCACTCTAACGGTTAGAAGCTGACCTGAAATTCTGCAAACTCTGCCCACGTATGCTGCTACCATGTATGTGAGTGCAAGTTGACATAGTGTCAGTAATTTTATTTTTCTGGAAGCTTGAACTTCCAAAACCTTTGCCCATTTATATTCCTGTGATGTTTTGAAAAAATACGGGCGTTTGCTGAGTTTAAAATGTAAGTATACAGAAACGTATGTGCCAGTATATTTCAACTTTAACTTTCTGTTTTTTTTCCCTTAAATGGAAGACTAAAAGAAACCGAAAACAAAAAAATTTGCATCACTTAGCCTTGCATTGTTGTCATTGGTGCATATTGAAATTTAAATTCATGGTGTTGCCAAGTGAAAATCTCCTACTTACAATTAAGTGGTCTTTTGATCAATAACTTGCACTTTTTAGTAGAATAATTATTTTTATCAAACATTTACATTCCCCATAGTAATCATTTGTAGTGTATGGGTATTCAAATATTATGTATCGGCTACTCTGAAAAATTTTCTCTTTTTCATATCTCATAAATCATAATGGTATGGAATGAACTTCTCTTCATTGCTGCTAACTGAAAGGGTGACGATTTTCTGTTAATGAATTAGGCTTTATAAAACAATTCTTGTTTTAAAATTGTAAGATGGTATGCAGTAATCACTTGTGGAATATGGGCATCTACTGTTACTTCATTGTAGCCCTTAAAATTGGACAATCTTACTATATCTTACATGATAAGATAGCAAGGTTTAGACATTGTTTTTAGCTATATAATTGTTTTTAAACATTTTAGCATACACATTGTTTTTGCTAAAATTTTCCTTTCAGCTCTGGTATATAACTGCTTCTTATCCTGAATTTCCTTCTTCATTTTCTGATTTATTTTCTATTTATCGTATTATATTTTTTAAAATTTACCTGGCTCTTGACATATATGCAGTGTGGTCATAATGGAAGGTGATCCCCATCCTGGAGCACTTAAAGGTCGGATGTCTTTTCAATGTTTTAATCCTTCAGTTGATGTGAGTATGAAGACCTAATAATTTCAAAGCTTTTTCCTTATTCCCATGGTTAATCCGAATCTTGTGTTCTTTCTTTTGATTCCATTTTAATGCCAAACCCTCGCCTTTGTAGAAATTAAATGAGGAAGAAGCAAGGCTTCGGCAGCCAGCTGCTGAAACTAATATTTCTGGAAATCAAAGTGGAAATGAGTCTTTTAGGTGGGTTTCTTTGCCTAAACTTCCAGGTGGATTTTTTGTTGTTTAATTTTCCTCTAAGAAGGATCAGAATGTTCTAGTCTACGAATATGGTTTTAGTTTCTAGTATACACCATGGATTTGTTTTTGGTCAAAGGAGAAAATTTCCTCAAAGTATCACTCACTGGATTTAATCTTAATTCCATCTGCGTTGTTTCAGAGAAAATAGCTCTTCGGTAGAAGGTCAAGAACGTGCTAACATGGACAAGAAGAGTTCTGAAGTTAACGGCAACGTTAAAAGGAAACAGTCTGAAGTAGTTTGCGAAGAACAATATCCCAACAAATCACCCAACAATGATCAAGTTGATAAACAATCATCTCCAAACAATAATTCGGGCTCTTTCAAAAAACCAAATGGGGATAGGCTAAACTGGAATGTTCTTCGACCATCGAGTGCCAAACAAAAAAGATGAGTCACATTGATCATTTGATTGCTTACAGAAATTAAGCTAGGTTTGGTTCTGTTTGAGGCTTAGCTTTTTGTGTCTTTATTTGTAGTCTTCTTTTTTGGGTACATTCTGTATTCGTAGTTCTATGAAGCCTCTTCTAACCCTGTTATAACGACCTTCACAATTTATTAAGGTTCAGGATTTAGCCTTATTTTGATTGAATACTTTTAGATCAAAGGGCCAAAAGGCCTTGTGTTTTGCCTGTATCATTATATATTTATGAAGCGTTTGGCCTTTTAGAAATTTGGTTTGGTGTTGAAAGATATTATAGAAAAATGTAGTGTGGTTAGAACTGAAAGTCAGAAACCTGCATTCCAAGTTCCTCTAACATGTTTCGCATTTTCTACTAAGCATATTCTAAATCTGTGACAAGTAGTCCCCAAAGCTCATAAAGAAATCTTGTGTGATAGAAAAATGCGCAGTCTTCCCGGAGGAAGAAATCTTGGGGAAAATCAAACCCCCACAAAATTGGTTTTGAAGTTGGAAGAATGGTGCAAATGGCCTTGCATGGAGCTTTGTGTGAACATATCTTTCTGTAAAACGTGGCACATTCATGAAGATATCCTAATCTATTCTGTCGTTTTGAAAGTTATGTCTGCTAAATCAAGCCATTTTTTTTTTTCTGTGTGATGTATTCCTATGATTTCCAGGTTTTGGTATCCATTATGGTGTGCTTTTTCCCATACTGATATTGGTATAGACTTAGGTTCATAGTGAATTCTATACATCACAAAATATAAATCATTTAAAAGATTATTCAACATTCTAATATATAGATACTATTAAAATCAACAATTAATATGTTACCACGTGTTTAGGTGTATATAATTTCCGGTCTTATATATTATCACCTTTTTTTTTTTCCTTCTTGTTCTTTTGTCGTGATCAGTAAACTTGTGCTTCATAAAACAAAAAAGAGAATGTGCCGTGTTATGCCAGTAAGAAGTGAATTGAATATTAATATCTGAATTGTAGACTAATATCAGAGAAACCAAAATACAAAAGCATAAGTTTATTCTATTGATTCAACCGGCCTAAGAGTGGAATGATTACTACTTACAAGGCAAGTTTTGGACATTGCTTAAGCAGGAACCCAGACAGAAAAGGCATTCAGAATACGCCCTTTCCATCCATGCAAAACCCACTTGCCATCCACATCTACTACAAAATCCCTATGATATTCCTTCCTCACCATTTCTTTCGCTTGATTCACCAATTCTGGATCCAAACGGATTTGCTTGAACCCTGCTCTTATTCCTAACCTGCCACTGCTTGTAGGTCTCTGGCCTTTCAACCCTCTCAGCCCCCTCACAAGCTATGACATTGATAGCATCCTTTCCAAACAACCCTGTCTCAAGCATCACCCTCTCCGTATCTTCACTTACCACATTAGCCTCAAACATATCAAACAGTGATGAGAAGTGGAAGAGTGCCTCCCTGAACCGTGTCAGGAAAAATGGTGCACTGTAAGTGCCATTGACTATCCCATGGATGAAAATGTTTGGATTAATCTTCCTGATCAACTTCAACACTGCATCTCTTGGAGAGTTCACTGCCACAGTCTCATCCGGCAGGTTCTTCAGCCTGTACAAGCAGTTAACTACAGTTACTTCATTCCTGTTTATCTTGAGATCTTCAACTGTGATAGTTTCCCATTTCTGTGCAAGGCAGTTGTACTCAAATGGGACCTTGAGCTTCTTGCAGAATTTTTCCAGACGCCTGCCCGTTTCCTCAAGCCTCTCTGCTGGGCGAAATCCCGGTTGCGGAAGATCAATTCCTGTTATTCGAAGCTTTATCGCCCCATGTCTCTCCGACAAGCATTTGATCAGGCAGGGCCACTGGAAACCATAGCAAATGCCAAAGTCAATAATGTGAACACTGCTTTCATTTTGCACTAGCTTCATGATTGTTTTGGTTGCTAGTGAATTTGACAGCCTCTGCAAAGGGGAAGCCGTGACATACAGTTTGTAAGCTTTCAACATATTAGCAGCAGTTGCCACTTGAAGGGGCACATATGATGGTGTCCCAGCAGCCAATCTTGTCTCAAGACCATTAGCAAAGTAATGAGCCATGCGCTGGAGTCCATCCCCATATGGTGAAGAGTGTTGCCTAATCTGCTTGAGTATCTCATTTGCATTCCTTTGGTCATAGTTTGCCACTGCCTGTGCACACTGAGTTAGAAGAGTCCACAAATCTACAGCTGTACCCGTGTTGGCCACTTTTTTTGGACGTGTTGCCTTTCCACTGGATCCTCCGGAGTCAACATTCGGCCTCAGAATGCCATTATCTGATGGTTCAATGCCGCCACAATGTTGACTTCTTCCAATCTGGACACGCAGCACCTCATCAAGGATCTCTGGCGGCTCTGAATCGTCAGAAAAGACAGCTGAAACCTTGCTCCCTCTTCCACCTTGTTCATGGGAAGTGTCATCCATCTGATAGCTTCTCTTTTCCCTTGATCCTGTTGCTGCTGCTGAGCTTGAAACCTCTCCATTCATCAGTGGCATGCTCTGGGGCTGAATGGTTCCATTGTGAAAAAGACCAGCAGCTTGTGAGTACTCCCTAAATGGATCATGTGGGGAATCAGCAAGAGGGGCTTGTTGCAAAGAAGATTCATATTCACCCACAACATTGACCCACTCAGACTCATATGAGTTATCAGTGGTGCAGCTGCTATAGCTATCAAAACTTGTACTGCGGCCAAAATCACCATCTGGGTTGTTTTCATCAGGGAAACAACCATGCACTTGAGAGGGTGATGAAGGATAGCTGTGACCAAGCACATCATAGAATGATTTTTCAGCTGCTTGGAGCCTCAAACACTCCTGCAGCATGCAGGGTTTGTTCTCCAAGTCATCTTCCTCGTCCATGAGGATGTCGCTTATGTATCTGAGGATGGCGTTGGAATATTTAGTGACCTCCGTGGAATCTCCACTTGAGCTTATGCCAGAAGAAGGGGAAGATGAATCCTCATAATTAAAATCATTCATTTCTGGGTCCTGATTTGGAAATACTGAGACATGACCAGGAAAATTTTCTAGAAGGGTGTTTGCGGAAAGCATATTGAAGGCTTAAATGGCACAGAGAAATTAGGCTTTCTTTTGAAGAGGTATATGGGAAGATTGTTCCAAAGGAGGCCAAGAATATTTAACTAGAGATTTCTGTGAAATTCAGGAACTGATGAACAAAGTGAGAATCATAACTTGTTATTAATAATTAATAATAAAAAGCAAGATTCAGAAATCTAAATAGCTGCCACAGGGATTTAATTTTGGATAATAATAATCATGATATGCATAGTTGGAAAGGAACTAAGAAGAATCAGATAACAAGGAGGAATTACACAGAATAAGATTATTAGACCCTGATGAAAGATAACTGGAGATAAACCTAGGACAAGCTGTTTTGCTAAGCACGTTAGAGATCCGGAGAATCCAACTGTGAAGAGTAACCGGCAGCTGTTTGATGATTTAGGGTCATACCCTTCTTATAATAACCCATTCCTGTATTAAGGAACCTTCATGGAAGCTGTGTCATAGCCACCACCCCTTCTTATATATTTTAGTATTATTCAATAATCAATAATCAATAGAACGATATAGTTATTATTATAACAATAATAATAATCAATCATCCGGGATGAGTCAGTAGTAGTCACTGTCTTGTTACACGGAAGATAAGTGCTATGTGCTTTTGTCCGCTCTATAAGCCGTGAATGTGGTCAAAGTATACACTTGGCAAAAGCAGGTGAAACCTTGACCCTCAAGTTATTCACCGCATCCCAATATTCAATGTGAATGCACCGGAATGCATTAAGTTTTCTTGCACCCCATGATTCCACACCGTGATGGAGTAATCCAATTGTTTATCAACATCTTAGCCAAAAGAAAAAAAAAACAAATAAATAAATAAAAGAAAAAGAAACAATGTTGCTGCCAACATCTTATCATAGAAGAAAAGGAAGAAATTTCAAAGGGAGCTTTTTCTCCCTCTTGAAACTTCAACGGCCTTCCTTAATACTTTGTGAGAATTGATCTAGATACATAGCCCCAGGACGAGTTTTTGTATTGACTCTCTCTGTGTTTTGTCTCTGCTTTTGTAATAGTTCTTTTGACGGAAGACATAGCTTAGATAAAATGAATATAAACAAGAAAAAAAATGTTAGAAGGTAAGAATTTTTTCAAAGTAAAAAAATTTAAACGTCAAAATGATGCAACATAATTAATGATTTTCAGATAAATAATTATTCTATTATTATATTTCACCTAATTATCATTATAATTGGTAAAAAAATTTGATTATTTTATTTTAACTTTGTAGCATTGATGTAAACAATAACTTAGCCACCGGATTTTATATCTCATAATGATTATTTTTTAAAAAACATCCTTCTATTTATCCTCGTAATTATTAAATAAAAAAATGATTTTTTTTTTCATTTTATGATACCAAAAATATTTAATATTTTTTTATTTAATAAATAGGAAGATTGTTAAGAGATTATTGCATAAAAGGATGTATCATTGTGTCCTATACATGCACCTTCCTTGAAGTCAATTGTTGTAAGAAGCTAGGGATAACTAAAACTTTTCAATGGCAGGTAAACTTTGACCGAGAATGCCATAAATCACATCAGATGGCGGCTACTGCAGGGACCAATCATAGTTGGATGGATCTGGATCCGCAAAATGTAACCCTTTTTAATATGGACTGCTCCTAACTGCACTCAGTTAAAATATTACGAGATTCGTTAAATTGCTCACGCCTCCTTTAGCCAATATGATGTCTTTGACTCTAAGCAATGTTAGATGCACGGAATTGTTTATCAGAATTATTTATGTCATTTAATCATATATTATTATACCAGTTATGGTAATTGAATTCACTCATTACTTAAAAATAATATAATTATTACATTTTATTGTTTGAATATTCGGTTAAAAACTTGCATTCTATCTTATTATATCCCAATTCAAAAAAAAAAAATAGATAAATATTATGGTATCATCTGGAATTGGTTCATTCATCTCGATTCTACTCTATCAAATTTTACTATATCCAAAAAGACAAAATTTATTATAATTTCATTCTGTTGTCCTATTCTATCGGTCCAAACATAACTAAGGGTTTGTTTTAAAATTTCCAGACACATTCATGACCTATGAGACCAAAATGTCCAAGACTACGAATAATTCAATGGACAAATCAATAATGCGAATCATTGGGAGGAAAGCAACATTCAATAAAGTGAGGGAACCAATCCACTAGGAAAAAGAAAGCAAATCATTTACATTTAACAATTACGCACTCACTAGGAAATATCACTACAAAACGCTTTTCCTATGCATCAACTCTAGGCAAGGGTGAAGGGACCTTGCTTTTGGAAGAGAGAAATAAACCGTTTTGGATGAGTGGAGTCAACACTTGTGTTCTGTATGATCCACTTATGGCCCGACATGTAATGCGACAATAACTACATAAATCATTTAATATGGATAAAAATTGCAAACATGTTTTTTTCTTGTAATAATCTTAACCTCTAGCTAAGGCTGAATGATATGAGTGAACAATTTGTTCAACAAACAAATTAGAGATGTAAGAATTCACCCCTCCACAGTTTTGATTCTTTGAAAAAGACACTAAAATTCTGTGTTGACGTACAGATTAAATCAATACTCCTTTAAATAATTGTTTATTTCATAAGTTTACTTTATTTAGAAATAAGTATCCATTTTAAAAATTTAAGTACTATTAATTATTTCCTTCTAATAATATCCTTATTAAATGCTATCAACTTATTAGTTAAGAAAAAAGAAAAGTTGAAATATTGAAAAGAAATAAGAGCAATTCAATAAATTAATCCTAATTTTAATTAATATTGATGTTTAACCAATCATTTTCTTAATTTTAGTACATATTTAAAATTAGATAATTATTCAATATGAAGGGAGTATTTCCTTGGGCAGCAAAAAGAAAAGGCAAGCAAGAAAATCAGATCACAGGAAAATGCTTTCTGGTCCAAACTCTTAAACCAAGTGACCATATCACTGGCCAAATCTTTGTGGTCCAGCACAGTTGCAATACTCCATCACTTTCGCAGGTTTAAGTGGTCCTTCAACATGGTAGCATCATGCATGCATAGCATAGCAAAGATGAATTTTTCTCTGGGAAAGGAAATAAGCATTTAATAGAAACAGCATCAAACGAGGCCTTTTCTGTATGTTCAAACTGTTTTAGGCGGACCAAGTTTGAAAAAGGGTTATGAGAAGGTTATTCGTCAACTTTTTTATCCAAGTAATATTTTAGTTTGTATACTCCCTCCATTTCATAATAAAACTCGCTGACATTTATTATGAGACAGGGTGTGACAAATAATCGGTCATGAACTTCCCTTTTCAGTGGAGCAAATCACAGGCCATTCTTCCATTGAGACACTTTGAGTGAATATTGAGAAAGCTTCAAAGAAGTTAGGTTGAAATAAATTACAAAGACAGAGAGGCAAGAATTATCACTGTAAAACTCCTCTATTTCAAATTAATCACAACCTTACAACTGAGTAGCTAGTTTAATCTCACTAGGCGAGATATCCTGCAAAAACCTTTCACCATTTATTTATAACATGTGAAGAGCCTATAATACATGTGGGTCAGAGAGGAGGGCAAAAAAAAAAAAAAAAAAAATCTTAAAGAGCATTGTGATTGCTAACATCCGGATGGACAAGCTAAAAGCTTTTCCTACTCTAACACGACCTCCTTAGAATTTTATGCCAACAGCTGGTGCAATGCTCGGAAGAATATTCATCACGACACCTGAAAGTTAAGCAAGCGAGGCATAGCTGGTATACTGGAACCTGAAACCATCAAAAGAACACAATAAGCTTCTTACTATCATTACATCATACATGTACTAACTCATCTCAAGTAACTACCAAATATCACTACGACTATTCCCCAAGACTAAAAGGGGCAAAGAGCATACTATAAAAGTGGAAAGAGTAGAAATCTATGACTATGTCTAGGAATGATTCATAGAATCATACATTTCCTTCCGAATGAGTTCTGTAACATCTCATTATCCGGGCACCCAACAAGAGGAAGCATACAAAATGCGGCCCTTCCAACCTTGAAGCATCCAGTTGTTGTCTTCATCAAAAACAAAATCTTTGTGGTGTTGATACCATTCCCTTAACTTTCCCCTAAATTTGGCCATTATTTCCTTATCCAGTGGTAGCTGCCTAAAACCAGCCCTTGTATTCCTAGCCTGCCACTGTTTGTATGTTTCAGGCCTCTCAACCCTCTCATAACCTTCACATGCTACAACATTCATAATCTCCCGTCCCAGAAACTCTCTCTCAAGCATGAACCTCCATTCATTTTCTGGGGTATGAGAGTAGCATACATGTCATATATTGCAGAATAATGGAACAGTGCCTCCCTGAAGCGTGTGGCAAAGAAAGGGGCATTATAGGATCCATTTGCTATGGATAAAGCAAAGATATCAGGATTTATCCTCCTGATTAAATTCAGAACTGCATTTCTAGGACTGCTTACTTCAATTGTCTCCTCAAGTACATTCTTAAACCTTACCATACAGTTCACGGCAAGTACTTCATTGCTCTCAATTTTAAGCTCTTCAATTTGAATGGTTTCCCAGTTTCGTGATGCTATGGCTTTGTACTCAAAGGGAACATTGAAACGCTTGCAATAATTAGCCAGACGACGACCAGTCTCCTCAATTCTTTCTGCTGGACGAAAGCCAGCCTGGGGATACTCTATTCCTGTGATGCGCAGCTTGGGAGGTCCACCGCTTCTTTTTGACAAAAATTTGATAAGTATTGGCCATTGGAAACCATACAAGATACCAAAATCAATAATATGAAGGGTTTTTGCCTTGTCAGCTATCTTCAAAATCATTTTATTTGCAAAGAAATGTGCAAATTTCTTGAAAGGGCAAACGGATATAAAAAGTTGGTAAGCTTTCAGAAAATCAGCAGCGCTGAACTTCTTGTAGCTCAGAGTGGTATAAAATGTGTGTGTTCCAGTGCCCGTGCTAGTGCCAACCATGCGTGCCTCTAGGCCATTGGCAAAGAAATGAGCCATCCTCTGTGATGCGTCTCCTAAGTAAGAAGAATGCTGCCTAATCTGCTTTAGTAGTTCATTAGCAGTCCTGTTGTCACCGGCGGACACAGCTTGTGCACACAGGACCAAAAGAGTCCTCAGATCCACAGTTTCTTTCTTCTTGCCTTTTCTCTTGGACCGAGTCTTCCTTCCCTCAGATGAATGCGATTGTTCAATTGGCTGTGTGTCCGCAACCAATCCATCCTGCTGCTCAGCACGCAGTGGCACATTTTCAACACTAAGCAACACCTGGTCGAACATATCAGATATTTCACTCTCCTCCTCAACACTAACTGCAGACTGCTTGGTGCATCTTCCTTCTTCACCATCATCACCTTGGCGCTCATGGTTCTTCCTACCCTTCAACCCATGTGAACTAGTCTCCCTAACAGCCTTCTCCACCTTGACCGGCGCGCAGCCATCTCGGCCTTTCCCTTCGGCTCTCCTGCAGGCACTGTGCTGCTCTCCAGGCCAGTGAAAATCCTAGGCCCAGGAGGAAGAAACTTGCTAGCTTCCTCCAACCCTCTTTTAAACTGCAGCATAGAGTCCGCATCACTAAAGATATTCTGAGCCAAGAGCTTCGTCAAAGAAGAATCCAAATCCAACACCCCTTCATTAATACTAGTCAAAGCATGCTCAGGAAGCTGAAGTTCAAGTTGAGAGGACATGCTTGAAACTGAATGAGAATTGAACTGCAAAGCAGCATCACCAGAAACAGGGGTATCAGGAGAAAGGGTTTTGAACTCTTGTGAATTTGGATGGTTCTCACTACTGCTAGTGCTAGTGCTAGTGCTGCTCCCAGAAGAATCAGTGGTGATGATTCTAGAACCAACACCATTATCAGGGCTCTCCAGATTCTGATGAATGTCAAGAGGGTGTTCATTGGGTGAAAGGGGCAATTTTTCTCCGAGTGCATCATAGAAAGATTTCTCAGTGTCCTGAAGGCTTGATGGGTCATAACACATGCATGGCATGTCCTCAAAATTCTCCTCCATCAGAATCTGGCTTATGTACCTCACGTTTTCAGAAAAATCAGTGTCTTCCATTGAAGGATCCGCCACAGAAGAAGCCATAGCCCCAATGGCTGAAGCCCCAAAGGCTGAACCCGACACAGCTTCTTCTTCTCCTTCAACGAGCGAAGATGGAACCAACGGCTCTAACCCTTCAGAGTTCAGGACCATATTTGCAGGAAAACCAAATGGGTCAGCATAAGATCGCTCAAAAGGGTCACTTGCTGCCGCGAAATCAAAGGGGTTCTTGTAGTGTCCCTGCAGATCCCAATCGCTGAGATCGGAAAGCAGAGCACCACCGTCTTCGTTGAATTTGTAAGCGCTTTCGAAATCGTGGTTTCCGACGAAGTTTGGATCCATAGCAGGAGAGGAAATCACTCACCGACGCCGAAAGTTTCTCTGTTCAGTCAAACCAAACGAAAAAGAAAAAGAAAAAAAAAAAACAGAGCAAGTATGGGAAAAACAGAGGATGAGAGCAACACAGAAAGAGTGCTATTTCCAAGAGAAATCACACGAAAAGTAAAGGCGATTAAAATGTGTGTATTTGTGATTTAAAGGCAATATATTCATGAATGGATGTGACTGACCATGAATTATAGGAGACCGAGTAGGTCGTTGCAAGTTGCGAGCTAAACGTTCGATGAAAGTCCAAAGAGAGAGAGAGAGAGAGAGGGTTTTATGAAATTTGAGAATGGGGAAGAAGGTAAGAGGAGATGATGAAAGGTCACAATTGTAATGGTCATTTTTGTGTTATCTATTGTAGCAGTTGGCGGCAGACATGGCAATGGCGTCATCACATCACGCTGTTTTGACTAGATAGTAGATAGCATGCTGTTTTTTTTTTTGGTATAAGATAGCATGGTATTTTAACCATTTGGATTTGGATGCCCCCGAATCTTCCATGAGGAAGTGAAATGAACATGCGCCCGTGAAAAATCTGTTATATTCATATGGTCAAGCATTGTTGTTTTCTTTTTATTTTATTTTTTTCTTGAGCTGTTGTTTTCCTCTTCAATTAATGAACTCAATTAAATCGTCGTTCCTGTCATATCAAAACCTTATTTCAAGATAAATTCCCAGTAATTTTATGTTTTTACTTTGATAATTACATTGTTGAAATGAAGGTTAAATTTAGGACATTATATATACTATTTAAATCTCTAATTACTAGTTCAATCTTATGATGCTTATAAAATTCTATTATTTTTATAACAATATTATATTAATATCTAAAAATGAGTGGAACAACCACTCTATCAATATTAAATATTATGATAACTCCGCTATCCTCATTTAGTCATCATAATGATAGAGTGTATGCACCCACTTTTGGTATTAAAGTAATTTTTATTTTTGGTAACTTTAGATATATACTACATTATGAGGATTTTTATAAGAAGAATTTTCATTTATAAAAAATAAGGAGTTTGGAGGCATTCATTTATTGAGTATATATCCAATGCAAACAACAATGTAACATGGTAAAATGAAAATAGTTAGGGTTTTTTAAACAAGTGTTCTTGAGATATTTATTAGAAAAAAAAAAACCAAAGAGGTATACTTAAATCAACACCATGTTTGTCGTCATAACCTCTTGTAGGTGAGACAATGTAGTTATTCTAAGCCCAACTGATGAAGACAATCCCTTTATGAGTAGAAATCTTTGTCTGAGTGTGTTTGGTTTTGTGCTTATAAAATTAATTTTGAATAGAATTGATTGTGATAAAATTGATTTTAAGGTAAAATTATTTATGTTTTGTATTTTAATCTGAAAAGTAATTTTGATATAATTGATATTATTTAGATAACATTAATCAAAATCGCTTTTAGACTTGTAATTACCAAAAGGAAATTTTAAAAAAAACACCACACAATAATGGTAAATAAATAAAATAATAGGGACAGAATCGGGTAGAATAGGTAGCATTTCATTTTAGTGTGTTGCGAACTTGATGATAATTAAACGGAAAAGCAAGAAATAGTTATTGCTGCCGATGAACCATGGTTAGGATCAAAATCAGTTCCATGAGAGAGTTTTAGTGCAAAACCAAACATTCTTCGCACATTGTTCAATGCTCTAAAATCGTTTGTAGTTGGTTTTAACGTGAAATCAAACACACTCTAATACAAATTTCCCATCAATGTTTAAATATCTTTGTGCTAGGATTTTTTTATTAATTAATAAAACAAAACAGAAATAGCAAATATGAGTTGAAATGCGAAAGAAACATATGGTAAATAAATGTTTTTCTAAAGATTAATCGGAGAGCAAGCTGAAGCTTTATCAAAATTTGTTTGGAAGGTATGTTATAAAAGAACATAACAAAAAAAATTGTTATTTAAAATCCATAATTTTGTGTTTTTCTTTTTATTTATTTTGAGAAAAATAAATGAAAATTGAGATCTTATGAGAGAAATAGGAGAATATATTCCCATTAGTTTTTTTTACAGTATTAAAATTCAAATAAATAAATTTAGGAATTATTTAGTTTTAATTTTTCAAATTACATGAAATAACTAATAAACATAGAAAGAATTATTTTTTATTTTTATATTTTTTTACAAAATCCTAAAAAACATAAATTAAACATTTCTTTTTTTTTTTTTGGGTAGCGGGTGAAACACCGGCCAAATCATGCACATAAAATATTGTTTTTCAGTTTGTTAGGATAAATTTTTAAGAGTGTACATGTATAACTATTTTATCCTAGTAGCCATTTTCTAAAACAAAAGTAAAAGTCGTTGAACAACATTCAAAGCCATCTAGTTAAAATATAAACAAGGTCTAGTAGGTGATAATATTAATTATTCCGAGTTCTTTTCTTTTTTTCCTTTTTGATTGAATCATTGGCATAAACTCTATTACAAGGAATCTGACCCTTTCCAATTTGATTAAAGTCCCTTTTTCAGGAGGGCAAAGATCTCCTAAATAAAGGTGTTTATAAGCCGACCCAAAATTTATTGAGACGAGTTTATGTTTTAAAATTTCATCTGACACTTTTCTAGTTAAGCCAAAGAGTTTAGATTATACTTCTGGTTAATCAACTCAATCAAAGTCAAATAAGTCTTATAGAGATATATATTTTTATAATAATTAATAATAAATTACAATATTTTACTATTCAATTAATATATTTAATATAATTTAATGTTATTTTTATATTGATATGGTTTGTTTTGAAATATACTCATTCGATCCTTGAATAATTGTCCAATTATAAATGTTCACTAGAATTAAGGAAATAATTGATAACATATAAATGTTAGGAATAATTAGGAATAATTTACTAAATTATCTTTGTATTTTTTTTTAATATCCCAACTCCTTTCTCCTCCTTTACTAATGAGTCAATAGTATTTAATATGGATTTATTGGTAAAAAATAATTAATATTATCTAGACTTTAAAATGGACAATTATTTAAAGATGGAGGGAATATATGACAAAATATCTTTTAAATTTTATTTCTTACTTATAAAATTTTATAAATTTAATATGAATAATATTTAAATCCTCATATGTTGTTTGAATGTTAGGTACCTATTTACCCAAATAGCCTTCATTATTCAGTTTAGTTTAGGTTTTAAAAAATGACTCAATCTAAAAATTTAACCAGGTTCAAGTTTGATTTAACCGTTTAACCCATCCCATATACATTTGTGATCCTAATAATGATTTTTTCCATTCCTAGCACTTAGATCCAATAAATTCATTTTTTAAGAAATTGTTATAAATTATAAAATTTCTTTCACACTTCAATTAATCTTACATAATATAATGATATTCTTATCTTGATATAATTTGCTTCAATAAATATATTGTAAAATATTCCTTAATTTCTATTTCATACTTTTAATTTTTATAAATGCACTGTACATAATGTCTATATAAATTGTTTAAATATTAGGTGAACCCAATTTGATCAAATCATTATTGATAAGTCAATTTTTTTTATCTGGTCGACATTTAATTTAGCAAAAATGGCACAATAAAATAAAAAAAATCGAGCCCGAATCCGTTTCACTCAACCTATCTATTGTAGGATCCTATATATATTTGTGGTATTGCCTCTTTAAGCTCTCTATTGTATGACCCCTTTTGTGGCATTGCCTCTTTCATTTTGCGTGTCTTTTTTGTAATTTTTGCTATTGATATGCACTTTCAATGATGCTCGCACCCATCTTCAATTCTACTGGGAACTTTATACGCTCTTGACAAGCTAAAGATATTTATTTGTCGAGTTATGCATAATAAAATTGTAATCGTGAAAGTTCTTCACCATTAATGAATACAGCACTAAAATTTTTGTGGATATGTGACGTGTCCTTTATGTGTAAGTTGTCACGGCCTTGGACATATTCTGATGGAACTGCGTTGGATTTAATTTACTCAATCTCTGTAGGACCAAGTCACTTAGTAAAATGATTAGCAATGGAAAAAAGAGGACAAGAGAACAAGAGAATTTGATGAGAGAATACTTTGCATTATACAAAGAAAGCTTACAAATAACTTGATGACTTGGATTGTTGGCCAAGAATAGCCACCTGTATATACAGCCTTCCACCTCCTCAATGGATCCTTAGATTTACTTAATTACCCAAATCATATATCCAGAACCTTTTTACATTTCACACATATCTACATATTTCTGACCTTCTACATATATCTATTAAAGACATTTAGACTTCTTCATGTCTCTACATGCTTCTAAATAGTTCCATATGATTCTACGGTTTACATGATTTCAGAAGTATCTAGAATTCTCTAGAGCTATCTACATTATTCTACAATATTTTATATTTTTCTACTATCTTTTGGAACCTTCTGAATTAATCTCTCAAAAACCATTCATGACACATGCTATACCTCTTGTCATGCCTTGTTTTTAAAGTTAATTGCCTTGATCATTAAAGTGATTAGCATGCAGTTAATTAGGAAAGAAAATACTACTTCCTCTTATCCATAATATAAGTCATTTAAGATTATATACAAAAATTAAGATGATAATTAAATTTTATTAGTCTTTTAAAAACATTAAAGTAAAAGATGAAAATATTTTATGATTCCTTGTAAATTATATCTCTATTAAATAATTATACTCACAACCATATGTTATCTCTTATCATAAATATAGGGATAAAATGGATAACAAGTAATTAATACTTTCTTAAAATGTGAAAATAACTTATATTTTGAACTAAACAAAAATGTCAAGAACGATTAATATTATGGACCGAAGGGAGTAGCCCCTTTCAAAATATCTATCAATTTAGGACAAATACAAATATTAAAAATGATAGTAAATGATATTGATAATTGAATAAAATATAATAAATAGAATAATATATTTTCATATATTACTCTCTTCATTCTTGAATAATTATTTGTTTTAAAAATTTTCTTTATCTAAAAATAATTATCAATTTCAGTTTATGTAGCATTAATTATTTCTTTTCAATAATATTTATATTAAATACTATTAGAAGAGGTGAGAGATATAGTAGAAGAGCGGAGAAAAAGTTAAATTATTAAAAAGAAAAATAAACAATTCAATAAGTTAATTTTAATTTTTCTAACTTTGATATTTTTCTAATTATTTCTTTAATTTCAATGCACATTTAAAACTAGATATTTATTCAAGAATAGAGAGAATAATTAATATAATATAATGTTTAAGACTAATATTAAATGAAAATATGAAATTAATTAGAGGTAATATTAAAAGACAAAATTAATACTTTATTAAAATATAAAATTATTTAAAAGTAAATAAATATTATGAAAGAAAGGGAGTAAAACGACTCACCAGCACCATCCGGTTCCTAATTTATAACCGATGACGTACGCGAAATAAATAGTGACATATAATATAATGTAATGTAATTTATTTGGTGTTAACGTCCTTAGCTGATATGCTCATCATGTTAATTTCAATTGACCACATGTTGCAAATTTGATTGAATAATTAGTCTTATTAGGATGCACATAATCATCATCAATCACCTGACAGTTAATTAATTTTTCTTGGTTGGCAAGCCCTCTTTAATTCCTTAATCCGTCACGTAATCTTGGGAGGAAGGAAGCAAGTGACCATTTCAGATCAGCCAACTATGTAATGTAAATGTCATTGTTACTTTCAACATGCCATGTTTGAATTTTCGGAGTCGTCTGCTCTGACGTTAAAATTTTCAGGGACAAATGGTTTACTCATAGGGCATTTTGTCGGATTTTGTCCTGTCCGTGGCTACGCACATACAGCATACAGTTGCACGGGTGATATTGGTGTGGACGCACGGTGACACGCAGTGGCACATTCGTGCACACACGTAAGCATATGTTATGCATAAGCTGTGCAGGAGCATTTAGTGTGTAATGTATGTTTTGGGGCGTGCGTGGCTAGGGGCATGCCACCACTCCGAGATTGATGACTTAGAAGGTGTTGGGGATTTGATGGAAGGAAATTATGCTATTTATTGCGCAAATTCAATTTGTTCATAATAACCCTTAGACTATGAATTGTGTAGCCCGATTAATTGGATAAGACAAAATAAGAATAGTGATGAGGTGAGGATGGCGGAAGAAAAATGCTCTCCGTAAGGCTTGGTAACAAATTTACGAATCATTTTTTTTTTTTTTGGCGTATTTACAAATGAATACTGTTATATAGCAAAAAATGTTTGTCAAAATTGTTGTGAAGACTTATCAAAATTCAAGAAAATTGTTAACTCAAAAGAATATACTTATCCATATCATTTTTTTTTCCTGATAAAACAGAGCATGCGTCGAAAAAAAAAAGATACAATTCGAGGAAAAGCATCCCCAGCTAAATCATCCAAAAGAACAGAATTTAAACAATAAGAAGAAGAAGAATAAAAACAAATTCTGAAGCTCAAAAAATGCCCAAGCTCAGCCAAACAATACGCAGCATGATTGACCTCTCCATAAATATGATAAATCAGAACTTGCTAGTTCCTATGCAAGAGTTCATGAATGCAAGTAATAACTACAGCACAGGGACATTTGGGATTGGTACCGTGCTGGATGAGAGAGATGACAACAGTAGAATCCATCTCTAGCAGCATCTGCTTGCACCCTTTTGCCAAGCCATGTAAAGAGCATAAAAAGCTCCCCAAATCTTTGCAAAAATTGATGGAACAGAGGCCTAAGTTGACAGCAAATCCTCCCATAAAACTACCTCTAGCATCCTGAAGTAGTCCCTCGCAAGAAGATTTATGAAATCTATCAACAGAGCCATCACAATTCAATTTGACTCAGCCTATAGTGGGAAAAGACCAAGAAATATATTCAATGGAGGAGTGAACTCTATGGGATTGGTCCACTCTACCTGAATCAGCTACTGATTTTTAAAGACAGACCAAAAACTTGTTGAAAATCTCTTTACTAGAAGGAGCTAAGTGCTCAAAGATTTCCTCATTCCTGAGTCGTTAAAGAAAATGAATTGTAGAAGCAAAAAGGTTAGCCCAAAGCTAAGAAGCAGTGTGTCCGGTCGAACATACGTCCACACGACACATGTCAGACATTAGTATGTGCCTAATTAAAAAATAAAATTTTTTGAAACACGTACCAGACACGACTTTAATTCACTGGAAACGGTTTGGATACGCTAGACACACCTGAGTTAGTTTCTTTATATTCTTTTAAAATTTTTTAATACCAATGTGAGCTCAAAATTATTTTGGCCTTAAAGTTAATTTTAGGCATGTAAATGTGAAAGAATATTTTGTTGTTTATGTTTTGAGTAAAAATATTTTGAATTATATCAATTCAATATTACATTATCATTTTGAGCAAAAGGGTTTAATCTCCGCAAATGCTCTCAAGTCCAATTTTTTTTCTATCCCTTACCTTGTCCAGTACGAATTGTACCATTCTCGCTCACATCATTCCAAAAAAAAAGAAATGAAGTTTTTTTTAATGAGAAACAAACATAAATTTTATGTTTCATTGAACCAAATGAAGCCATTCGTGAAAAATACTGAGAAATATTTAATCATATAAAAAATCTTAGATCTTGTAATTTAGGCTAACCATTACCATTTAATAGTTTTGCGTAAGGTGAGATTTGTTAATAAAAGAGCGAAGGTCTTAAAAATGACAAAGGTTTAAAAGGTGCGAATTGAATACAAATAAAAATCAAATCAATCATGAACTAATAGCGATTGGCTCTGCTCTGACTCCTAATTAAGGACCAAAGCAAGGCAGATTCCTTACCCAACAATCCCTTTACATTCTGCTTTCTCTTTATAGAGAGGATGAGTATTTTGGTGGCTCATGTATCTGGAGACAGAATATACTTATTGTCTCATACACCTCAAATCCGATACAGAATGATGAGAGGAATCAAGAATGTGTATTTGTATTGAAACTGATCAGAGTTATGACTTACAAGAGCATATATGCAAAATGATATGACAGGTAAGTGAGTAACAGAAAACCAACTCTTATAACTAACCAATAAATAATCAATTTGTAATAACTGAGTGAGGATCATGCTGATTTTACAATCAAATTGGGTAAGTTAACTTGGAAGAGAAAACATTGGTGAAGGCCTATGCAGGTACCCAACATGAGGAAGCATATAGAACCCTGCCCTTCCAACCTTGTAGCACCCAATTTCCATCAACATGTAGCATGAAATCACTGTGGTACGCATCATCTCTTAACTTACACCTTAATTTCTCAATGACTTGGTGATCCAATGGAAGCTGCCTAAACCCGGCCCTCATGTGGCCTCTCAACCCTCTCACAACCTTCACAGGCTACAACATTCACCACTTCCCTCCCAAATAACTCCCTCTCAAACATCAACCTCATGGCGTCATCACGACCCACATTGGTGTCAAGCATGTCAAACAATGCCGAGTAATGAAATAGTGTCTCTTTGAACCGCGTCACAAAGAAAGCCGCATCATAGGAACCATTGACAATGCCATGCACAAATATCCTAGGATTTGCCTTCCTAATCAAGTCCACAACAGCATCCCTAGGATTGTCCAACGCTACTGTCTCATCAAGTAGATTCTCAAATCGAAACATACAATTCACGGCTACACATTCATTTCTATTGATCTTTAGATCCTCAACTTTGATGGTCTCCCATTTCTTTGCAACAATAGCATTGAACTCAAATGGAACATTGAAGCGCTTGCAATACCTTGCCAAGCAACGCCCAGTTTCATCTAGTTTCAAACCGGGTTGTGGGAGCTCTATTCCTGTGATCCGCAGCTTTGGCGGTCCACCAGCACGTTTCGATAAGCAATATATAAGTGCAGGCCACTTGAAGCCATAACGGATACCAAAATCTATAATGTGAAGAGTTTCAACTTCTTTTGCTACATTGCAAATTGAGTTCTTTGCAAAGATGATTGCAAGCTTGTCAAATGGGCACGCTGAAGAATACACTTGGTAAGCTTTTACCATGTCAGTGGGAGAAGGTCTTTTGGAGCACAACATGCTGGCAATGTGGACGCGGCTCCCAGCCAAGCGGGCTTCAAGCGCAATTGCAAAGCAATGAGCCAACCTCTGAGTTGCATCACCTGTTGGAGAAGAATGCTGCTTAATCTGCATTAATAACTCATTAGCTGATGAACGATTATCAGAGGAAACAGCTTGTGCACACAGCATCAATAGAGTCCTCAAATCTACAGCTTCCTCATTATTGTCATGTTTCCCTACACGGCTCTTTCCTTCACTTGACCAAATTGATTCTTCATTAGGATGTGCCCCTTTCCCCAGTCCAGTGCCAAGCAGTACCTTATCAAATAACTCTGATAGCTCTTTGTCATCCCCTTGCACTGCTGATTGCTTGTTACTGATGATTCCTTCTGAGTCAGCAAGAAAATGCTCCCCTTCATCATCATCTACTTCTGTCTTGATTACCACCTGTCTTAATCCACTACTGGAGCTTGCAGTGAAGTCGCTTGTGTGGTAATTCATGTACGATTGGGTGGTGGAGGATGGATTGGACTGGAAAACAAAGTTAGCAGGAAAAGAAAAAGTGGTTGGAGTTATAGAAGGGTCGTAGTCTGTAGGATCAAAGTGTCAGCCGTGGCTTTGATTTTTCAAAGTTACTATGCATACATAGTAACTTGCATAGTAATTCCACCGAAATCACGAGAGTTACAATGTAAGTCACGACATACACAGGAACTCCACATGATCCTTGAAGAATAAGTCACGAGAAGTTACTGCATGTGCATAGTAACATGCACAGGAACCTCAAAAACTCTATAAATAGCCGAGGCTTTCAACGGAGAAAGCATCCAGCTAGCGCAGTTTAGCACTAGTAGAAGAAGAAGTAGAGTAAGCTTCTTGTAGTGAGAAAATAGAGAGTGTATGTAAGAAAATTCCAAGAGTGTAGTGTGAGTATACACTGGGGTTTTGGGTATATTCTCAGATCTCTGGAATACTACAAATTGTAGTAGAAGAGAGTCTCATTGGGGATACACTATATTGTAATTACTCATAAATATAGTGGATATTTGTGGAGTTTGGCCCTGGTTTTTCCCTCAAAATTACAGAGGGTTTTCCACGTTATATTGGTGTGTTTTTTGATCTGTTGGAGTGAAGCGGATCCCACTGTATAGTACTATTATAATAGTGACACGGGTCCCACTAGAGCAATATCAACACGGTTTTACTGCGGACTATTCACGTGAATAGTGACACGTGGGTCCCACCTATTACTATTCACAGTGCTTCATTTTTCCGTCTCTTCAATTTGCGCTTCCGCTCACATCCATAAAGTGTTTATTAAACTTGGGTGTGCCATCTCTACTCAGATCCTGATATCCCTATCAAGTGGTATCAGAGCTTTGGTACCGGGATTTATTCTTGCTCTGTTGTGCTTAGTCGATCTTCCACATCAGAAAGAATTTCTCCTTGGTGCTTGAAGAGCCACTTGGTGTTAGATCAAAGATGTCAGTGCCAAAATTTGAAGTAGAGAAGTTTGATCCAACGACTTCAGGCTATGGAAGTTGAAGTTGCAGGCATTGCTAAATCAGCAAGGTGTTGCAAAGGCGTTGGAGGGCAAAGAAAAATTGCCGGAGTCATTACCTGATGACGAGAAGGAGGAGATGATGGCCAAAGCACTGAGTACAATACAGTTGAGTCTCAGATAATGTTCTGAGAAGTCATGGAAGAAGAAACCGTTGATTCACTATGGAAGGCTTTGGAAGAAAAATATTCCGTAAAGACATTGTCCAACAAGCTTTATCAGAGGAAGTGACTGTACACGTTCAAATATTCAGGAGGAAAATCAATGCAAGAGCATATAGACGACTTCAACAGAATGATCTTGATGTTGGAGCAGCTGGAATTAAAGTAGAAGATGTTGATCAAGCTATGATCTTGTTGACTTCACTACCTTCGTCTTATGATAATTTCTGTGATACCATACTTTATGGTAGATCCATATTAAAAATGTCAAAGAATCACTGATGATAAAGGAGCATTAGAAGTTAGTATCCTAACCCAGGTCGAAGGTCTTGCAGATGGGTTGTTCGTGACAAGAGGACGTAGTTAAGAAAGAGGATCAGAAAGCAAAAGCAAGAGAAGATCAAAGTCCAGAAATCATAAGTCTGTAAAATGCTTTCATTGTCACCAGACGGACATATCAGAAGAATTGCCTAGAAAGAAAGGAGAAATTAGGAAATTCCAACATAACAATTGAAAGTTCTAATGATAGTGATGCTGATCCTTACGGCCTTGACAGGATTCACAGGTGATCCAGAAACCAATGGATCCTGGATTCTAGTGCATCTTTTCACATGACACCTAATCGAAACTTTTTCTCATCCTATAAAAGCGGGAGGGAAAAGTTAGATTGGGAGATAATAGAATTATTCCAATTGCTGGTGAAGGAGATGTGCAAGTAAATTTGGATGATGGTACTAAAAGGACGTTTCAAGCATGGCATGTACCAAGCTGGTAGAAACCTGATCTCATTGAGTGCCCTAGATAATCGAGGGTACAAGTTCACTGGAGAGGTGGTTTCTTGAAGGTAATCAAAGGTTCAATGGTGGTATTGAAAGGAAAACTGGAGGCGGAATCTATCTATTGGGAGGCAGTCGATGGAACTTGCCATTCTATCCTCTGAAAGAAATGATGATGCTACACGATTGTGGCACATGCGGCTTGGTCATATGAGTGAGAAAGGAATGACCATACTTGCTGGAGAGGCTTGAAAGGCCTAAAGAATTGCAAACTTGGTTTCTGTGAAAACTATGTATTTGGAAAGCAAAAACAAGTGAAGTTTGGTTCTGGTAAACACAACAGCAAGGGATATTGGAGTATGTCCACTCAGATGTTTGGGGTCCAGCCCTGTTAACTCTTTAGGTGGAGCTCGTTATTTTCTTACTCTAATAGATGATTATTCCAGGAAAGTCCTGGATTTATTTCTTGAAGAAAAAGAAGAGGTGTTCGACAAATTCAAGCAATGGAAGGCCATGGTCGAGAGCAAATTGGCCTTAGAAAGAGATTGAGAACTGACAATGGCGGAGAGTTTTGCGGTAAAGAATTTGCAGAGTTCTGGAAATGCTGGTATAGTGAGGCACCATACTACCAGGAACACCACAGCAAAATGGAGTTGTAGAACGGATGAATAGAACACTTCTGAGCGTGCAAGATGCATGCGAATCAATGCTGCACTTCCCAAATCTTTTTGGGCTGAGGCGGTTAATAGCTTATACCTGGTAAACAGATCTCCATCAACTGCTATTGATCTGAAGATTCCACAAGAGGTATGGTCCGCGACCTGTAAACTATTCTGATTTAAAGATATTTGGTTGTCCTTATGCCCATGTGAGTGATGGTAAACTTGAGGCGAGGGCAAGAAGGTGTATATTTCTAGGGTATGCACGAGGGGTGAAAGGCTACAGACTGGTGTACAGAGAAGGCAATTTCACCAAAAATCATTGTCAGGAGAGATGTCACTTTTGACGAGGCGACAATGCTAAATCAGAAGAAGGAATCTAACCTAGATGAGGCAGAGACAGATCATGGTGCTAAGAAGCAGGTGGAGCTAGAGATTGACTGGGAAGGTGAAGCAAGAAAATGATGTAATGAATCAGCGAGTACTTCGGATTGCTCAACCTGAAGTAGAACAACAAGATAAACCTGATTATAGGAGATGTGAACAAACCAGAGAAGTAGAGCCATACAGGATTGCTACTGGAGAGAAGACGAGAAATTCAGAAACCAAAAGGTATCTGGATTCTCCGCCTGCACTCGACTCATTAGATGCAGATCCTATAGCCTTTGCATTGGCTATGGCGGATGGTGTAGTTGGAGATGAACCATGTACCTACCGTGATGCAGGAGAGAGTAAAGAGTCGAATCAGTGGTTGATAGCAATGAATGAGGAGATTGAATCTCTTCAGAAAATCAGACATGGAAGCTGGTACAACTTCCAAAGGGAAAAGAGTAGTTGGCTGTAAATGGGTCTACAAAAGAAAGAAGGAATTCCTGCATTGAGCCTCCAAGGTTCAAGGCGAGACTGGTAGCAAAGGGTTATACTCAGAATGAGGGTATTGACTTCCATGAAGTATTCTCTCCTGTGGTGAAGCATAGCTCTATTCGATCCTATTAGCTATTGTGAGTACGTTTGACTTGGAGCTGGAGCTTGATGTGAAGACGGCGTTCTTACATGGTGAGCTAGAGGAGCAGATCTACATGAGTCAACCAGAGGGTTCGTAGTTTCTGTAAGGAGAACCATGTTTGCCTATTGAAGAAGTCATTATACGGCTTAAGCAATCCCGAGGCAATGGTACAAAAGGTTTGATGCATTTATGATTGGTACTGGATATAGTAGAAGCCAATATGATAATTGCATCTACTCTAAAGAGCTTCCAGATGGTTCGCGGATTTATCTGTTGTTGTATGTAGATGATATGCTAATTGCAGCTCGCAACAAGGCTGAAATTAGTATGTTGAAAACTCAGGGAAAAGAGTTCAAGATGAAAGACTTGGGTGAGGCAAGGAAAATTCTTGGAATGGAGATTCATAGGAGCGGTATTGTGGCAGGTTGTGCTTAACACAACAAAACTACATTATGAAAGTGTTACAACGCTTCAATATGCATCAGGCCAAACCAGTTGGCACTCCATTGGCTTGCACATTTTAAGTTATCTTCAAAGGAATATCCGAAACTAAGGAAGAGGTGGAGCATATGTCTCGTATACCTTACTCTAGTGCAGTGGAGTCTCATGTATGCTATGGTGTGCACTAGACCAGATCTTTCACATGCAGTGAGTGTGGTAAGCAAATTTATGAGCAAACCTGGAAAGGCACACTGGAAGCTGGAAATGGATCATGCGGTACTTGAAAGGTTCTACCGATGTCTGTTTGGTGTTTGAAGGTCAAAAGAATCGTGGAGTTGTGGGATATGTAGATTCTGATTATGCAGGTGACTTGGATAAAAGGAGGTCATTGACAGGCTATATTTTTATAGTCTTTGGATGTACTATTAGCTGGAAGGCGACATTGCAATCTACAGTGACATTGTCAACTACTGAAGCTGAGTATATGGCATTGACTTAGGCTGTTAAAGAAAGCATTTGGGTGCACGGTCTTTTGGATAGTTTTGAGTTGAATCAAAATGTACCAGTTGTACATTGTGATAGTCAAAGTGTCATTCATTTGGCTAAACACCCAGTCTATCATGAAAGGACTAAGCATATTGATGTTAGACTTCATTTTGTCAAGAAAGTATTAACAAAGGTGCAGTTGAGTTAGAAGATAGCCACAGCTGAACCCAGAACATGATGACAAAACCATTGCCGTTGACAAGTTTAAGCATTGCTTGGACTTGGTTAATATTTGCAGAGGTTGAAGGCTGTTGAAAAATACAAGCCAAGGTGGAGAATTGTCAGGCATGGCTTTGATTTTTCAAAGTTATTATACATGCATAGTAACTTGCATAGTAATTCCACCGAATCACGAGAGTTACTATGTAAGTCACTGTGCATGCAGGAACTCCACACGAGAAGTTACTGTACATGTGCATAGTAACATACACAGGAACCTCAAAAACTCTATAAATAGCCGAGGCTTTCAACGGAGAAAGCATCCAGCTTAGAAGCTTCCACTACTAGAAGAAGAAGTAGAGTAAGCTTCTGTAGTGAGAGAAAATAGAGAGTGTATGTAAGAAAATTCCAAGAGTGTAGTGTGAGTATACACTGGGGTTTTGGGTATATCTCTAGATCTTGTAATACTACAAATTGTAGTAGAAGAAGTCTCACTGGGGATACACTATATTGTAATTACTCATAAATATAGTGGATATTTGTTGAGTTTGGCCCGTGGTTTTTCCCTCAAAATTACAAGAGGGTTTTCCACGTTAAAATATTGGTGTGCCGTTCTTTACTGTTGGAGTGAAGCCATCCCACTTGTATAGTACTATTATAATAGTGACACGTGGGTCCCACTAGAGCAATATCAACACGGTTTTAATGTGCGGTACTATTCATGTGAATAGTGACACGTGGGTCCCACTGGATTACTATTCACAGTGCTTCATTTTTCCGTCTCTTCAATTTGGCGCGCTTCCGCTCACATCCATAAAGTGTTTATTACACTTGGGTGTACCATCTCTGATCAGATCCTGATATCCCTATCACAAAGAGTTCAGGGACTTAGGAGAGCCAGTATTGGCACTAGTGGAATAAGTGATGCTACCACTACTAGTACTATGATCACTGAAACTATAAGAGACTACCTCAGGGCTCTTGACATTGCAATAGTTGTGAAAATGATGCTGGATAGAAGGAGGAGGAGGAGGGTACTTCTCACCAATGACATCATAAAATGATTTCTAGGAGTTTGAAGAGCCAAGGAATCATGGAACTTGTTCTCTCCATGTCCTCTTCCATGAGCATTTGATCTATATAGTGTAGGACGGTAGAGAATTCACTCTCATCCAAACCCAAGGGAGGATAAGAGTCTTCCGCCGCATTATGACCTTGGAGAACAAAGCAGGATTTCCAGCATAGCGTGGATCACCCATCTACAAATTTCAAGAAGAAACAAAACAAATAAATTAGATGCGCTAAAAAGAGAAGGGGAAGCAAGACATGAAAAACATACATGGATTTATTTTGTTACCTGTAGTAGTTAGCTATAATACCAACTTTATGATATGATAGAAAGGAAATGAACAAGTTTGAATACTAAATTACTAACTCAAGCGAAGCAAGAGCAGCAGGAATAGCAAGAGGTGGTTGTTTGAATGCATAGGAAGGACTCGAGTGCTTGCTTGCTTTTATAACATGTCCCTCAGCTCCAACTTCTTCAACACTGCTAGTGCAACAACAATAATCAGTTTCAGGATGTGGGCACGACAACTAGAACAAGTAGACACAGGACTTGATTTGGTTGGTGTCGTTTCTAAATACGGCTCCTTTGTGGTCAAATTCTCAATCATAAGTATTTGTTATCCCAACACAGTTACCCCTTTCCTTCCTACACCCAAATTTCCTTAGAAGAATTTTCTTAGTTGAACTTCGACACTCGTTAAATTTTTATTGGTTGTTCCGAAGACTTGTGACACGTAATAAGTATGCACTCACCTTCTCCTATCCACCTTATATTAGAACCACACATTCTACTCAAGGACAATGTGGTACACGTTTTGCTTATAAGAATAGGTATTGAAATAGTATTATTGTTGCAATTATCACGAAAAGAAAAGGACATTTTTCTCACAATTGGAAGATTATGTTTCTGCTCAGAAAAGAAAGAAGACACTTAGTATTCTAACTCTCGAAGAAGATGCAACTCAGAATGAGAGCTAGTCAAATAAATATGATTATACGAAGTGGGTCGGTTGAGTTTTCCCTTTCGTAATAATTGGCATGTGCAGTGTAGAGAACAAAGCACATGCATCGGTGCTTAGAATTTTTTTACTGAGGAGCTAACTAGAAGAATCATATTGAAAGTAGAAGCCGCAAGATACACCGACTACCAGGTTGAGGCTGAATTTTGAATTCAAATACATTGGGACTGTGTGCTTTGCGGACTAAAAGTCCCAATAATTATTTTTAAGAGAAAAATAAGTTAAAGAACGATTTTTAATGAATTTTATGAAACTTTTAATCATTCTACTTTTAGTCCACAAGTTTGTAAAATCATGAGAATTATCGAATTTGAATTAAAACCCAAAATTTGAATTCTGATTTGTTGGGATTTTAATTTTTCTGATATTTTATTTGAATCTAAATAGTAGTATTTCCTTATTTACATTTATGTTTTAAAGTTAATAGAAAGTAAAATGAATGAGGATATTGACTTAGTTAATAGAAAGTAAAATAAATGAGGATATTGACTTAAAATTAAGAAATGTAAATAAGTGAATATGGAGACAATCAGTCAAATTTATACCAGTACTTAAATTATAACTCAACTTGGAGACCGCCACAGCGGTCATATGACCACCCAACAATTGGAGAGAGTAAGGCGGTGTGGCAGCTAGGAAGGGACCGCTTCAGTGGTCATTTACCGCCCAGATGGTCAACAGGTTATAAAAACCTTTGTTTCGGGTTTCAATACACAAAAGACGACCCCCACCCCTAAAAACATGAAACCCTCATCTCCTACCTTTCTCTCTCTCTCCCTCATTTTCATCAATCTAACTCCAATCTTTCACTTCCAAGGTTTAAAGGTAATAGATTTTGATGTTTCTACTTCTATTATTCCATTTCCCCCTATTTCCCCTTTGTTCTTGAGGATTGTTTTGCTATTCTTCCATGTTATCTAAGAGGTGAAGTTCTTCCTTAGTATTAGAGTCAGATCTAAATTATTTAATGATTTCTAGAGGTTAATCTAGAGTACTATAGCTCCTATGTTAGATATTGATGTTGTTTCTCTCCAAAGAGCTTCGTCGTGTAGATCATTCACGTCCACCCACCAAGTGAGTGGATTCACACTTATGATATCTATGTTATCCATTAGAGTTATTTTTATGAATCTATAACCTAAAGTATGATTTTGGAGGTGTTGTACAATATTTGAGATTTATACTGATTTGTGAAATTGTGATTTTTAAAATAACATGAACTATGTTTTAGAAAACTCATGGGACCATTATTGATAAAATGATTCTGATTAGAGTTAGTTTTAATTGTGATTATTACAGATTTATGATTGTTAAAATGTTGTTTTATGTTGAATATGGATTATATAAGTGATTACTAGAGAACTTTGAGATTTTAAGGAATATTATTATGATTTTAGAATTTTCAAACTTATGAAAGAATGTTGTTGAGAAATGATTTAGAAACTCTACGTAATGAGGGTTTTTGAGCTTGAATCTTTACGAGATTTAGAAAGTTGATGACAACATACTCTGGAGGTATGGTATCGCAAATGCCTACAAAGGGTAATCCCTTGGACATGATTCCATAACCACAGTTATGCTAAGGTTAGGTTAGAATCGGGTGGATTTAAAGTTCTCAAAGTACCACGAGTTACTACTAATGAGAAATAATCTAGAAATTTAGACATAAAAGGATTTTAGAACATTAATCTTCGTATGACTCAGAATAGTTGGCGGATATATTCTGGGACTTGAAGTCACCATGTATGATTTCATAGTCAGGTTATGCTAAGGTCAAACTGTTAGAGTTACAGGAATTTAGAGCTCTCAGAGTACTTAGAGACTTAAAAGTTTCAGATTTACTTGAGTTATGAATAGACTAGTTTAGACAGGAGTTATAAGAAACAGGAGTTAAGCTGCATGATCGTTAATCTTAGTACCAAGTTACCCTAAGGGCAATCTCAGATAAGAGACTAGGACCTAATTAGGTGCCCGATTTGGGTTCTTAAGAAACCCATAATCAGACAATCTTATTGACAGACTTATTGTTATGATATTTCATATCACAGATTACTATTTTTCTAGGAGCTATTACACTATGATCTTATATGATTTCAGGTAAGAAAGTAAATTGAGGAATTGTTTTTGAGTTTATGAAATGATGATTTGAATATATGTATATAATATATACGTATACTTGATTATGTACAAATTTCGAGTATTATTGATATTAGTATGATTTCATGCATTACTTCTTTGATATCCCATGAAAGGGGGTTACAAGTTGGGATTCACTCATTGAGTTTTGCACAAAACTCATCCCTCTTGTTTTCCAGATAGAGAACAACTACTGGAGATCTTTTCCAGTCACCACCCTCCCAACAGGCACTAGAGTTTCAGCGATGAGTTTCACTTGGGTGAAGTGTTTGTAGTTTTGTCTAGAGTGCTCCATAATGGAGGCAGGTCCGGATTATAGAGCATGTTTATGTTTTGCATATTAAACACTATTTTGGTTTGTATCAAAAAGTTTAGTACTTATGGATATTTCAAATTAGAACGCTTATTACATATATGTTTTGTATTATGATTCATAGATTATAGAGTTTGAATTATGAAACTTCAGCATACACTAGTATGATTTAACAAACAGGTGATTTATATGTAGAAAATGAAAATGTGTTTTGGAATAATTTTATAATCAGCGTGCATATAGAGAAAATCCAGGTCACGAGACTTACGTGGAATAGAACTTCTTACGTGTCACATGCCTAAGTCGCGTCGTGACATATTGTTTAAGAACAAATATAACTTTATTGTGTTAAATTTGATTTTGAAAATTGTATTTTGAAAACAAACAAACTAAATATATTTTCATTATTTTCTCTATTTGAAAATAGAATTTGTTTTTGTAAACCAAACACATTTGTTAAAATTTGAAAATTGAAAATAAAAAACATTTTCAGAAAATGAAAACAATTTTCAGAAAATGAAAACAGGAAATAAAAACAAATTATTTTTTTTATAAACCGAATGCACTCACAAATTTCAGTTTTTAGTATTTTTTCACAAAATCCTAAAACTTAAAGTTGAAAATGAAAATTAAAACCAATCCGTAACGTTCCATGGAGTTGGCTTGCATTTTCATGAGAAATAAACTAGTTTTAATTTCCTTCACAAATCCTGAAAATTGAAAAATGAAAATGAAAACTGAAACTAAACTCAAACTAAAGGCCAAGTGTTTCTTGGGATGTGGTAGGTTTGATGGTTTTGTGAAACTACGTAAGGTTGGTCTTTAGAAAAGATAACTAGTACATGCTAACATGAGATACTAGCAAATTTCAAAAATGTTATTCTAACAACACAAATGGGTGTCTAATTGGAACGCCCACTCTATCACTATTGAATGTGATAGTAGTATAAACTTATTAGTGTTGAAATAACAATATTCCCATTTTATGTCATGTAGAAAAAAGTGACAATCTCTTAATTTGGGCCATAACCACCAAAAGAAAAAGGTGTCCAAGGATATGGGTCTTGGAGTAAAGACATTTTGAACTCTTTTGGTATAGCCGTATAGGTAACAAATCTTCCCCTTTTTTTTTGGTCTGGGTATAGGTAACAAATCTTTTCTTTGGTCGGTTGGTATAGGTAGTAACTCAACATAGACTTGGCCCATAAAAGATAAGATAGACCCAGACGAGAGCCCATTTAGAAGCCTATTAACTTAACACAAACAAGATCTTGAATGGAAAGTCGTTTTAAAATTACAGGCCAAAATAGTGATTTTGATGGAGGTTTGTCATAAAGTGGGATGGGATCAACCAAAATTAAAAATTAACTGAACATGGCTCCTTCATGAGAAAAGAGAGAGCCCTAATCGATATAAACAGCTCAAGAAATCAAGGCAGGATCACCCTATTTCCTGGGCATATCTTAAATATTACATTATTAACACAAGTGAGGTCCTCAGCTACAATCCTCAAGTCATTCCAAATACTGCATTATCATTTGTTTATTGTATTAATTTAAAATGGAAAAAATGCCAACCAATCCATCTCGTGGTTACAAAACTTTGATTGTATTATCATGCCAAGCATCTCTTGATCCATATCTTGAAATAAAACTTTGGATTCGATTTGAAATAAATAAAAATACAACTTTATAATGTTCTTTTGTTTTTCTTTTTCAAAAAAAGAAAATAGAAAGTAACAAGTACCAGCACATCATTTGAACAACAATCAGCACTGATCTCACAAATAAAATAGTTCAATAAAACAACTGAATGGATCAATTGGGAGGATTAATTAACTTGCTCAGTGAGTTGGATTCTTTGTTGCCTACTGCATGTTCTATTGGCAGATAAACAATTTCAAACTCTGATTAGTCAGATTTTTAAAGGGGAGCCGACAACAATGATTGTTTTGGATTAGGCCACTTAGGTCCCATTATTGAGTCTATTGGATTAGGATATCAATGCCTGCTTTATTTTTAAAATAGGACACCGATCCCATTTCACTTTGAAAGCAAATTTAATAATGTAAAGAGCTATTAGCCTATTACAATTTTACATTTAAGTATATTACTAATTATTCTATTATTTTCACTATATATATTCACAGCCACTAACCTATAACTCTAGCTCCATGGAACACATATTAATCTATTTGTGTTTGGGCACAAAACATAACTTCTTTTTCTTTTTCGATAAAGGCGCAAAACATAATTTGCATATACAGAAACTCTCATTTTTTAACACGTGCATCCACGTGCCCCTCTAGTTGCACACCGAACATCGGCCACGGACGATTTTGTTGTCTTCGTTTGGAAATTGCGTAAATGGGAATTGTACATACAATTATCAATAGACACTCTCAGCAAACTAAATATACATAGCCATAAGAAATGAAGACATTTAAAAAGAAACTAAAATTTACATCAAAAGAATTGTTGTATCAGCAAGCTCTTTATTGCATCACCCATTTACAAGAGAATGTTACATAAATTCTCCCTAGGCTTCACTTCACTTTCTTCCTTGTTATCATATTTTCACATAATAGATAAATGTGACAAACATATATGTCATAAATACATGAACCAAAAAAGAATGTTACTCTATTAACAAAGGGTCAGAAAGCTAGACACCCCATCCCATCCACCTACAAACCCACGTGGTGCTGTCATGTCAACCCCCTTTATTGAAGGAGAAGGCATGTTTCTGGCTGCTGCTTGAGCTGTTGCTTAGTCTGTTGCTGGGACCAAAATGCGTGTGCCGTTAGGACCCTGTCCAAAAGTTCTTGGGGAACAGGCTCTCCCCTTCTTTGTTGAGGGGATATTCTTGCCGTGTGCACCAGGGTTTTCCATTTATCCTGCACTACCCCATGTACAAATCACATGCCAACACTTTTTTTTCCCCTCTTCTATGTAAGGAAACCAAAATGACACATTGATACTAATGTAAGCAACCTTGGTTATTTTCCTTTTGATCCAATAACTATCTTCTAACATTTCTTACAAAATAGGAGTGACAATATGATGGCTAAATTTTGAAGATCAGTCCTATTTTGGTAAATGATAAATCAAACTAGCTAGAAAGAGCACTAGGCAATGAACATGTATAGCAAATGTCGTGTCTGGTTAATTAATCTTAGTAGAGCCCCCTGAGGTACCAACCGAAGCATGAGAGCATTAATGAAGTAATAAATAGCTTACCTAGTATATACAAGCAAAAACTTGCCTTGACACTACATTGTTTTTAAAGTAAAAGCAGAAGTGTGACACCCACGTTCTATTGAAAAAAATCACATAAGCAATACTCCTTGTAGATCAATATATTTCACAAATGCAGCTGTAGCTATGCAGAAGTGTCACGCGAGTATTTACCTTCAAATCCACATATGTCCGATGTTTTGCATTATGGAAAGCTCTAAGTTTAACATCACGCCACCTGATTAAAAAATATTAATATATAAAAGGAAATTTTTCAAAATTAATATATAAAAAAAAAATTATCTGGAAAGCCATAAGCTAAGGGCCATTGTCCATACGCAGTCATACTGGCAAAGTAGTTGAGGCATGCACACACCTGACTAAATGTTCAGTTAGTCAACTTTTGGTCGGGTCAAAGGGGCCGAAGTAAATCTTACCTTCCAGTTCCCAGTTTCTCAACTGCTTGAACCAGTGCTTCCACTTCAGCAACAGAAAAAGGCCTGCGAATTCGGCGCTGCACTGTCTCAGATCGCTTTGACTTCTGCTGCACAGGTAGCATAGCTAGTGACTCCATACCCATTTCAGGAACAGTAACCAGTGCTTTGGAATCTCTCAGACTTTTGTCAACTGATGTGTTGATGGGAGAAGGTGCTGAATCATGATCACTTTCAACAAGGTTACCCAAGCTGGTTACTTGATGCTCAGGTAACACATCAGAAAAACCCTGAATCCTCTGATGAATTACAGCTGAACTGGAAGGATACCTGAATAATAATTATCTTTTTTAGACAAAAACCAAAACAACAATAATGGAAAAATAAACTGAAATGGTACTAGAGAACACACTAATGCAGCATATGGAAACATCTCCAAGAAGAATGAAATTTCAACAAAAATGCATGAGCAGTGGATTCTAGTACAACTAATCGGGAACATTAATACATTCAATGGGAAGTTATGCGTTACCTTGGTAAAGGCCGAGGCATGTCTGCACTAGGAACATGGAGGGAATCTGCAGCACATCCAGGTGGTAGGCTTTGTGAAGAAATAGGCTCCAGGGTAAACCCCAAAGCATCCAGATGGCTATCATGAGAAATTCCTGTTTGGAGTAGAGTTTTACTGTCATCTCTAACCTTTTTTCCTGGAGAATCACACCAACGCGCAATCCACCTCCAAGCACAGCAGTCACTGCCTCCCTCACTGACCTCTGCAGACCAACAAATTTATAAGAGCTGCAGCCCAATTATGTCAAAAATGCAATAATGGTGATACCACATGATAGAAGAAGCACGATAAGGATGCACACACACCCACACAGAAAGATGCCATCAATGGACCATGATCCATCATTAAAATCTAGGTACTGGGTAGGATGATATATGTTTATGACAGAATGAAAAATTATAATACCTTCAAGGACCCAATGGTTGATGTTTCTGGGATCTCAATGAAAAGCTCAGGAACTCTAAATGATTTGATCCTAAGCTTCACTGATTAAAAGAAAGACATCTTGATGTAAGAACCCCTTTGAAGACATCAGTCAAGTCAAAGAGTACATAAATAAACACACTCTCAATCTCCCCATACCATGAGAATCTCTAGATCCTAATGCAGAGCGTTGATGCGCTTCCAAGGATGACATTGCAGGGTCTGCATCAAAGATTTGGAATTGAATTACCAAAAGATTCCTGAGAACACTAAATTCAGCGGCCGAAAAAAATGAATAGCAGGAAGTCCTTTAGAGTAAAACCTTTGCGCATCCCAAATATTCTAGAAGCACCTTTTTTCTTGTCATTCCCAGGTGAATAATAAGTGTCACCACTTCTGACAAATCCGTTGGAATTTGAAACAGAGGTATTGTTGAAAAACTTCCTCTTTTTGAAAGGAATATTCATTTGAGATCTTTGGCGTTTATAACAGTTCTTCCTACTGCTGTAAACTGGCTTCAAATTTCCATTCAAAACTAATATGTTTTCAATTGAAAAACAGATTAGTGAACAGGCAAAAAAGCATGATGGGTGAATACACACGAAAGCCAGTAATTGCATAGATAAGCATGAACTCACCACTATTAGAAGGTGTATCATGCTTTGATTGTTGAGCAACTTTACAATATTTAGCTGCCAATGTTTTCCTTATCCTTTGATCACCTACACGAGTAACTGGCCTAAAGGACTTTGTTTTGGTAGTAGGGTGAGCACACCCAGAAAATTTTCGTCATCATCTCTACTAACTACTGGTACATTGTCGCAACCTACAGACAATGAGCTACAAGACAACTTGGCATTGCCACCTGAACTTATCTGTGCAGGAGGTTTTTCTGCCAAGGGATCCTCAAAACAGCACATCTTGGTCCCAGTATCAACTGGGGCCTTCTCAAACTTAAGCAGCTCATCCTCTACTTTCCTTACATCACCACCTAACTTACAACCACTAATCTCTGGACTTCCAGAGGAACCTAATTCAAGCTGGCTACTAAGATTTTCCACTTCATTATGGTTTTTTTCATCCACAAAAGCAACCCTCTCCGAGCAACTGGAATTTGTTAACATTGAAGCAATGTGTGAATGGCCATCAATTTCAGGATGTGGGGGTTCCTTAAAACAGCCATTTTCATTGTATACTTGTGAAGAAAGATTAGAGAAACATTTTAGATCACTACTTCCTTCATCAGAAAGCTCAGCTTTGAACGAATTATTTGCATCCTGGCACTCTTCTTTAACAAACCCATGCAGACATCTTCCATCGCAATCTTCATCAGAAAGCTCAGCTTTGAATGGTTCACTTGCATCCTGGCACTCTTCTTTATCGAATTCTTGCTGATCTTCTTCCGACAATTTATCACTAGATGTGAATGGATTCTCTTTCTCTTGCAAGAACAACTTGCCAGCTACGGTGGCCAATAAGTCAAAGGCACACATTTGATTGTCTTCCACCCTTCTTTGAAATGTAGCCCTCCTCTAGGAAACATTATAAAAGGAAAATTATGTGGGCTGCTTTCATAATCTGTAAGAAAATAGATAGTAATAATCAGCCCCAAAGAGAAGCAGAACATATTTACCCTAGCTGATCTGGGTCGGCTTGATTTGCACAGGATGGCCATTTAAGTCATAGTCTAGCCTCTTCTGCAACACCATATCTCAGGAACCATGCCAAAAAGTATCTATCAAATGCAAAACATCGGCAATCCAATACCCATTGTCAAATGAATGTGAACTCTGTGTGTTTTGCTTGACCCCACCAGTCTCAATTTGAAAGCCTGTCACAGCAAACAGCCATACATGACAAGTTGACGACTCATACATTATAGAGAAGAATTATGCTACTAAATCAAGTTTTGAATGGGAAAGTGTATATCTGAGACAGACAATAAGTTCCACTCTTCCCCTACAACAATGCTATGGTGTGAGTATGAGGATAAAATGTTTAATTCCAATTTCTAATAAATCTTTCACAGATTAAAATTTATGCAACAAAATTCCATCCTTCCAAGCTTAATGATGGTCACATATAATTGGCTATAAAAAATAATAATAAATCATTTATAAACATTCCACCATATGGGAAAATAAGTGCACAATACTAAGGAGTAAACAATGAAAATGGAGACTGGTGAAGACATAAAATAAATCAACTCGGAGTAAGATACAGTTTGGGGAGAAAAAATAGACATGAAACTAAAAAGAAAAAAGGGGGAAAAAGGTAATTTATGGGGCCAAAAAGGATAAACATTAAACAATAACAGAAGAAATAGATTTCCAAACGCGACCAGATTCCAGACACGTTGAAGACAAGAGAACTGAACATTCAGACCAATATCATAGAAGCCACCTAAAATCTCGGAAGAAGATGGATCTAAGAAAACAACCAATTCACCCACCAAAAGCTTAAGCCATCACGTGCAAGCAGGACAAGAAATAACAGATCAAACCATCACAAACCCGAAATTAAAGAAAAAATGAAGATCAAACCATAGAGCAGAAAAATAAACATGAAATGAAACAACACAAGAAGAATTGTGAAATATCACGGAAAAAAGGAGCTGAAAATTCACGAATCAGAACCACCAAACAGCACCCCAAACAAAATCACCCGCCAAAATTTCAACTTTTTTTTTCCTGAACCAACGTCACCCCAACCCAACCCCAAGGATAAACCTTGCAGACAGAGAATTCCAAAAAAAAAAAAAAAAAATTGCATTTTTCAGTGAAACAAAACCCATCAAAGCTCATACATGATTATCACCTCTTAGCACAGATTGTCGTGCAAAGATCAAAACTTTAAGGCCCCCAGAATCGTAATTTCGACAAATTTTTGGGAATTTCGAAGCAAATGTGAGAATTGTCAGAGAATTTCAAAGCTGTTATAAGGAAACTAAAAAAAAAAAAGTAAAAAACAGAGTACTAGGTTTCCACCCAGAAAAAAATTGTGTCATTTTTGCAGGAAGAGAAGTTTATTTTACACGGAACCCATTTTGGAAAGTGTTCGGTTTTGTTATGTGATTGTTGTTCTCATCTATCTACGATCTATCTATCTATCAATCTATCTAATGTGGATCGCACAAAACCCTTTGAAAAACCACCGAAGACAGTGTTGGGCCTTAAACCCCAGCATTTTATATAGCATTGACCGTGTGTCACCGGAGCTAGCGGCGGTTGCAACCGGATATAACAGGTTAATGGTAAACTAACCTCAAGACCGGTTCCACGCAATTGGGGTGACCCACTTCCACTGGGAGTGGAATGCGCCTTTAGATCCTGACACGTGGATTCACTTTTGGATCTGCATCGATCGTGAAAGACGCTCGCTCACTGGGTAAGATAAAATTCATTTATTTACGGAATTAATTATTATTATTATTTAATGTTTTTCTTTTTATTTGTCAAGTGAATATTCTGTTTAGTCCCTTAAAATTTTTTTGTTGGACTATTTAATCCCCTAAAAAAATAACTTGATCTCATAATCCCTTAATATTTAATATGTTAGATATATTAGTCCCTTCATTAATTATTCGTTAGTTACTTACGCTAATAATATAATGATAATATGTTATTACAATGTTAGATTCAAGCAACATGACACTGTTTTAGAATATCCTACACTTATTTTAATATTAAAATTACATAAAATAATTATTTTATGACATATAATATAAATTTAAATAACTCATTTCATGTAATTTCAATTACTAAAATGAATTATTTTAACTCTATTTTATTTCGAATGACACACACATCACTTAATGTCCCTATCAATGGATATGTGTACAATTTCATTATTATTTAAAGATATAAATATATAAAGAAACTAATATATTTTATTATTCAAATTTCGAGGAATCACAAATTTAATTTTAATTCTTGCAAGACTATATTGTCTTTCAAAATCTTTTGGGGACTGCTGGTTCTTTATTCCCACTTTAATTAGAGTTCGAAGGAAATCCTTTTGAATTTCTTTTTTATTTGTATTAGGGGCATTTTTTTGTCACTTGGATTGGATGACGTCGCACAGAATAATACGCCTCTAATTTTAGTGGGGAGGGTCGGTAGGGTTTGACGAAAGTGTATACTTTGTGTTTTTAAAGTTATGTTACTCTCACGCTATTTTATTTTATACATTAAGTGCACATTGAAATCTAAAGCTGAATTGAATATGTTATATTTTCAATATTTTTCATGTGTGATTCTGCGTAATTTTTAAATTTTAATTGTAATACTTAAAATAATGGAGTAAGTTACTTCACTCTTTCTCTTTTCTATTTTTCATATAGTATACATATTTTTGTTCCAAGATAAATCATGTATAATTTTGTAATTAAAGAAAAACACAACACCCGGATAAATTATAGCCTTGTTGACTGAATTAATGGGACTGTTTTCTTGACATAAGTCATTTATAATACTATTGGGGTTTTTTTAATATATTAAGAAAATGTAAAAATAAAAAAATAAAAACTTTTAAGGGCTCAACTGGCATAATTTAACCGTAATTCAACTAGTATTTGTTAGTGAAAGAAGATCATTTTACATTTTTTTTTTACATTTTACATTAAACAGCAAGGTTAATTGGGAACCAATAGTAATGAGATTTAACCAATGTATGTGGTATGTGATGGTTATTTTATATAATATTAATCAATTGAAATTAATAATAATAATAATAATAATACTCCTACATAATTTATTGCCAGCAAAACACATTAATCAGTGGGAGATATTGTTTTAGTCCAAATACTTTGTTAAAATAAATGATGAATAGGCTTCAACTCCGAAGTCACGTGGTAATTAAACAGTTATTTAACTAAGCTTCAACTCTAAATTCAGCACTTGACATTCGTTATGTCAAAAGATATTTACATATTGTAGAAAGCAACAATGCATGCGATTATACAGTTATATATGTTTGTATTTGATAATTTTATACACTTTATATACACTCAAAAAATGAATGATTAATAATTGACTACAAAGGCTAACTAAGAGAGACTTGCACACCTTAATCGAGAGCTTGAGTTATGAGCTTAATTTCTCTCACTAAGTTATTGTTACTTAGCTTGGGTATGCAAGTTACTCCAACCGAATCAAACAGCTGACTCAAGCCCTCAGTATAGAAGATGAATCCATCATCATGATTAACGACTTAACGTCTATTAAGTATTAACAACTAGTTCATCTAACCAATTATAATCATAAAGTCATAACTCACATACATACATACACAACCCAAATCTAGCTTTATTTATCCGTTCTTAAAAAATATATAAAACTATACTTGTATTAATTAATATATGAAGAAGCAATTAATATAGAGTCGGGACTCAGAAGGCATATCAGGTGTGAAGTTGGAGGGAGATTGAAGGTCACGCAACATGAATAGTTAGAGTTTGCTTGACGTAAAAGCCACTTTCAGATCTCACCCAACGGAGGAAAAACAACAAAAGATTGAAAAAAAAAGATCTACCAGTCTCTTCAGGATGCAAGTTTGCAGGATTCTGTTCTGTACTTTCACCAACCCTGCAAATTCATCCGCGAGCAAAAAATAAAATAGAAACATTTTCTTTTGGTAAAGATGAAACATACGAGGAGTTTAATTAAGCAACATCTTGCATTATTCAATGATTATTATTTTTCCTTCTGAGACATCCAATGATTGATAAATAAAATGCTACCGGCAATAGATTCTTCATCCTTCATATTTCATCCTACGAGGTTGTGTATAAATATAGGGTGCTTCAAGAACGAGATTTTTTTTCTCTTTTTCCAAATAAAAAAGCAAAGTCCTCACTTGCCTATACAACGCCTGAGTTGGCAACTGGATAGAGTTTTATTTATTTATTTATCACCATGTGATTTCGATTCTTTCCTTGTGTATTTTGACTATGTGGATCCATCATCACTAATCAATGTGATAGAGAAATGTGAACATGAATGGTTGGGTATTGGTAAGCCTTATATATATATATATATATGAAAGAGAAAGGTGAGGTGAGGACCAGCGCTCTCAGTCTCAGATAAAGAAAGCATTTGAAAGAGTAAGACCACGGCAAAAGGAATATAAGTATTCCCATTGCAGCATAGCACAGTAAGCCAATGACATTACTACTCATTATTATACAGTAATGGATTCCATCTACCACTATGGGGCAGTAAAGTAAATGAATAGTTCATACCAACTTGTCCAGAATAATTCTCATATGCGTTCTAATACACACCAAAGCCCTAGGTTGAGAAAAAAAATCAAATTATCTTTCTCCTTGTCTCAACTTTTTTTTTTTTTATCACTATAGTAATAGATAAAAAGATGAATAACATCATATGTTAATGTTGATTAGCAAGGTTTCATAAAGTTCACATCAAAGATGTTTTATTATTGAAGATCAAGCAACAGTTTGCATGTTTTGCTCTGGACAAAGTTTCTGATTAAATAGTGCGTGCAAAATTTCTTCATTTGATCAACGGCAGCCAATATATACGGCCATCAATACACAACACTATATATCAGAACTAAAACACTAGGATCAATTATGGTAGCATAATGAATTACAGATGCCATGTACACAATCCAACAACAAGAAAAGGACAGGTTTCTTCCATTTATCGATAAGTAAACTTACATAAAACTATATGCAGAATCCAAAAACTAAAAACTAATTGTAGCTACTACCTCATTCTGTGGACAAATCACCATACTGCCAGGGGTTGAATTCAATTGATTTATTATCAATGCCATCAATGTTTCCTGAGTTTTCTATAGCAGCCCGATGTTCATTGTATTTACCATTGTATCGGTAGATTTCCAATTCACCCCAAGGAGTAGATGCTACTTCTTCAGTTAAATCAAACCATCTTGGTGTGAAGTTATCTCCTTTGGCCTCCCGTGTTCTCTTTTCAGCACGCTGCTTCTCCTCCAAACTGTGAGGTAGATAACAAAAACAACATAAATACGCAGGAAAACAACCTCACCACATCAGTTCGGTGAAACTTGTGATGTTTTTTATTCGAATCGATCAATTTCAGGAACAAGGGGAATGAAGGAAACGGTAAGGGACCTGCTCTTCTGCCCCAGATTTGGACGTTTCACCCATCTCAAGTGCATATCTATCTGGGCGTAACCGAGAGTCTGATGCCAACAATTTTCTAGGGGCAGTGTCAAAGCTGTTTAGTTTATGCGCAAAATATGTATATTGGAATTTATCATTCTGTGGAGCATCAGCAACATGCCACGCCTGCAGAACAAAAATAACGGAGGAAATGCCAGTGACAATCATAAGTAACTTTTGAGTTTTAAGAATTTGAGCTTTTGCCATTTAATTTATCAGCAAAAGTATATAAGCAAAGTCAGATTTGCAAATAATTTATTTTCACACAGAGAGGCAAAAAATGCATCACGAATAATCAAAAGACACTTGAATATTTCCTTGCCCACTTTTCATCACATCATGCAGTTTATTTCATTTCCGCTTCAAAGATTAGTTCAAAATCATGAGTATAAAGTCAGGTTTCTTACAAGAAAAGTAGCACAACCATAGTTTATCTCATTGCTTTGTGGTGGTCATCGTGAAGATTTTTTTTTTGAAAAAAAGAACATCACCTCTTTCAATTCTGTGTTTGGAAGAGGCTCTCCTTCCAAATCACAAGGTTGATAGTTCATTGACTCATTCCACTTCCCAGTCATCAAAATTTTAGGCTCCTCAGAAGAATTATAGACATATCCATCAACTTCATAGCGGCCAGCCCTGTTAAGATATTATGAAACAGAAAACAAACTTACACAGGTAAATACAATAGGTTGTATAAACTGACATTAAGAAATCACAAATGGAAGGGGCTTTCAAGAAAACTAAGTTTTAACATGCAAAAATTTAATAAGTTATCGGAATTGGACAACTCAATCGGATAGTCAGGTGAAATAGTAACATTGTATGCCAAAACTCCAACACAATAATTTTAATGTCACCATACATTGAAGTCAAACTGCAGTGACATTGGCAAAATTACCAGCATGTTGAATCTAAATCAAATCTAGTACTGCTACAAACTTGAAACATTTCAATTGAAAAACAACACAAGAAAATGATATGTTACCTACCCAAACCATCCACATGGTTGAAAGAATAGTACAACTTTATCCCCTGTTGTCAAATTCGTCATTACCATCTCCCCAGGTGAATCAATCCAAGTCCGGCCAAATATTAGGTTGTTAACCTTTGTAGGAGGTGGCACCAAATCTAAGGTTACACCCTCTCTCTTGAGCTTTACCCGTGTTCTGCAAGCAATGATGAATGATCCACAAACATATAAGTATATAACTACTTCCTTGCAAGAAAATGACAAAAAAGGTATTGTGAAGAAAATGACATTATGTTTATTGCTGAGAACACCAAGGGTCAAGCAAAGACATAAGGTACTGTATATTCAATTATACATATGCACAGTAAAGACTGCATCTCAGTATAATGCAGCATGTGAATGCAGCAAGTGGAAGTCGAACAAATGCAAGTAATATGACTGACAATCAGAATACAATAATATAATAAGGTAATATATTAAATAAATGCAACGTATTGATCACCTTCCAACAGGGTAAACATCAACAGAATTTCCCAAAACTTAGTTTTTAACTTTGAAGTGATATCATATGTGAAATGCTCATTCTCAGCATGCCCAGCACTCATTGGGGGATGATGACTAACCTGAAATTGAAAATATATGTCTGTAAGATATTCAACATAAAGGGACAAGATCATAGAGAAAAAGTAAACAAAAGAAATGTGAGCCCAAATGCTGGCATACATAACAAGGAAGCATGATCTGAAAAATATGGAGGATAGAGAGAGGGAGAGTTCCCATGAAAACCACACGCTTAAAAAATACCTGTTCTGCAAGAAATGTGAGTCCACCATGGTTAGCCATTTCATAGGTCTCTCCAAGGATTGGGTTAAAAGGCTTCCAGGTTCTTTGGTATGCATAGTACACCGATATAGCCCATGATGCTGAGATGAGAGGATATGTTACAAAAGCAAAGGAATAATCAGAAAGAACATGCATATGGCACATCAATACTTCAATGCAATTAGAAGAACAAGAACTGAAACTAATCCAACAAGCCTCGGCTGAAAATATTTGGGTTCAATGATGTATATCCTTGATCACATGTCAAAATTAGCTAAAATGCTTCATATGGGTTCTTGTTTTCCATTCATTCATATCTTTAACTATGCCCTCCATTATCACTAAATAAAATAAAATTCAATTCAATTGAGCAAAAGCATTAAAAGAAGAGAGAGAGAGAGAGAGAGAGAGAAAATAAGATGGGAAAAAATAACTCACATGCATACACCAGCCGCATGTATGGATCCTCGCACTCATCAGCTCGATCTAGCAAGTAGGAGTACTCCATCAACTAGTTCAAACACTTCAAAGTTCAATCGAGCAATAATGCCAAAAAAAAAAAAAGGCAACTTAACAATGGCAAACATTAAAACTACACAAACCTCGGCCATTTTCTGAATCATAGTCATAGGTTCAAAGATAATAACTGGTAGCGTTACCAATGATGTCACGTCTGCCCCAATGTAATTGCTCATCATCTTCCAGTAACTTTCTCTTTCCTGTATGAAAAAAATGCCAAAGCACGGAAAAAGAGATAATAATGATTACACAACCAATTATGCATAAGGCATATACTAAATAAGAGAAAAGGGAAATGAAAAAGAAAGAAATGGACAGCATCCTTATCTGCAACAACCAACAATCAATAAAATGAAGAAAACAACACACTTATTGAGGAGTGCTACCTCTCAAGAGCATTCATAAACAGGGAGTGAAAAAACTAGGAACTAAAAAATAACATTGAAAAAATAAACAGACAAAATAATCACCTCCTGTTTCCATCTTCCTCTTTGAGCTTCCTCCGCTGCATCATCTTTTCCTCCTTCGGGATTTATGACTTCTACCCCTTCATATCCCAGCAAACTATAATAATAGGAGAAACATACATAAGCTTACATTCCCCTCAAGATCACCACATTTTTTAGTAAGGAAACTGTCAAAATTCACTGAAAAATAGTTTAAAACTGAAACATAAAAAGTCACTGCTGAAACTAATACTTTATAATAACTAAGGTGCTATAGCTTCCTCAATAGTTATGATCATCTATGCGAATGATATGTATAGCACTAGTGTTTCTGTGGATGCAATATGAATATCCTAATAAAGTGGCACGTAAATAGAATCCAGGTTGATACATACAATACAATGTTGATATTAATAGTTGGAATTGGACAAGTAACGTATAAGAATGGGAGAATCCAATCAAATAATAAATGATGATGATGATGGTTTTGAGATAAGATAAAGGAATGGAAATAGGTGAAGTACCCGTTGACAGATCGGTGCATGGCATTGCTGAACATGGAGAGCCCAGAAGTCATGGCAGCAAAAAGGCCCTTACTTTCATTCTTCTCGTGGCTACCCATCTCTCTGTTGCGCCTTAATTCACGAGATCACATACAAAGCAAACAAATTGGCGACGGTGAAGCAAATCAGATTGTTTGTTTGGATAGCGTTGGTGACGGTTCTATTTTGTTTGCTCTGTTCTGTTCTGTTTCGAGGGGAGTTGAGTTCGTGTGTGTCTTTGTAGTGTTGTGTTGTGTGTTCCAAACAAAGCAAAACAAAACGAAACGAAACAAAACGAAAATGAAAATGAAATGCAGGAAGAGTGAGTTAATGGGAAGCAAGGCCCGCTATTTTTATGGCGCGTTCGTCTAGGAGAGACAGCAATGGAGGAGCATGGATCGTCTTTTACGCCCACGTTTATAGGAAATCATGTGTTGACTTACCGTGATGCTCCCTCCTAGACAACTTCATTTCATTGCGCAAGTACCTGCCATTCATAATATGGTATTGGAGAAATGTTATTTATTCTTATGGAAGAGTAGTGTTATTTTGTATCAATGTCTGAATTTAGTGTATTTATTGAATGATAATAAATTGGTGGTCTATATAAGCTGTGCTTATATTTAATCTTAACTATAAATAACACTACCAATTTCATCTCTGTCCTTTTTTTTTATAAATTTTAAGACTTAATTTCTATATATCGAGGGTTTTTTATTGAATAAATAAAAATAGAAGAGATTACTGATCCCTCTTTCAGTTAGGTTACGTCTCCTTTTTTTTATTTAATGGAAGTCGACTTAATCGACTTCTGAGTAGTGGGAATTCTTCATTGAAAATTCAACAGAAGTTGGTCTAACTTTCCTTCAATGGGCAACTTTTTGTCAGAGCCTTGTTAAATTAGTTTTGAATCAGGAATTGAATCATGTTTGGACAGGAAACACACAAAAGTCAATTGGAATTGACTTCAAAGGACATGGTATGCTTGCCAACGGTGCGTCAAGGTTAGGAACAGCTGGATTTACTTCTCAAACACAGAAGTTGATTTCTCACGACTATCTTTGAAAATGCATTTCAATCGACTTTTGAAGTCGATTTACCCTTTTCCGACTACTTTACCTTTATAAATAAGAATTCGTAGTCAGTGCAAACCAGAGAAAGTTGAGGTGAGTTAGTTTTCAAATTTGGAGCGTTGTGAAGCTCATACCCAGTTACATATTGGTGAGATATGGAGACAGTTATGTTAATATTCTTGTTCATTATGATGGTAGATTATAAATACACAAGAGGGTGAGGTATTTGATAGTGATAATCAAGCTTGGTTGGTTATTCGTCCACTTATTAGTTTGTTGGAGCTGGAAGCCAGAATATAGAAGAGTACGAGGGCAACAACAAGCAAATAGGAAAAATATTTTATCAAATGCCCGTTATATTGGGCCAAATGGAATCGTTATAGAAGGTTTTAATTTGGAAGATTAGCACATCAATCACATGTTTGCTTATTTTCACGCATTGCTGAAGTTTCGTACAATTCTATTTGTTGAACTCCAAGATGGTTCTTTAAGCTCTGAGGTTCCTGTGCTTTAGGATTGTTGCCTACTCAATGCATCTGTGTCCTTGGAGTTGCACGGTCATGCCCAAAGCTCATATGCAGGATGATCACACCTCTAAGCTTTGCACAACTTGCGAGGCAGGAGAAGAGCCATTGTCGTGAATCACAACCTGGAGCTGTTAAGGTGGGATTTTGATTTTATTGTAGAGCACCAGGATGCTGAAAATGATGATGATGATGATGCTTGGCTTGTGAAGAGATGATGATGAAGAAGAGCACAATTGTTTCAAATACAAGAGTTGGGTGATCAGTTCATGACCAATTAATCTTTCGCAGCATCTAGTCACCATTCAGCGTGTATTTGGATGAATACACCTTGATGGAGTGGTTCCTTTCAGGTTCTGCATGGAGGGGAAGTAATTGCAATTGGAGTGTTTCAAAATAAGGAAGGTTTGTTGCAATTAAACATTACAGGATTAAAGAGCGAAGTACAAAGTTTATTAGTTACATAAAATTTCATTGCAAATGTGTTAAGTTTTGGGTTGACTGGAATTGGAGTATACGCGTCACGTTTCGTCGAAACTGGAATGTGGGAAATGCGAAGCTAAATGGACGCACACTTGTTCCTTTCCTGAGTCAATGGATCACTGCAGATGGATTATCATATTATCTATTCACACATATACCCTATGGTGTAAGAGGATCCAATGATAGTCATCAAATCGCTACAAGCACCGGAGATGAGTTAAGGTTCAAGACAACATAGGAAGGTATGGATGGCTAAACAGAAAGCAATTGCTATGATTTATGGTGATGGAGAATCATACAATGACCTTCCTAGATGGTTGGCGGTTGCAGCTTTATGCCAGGTATTATCCAGTTACCTACCATACTATGTTGGTGATATTGTGGATAATAGTTGCTTTATGTTTCATCGGCTTTTCTGACATATCCGCCATGATAAGGCTTTCAAATATTGCAAACGCCTTATTTCAATTGATGGCACTCACTTGTATGGCAAGTATGCTTGAACATTGCTGATGGCTATTGCCCAAGATGGAAACTCTAATATTTTGCCCGTTGCATTTGCTCTAGTGGAAGGAGAGACAAAAGAGGCATGGTCTTTTTTCCTAGGAAATCTTCGACAACATGTGACACCACAAGATGGTATTCTTGTAATATCTGATAGGCATCATGCTATCAAAGCGGCATTAGAAGCAGAGGGAGCGGCTGGTATCCTCCTTCATTATCATGCATACTGTGCTCGTCACTTTGCGTCAAATTTCAATGTAACAAAGATGCCAAGCGGTTGCTAATGAATGAGCATATGCAAAGACTGAGCAAATTTTTTGTAATGGTTTAGGGCCTTGGATCGTGTGGATCCCGCGATGTGTGCGTGGGCTAGCAACATACCGCGCGAAAGTGGGCCCACTATGCTGATGACGGCCGTCGCTTTGGGCATATGATGACCAATTTGTCAGAGTGTATGAATGCTGTCATGAAAGGCATTCGTCATCTTCCCATTACTGCCATTGTAAAGTCAACATATTATCGGCTTATAGAGTTGTTCGTTGAAGAAAGGGATAAGAGACAAAGACCCAACTTGCAAGCGGCCGAAGATTTTCAGACTCGTTAATATAATTGAGGAGCACAGCGACACTTTGCAGGATGAGTGTCACTCAAGTGACCCAGAAGACTTTGGAATACTTGGTGTTTGAGCGAGATGACATCGGAGTCGTGGTCCGCGGGAATTTAGGGTGGAATTAACAGGGCGATGGTGTGATTGTGGCGAATTTCAGAAATTGCACTATCCATGCCGTCATGCGCTTGCCGCCATATGTGATGCCCGACAAGATTGGACCTTTTTGTTCATGAAGTTTACACCATGGAGTCTGGTTCAACGTGTACAAATGAGTTTCTACGCTCAATGAAGACATGTGGCCACCATATACGGCAAACCCATACACCAAATCCTATGCTAAAGCGAACCATAGAGGGTCCAGTTCCACCAGGATTCACAATGAAATGGATGATTTATCCAGGGAGGAAAAGCGATGTTGATTATGCAGAGGATAGGTCACATAAGGCGATCATGCCCCTATGCTCCATCATCTAGCCAGGGTCACCCAATTTATTGATTTGGATGCTCTTTACGCATTATCTTTCTTTCATGTAGCAGCTTATTATTGAATCCATGTGTCCAGGAGTTGGTGTAATATTGTTATTTTAATTATGTTGTTGTGTACTTGTGGTCTTATCTATTGGTTAATGTAGTTGCTTCATGTGGCCTCCACTTTGTTAATGAAAATCCTTATTTACTCTCTTTTAATTGATATGCCATATGTAAAATGATTAATAGAAAACAGAAAATCCAAAATACATAAACAATATATAACATAAAAAGTCCAAATTACATAAAGTCCAAATTACATAACAACTAGATAACATAAAAAGTCCAAATTACATAAACATTACATAATATAAAAAGTCCAAATTACAAACAGTCCTAAACTTATGTCCTATACTTAATCATAAACTCGCGATCACTACCCACCCCGCCTGGTGCGTCTAGGGCCAATGAAGTGACTCCCGTGTAACAACGACGATATACAATCGTCGGAGGCTCTACCAGACCTCCTCCTCTTGGTCTTGATCTCATGCTCCTCCCTCTCCCTTGCTCCTCCTGCTCCTCCTCCTCTCCTCCTCCTATCTCCCCCGCTCCTCGCTCCTCCTTATCATCCTCCTTCTCCTCCGCCTCCTCCTCCTCTCCTCCTCCTCCTCCTTATCCTTATCATCCGCTCCTCCTGCCCTTGCTCCTGAACGACATTTACCTCCTGATGAGACCGTGCTTGAGGGAGCCTGGACATGCTCCATCGAGGGTCGAGAAGCATGCTTGGTGGCTGGAGAATGAACTCAAGATCGAGGTGTGCCTAGTGGGTCTATCCAAGCTAGCACTGAGAGCTGAGGGAATGATGGGCTAACTACAATGTGCGAGCTATGTCGCTATGGGCCAACCCAGGAACAACCGCCGAGCACGACTGAGGTGATCAAAGGGTCTAATGAATGGTGTTAAGGCCAGCCATGAATTGCGGCTGGGTGTCATGAATGCGGCTAAAGCCACTCATAAGCTTGGTGCGAGGATCACCCATGAACTGGTGCTGAGAGGAATTAGGCATGAATGGTTAGCGTGCTTGCCATGAACTGGGTCTGAGCTGGGGCCAGGCATGAATGTTGAAGGGACCCAGGATGAACCGGTGCTGGGGCCACCCATGACTACTGGTGTAGGGTACAGGCGTAGGGTGGTACACGCGAAGGACTTGCCCTTGATGCCCATGCCCAATGAGATTGTCGATGCTTGGCCGTCTCTGATGTCCGCTCACTTGAGGCTGCCTATCGAGGTCTTGGTCACCAGCCCGGTTGAGACCTTGTGGGCTCACTAAGGCGACGCCTGCCGCGAGGCTCACAAATCCTCGTGATGATAATCATAATCATCCAGTCCACCTTCATCGTCACTAGCTTGGATCTCCTTATGGCTCGCCAGTTCGTGTCCCCGCACGAACACGACTCTTTAAAGACCGTCGATCTTGGACATCAACAGGATGTGACAACGTGCTGAGCCTGGCTAACCTACACCATCTGCAAATCCCTAAGCCAGGATCCTTGAGGTCTCATGTATCGATAAAAATCATTTGCTCTGACAAGTACCACTGAAGTACTCGCAGATGGTCGATCATTATCAGATAGTGAAACTGACCCGCCGCTTACGTGCCTCCCATGCAGCATGCCTGGCACATGAAGTCAGCCACCATAGATCTAATCCCTCTTACCATCCTTGCCGTGAATCGTCAATATTGATTCAGACACTGGTATGTGCGTCCTCCACCAAATTGTCGAACAACACGACACGGGTGCCACCAATCACAGGAATTGTATGCTGACCGATGCCCATACTTCAACCTCTTCATAAACAAATGGAGGTGTCACATCCTTAACCTCATCACATGTGTAGGGAGTCCACCTAAACTTGCAATAGTTAAGACAAAATGTTAGGCTCACGGCTAATAAAAACTCAATAGACATATTAATATCATAACCCATATATGCTACTTACCCCAGGTATGCCAATCCTATCAAGATGCTCCCTATAACGCAATAATCGAGCAGAATTAGCTTGACGAGGTCCTGAAATCAACTCCATCTGGAAATCGGTATATGTAATTAGTTTTCATGATCACAATTTATGCCTAATTAAATAAGAAACAAAAATGTTGACATTTGTATGTACCTAAGTGCAAGTGGAAATGTGAGTGCATGGTGTCTGGGCCAAATTGGGATTCTACCATGCCCAAGACTTGGAGAAATGCTAAACAACCTGCAATGTCAGTGACATTATATTTCAGAATTGGCAAAGTCACCTGAAGAGAACCTAGAACTCAGACCCCCAACTATATTCTGCGTCATCAAAATCAATAAGAAAAGGTAGCCACTTCATGTGAACCCTAAACCCTGATTATCCGATAGGACCCACCAAATAAAACCATAATAAAAGCTCTAGTGTAACGAATAATGGTTTGTAGTCAATTTGAGCAATGACCCAAATCTATCTGGAACCAACGTAGTTGACCAAATCCCTTTTTCCCTTGTCCTTGGAAACAGCACCAAGTAGATCTGCACACATTGACCATATATCTCGATCATAAAATCTCTCCCATGTACCGATGCATCCACTAAACAGGTGGTCCATCCACACAAAGACCTAGCTAGAACACCACATCCTCTAGTGTATAGTGCACTCTCCATACTGAAAATGGAAGTGTGTGACTTTGTGCCTCCAACGCTTCACAAGCGCGTTATGAGTGCCTATCATAATCAAAGATAGGAACCATCTTCGCTACGTACCACAAACCACTGCTTAGAATGCACTTCATCCGTAGGTTGGTGGCACCATCAAATTATACCTTGTTTTTAGAAATTTAGATATCCTGATCACACATATGCCATAAGTTGATCTTAAATTTAGCAAAATAAAGTAAAAATGTACAAAATGTCAAAACTACACCTAAAATTTACAAAATGTTAAAAAATGATCTTAATTAACATTATATGGGACTAAACTAAAATAAATTATTTAAAATAAAAAACTATAATTAACATTATCTTAAGATACGAAATAGACCTAAATTAAATATGCCACAAAAAATAAAGTTTACAAAAACAACATTATATTTATTAGAGTTTATAAATTAATCTAAATGCTCATTACCATCTATACTTATAATTATGTTTTATGCCTAATTATTACCAAAAACTAAAATCAATTATCTTATCAAAATTAGCCAGTTAAAATTAAGCTAAATGCCCACTAGTTTTCTAAAACTTGAATACTTTCCAATAATTCATTATAACAAATAAAATAACACATTAAAAGAAAAAATTAAACTACATTTTACCCAATTTATTTATTTAAATTCAATTACAATAAATTTTAATAATAAAATGAAATAAAATTTTCTCTAGTATTATATAATATTATAATGTTCTCATTTAAAATTATCCTTAAATAAATACAAGCAAAATAACAAATTCCAAGGATTATATTTCACAAACAAAATAAAGTTAAATTACCTAACTTCTACTTAAGTAACTATGTTTTTTTACCTTTTTTAAAATTTCAATACTTTCCAATAATTCATTATAATAAACAAAATATTCAAAATAATAACATGCCCCTAAGCCTATACCTTAAACTAAGAGTTACTATTTATTTAATTAAATTACATATTCTATTAAGAATACAAATTTTGAAACAATATAAATTACTAAAAAAATTTAAATAATATATTCTTTTACTAAATTGCCTAATTCAACATGCCGCCTAAGTGAAAATTAAAATTTAACATTCACAATAAACAATAAGGAAAATTAACACCATACGACAATAAATATCAATATTACAAATTTAACTAAATAAATTAAAAAATAAAATAAAATACACCATCAATAAATATTAAATAAATTAAATTACTTGCACTTCCACGTGGACCGTTATGTGATACCATTTAAACGATAAAGTTCATTCTCCATTGCCATCCTTAATGCCCTACCTTCCTCTTGCCTCCTTTTCCGCCGCCTTCTCCCACTCTCACCTCACAACCTCTTCTAAAATCGTGATCAATCGTCTATTTTATAGTG